>OY728136.1:744055587-745305587 GCA_963277665.1 Viscum album | reverse complement strand
AGGGGTCCAAACATACAAATATTGTAATAGAACACAATACATAAGGTGGTATAAAGTAATGGAGGCCAAGAGCATCACCCATAATCAAGTTCACCCCTTCATGTTTAAAAATATGGCTTCTAGAAAAACAAGTTACAATAATACTTTTATCCATCACAAACAAAGATGCAAAGTGGTCAGCCACCCTGTTTCCCTCCCACCAAGTATGGGTTACCTTAGTATTCAAATCAAGAATACATTTTTATCTCCTAATGGTGTAAGTGATTGACCATGGAGTGTCACCTTCTTATTTCTTGCAGTCAATAATAATCTTGGAAATGGTCTCATCCTGAGAAATAACCATGTTCTCCTACACACATAATTGTAGACCTATAACAAACGCCTTATATTCTCTATATATTGATGATCCCAGGATATAATATGTAGATAAAGAAAGAAGGACATTTCCCCTATTATCCCAAACTACTCATACCCTTCGAATGTTCCATTCTTTGCACAAAACATAGACATTAAAATTGAACCCAGAATCTGGGTGATGCCCCAAACCCACTGTCCACAAACCCCTCCATTACTAACAGTAATCAGTGGTGTACTTCCCTATAACCATCTCATGGAATGCACCTCATGCTAGTTGTTGATACCAATAACCACATCCATGAGCAATGATTTTAAACAAACAATGATTGCTCTACTAGAGGTGAGAATTCCTTAATACTTGGCCTTATTTCTTGCCTGCTAGATACCACAGCAAGCTATATTCAAAATAATCTTTCTATATGTTCTTTCCACCATGGTGATAGTAGTGCCTTAAAACCACTCGTCCAGATAGTTTCCCTGCATGAAATTCAGACAATGCGGCGTCCAAACCACTAAAAGGGAACTCCATACTTCATGTTACCATTCACTCTCAATGAATAAGTGGTTCATATTCTCCTCATGATGAAGAGTTCAAAAATAGCATTTAGAGGAAAGATTAACCCCCCAACTACTTGATCTTTTCATCTGTAGTAACTTCCTAGTTCCCAATTCTCCAGGTTAAGAAATTATACTTCCTCGGGATTCGGTTACACCACATGTCCCTATTCCTCCTATTAGTTTCATTTGGTAGTGTAGCAGTCCTGAAAAAATCCCTTGAGGTGAAGAGTCCTGAAGTTGATGGAGTAAACACACAGTGATCCAGATCTGAGTTGATGCTAATGAGATCAAACACTCCTTGTTGTTCTTCATCTAAAACCGCATAAAGGATGGTTGGAAACATGCTGGCCTCTTTGAAAGTAATCCACGAAATATGACATCCTAGGAATCCAATCATGGATCCCTCCCAGTTCTGATGCTAAAATAAAATATTTCCATCACACAAAATCCACCGAGAGTGTTGGCGAAGGGCCAAAACCAGAGATACTAACATAGTCCATAAAAGAGAAGTATAGGATCTCCCATTCTCATTATACTCAATGAAGATTGACGAAATAACCTTACCCCACAGAGTACGTTCTCCTACCCCCTCCTGAGAAAGTTTCTCTTGCATGCAGTGCAAGGTATCTGAGATGTTCCTCACATTGATTCCTCCTTCAATGACCGGTCTCGCCATCCTCTTCCAATAAATCTAGTGGTGTTTAATGGACACTATTAACCAGAGTAATACGTCCCCCAAAGGAGAAGAAATGGTTTTTCTAGTTAAGCACCCGGTTAGTAATTTTATTGATAATGAAATAAAATTCATTAATTCATGTTCTCCTAAGAGAAATTGGTGTTCCTAAATACTTCAAGGGAAAGGATCCCTTCTGCATGTTCAGCTCGCTGCAAAAGAGGGATATTCGTCTTGACCCACATTTGTTGGATAAGTAAACTCTGATCTTAGTTTTGGTGATCACCTGGCTTCTCTAGGAGCATTATTCATCTAGGACATTGTTAATACCATAAATTTATCGTCTATTATCATTATTGAAAGTTAGGGATTCATCTGCAAACATAATATGAGAAATTGTGGGATGATTATTTTCCTATGAAAAGAAAGGATTTTCCATGAAATTACCTTACTGTTGAGAAAACGGCTAATCGTGTCCTGCTTGATAATGAATATTGTTGGGTATATGGGGTCCCCTTTCCTGAGCCCCTGAGTGGCCTTGAAGATAACATGGGACTTACCCAAAAAATATACTACCAGCCAATGAGAACTCATGCAACTAAATAGAAGACCGGTAACCCAGGTTGAGAAGCCCATAGTAGAGAGGACCCTGTTGATAAAATCCCATTCGATTCTATCATAATACTTTTCCATGTCTAGTTTGATAGCCATGTTTGCACCATGCGTTTTGAGTTTAATATCCATAATCATCTAATGCACAAATGCAATGGTACCTTGAATCGACCAGCCTTTCACAAAATGATTATGCTTTAGTGGTATACACAGATGGGTATGTTTGTAGATCCTTGAATTGATGATGGTGGAAATAATCTTATATGAAAATTTGAACATACCCATCAGCCTGTATTGGGAGATGGAGGATGGATCTTTGATCATAGGCAAAAGAACTAAAGTAGTAGCACTTGAAACCCTAGGAAGAGTGATTCCAAGGAAAAATTCTTGAATGTCCACCACTAAATATGCCTTCAAAACCTCCAAGATCCCATATAAATAAAACCTGGAAATCCATCAGGGCCCGGGGCACTATCCGGGTTGAGGTTTAACAAAGCCTATAACACCTCTCCATACTTAGGAAGGGCCTCAAATGTGACATTATCCTCACTGGATATCTATCATGGAATCACCTTGAATAGATCTGAAGATCCTGTGGGATAACCATTCTCCATAGCATGGCTATGACCTGTGAGTAGGTTCTGGAAGAAAGACAGAGCGCTCCTACCAACCACAACCCTATCATTTGATTAAGCTCTATTTTACAGACTGATGTTGGACCTCAACATCATACATCTCTATTTAATTCATTCATGAAAAAGGTTGTATTCTTGTCTCCTTTGTGGAGCCATTTCACCCTAGATATTTCTCTTGGAACACGTTCCTGTTTAAGAATATGTTCAGCATGTACAGATTTCTTGTTAGACAATTCTTCAAAAATCACTCCGTCCCATACATCCTCCAGACTACACTCTATATTTTCTACTTCCTATTTTAGGACGTTCAAGCCTCTATCACTAAGGGGATACCTTTCAACCATGCATGTAGTTTGAGCTTGAGGATCCTTAATTTTTTTTGAAAAGCCACTGAGGAGCTTCCCTGAACCGGTTTATTCTAGACGTCGCTCACAATTTGATGGAAACCCAGTAAATTGGCTCTCTAATCCAGAAACCTGAAACAGATTCTCCTATCCTGCATTACATTCAATGAAACTAGTAGGGGTGAATGATCAGACACACCACGTACCAAATGATCAACCTTCGCCTCATAGTACATGTCAATGGCATGCGAGTTTTCCAAACATCGGTCCAGACGACTCCAACATCATCTATTACCTTTTTGGTTATTCCACCATGTGAAATGATATCCACAGTACCCCATGTTCATTAGTCCTTTACCCACCATGAATTGGGAAAATTTGAGGTTGTCTCTATGAGGAAAGAGACCCCTATTGCACTTCTCCGATGGTTCAGAAATGATGTTGAAATAACAACCAACATGCCAGGGATCATCCACCAGATCAAATGTGCTTTTCCCTTTCCATAGAACCTATCTACTTTGTGCATTATAGCTCCCATACACAAAAGAGCAGAAAAAATAATCATCACTGTTGGAGGCCTTTATCGTGATAATTTGACCTCTGGATTTTACCATGTCCGCAATAATCTCCTTTCCCTAGAAAATCTATATGTGGTGATTAACATGTTCTGCATGCATAACCGCCTACAAGCGGATTCTATGCTTGAAATCATTGATCTTTGTATAATTCTATTTGTGCTCCAAAATAGTAGTGATGCCAACCATATGTTTCTTAATCTCAGTGGCTAGGAAATTTGTTTCTAACTATGCCCTAATGCCACGGACATTGCATGTTATAATGGGAGTCATTGAAATTGGGGAATCCTAGGTTTGGCCCAAGGTGATCAGGTCGTTGTCTTGCTTGATGGTGAACCTTCTTTCAAAAATTTACTCTGGGATCTCATGCATACTCCATGTCCTCCTGATGAGTTTATGCCAACTGAGGGAGAAAAAATCATGGACATCATACTACATCTTTTTTTCCTTTTTCTTTGGGGTTTGGAATTACAATATCTAGTAGGAGATCTGAGCCTCCTTGAAGAATACTGCCTCTTACAGGTTGAGACATGAAGGCAAGTTGGGTTGAAGGAATTCCCGATGTAGCATTAGCATTCAAGGCTAATTCTGAGCCAGTGTGCCTTAAAGAATGAAGAATAGTAAGAGAACTAGGGACTATAAACACCCCATTTTCCCCTGTATTATTGTTTCTGTGGGGTAATATTGATGCTGAAATATCCCAAGTCCTTGAACCCGACCATTCAGTGAACAATTTCCATATGCTATCCGACCACAGAACATCGTAAAGAGGCTGGAAGGAATTAAAAGGGCCATATTCTGCGTCGACCCATGAAAAGGAGAACGAAAATGAGTTCATCGTCACCAAATGCAAACATGTTGAACTCGACACACAACATTTTCTAGTAACTACATTGAGAGAGGGACCCGGAGCGGGCCAAACCTTCTCATCCTTAAGGGATTCCTCACCCAAAAGGTTTGTAGTTAAAATGCCATCCAACGAATTCAGAAGAATAGATTTCTTCTTCTATCCTCTATTGCGGCGATTCCTACAAATCTGAATAGAGTTCACCTAAAGAAAACAAGCGGAACAAAACTTATGGAATACAAGATAAACACTGTTCAGACTCCATTCCATTGAACCTTGCACCTTTAGTTTGATGTGTTCTACCAGTGGCAAGGCCAGGTCTAAAGCCACACATATCCAATCGTCAGAGGAAACCACCCCATTCATAATACATCTTCATATGTCTTGGATGAAGAACCCATAAAGAAAAATGAATGTTATAATAACTATGTTCCACACATATGATCAGACAAACAACCACACACAATAGTATAAAATACCATCTTAATAGAGTGGACACCTTAAAATAGTCACCCTTCCATAAGGGTTTCTCTAATCTCAATAAACTCTTCATCTGAATTCTATCCGCATAGAATAGACTCAATGATATATTATGATAACTAAAAACTAGTTTGAACCATACTAAAACATCCCCATAATTTTCTATATGAAACTGAGGAACGAGTATCATAAGGTTCCACACTTACTTTGATAACAAAGCTCTATATTATTGGATATTTCTAAAAAGAATGTTTGAAGAACCATTCCCAATTTATAGGAGAATGATTGAATTTATTACACCCACTATCTTTATCTGAGAGTCCAGTATTTCTGAGAAATTATATAGCTCAATAGTTTAAGGTCATAAAATACTATGATTCTCACCCTAAAGAGGTAGTATACCGAATATTTATATGCATGCATAAAAATTAAAATATCCAAATAAATAGTGTGGAAATTCATTTCATGTGGCCATTGATAACAAGATCCATACGATGAAACATTATTATTCTATATTATGTCACAACCCAAACCAGCACCAGAGGTATCATAGTACACCAGAAACCCTATACGGGTCATATGAATGATCATAAAAGAAAAAATTGTCAAAATAATTTTCATTTCATCTAATAATGAATGAATTATTTTATTCTAGGTAAATTTAACCATACTTAGAGACAAGAGAATCCAACGGTGATTCAATCTTATAAAAATACCTAAAATCCACATATTGTATCCAACAATGCCATAGAATCTCTAAATCCCAATTATGTTTCATGGTTCATCCATTGAAAAAACTTCTATAATCATATTATGTTCAAATGATAATCAACTCATAGAAGTCATGTTCCCCAAATAACATCACTTCATCGATCAAGAAGATACATTTTGAAATCTCTCAATACAAAAATTGACACCTATAGATTTATAAAACCAAACTATGATGGTGCTCATGTTCATGTTCCAATATAAAATAAATCAAAATACCATCCATGCTCACTACCAAAAAACTATCATGATACTATTACAATATCCAATTATTCAAAACCATGAAAACATATGATCATTACTTTGGAAAAAATGTATCATAGGATTATCATAATATGTATACATTCACCTATAATCCACCATTAGTGTACTGGACTTCCAAACCCCATGCTAATTCCAAATCAAAAAAATTTCATTCATTGGACAAACAATTTACCCCCATTAACTGATCAAACCAATAATTGATACATTTTAATTGATTCATATTCTCAACATTCTCTTAGTTTAACTTCTGATTGTCTAATAAAAATCTATGTGGATCAATTCCATCTAAATAAACAACACTAGTGTTATCCAGGGTGAAATAGTATGGTGAATGAATCCATTTTCCATCATACCGTCCAATTGAATCATTATATCCTTCAGATCTGTTGGTTCTATGTGATAAACATGTATTGATATTGGATTTATTTTTAGAACCATATCAATAATGAACTTAACCTACCTCTCTATAAGAAGACTAGATAATTCATCTAGTAAATGTTAAGAATATATCAATAAAACATGGGGAGATTAATAAGAGAAAAAATTCCATTGTGATCAACTATAATAGTTGATAAAAAACATTAGATATCTGGTAGAAAAGGTCCAAATAAAATAAAACATGTATCTCAATCTCCCAGAAACACATGATATCTCCCATTACAAACATGGAATGAGACACATTTATGATAAAAAACAACATAAACATGATTTTTGATAATAAATTCCATCTTAATTATGGTTTCAAATTCATCTAGAGATAGAACATGGAAATACCTACTATCTCCACATTATCTATTGATAGAGAACAATGATACTAAAACCACAGATCATTACACATAAAAATAGGTTTCAATAACCTATAATAAAGGACATCAATTTCATTGAAATTTTAATCAATTCATCGAAAATTAAATTAAAAAATTAGTTGGAGTAATTGGTATCATGTAAATAATGTTTTTTATAGGATTAAATATATAATGTAGCTCTCACGTTCATTTTTCCCACATCTACCTCCATCGTAAAAACATACATAGTGTGATGGTGCTTCAATCATGAGGCTTATATATGCTGACCTAAAGTCCATTAATAATCATACTATGCCAAAGTAAAATTTGGAGGTGATGATCCCTGAAAATAATGAGGAGCATAAATCTCTTAATTGAACCTAAATATTTTGACATAGAATCCCCAACGATTACATATCTTTGAATGTGTGGAATACAAATATTGGGTGGCTGAGACCATTCCACATTGATAATAACTCTGTGGAACACTACTGACTATAAATGGTGGTGGGGTGGAGGCTCAAAACCAAGAACCACCTCCCCCACCCCATTGATGATCAGGAAACTTCTTTTTCTTCCCATTAAAACCACTAATGCATCCACAAAATGGAAGGGATATTTTGTAAGGAAAAAACATTCCTTCCATACACATTTCATCCACCATTTCCCTATCTATAATCTCCTCCTGGGTCAAAATCTTCAGTGAGAACACCTAAAATATAATATCATGAAAAAAAAACTTGTATGTACTTATGATCTTATAGATATTCATTATCCACTACCTCTTTTGAAAAAAGAACCATCTCTATGAAATGATTATTTTATGCCAGCAATGATTTATCTCCCTACTAGAATGAGATGAACACCAAAGGAATCATTATTATAAGATGATCCAAAATAAACTACTGAAAGATGTGGGTACTGAATCCCTTTCTATCTAATACCATATTTTGATATTCTTGTACAATTGAATACCACCATCAATGTTGGGACACTAAAGTTAGACCACCATATAATAAACCTTGATATTCTCATGTGTTTCTAGGAAGTCGAGGATCTAGATGATTTTTTTTCAACTAGACCGCCACTTATTGAGGGTCATTAATACACATAAATGATGTTTTTTTCTCAAATAAGAACTCCCGAGATCGATCCCTTTCCCCACTATCTCTTAGATGTAGCTCAAACACTGTATTTTGTATTTATGGTTCTTTTTTCTCAATGGCATGAACTACTCAAAAGGTACTATATAAATTATTCCTATATAATGGATGATTCCATTGAGGATAATCCACTACACCCTCCTACAGAAATCATTGAATATGTCTTCAAGGCATATCACTACACTTAAAAAATAGAATATACGACAACTTTATATGAAAATCACAGTCTAGAGAAAAAAACAATATGTAAAAACCGAGATTAAGATCATGAACAAAAAATTTGAGACACACATCCCAAATTCTCATCATAACATGAGTATTTTCATGGAATGAGATGGATAAGAACTCACTGAAACCTATATACTAACTCCCAATAATATTTTCATCAATAGAAAAAATTCCCAAGACTATTTTAATACACTCTATGATACCAATATATGATGAACTAGCCAAGATACTCACACAAATTGGCACCCAAACTGACCTGTCACATACTCGAAGGGAATTCCCAATACCCATGGGTTGAAAACTGGCACCTATGAATAAAAAATAGATAATGGGGACCTTTTTTGACAACCTAATGTAATCAACATATAATATATATAAATATTAGAGATAAAAAGTAGAATTATATATATATATATTACATAATAGAACAAAGACATAAAAATGATAAATCACAAAATTAACCAAATAAACTCTATTATACGACTCAAAATGAAAAGAAAAAGACAAAAATGAGTATCATATAATCCATGAGATATCAGGTTCAACTCCCACCATCCCACTTCCATATACCTAGCCACTATTGACACAAGACTCACTGCCTCACTATGGAACCTTTCCTTTCCTAGCATCATAATACATAACCAGGTCTATGCACCACTGAAGTGGAATTTAGGGTGTGAGATAAAGATGCCCAGTTGGATCCCACCAAGGTGATTCAAAATAATTCTTCGTACAATAATCCGATTAATCAAAAAATTTAAAAAATTCTAGATAATTAATTAAACCATTTTGATGTCAAATGAATGGTAAAATATAACCATTTTTTAGTTCCAAATAATATTGTAAAAAATCAATGTAAATGAAATATATGAAATTAGTTCAAATAATATACCACATATTATTTCATATCAAAAATAAAACAAAAACCCATAGGTAAAATCACACTTTGGATTACTACATGTTAGGCTATCCAGAAATCTCAAACATATACACAGAAAATCATTTGAATCATGTATCAAGAAATTTTTAGTGAAGTTATAGATTATAGGAACACCCCATAAAGTAAACCTACCAAAAGTTCTTATAAGACAATATTATAATGGTACTGTGAAGTAGAGGAACACCCCAATAGTGAACGACCAGATTTTATTAATGGATGATACATATTACAAAACATTCCACTGAATTACCCAATTCATACCATGTGTTACAATTTCAAAATAGTTTCATTAAACCTATGCACAGAAATTAATTTCCTAAATCCATTTCAAAATGTATTGAAATTACACTTTTCATTTTCTAGAAAAATGGGAAATCCTTCATTTTTCAAAAACATATTTTCACACACACACAATTCAATCAATAAAATAATGTCATTTTATATATTAAAATTAGATCTATTGTGGTTCATCCAAAATAGTATATAGAATGAACTACCTAACATGACACAAGTCTTGAATTCCGTTAATAGAATCATCCATCAAGGAAGGAACACAAAAACAACACCAATGGCCCTAGAACTAATTCCCATAACATAGAAAAAATATAAAAAGTGAATTGTTTGGTGGAGAAGATAATCATTTAATCCCTCAAGAAACTGGCATGTCACAACACGACCCACCAAAGGGAAAAAGTACAAGATAATATCTCACTTAGATCTATAAATTAAGAATAAAAACATAACCATAAGATCATTGGATACACAAGATCAGTGTAAATGAGTTGTTGTGATCAATTCCTGGAAAGAAGTAGAAATGCATCTTACATGGATAGATGTATCTCTACCACAAAGATAATAAACAACAAAATGATGTGATCAGAAAAGAAAGGATATCCCCAGAATTGATTTGGATTGATTTGAGGTTTTAATAAATAATCATGCATGTCCAATGAATTTAATCATACATGTACTGTAGAAATAACCATTGGTCCCGAAAAATTCATGGTTTGAACCCCTTCAAAACATGAATTCATAATGTAATTTATGTTATAGAAAAGTGTCACCATTGTTAAATATGTCCAAATCCCAACCATCGCATTTAATAAACCAGTTCCATCGATTGTAAATATTTCATGCTCTGAACCAACTAACATCATTTTCCTTGCAACGAATTCATATCGGGTTACCAGTTCACAATGTGTATGTTTCAGGTAAAAAAATTATATATAGAATATCTAAAATACCACTAGTTGAACCTATATAAAAAATTACATACTATTAATCATTTGACACATTTTTTCCCATATTCAATTTATTCAAAAAAAGATATCTCTCTGATTAAGGTCATTTTTCTCCCACAAACTCTCTCTTTCATTGAATGGACGAAAATGTGGACAAATGAAGAGGGAAAAAAGTATGCCTTGATGTTACTAAAATAATTTTCAGAATTTTACATATATATGTGGTTAATTATTTCAATCTGATATTAGATTGGTTCAACATGAACTTTTGATGATTTTTCATAGGATTACTAATATATATTGCATCAAGAATATTGACATTTTACCCTAATATATGTTTATGAGTATGAACTATATGTCACCAACAATTAAATGGTTCTTGAAATAATATAGGGACATTTTGTAACAAGCAATGAAAAACTATCCATTGTTTAAGGATACTAAAGATAGACAATAAATTGATATATTTAATTTAATTTCATGTAAATAAGAAAATGACTTTTCCATAGTATTACACACAATCTAGATGACCCAACACGAATGAGTGGGTCCAAAAATTTGGAAGGAATATAGATTTATTAAAATCTGGTCTTGAATAAGGATTGATGATTTTTCTAGTATTATATATCCTATAATAAGATCTATGAAAACACATTTAGTTCTTGAAATGTACTAGTATTTCGTCTATTTATGAAATCTTGATATGTATAGAGAGGACCCAAATACACATTAGCTAGGGGTTTTGGAAGGATTTTTATCTTAACCTATAAGGAAATATCTTAGAATCACTATGAGTCTTATATTAATTTGAATAAAAGAAATTATAGTTCATGGATATAGAATATATATTTATAGATCAGGCACAAATATAAGTTTATAAGAGGTAAAATTAATGATTCCCTATTTGGGGTGAGGTACACGAACTGAATATGAATTAGTGAATCATATATAACTAAATAAGAACATTTTATTGATATTTAAGCTCTTCTTGGGAACATTTTGGGAGATCCATGAATCAGTACATACCATATGTTTGTAGGAACCACAACATGAATCGTTATATTATACATGAAGTACCTATTCAGGTCATATGTATAAACGACCATGAAACTATGGCTTGTTGTAACATCTATAAACATTAAATCCTAGTGGAAAGAAAAATTTCCGTAATTTATTGGCAATGGAGAGATTCACTACATGGTCCGATAATAAGAAAAACATACCATACAATTATTTATTATTAAATAATTAGAAGGCCCAATATAAACATGTTTAAATTATACCTAATTTCCCAAATATAATCATTACATATGACAAAAAAACACTAAATTCCACAAAAATATTGTTTAATATCATTACAAATCGACTATATAAGAAACATGTTTTACTGTACTTGTGAAAATTTATCTCTCATATAATTTCACTAGTCCCCATACTGGACTTCTTATAAGTTATACTCATCTTTTTATCCTAGGGATTGGAATCATATCGGGGTGTGAGAATGAATGCTCAATAAAGCAAAAATATATCATCTGTTCATCAAGTTTTATATCATAAGAATATTAGACAACCCGAGTAGAGAAAAATTATCTTATTTAATATATCATAGAACAATAAGAGTTGATTGTTAGTCATGATAGAGGGAAATTTTATCTGATATGAACAATTATATATCATGTCAATAAAAGTGGAGAATCATGATATAATAAAGATGATCATTAAAGTGTAATCATATCCATATTTCAAATTAATGTGACATTCTCTTTAATAATAGTATAACTATGAAATTTTGAATAAAAATCATATGAAGGTATTATCATCTTTTTCAGTCAATTTTCACATGCATGAATTTGGGAGTAACTACCAGAACCCATTCTATAAGGAGTATTTACTCCTTACCACACCTTAGTGAGTAACTAATAATACCCATAATAACATGAGTAACTACATACACCGATTCGTTTTGGGGTAACTAATCACACCATTGATTGGATGGGAATCCTAATTACACCCACATAAACGTAACTCGTTATATATAAACTTATAAACAATTAATTGTGGTGGACTATTGAATTTATCCCCACTCAACTATATGTCAAACCCAAACTATCTCTAGTATTTAAAGGGCACAAGTCATATAAAAGATTTAATAAGAAAATATTGTTCATAAGGATTTATCAGACAAAAACTATCTTTGAGTTTTATTGGACCGAACACATTAACCATCTCTACAAATGTGTACCTCATAGAATAAAGCATTGAATTTAACACATCACACAACTAGTCTATGGTATGTTAGTGGGTATAATGAGAAATTACATAAAGAAATATTCCATATAGATAACTATGGAGAATAGTTTGATAAGAATGTCCCCAAAGTGTTAGCTAATAAATTTCAATAGATACTGACTAGATTTAAAAAATATCTTCAAATTTATTTTATGGAAAACAAATTGAATCCCAGAAGAACTATCTAAATTTATAATTATTTAAAACTCATTAAAAAATTCATTAAAAAATTTTATTCATTATTCATATAAATGTTTCTTTCAGCATCCCAACGAACCAAAATTATTTTTAAGAAATAAAATTTTAGAAAATAAAAGTGTGTTTTAAAAACATTGTAGATAATAATTAATAACAAAAAAGACATCATAATAAACATATTACATTAAAATCCATTTTAAAATCATGAATTTATTTTATAGAATAAAGATTCTGACTTTTTAAAAATCAATGAACCTTTCCAATTTACATAAAAAAAATTTAAATTAATATCAATTGGAAAATACTTTTAAAAAAAGTAAATTATAGTTTATAAATACTAATGTTCATGATCAAAAATAAATACAAAAGATAGTTTTTAAAAAGTATTTTATCTGTTATTATAAAATATGAAGTTATTTGATATAATATAAATTTCGCATTTATTGGGGGATGTAAATTAATTTGAAAATTTTTTACTTTAAAAATTAAAATTCAATCATGGTTCCCTGAAATCGATAGAGAGGCATTAAAAGGAAATGTGGATTTGAATATATAGATAAACACATGGAAGATAAATTTTTATAATCTATTGAAAATAGTTTTTTTGAAACCTGAAAATTTAATAGTGTGGTAAATAATTCATTATAACGTATCTATAGAAAAAAATAATGATTACCCTAAATTAACAATTTTTTATTAGAAAATAATCCAGGTAAACGCTTCCCATATGAGAAAATAAAGCTATATAAGGAAAATATATTTATTTGCAGAGAATAAAAAACATTCTTAACATTTTAAAATTTTATAATTAATGAAACACTTCATTTTAATTCCCCATAAATATAGAAGAAGGGTGTTATAATTTAATCATATTATACTATAATATTATGTTCAATAACTATATTCAATGTGTAATAATTAATGGGAAAGTAAATATGTTGAGTCATGAAAACCCATTCAAGATTATAATACATTTTAATTTGTACACATTGGAAGTGAAATAATGAAATTGAATTTAATATACCCTAAGTAAAATATATTTATTGATATTACATGTCCAATTTTTAGTATTATACCCATTTAAATGAAATTAGTTTCATAATTCATTATATGTCACAATGAAAATAAATTGAGAAAAATCCCCAAAATCATAATTCCAGAATTCCATATACATGCATGAACTTATTATATAATACAAATAAATATATTAATATAATAATTTTATCCTAATTCATATATATAACCATTTATAAACATTATTTATATACATTTATAACAAATATAATAGTAAATTGTAATTTACTTCTATCATCAGATGTTATTGATTTCCTTTATTTCATTTGTGCTCGTAACTTAAATCAGATGTTTATTCATGATTATATATTATTGGTAAGTAATTAATTAATAATTCATTATATTATAGTACATGTTTCACTATGATATATAATTTCTTATCTTCATCTTGTAATATTTATAGTTATGAAACATAATTGTGATATTTATAGCGATCTTGCTTCAATACTTTTGATGAACTAATGATGGAAAATTAATATTAAGTAAAATACTAATATAGCAATTTTGTAAACCTAAAACAATAATTATATTCTAATTAATGTATATTAATATAAAAAATGTTGTATCCATATTCCCCCATGATATTAATTTACCCTTTATTCGTTTAGGTGGTTGAACCAACCTAAAAAAGAATATGCTAAAATCGACATGTGTGTATGGGTAAGAATATGATTGTATTTTCATAATATCATTAATGAAAAATAATAATTATAGTATATGAATTTTATTTAGGGTGATAATATTTTATAAGAGTTTTATACATAATAAAACATTATAGTGAAAAATAAAATAAGTCACATTCATGTAGGTGGTAGTCTACATCTACACAAGAGATACATATTCACATTCCATAAAAAATGGATGAAGTTGGGTAATAATTTATAATTTAACCATTTTAATAATTCTAAGTATATAATATTAATTCATTAAATACAACTTTTTATCCATACATGAAAGGTGTTTATGAAAAATCAAACATGTCATTCATCAAGGTACTAGTCATCACATATGCATGATGACATTTTCATTTCATCTAATTAAAATGTAATTCATTTTAATGAAATATTCCAACATCATAATAAGTATTGATTATATTAATAGTAATAGTGTAATTTTAATATACCATGTACAAATGATCATAATGTGTTTGAAAAAAAATGATAATAATTGAATTTAAAATGGGGTAACTTTGAATTCCTACCTTATTACTTTGAATATTACTTTTGAAAAAATTGTTACACGTTTGTGGCATTATATTGTTAGAGAAACAAAAACACTATAATGATTCAAGCATTCTAGGGGATTTATTTTTTATTTATATTTTCCAAAACTAATAATCCTTGTGTTTAATTAGACGTGTGATGATAAATGTTACATTTAAAAGTGGGTGGAGTGGAATTTTTGTAATATATATAAGGTATAGTCAACAATCAAGGGTCAAATGGACCCTATAAACGGTGGCATTTGATTGGGGAAAGGTTTAATGTTGATTCACTATCAACCACATGTTTTTACACATGATAATAATTGTTTTAAATGATTATTATTCACATTTATGATTTAAAATAATATAATGGTAATTAATTTTTTTTCTAATTAATTTATTTTTTATGAATAAAAAATGAGAATTATAAAATTCATTGTATAGGATGTTAAAAAATGTAAAATATTTTTCTTCAAGGAATTTTTAATTTTTATGAAAATTAAAATTTATCTTTATAGTATATAACAAGCAAAAATCATTTTTTTATAAAAAACTAATTTTCTACCATAAATGTTATGTTTATGAAAATATTTTCATCATTGTTGTTTTTAATGAAATTAAATAGTTTATAAGAAAACCAAGGTGTCTTAAGGAACTATAAAATTATTCTAAAACCTAATTTCATCAATTAAGAAACCTAATTAATATTTAATGACCAAAGAAATTATTAATAAAAATATCATAATTTTGAAAATTTTTTGCTCTAATTTTACGAATCAAAAATATTTATTTTAAATAAATAATTTCACTCCATGAATAAATTTTTTAATAAGACAAATTATTTATAATTTTTTATGTAATATTTTTTTCTCAATATAGTTATAATAACTATTATTTTTGAAAAACCATCAGTTTTTCTTTATTTATATTAAAAAGTAATTACAAATAGAAAAGATAAATCATAACAAAATAATTTTACACAAAAATAAAATAGTATAAAATTTTTAGAAAATGTGTCAAATTTATTAATTTATCTTCTATATTATAATAAAGTATATAATGAAAAATAACCTTTATTGAAAAAATATATTTTTAAATATTTTTTGTTTTAAATATTATAGCATTATAAATTATAGTTTAAATATTTTTATATATTAGTTCATGTAATTAAATATATTATAATCTCATAATAATAGTTTAAAAGTTTTTCCATAAATTTATCAATAATTTTAATTAGTTTTATGATAATAAATATTATGAAAAAATATTAATTATATATCTTCTAAATGGTTGAATTTTTTATAAAACCTTTTATTATAATATACTCATGATTATATGAATTTAAATATAGTTTCACTTTCACATAAAATGTCAAAAATTATTCAAGATGAATCCCTATATTAAAAATATATACCTTAATTAAAAAACCTATAAAATCATGGTATGAGCATAGAAATCATAGTAATGGATAACAAACTCTTCCTCATTTTTTAAAATAATGAATTTCCTTTTTAAAATTTTCCATTTAAATAAACAAACATTAATCTCATATTATAATTTACAATATAAAAATATTAACTTCAACTGATAAAAATTTTCATTAGATATATGATAATAATCAATAATTGAAAAATCATAATTATGAGGGTTTATTTTAAGAGATGGGTACTCATAAAAACATTATTTTCAAATACATACTTTTCAATCATAAGAGGGTCATAATAATTTGATAAAACATAATCTATTTAGAATTCAATATGAAATGTAGATATTTCCATGAAAATTTAATTATATTCATAAAAAAAATTAGTTATCTCTGAATATTATCATCATATTAACCATAAAATCTGTCGTACAAATGGAATAATCTTCTCTTTTAAATCCAATAAATATTATCTGGAGGACATAATTATTAAAAAATGCATTAGTGAATTCTATCATGCGTACCTATTATCATCAAAAAATGTTAAAGGAAAATATTATAATAATAATACATAGAATATCAAATTTCTAACATAAAATACCCTAATTATATCAATTTTAGAAATATGGATAAGTATATTCCAGCTTCATGGTAAAATACGCATAAGAAAATTATTCATTGATACAACTTTAGAAAATTCCCAAAAATAACGGCTTATAAGATATTGTTATAAAATACCAGAAAAAATTGGAAATGATTCTTCATTAATAATTAATATCATGACAATAGGAAATTTTTATCAGGTCTAAAACATTATGAATATATTACTTCAATACGTTTAAAAAAATCATCTAATAAAAAAACATTCAAATTTATAAAAAAATTAAAGACTTTATAAATAATTAAAAATGTGATTTATAATGACATTAAGAAATAATTTAATTATATTAATAAAATACAAGATAAATTTTAAAGAAGATTTATATGGATCAAAATTTTATAAAATTTAATCAACATTTTCAAAATAAGGTTTCCATGAAAAATTGACTACATCATGTCTGACTTGCCACATAAATACATTAACATAAATATAATAAACTTATGTTAATGATTAAATTTTTTATGAATAATTTTCACATTTATCAATTAATATTATATTTTTTATTTAACGTTTTATGATATTTTATATAGTTACTAAATCAGTTATGTTCTTATTTCATGTTTTGAGGATATCGTGTTCATATTCCAAAATAAAAATTGGTAAGTTGAATAGGGTAGAAGGGATCACGATCACATAATATATATAATATAAATCATGAAACAGTTATAATTTTTAAAAATTAATTAATTTTGTAAATTTTACCATGATTAGTAGACATGAAAAACAAATCAGACCGCTTCATGGAGGTGGTAGTCCATAAGTACAGAACAATTATTTATCATTTTCCAACAAAATGAATGGTAAGAAGGTATGCAATATATTATCACTAAAAAATAATTATTATTTTAATAATAACATATATATTAATTAAAAATATTATAATAAAAATAAATTTATAGTGTTTATGAAATAAATACATAACTTTAAGGAGGTGGTAGTCTGCCCATATATATGAACGATGTTTTCATTTACTATAGGATGGATGTGGATATGAAAATAGTTTTTATGAGAAACATAATTTTATTTAATTATATTTTAGTTAACTATTTTATTATGGGAGCATATTTAAACAATATTTTAATTATATATAAAAACATATAAACTCGAAACACTAATACAAGAATTATACATCTTCTTCGAGAAATACCTTTTGGTTTTATCCTTATGATATATCGATTTCTCCTATGGTGAGGCCATATCACTTAGGCATTTTCTTTGCGATCTTGAAAATGTATTTTTAAAGGTAATATTCAATATTAATTCAGTATGATGTTTTTGGAACAAAGGAAACTGTGTTGCCTTTTATATGTGTGGAGGGTAGAAGTATTATTAATACATGAATCATGGATATATAATATGTTTCTAGCTCATGTAGAATGTATACCTAATTCCATAGATACTACGATAAAGAGGATAAGTTTGATATATCACCATAAAGTCATATATATATATATATTAGTTTATGTTCTATTTTGAAAAAAATATTTTTTAGCCCCCTCTTTAACCAGTGTGATCTTAACTGCTAAAAAATATATTTCCATAATTAATGTTCAAAACATTAATTTTTGAAAATATAAAGTATTTCATACCTAGAATGGTAAATATTTTCTATAAAATTTAAATTAAATTTATTTATCACCAATTTTATTGGAATTATAATGATCCAGAAATTATTATTAATCATTAATTATGATTTAATTTCTTCTTCATTTCTATTCAAATATTTTTTTAAAAAATAAATCAAGATAACATTGAAATTACAATTAATACACCTATAAAATATATTATCCTTCATTTAAAGTTATAATAATTGTTAATACCACATATTATCTAAATTAAGCACATTCAATATTTTAATATCTATTTATTTTATGTATTATATGATTACACATGTGTTTTATCAATGTCGCACAATGGTTGTATATAATAAAAATATTTTAAATACTATAACAATTAATTATTAAAAAAATAAATTATAATAAATATTATTATTATAATTTTTAATTAATAATAAATATATACTCGTATATTTATCATTAAAAAAATCTATAGTAAAATTAGAGAAAAAATGACATTTTATTAAATTTATGACTTCCTTCCATTTGAATATGTCTAAGGATTCAATGGAATCCACCAAAATTATTTTAATATGGAGAATAATTATTTCCGAAAATCACACACTCAAATATGATATATTTTGTTATTTATTTTTCTGTATTCTTACTAAATTGCAAATTTTTCATTATTTTACTTTTTTAGTGAAAACTGATTTTTTTTAACTCGATATTTAATTATCTGAAAAAAACTTAAATTGTGATTAAAACCAAATTGTGACATGGTGATTTAATATTTTAAATAAATTTTCTTTATTATATTTATTTTAATAAAGAAAATTACTGTTAATATAATATTTTAAAATGCAATGAATACCCATTTTTTGATTAATACCATATTTAAGAATAAAAATTAACAAATACCAAAATCATTCATAATGATTATTCATATAGATTTTATAATATAATGATAAATGATTAGGATATAATATTAATATAAAACCATAATATAATCAAGATTATATATTAAAATTAATTTTTTTATAATGAAATGAATGTTTTTAAAATGCCCATATTTTTCTTTATTTACTGAAAAAATTCATCTATTTTAAAAAAAAATATAGGAATTTAATTATAATCTTATTATGAAATTAGGAATTTATTTTTTTTTACCATTTTATCATGTAAAATGTATAAAATTTAAAGAAATTAACTATATTATCAACGTAAAATGAAATAAAATCATTATTGAACAAATGTTTTTTTATGAAGAATTCAGATACCTTATCCTCACTCCTCAATAAATATTAATAAATTAATGATTGTTAATTAATTAAATTGGATTTAAAATCTAGGTATTTTATTAGACTCATTTATAGATACAGATTAATTTAACATATTATAAAAACATACATTACGTGTATAATAACAATTTAATGGAAAATGACACTTTTACCTTCAAAATACATTATCGTCATTTAAAATTAATTCCTAATAAATGTATGATTGATTATTAATTATATTATAGTGAAAATTTCAAATTATATTAGATAATATGGTTATTCATAATTATGAAATGAATACCAATAGTTATTTCATAATGGACATATTTAAATTGTAAAATTTATTAATTTTTTAGCTTAGTGTTAAGTATACCGCACACTATTGAATATATTTCCTAAAGAAAATAAATTCATAAATCATATGGTTTTATATTCCATCCCATTAAAAAAATTATATTCATGAAATTTTATTTCATGACTGATATTAAGGATTGGTAAAAAATTTATAAAAAAATAGAATATAAAAAATAAAATCATTAACAAAAATTTTACAATATATAAAAATAACATTCTTGATAACGCACATCATAAAAATTTATAATTAATAATTAATTTGACATTAATAAAAGGTAAATTTAATGTATATTTTTATAAAATATGGTTAGGTACCTAGATAAGGTAAACATTTTAGGGAGGTGAAAATACTTAATTAGAAATAAGATCAATTTTAGTGATAATGTTATACATTTATTAGAATATAAGAGTCCATTAATTCTTAAAAAATTATTGTATAATGATAAAATTTTCATTTTCATGAATCACTTCTAGATTTGAGGTATTCCATTACCATTAAGGTACAGATCATAATAAAATATACTTGAATTATTTAATTCCATTAAATATGAAATATTTTACTGATTGGGGATGCTTAAAAAATTATATATTTAATATATATGTTTCTATATTAATTAAATATTCCAGATGAATTTTACACGACTAAAGCCCTAAAATCTACATCTAATAAATCACATGATTCACAAACATATGAGATGTTATTTATACTTCCTCATTCAATTAATCTAAACTATACGTAAGTTATCATGGGTTTTGATAATATCCAATACAAATAAACCTTCATATGAAAAATCAATACATTAATCACAAAACCTGTAATAATAACATTAAATGATCGACTTAAATAGTTCCATAAATAACCAAGCTTAAAACTCGTTAAAATATTCCATTCCAAAATTAAAATACAAATATTAAAAATTATTTGATCACTTATTAAAATAATAACAACATAATATTTATATAAAAATGCATCAATACCTCATAAAATATCATTTACAAAATTTAAATGCCTTAATCATTTTGTCCAAATAATATGATAACAATTTCAATAAATAACCTAATCCATATAATTCCAAAAAATTTATTAGCCATCATTCCTCAAATAAAATTCTTTTTTATCCATTAATATTTCAACTAATATCAACCACATAATTTTATCAATATAGTGAAATTATTTAAAAATAACGTTAATCACTTCATCAAAAAAATTACTTTACAATCCCACAATTATCTAGAGGATAAAACATATGTTCATAGAAGTAAATAAAAAATTAATCAAAATTATCTATAATTTACTTTGCATAAAATAACATATTATTTCTAATCATTATTAAAATAATTAAAATTATTTTTCCAAAATATAAAGGAATTATTCCACAAATAACATTTTCACTAAAAATAAATTTTATACTTGTGGGATTTAATGTACATCAATAATTTGTGAAAAATCATTTATTTTCACCCAATGTAAAATCATAACATAAATTCTAGAAAGGGGAATCTAAATGAATAATACTATGATCATAATTATATTTATTAACCCATTATGGTATTTAAAAATGTTAAATTTGCATAACATGATAACTTATATAACATTATAATTATTATAATCATTTCTCTGGTATTAAAAATAAACCCATATATAATTATTAACCCAAGATTTCATTATTAAGAATATAATTTTCACTTTTTTTACATTCTAGTGATATTTAAAGATTATTTTTTTAGATAATTAGTGAAAAATCATACATATTAGACTCTTACAGTAATAAATTTTAAACATCAACTTAATATCCCTTTTTACCTCCAAAACCATATTCTTGAATTAAAAAAATTATTATTTGACTACTTATATGATTAATTAATGTTGATACCCTTATCATAATGATATAATTTTATATAGTTCATACTCATCCATATGTTCTAAAAATGGTTTTTGAAAAAAATGGATTATAATAAAAATCATAGTAACTATTAAAAAAGTGTTAAACTAATCATTCTATTTTGAAAATCACGAAATTACATAAACAAATTATTCACTATTATACAATAACAAATAATCATCAATAACCATTAACATAAATATTAAATAAAATTTCATTCCCAAATACATACATAATTTATATCATAATCAATAATGAATTAAATATTCATAATCCTGACAGTTTCTATTAGTCCATGTATACTCAGGAAAATATTTTCTTAAAAATAGACTTTTAACACATAATATATGAATAAACACTCCTATGAACATTATCTCATTAGATTACCTAATAAAATAAAAATACTTCTATTGAATATTATTTAAATGAATTGAATAGTCAAGTAGATACTATGGGTGTCATATTCACTTCACTCTTTAATAAACTCTTCTAAATGGAATATTCTTCTTGGTTAATTCCAATATACAATCCCAAAATAACAAAATCAACACCCAACAATTAAAGAGATATATATGGATCATACAATGATATTTATAATGTAAAAAGGACAATAACATAAAAGAAAACCATTTAATCCTTCAATTATGTAACAAAAACTCATAAATAGTTATATAAAACACATATAAATCACTTTTTAGATTCATATATATTTTTATAAATGTCCATTTTCATTGATAACTGATTATAAATTCCACGAAGAATTGGTAATATTATGTTATTATATAAAATTATAAAAACATATATAAAAGGCTTATTAAATATTAGTGGTCATTCGATAGGAAAATTGTAGTCATTCTGTATATGATAATGAAATATTCTATTAATTTTTTTATTAAAATTTTCAAATATATCATATTTGATAAGATTAAAATGGATTCGTTTAAAACTATCATAGAGAAATTAAAAATGTATATAAATTAAATGGATCAATCATTCCATTATATTAATATAATACGTGATACATTTCAATGTAAAAGGATATGGTGTAAAAGGAGGGTAAATAGTTTTAATACATTTAAAATTTTTTTGATTGTAATTCTCTTACCTTTAGTCCAATTTCATAGGTACATGCATTTTCTCTTGTATAATAAAATTATATGAATTATTAACATTAATAATAAGTTTTCTCATTTTTATTTATTAATTATTATATATTTTATTTCATTTATTATGATTTATAAAATATTTACTAAATCATTTATGTTTACTTTAGAGGTTTTGAATATGTTTGGTTCATAATCCCATTAAAATTCAGTAGAGTGGAAGAGGGAAAAAGGTAAATTATTATATCATATTAATATCATAAAAAAATTTTCTTATATATTAAATAAATATTTATAATCATACATGAATGAAAAACATGATAAATGAATCAAATCTATTAATGGAGGTAGTGGTCCATATGTACGGACAAAGGATGTTATCATATGCCAATTAACAGAATAATAATAGTGGAAGAAATATAATATATATGAAGAATAATAATTATATCATGAATTTAATATTTATTAAATAAATATATCATAATAAATCTCATTGTGAGGATATGATATAAATCACAAAACTTCCCTTTGTGGATGTGGTAGTCTACACATAATCATAAAAAATGTTTTCTTTTCCCATAGGAGGGAAGTGAGGTAAAAACATCTGTAACATAATAATAAGAATATGTATGCATAAGTATGGTGCCTATATAATTATTTCATTATGGTTAAATATTATTTTAAGGATATATATAATGAAAAATACTAGAAATAGTCAGTAATGAATTATACCTCTTATTTTAGAAAACCCCATTTGGTATTCCCATTAATCTTTCTGGGTTGGTATTTGGTGGGACTAGAATGTATATGACTTTGGGAGGGATTATGGGACTGAATTTATTTATTTATTGACCTTGATAATTTGATAAAGAATTGTGCGGACGATATGTTAGGGGTGACCTATGATTTTTGAGGTTGTGGAAATATTTTACATACATGAAATAATAACATATAATATGATAGTAAATCCTGTATAAGGGATTCAAAATTTGATTTTCATTGATTATAATGTGGATGAGGATAAACTATAATGAACCAATAAAAAAATTTGATGATATTACATTATGACACATATAATTTTTTTAACCCCTTGTAAACCCTTTTAATCAATAACTATTGCAATAAATTTCCCAGATGTTTAATATCATGGCAGTACTTTTAAAATTTAAATGTTGTAGATACCTGAACAATCTATGACACACTCAAAATTTTAAATCCACTTTATTTAAGATTGGAATTTAGTTATTTCATAATGTTTTAGAAAATATATCTTAATGATAAAAACCAATTAAATTAATTTTTATATCTACTAACTTTTCATCACTAGAAGATGTAAGATAACAATGTAATTAAAAATCAAAAAATTTTCCTAATCGTATAACCTTAATATCTATTTTTAGTGTTTTTTAGAATACCATAACTCCTCAAAATAATGAAAATATTAATATAATTATATCAATTTATTTATTTTTTACAATTGTTTCAGATGCATAGTATCGACACTACATTTGGTGGTATTTTTTAATTTTTCTACATAGGTTTTATTTTTACCTTAATTTACCATTTCTGTGATAACTCATTTTTTAACTTTGTAACTTATTTTTGTAACCATAAATAATATTGACCACATAGATAAATTTTGAAAATATTATTAAATATTTAAATTAAATGCTAAATGAATCAATTTATAGAAGTGGGGATGATACATTTATAATTAATTCAAAAACACTAATGGGAAAACATTTTATGAAAATGAACTCATTATGAGAATAAAAACCGAATATAAATGAAAAAAAATAAATCTATATTCATTTGAAATTAAATGGGATTTTATTAAAAAAATTATTCTAATATTAATTTAAATCCAAATAAAAAATTTATAAAGAATATTAAATTACAAGATTTAATGAATATAAATCAATGTTTTCAAAAAATCTGTATTTTTTAATATTTTCTCGAAAAGATTTTTTTTAGAATAATAAATAAATTAAAATATAATTTATTTTATTAAATTATTATTTAAAAAATTATTTCTATTTTATGAAATAAAAATTAATAAAAAGGATGAAATTAATTTTATTATCGACACAAAACATTCTAAATAAATATTTTTGTAGATAATGTATTTATATTGAAAAGGTTCCATTATTTTCTTTCCATGACTAAAGAGCATACATAAAATAATTTCAATTCATTAAATTCAATATAAAATTTTCTTTTTCATTACAATCATATATCAATAATGATTAAATTATTTTATAATGATAGAAATACATTACCCACATAAAAATAGTTTTTTGGTTAATATATCCTTTTTCTTCGAGAGGATTAAATATTCATTTCTATGAAATTAATAAAAAATTGTATAATTGATTCGTCATTTTATTTAGAAATTAATTTTGACATATATTTCATAATATAGTTATTTACATTCATAACAACCCAACAATATCTAGGTTATTAGAGATATATTTTATTTAATAATATTTTTGTGTTCATTTATGATTTTTTTCTTATAAAATAATTTACTGAATACATTATTTAATGAAAATAAAATATAAAATATTGGTGTGTAACATTTTTAAGCGTATATTATATTTTTTATTTTTTAGAGGTTCTAAAAATATTTTAATGTTCATCAAGTATGTTGTGACTTGTTTAAGTTCAGTGTTATGTTAGAAAAAATCTATCAAACCTAATATTAACTTATATAGTAATATATCTTAAATATCTATTTTTTACATTCTATTGCAATAAATATATTATATCATCATAATTTTAATTATATTCCATTAATTGATGAAAATATGAGATCTATAAGAAACTCATGATATATTTTCTACTATGATATTTTACTCACAATGATAGTTATTTAGAGACTCATCAATTCCAACATAACAGAAATGTATTGAGATTTTACACTATATCAACAATGTTTACTAAATATGTTTTCTTAGTTACTTTTAAGATTTTTTGGGGATAAATCCTTTTTATATTCATTTCAATGATCCTATTTACATTATGATTCCAAAAAATTATGGTTGGTTAAAATGTAAATTTATTATGAATAAATGATCAAATGAATAAGTAAACTCAATATGATAATGTCTTATCTTATGAAATATTTATTTAACCTATGAAAAATTGGATTCAATATTCATTACATTAATCAAGGGTACCTTGTACCTCTTAATCTATGCCAAAAATAATTGTCTCAACATTATGCAAAACATTATTAGGTTATTCAAAAATCGTAATCGCTAAAATATATGTTCTCAAAATACATTTTAAATTTTATCTGAAAACCTCTTATAAATTAATATGTAAATTAAATCATGAATTTATATGTTTTAATATAAGATATATTTAATCAATCCAAAGATGGTTTTATGTCTTAATGACTATAAAATCCATCATAATGGTTCACAACTAAAATTTGATTAATTAAATCATATCCCCCATGACTGTCTAGCCAGATGAACAATATTTGGCTGACTCACTTAGAAATATTTGATGATTGATATGATATTAAACACACCTTGTTTAGACTGATTACATCTAAGATAATATGTACCATAACTGCAACAAAATTATGTTTTCCAAAAGTGATTTAATTTTATGGTGAAACAGATAATCTCAGTGTTACTAAAACATCATAATTATAAGATATACTTGGACTTTTCCCTCAGGGTTTAACTGATGTTCTATAATCTAATTCATCAAGAAACCTTTACTAAAACACAAAAAAAAACTAAAATCTACATTGATACCAACTGAGTAAACCCAAATCTTCACTTCTTAGTCTAGTTCTAAAAAACCCATACATTATATATAGTCTCTAATATGAAGTTATATGACATAATGTAAATATATCTTTATTTTATGTATTTTCACTAAGTAAATATTTACATATTAAAAATTCGCACTTATTTCAATGAAATGAAAGTTTAGAGTCTTTAAGGATGATATAAATAAGTAACTTATTTTCTGATACCAGTGAACATTACTCTATATTCAAGCCATAATATACCCCATTATATTATTCCTCTAGTTTATAATAATCTTTATCACCATGGGAATGAAATCGTAAAAATTCTATGAACTCAATTTATAGTTGAAGTAAAAACTCATTTTCATGCCCTCAAATGTTAGATAATAAGAATATAATAAAAAATAAGTGGGGATAATTATTTATTTTAAGTCATCATAGAATAAGAATATTTGTCAACAAGTCATGATAGAAGTAAATGTAACTCAAATGATCAAAAATATACCATAGAATTTTTTTTGCGAATATTATGATTTGAATAATAATCCAAGGAGAAAAATCACAGGGATATAGAATAGTAATGTAACATACCATTGAAGAAAATAATAACAAATAACATAGGAACATACATAATAAAAGGGAATAATTTTATTTTTTAGTCAGTATGCACACTCATTCAATCATGAGTCACTACTCATACACTTTCATACATTAGTCACTACTCAAACTCACACATTCTTTGGTCACCACTCACACTTACCCATTTATGCATGACTATTCACATATATGTGCTCTTGAGTCCTAAATCCCACCAAGGACTTCATATGTATCTTATCATACCAATTTTTATTTCAGAAAGATAGTTTCACTCACATATATATATAATGATATATAAACAATATGATAATTAATTGGAGGGGTTTTATAGACAAAATTTATATTTCAGATTTTTCATAGCCAAACTAAAAAAATCACCATCAACCTAAAACCAGCTCAAGTATTCATCAGAAAAATACTATCTCAATGATTTTTTATAACTAAACACTCTTAAAAAACCCATATAAAATTATTATCTAAATAACATTTCTATACAAGAATAAATAAACCTTTATCAAATATTTTAAATCTCCTTAAATAATGTTTTTATGAAATGAAATATTTTGAGATTGATATAATATTTTATAGAATTAACCTTGAAAACAATATTTTTCAAAAAAATAATTATAAAAATATATTAAAAAATCATACAAGGATAAATCAAGATAATATTAAATATGTCATTAAATAATCCATTAATATGAAACATAAAATCATAATTTTTTAGAAATAAAATTTTTACATATAAATAATATAAAAAAATTTACAATTTCCATTAAAATTATTTAGGATGAAAATAATATTCAAAACCACATTAAAATAATGTTTGAATCTTTAGAAATGTATAATTATAATAAATGTGAATCAAATAATAAAAAGGATTTGGAGAATATTCAAATATATTTTTATAAATGAATTCCTTATTGGTGACAATAAAAATTCATATTTTAAATTGTGAATTAGAAAAAATACCATTTAAAAATGTAAAATAATTTGTCCTTCAAAAATACATTTTATTTTCAATAAGAAATATTGAGATGAAGATTAAAATTGAAACATGAATTGTGCAATGGCATAGATCTATGTACATAGACCAATTTCATATTTCAAAAGAACATGGTTCTCACAGGAGGCTTAAAGTAGGACTAATGGGTTTTGGGTAATAAAATTTGGAAGTGGGGAGAATATATGACATTTAAGTGTTTAACATCATGTTTTCACACTAAATGATATGAATAAGATACCATTCATGGAATGAAATACATTCTTGAATTGTTTTATGATGATTCATAGAGTTCAATAGGACATGTAAATGTCTAAGATTTAATACTTTGAGGTAATGCATCATTCGGTGACATCTGAAGAATATCAATTAAATTACTTTAAAGGGATTAATATTTATAAATTCCTTGTCCAATGCCAGTCTAAAATCTGAAAGTCCTTGGGATTCTCCTCAAACCTAAAAATTTATCTCGATTTCGAGGCGCCATGGATCATCTCTCGCAAAATTTCAGATTCCATAATTAGGGATTAATTCTTGGATTCCCATCTTTGATCTATTAGGATCTGAGTTATGTTCAACAACTTTCATTTTTTGGTTATTCAATCTAGATCCTCCCTCTTCCCCAGTCTATTTGATGGTACTTTATCTCCAGGTTTTAAAATAATTTTTCTGGTTTTCCAATGGTGTAGTTGTGTCATGGCGTCCATTCAGGGAAGCATCTTTTTTCTGGAGACGTGATCCAGATATAAAGAATTAGAAATAAATCATTTTGATAATTTTCATGCCTTTGAGGTAGGGTATTTTTTTCTCCTATTATATATTTAAGTGAAATCATAATGTTAGAATGGCATATCCCCTTTTACACAGATGGAATTAACAAAATTATTATTGAACCATATTAATAATTAATTAGATTGAGAATTAATGTTGGAGTTATTGATTTTTAAATGATAATTGTTTGAATATTTTTTTAAGTATATTTATATCTATTCTATCCTTTTATATCGTGTTACTAAGAATAGAGTATTATTTTGAAATTGGTAATGTATGTAAATTAAAAATTAATGGATTAATTGGTTTATGAGATAATAGAGACGCATGTTGTTCTGAATTTTGAGCTTCTATTAATTTTATTGAATTAAATTTATGAAATGGAATTATTTTATTTAAACAGATCTTCCTTGCATTAATGAAATTGATAAAAATGTGAATTATAAAAACTCTTGTTAATAATGCTGATAATACTAAATATTCATGTCCAAGGATAATTGTTCTCCTAATAGTATAATGAAAATGGTTGTAATGTTAAAATCATTTTTACTCTTCTATATCTTGTTATAACTTCATTCCATAGGTTTTTTTTAGTTGGAACATGGGAATAATGAATTAGTTAATTCAAAATGGAATAATAACTAGTTGTGGGATATAGATAATTTCAATATCCTATGTTTTCCATTTTCATGAGATGGTTGAGTTCATTTTTATTAAAATCATGAGAGATTTTTTGTGTGTGAATGTTGTATGAGTTTTTTTGAGGCCATGATTTCATTATTTGTTATTATTTTTTCTTTCTTAATGATTTTGTGATGTGTGTCAGTTGTTCTCTTCTCAATGTGATTAGATATAGTCATGGGATGGATTAGACATGTATGCATGATGTGATAACTGGGAGGGGATGCCATGATGATATCGCCATAATGATTATCTTTGATGATGATACTCATAATGATTTTTATTTGGGTATTAGGGATGAAACAAGAAATGATGGAATGTGTTTTTGTTGTTTTTAACCATGGATGTAAAATTCGGTTCTAGGTAGATTGATTAGGAAATATAGGTTGTGGTTGTAGATGTAGATAGTTTTTATAGATCACATGTTTCATATTGGTTATATATTAGGATCATATTCCGAAATCACATGTTTTATTGAATGGTGCTAAAAATGAATAAATAATTCTTTACTCAAAGCATTGGTTTTTTGGAATAAAAAATCTGAAAATATATTAATCATGTGAAACCATGAACTTGGGTTTGATTTTTTCTAAGGGGTATGGACATCAATTAGAGGAATAATTTAATATTATGTCGAATAATGTTATTGTAATATTAATGGATAATGGATTAATTAATAATAGGGAAATATAAAACATAAATTACTTATTAATGTAACTCTTAAAATACTTATTTGTTTATAGGACATCGGGTATCTAGTAATGGATGTCAGGTGTCGGATTCATGATAGATTTTTGGAATGTAGGAATATTTTATTCCTATAGTGTATTTATGAGATAGATTATATCAAATATATTAGATTATATAATATACTACCCAACCCATGTCTTTTTGTGTTGTTGACATGCATGGGACTCTGGGATAGTGATTTTCCTAATATCCCTGTGAGAGGATGGATGGATGACTACCCCATCTGGCCCCACCCCTTAAATTGGTAGTTACCTGTGTTAATATGCACAACTCTTTGTCTCCCTATATTTTTGTATAGTTATATGTGATCTAAAGTGGTTATTTCACACATATTTATCTCCGGATATAGTATCAAATTGATTTTTATAGGGATGAAGTGTATATGATGTGATGTATAGAAGAACATACTTGGTGTATGGGTTGTAATGAATCAATGAATGATTTCTGATATATGATACATTAAATATAGGTTATGTTAGATCCTAAAAAGAACTTGTTTACTATATATGGTGATTTGATAAGGGAATATTGGGTGATTTGATGCATGAGGTGCATGTTGTGAATCCCTTCCCCTGATTGTTTATGATGGATTATTTTAGAGAGTGGTGGAATAGGACGTTCAATTTTGGGGAGTAGTTGAAGACCATTGGTAAAGTAAGGGAGGGGTACCAGTGATGATTCATTGAAATATTATATTATCTTTTTTATGTTACCCAATGAGAGATTAATCTATGGTGAGGTTGGAAACCTTGTATACCTGTTTAGATAATGAGTTAATTTTACTTTATCGCACTTTGATTTAGCATGCATTAATTATCTATTGAAAGAGAACCTATAGGGAGGATCCTACAAATTATACCATTATTATTTCCATATGTATATATAAACATTGTTTTAGGTCATCCAGAGTAGGTTTGAGATTGGGTGAGATATTACTAGCTTGTGGTTCTTCATAGGCTATTTAGGATTCATGGTGGTTTTCATCATTCCATGTGGGTACGATTACTTTTTATTCCAATTATTATATAACTGTATGAAATTTAATGTTTTTAGTAGGGAAATCATTATATATTTTTATGTAAAAAATTTTGGGGTGTATTTATCTTATCACTCTCTTCAATATGTTCTCTTAGATTATAATGTCTCACATAATCATAATTATTATACCCTTTAGGGTAGTTGTGGACATGGGGCCTTTTGGAGGTGGGACATGTGACGTCTCCATATATTCCCTGTTATTGATGTCCTTTATGGGGTAGAAATTAAGGGCGGTGGTCATGATAGAGTGATATCATTTTATCATTTTGACAGATAGAAATGGAGTTTGAGTTAAGAAAGGGTAGGGTTTCATGGGTTCACAGGGAAATAGTGTAAACCATTTTTAGTAATAAATGTAAACAAAGGATATTGACTGTGAAAAGGGTATTTTGGGACACCTGTGAAATTCAAAAAACATTATGTTTCATATGTCCACTAAATTAAGTGATATAGTTAATAGGGCATCGACCATAGAAAATTTTGTGTATCATTCTTTTTTCTGAATGTGTTTGAAATGGTTAGACAATGGTATTCATTAAAAAAATAAACAATATAATATGTAACTAATTATATAATTTTAAATATTATATATTCTAGGTTTAAAAGAACTAATTTTGTTTTATGTTTTGAAATAATAGCTCCAGGTTAACATCCTCATCAGGTTCATGTTGAAAATTTCCATCATGTTGTGCCAACAGATCATATTATAGTTGGGGTTGACGATGAAATATCTTAGAGGATGACCCTCAAAGAGCATCAAACCCAAAATCTATATAATTATTAGTGGTACATTTCAAATTTGACAATAACAAATTGGGTTTAGGTGTTAGGGAATGATTTATGTTTGATTATTTATTAAGAGGAGAACTCAGTTTTGTTGGTTGTGACGATGCTGCATGGAATAGTACAGTAATTGTGGTACTTATTCCTCAGGGATATCGTGGAGGCAACAGTATAATAGAATATAATCCAAGAACAATTATGAGTATATTTTCATTCATAAAATGCATTTTTAGCTAATCACGAAGATTATTTTTATCTTTGACAGTATAGTTCCATCATGCTATCATTTTGAATTTATTTTATGATACTTCCCTAATTTGCTTCAGACCAGTTTCTAGATTAGAAGGCTAGGGATAAGAATTTAAAGGATACTTTTCATCTATAGATCCAGTGAAAGGACATTCTTTTTATAATGATGAAATAATTTCCAGTGTTTAAGAAAGAATATTTTTATTAATATGATTATTTATAGAAACAAATCTTCATTGGATGATAGCCCTCTGGATTTCCCATGTTGCATATTTTTTGTTCAATATCACAATTTTTTAGATTACATAGAATTCAATCATATGGGGGAAGGTCACATCCCTCATCATCTTGTTTGTTAAGGGATTTCATCTCTTATACATATTCAATGGGAATGAAAATATGTTATTATTGTGGTGGAACATGTTATCCGTGGAAATAGTGCATGTCTAATCTATTTAGACAATGTCTGCCAGGTGGTTTGCTTCAGGTTCCTCCATTGAGGTAGTTTGAGAAGTGACAATAGTACCAGGGAGCTCCAATTTTGGATCTTCAGACAGGATATATGGAAGGATAAATATAGAAATGATATTATAATAATCTACATAGAAATTAGAATGGTCATGGAGGTGGTTTTTTAGTTGGAAAAAGTATTACATGAAGAAGGTTGTGGTCATCATCATACACTATCATTTCCAGCATCGGGTGATCAAGACATCATTCATTGTACCCTTTTCTTGTTTTTACATGGTAAAATTAAAATTTTCATTGAATTGTGACATAATAAATTTTATTACCTATCATCTTCCTTGATTTTACTTGAGTTAGAGTGGCTTCTTCTTCCCTTTGAATTTACTACACATGTGGGAGGTCAAGCGAACATTTATGAAGCATGTAGGGAAAATGAGCTAGTGTTTTGGTAGCACATCTCTTAGGGTGGTTTCCTATGATTACAAATATATAAATACGAAATCATCAATAGCATATATTAGCTATATTTGGTGTAAGATATCATGGATTTATTGATGATGAATGTTGTGTATTGTGATGAGGATGGGGGAAAATCTATTTTTTGGTGAGAGGGGCCCATGGATGTGTCAAAGGAATTTTCTATACTCCTATTATTTTATGTATGAGTTAACTATGATCCCATCAGAGTTTTTGGGGATTATGTTCCCCTGGGTTATAGATTAGTATGATGTTGTTTTTCTAGATGATGTTATATCTTTACACCGTCGATGGGAGATCCATCTTAGGATTGAGCTATATCAATGTGTGTCTCGTATCTAAATGTATCCATATATGATAATTCCTTTAAAGTTGTGACACCTATGAGTATATTTCAATGATTTTTTATGTCATGGTTTCTTTGGATGTGTGTGTCATCTTCAGGTGAATTAGTATTTCTTGTGAATAATGACAATGGAATCTTTTAGCTTTGTATCAATTATTATCTCTTTAACAAAGTGATAGAACATAATTTATATCATCTTCTATAGTTTGATCATTTATTTTACCTAGTAATGGAATCATGTTTATTCTTTAATACTAATCATCAGTTGGGATATCATCAGATGTGGGTGAAGGACAAATATTTTCAAAATACTCATTTCCAGTTTCTTCATGGGAATTAAATGTTTATAGTGAAGTATTTTGATGTGAAAAATCCTCCAACTGTGTTCATGGGGTTGATGGATGTTGTGTTCATATTGTTCAAGGATATTTACATAGTGGTTATCATCTACTACATCCTTGTATAATATTTATCAATATAGGATAATACAAAGAATGTAAATTATTTTTTGGGAGTTATTTATCATGAGTAGTTCTTCAGGAATTTTTTGAAAGGAGATTTTTGGGACCATGAAGTCTATTTATCGGGGCATGGAATGTCCCATTAAGGATTAGATGTGGATACATAGAAGTTATAAGTAGTTTATTCATGAGAATGACCCAAGATAATTGAATATTTGTGGGATTTCCTTGGTCTTAAATGTTATTATATGATCTTATAACCTAATTTCTCTTTTGTTGTGACTCCTATTATAGAATTGACTAGAAAGGATGGTGAATTATTATGCACTAACTAGTGTACAACATAATTTGAGTACCTGAAGGAGATGATTTTTAGTACTCTAAACCTTTTTCTTCAATTAGAGGGAGTTTAGTTTGAGGTTTTTTATGATTATTTTAATATTTGATTTATCTATTATATGATGCATCAGATATTAGTTTTTACATATGGGTCCCAACAGTAACATACCATTGATTTTATATATTGAAAAATTGATATTAACTTATTTTCAGTTGTGTATTCTTATAATTTTTTGTGAAATTACCATATTGAGAAGAATTTTTTGGTTTTTACCGATAGAAATATCTTGAGATATGTCTTCTCCTAATGTTTCTCAAAAAGGAATAATATTTATTGGATAAAATTAATATAGGATTATGATTTTGATATTTTTTATATTCTAGTAATGTAAAATGTTTTAGCCGAAGTGTTGGTCCCAAATCAAAATAGTTGTTTCATGATCGAATCTTTAGATTCATAAATAGCAATAGAAGAACACTATGTGATACATCAAGATATAGTATAGGTTGGAGGAAGAGGGTGTATTTTATAGATGATAGTATAGTAATATTTGGTGTATAAGGTGTAAAAGTCTTATTTAAGAGATTCTATGGTGGAGGTTTGGAGGGAATGAGTTATTTTTAGTGATTCCACTAATGGTTAGTCATATGATTGATAACATTGGGTGATTTTCAAGTGAAGGATTTTAATTTCTTAAAAAATTTGCAAGATGCTTCTACATGAGTTTGATACTTCACCTTTGGTAGTACATCCCAATGGGGAAATGAAGAACCACGATTTCAGTTTTTTGTTTTGGTGTCCTGGGTTAAAGCATGAAATTACATAGCTTGTTTAAATTTTTTTGAAATACTAGAATGTGAAGTCCATGCACCATGTTCCATGTGGATTTTCTAGCCATTAGAATTTACCCAGTGCATATGAGAGGAAATTGGGATTGAATTAATTTCATTTTTACCTCTTTATCATGGAGGATATTACACTATATGGGTGATAGTGGATCATTTTATGAAATCATACCACTTTATTGCAATCAGGGAGTTATGCTTGGTAGAATTTATATTATGGATGTTTCTAGAAGAGTTAGTATGAGTACATAGTATCATGGGGATGATCATATCTAATCATGATAATAATTTTACCTCTAGGGTTTGGAGATGTCTCCATCATGATTTTGGTTATTCGTTATGACTTCATACTACTTTTTGATTATATAAAAATGGTCAAAAAAATAATGTTATCTAGACTCTTGATTACTTGTTACACTCTTGTGTCCTTTATGTTGGAGGTTAATATATAAGGAACTTTACCAAGTCCCTATTTTCATATAATAATATTTTTTACAGTACTATTGGTATGGTGTCGTTAAATTTTTTGTATATCAAACCATGGTGTTCTCCATTGAGATAGACAATGTTTCTGGAGGTAGTAATTCTCGATCCATAATTAGTATATGGTATGAAAGAGATGGTTTAAGTAATTTATGAGAAGATTAAGGTAGTGTTGGATAATATTAAATCATTTTCCAACCATAGAAGGATACATAAGGTGTTCAATGTGGGAGATCACATGTTCTTAAAAGCAACTCATCATCATGGGCGGTGAATGTTTTTTCACTGGAGTAATATTTCCCAATTGTTTTTTAGGATTTTGAGGTGCTAGATCATACTGTAACATCAGCATATCAGATAAAATTCCCCCACATATGATCATTATACATGATGTTATTCATGGGTTATAGATCCATATTTATCTTCATGATGAATCTAATTTCCTGGATTAGAGTGGTTGATTTCGACAAAGAAGTGGCACTATATGAGTATCAATTAAAAATCCATTTTTGAAAAGAGAATGTTCTGTATGGGTGTATTATTCCCTTCTTCCATGTCTTTCGGTAGCATGGTTGTGTATTGGAGAATACCTGGGAACATGAGTTGCAGGTTAACACATAGTACCGAGATCTATTTTATGTTCACGTATTCTCTTTTAACATTACTCATTTTATGAATATTGATATTTCTCATTTATGATTTGGTTTCCTATCCTTTATTTTTTAGAATTACTATTTTTTGAGAGGTATAACCCCGAGGAGAGTTTTTTGGATCTATTTCTCGTTGTATAGTTATTTTCCACTTGTTTCAATTGATGAGGTGGTTCATATATTATTATTGAGAGATCCATGTGTTGTATCTCATGGGGAGCTTATTCAGATGACATGCTTTCATTTTATATCTAGGTTTTTTTATTCTCTAGGAATATAATAATATGATATTGATCTAATTTAAGGTCTCATATCCATGTAGTCTTGCCTTTTTCCTATTCCAAAAGCTCATTGTACTCGATTGGGGCCTAGAGTAGATCTTAAAGGGTTTAGATACTAAAATATGAAAGCATGAGGAATAACCAGTGTGTAAGTGTTTTATAACATGTATTCATAGTTATTGACATGGGTAAGAACTCAATCACGGATTACTTGAAGATGGTTTATTGGTTGCTACTGTTGGCTCTGAATTCTACTTGATATATCAAGTATTCAACATTAAGAATTTTAATCCATTATATGACTCAACAAAGAATTAATAATACTCTAATGTGGCTATAATATCAATTTCATTGACACATATTTTTATTCGGTTTTTAAATTTTAATTTAATAATTTTTTCACAATTTTTAATTAATTTCACATTGTAATTTTCTAATTAAACTGATTTTTAAATTAATTTTATATTTAATAATTTATGCTTTTAAAATTAATATTTTTTTCAATTATAATTTTTTTCGCGGAGAAACTATATTTTAAATTATTTTTCATTCTCTTTAGAATTTAATTTTACATCCTGTAAATCGTTAATAATTGAACATTTAAAATAATTTATTAATTTAAATTTTAATATATTAAAGTTTTATATTCATTTATTTTATCTTAAATTAATTTTATTAATTAATGTGATTAAAATTAATAATTTAACTCTATAATTTTAATGTTTAATTTCAATTTTAAAATCCATTTTCTTATTATTTATTTTCTTTTCATAGTTTTTAATTTTAGTTTATGTTTTTTATTTTAAATTTATGTTTAATATAGTTTTGTTAATTTAATTTTACTAGTATTTAGTTACAATTTTTATTAAATGATTTTATTTATTTTAAATATTAATTGATTACTCTATAAACATTATAGGTTTAAAATTTAGATACCACCAATCGAGTCACCGTGGGAAAATATCCAATGGTGTCTCATCCTTTGTTAATTTTTTGACTCCTACAATGGTGTCTTATAATAATCATTTAGGAAAACTCTTCACACTTCAAGAATATTCATTGTGTTACCACAATCCTTCACATTCCTTCAATAGTGACTTGAGTAACCATTGTACCACAACTTCCTCTAGTAATTGTTTCATCTATAGTGATGACTAAACCATGTTGTTTTCACTCTACACAGGTAACTCTCAATAAGAAATGGTGAGTATTTTCTCTTATATCCTTTGTCCTAATGTAGTTCTACCACACATGGTTCCCTTCCTCCTGATCCATCATTTCAACCCTTCACCACTAGTGTCTCACACTGCCACTACCGTCACCACTCCCTGATGCATTGGTAACCCTGGACTCACTATTTCCCCACACCACTACAAAACTAGTGCCCATCCTAACTAACGCACCACTACCACCACTGATTATATCTGGTCCTTCAAATCCAAATCATTTTCGTACCACAACTCACCATTATATAAAATGTCAAAAATCAAACTTCAAACATCACCACACTATATTTTCAACAAATTTATTCCCTACATTGTGTGTCCCTTTACATAGATACCATTTTATCGAGTTGTGGAACCCATTATTGCCATGAAAATGAGACTCCTCTATTGCATATCTGAACTAATGCCTCCATTTGAGATGCTTCAAATCACATAATACCTTACCTGCATTAGTAATTCCGATGAGTAATTCCATTGCAGATTTGAATACCAGTTTTTAGAAGGGATTGTCATCACTGCTTGAGCCTCTTTGAGAAGGATGTCACCAAAACATATGAGTTACTACTCGCATTAAATTGAGAGGTTTATGACCTTTCCACTTTCATTAGATGAAGAACCTATACAGAAGAATACATGTACAGTTGAGCAATTAGACTTCTTAGAGAAACCTTCTCATAATGATCAGGGGAGATAGATAAAAAATTTAAAAAAATAATTCATTATTAAATAAAAACAAAACAATTAATATATCATTAATTAAACATTATTATTAAAATAATAATAATAATAATAATATTTTAAAAATAAAATAAAATAAATTTATTATTTATTTAATTTTATTAATTAAAAACCATAATAATTAAATTTAAATATAATAAATATAATTATAGTTTAATTTTTTATATAAAATAATTATAATAACATAAATAGTAATATTAAATAAAATAAACTAACTTAATAACAACATTTAATTTTAATATAAAAATATTTATAATAATCTTTATAATAATCTTTTATTATGTTATTAATATATTAATATCAATGATGTTAATAAAATATTTATTTACTAATAATGGTTTTAAACAAAATAAAATACTAAAATTAATTAATTAAACAATAATAAAGAAAATAATAAAGGATAATTACTATCAATTTTAATAGATAATTTAATATAGACTTTAATCTAATAATAATTAAATATATAAATAAATATTTTTCTTTTTAACGATTAACTAATTCAATATTTGAGTTTTTGGTATGCTGGTTCACACTGGATTCAGGTTCATGTCCAGCTACATTCTAACAACTGCTGGAAATCTACTACAAGTTACATACTACTATCATGAGGGTTGTAGAAGAAAATTCAAGTGTGCAGTGTCTTAGTGAGAGACTAAGTTATGTTAGTGGATAATGGGGATGATAAAGAGAGAATGAATAAAAAATTTAATGGGGGAAAGTTGTAGCAATACTAAGGAATAAGTCCTTTCGAATTCACATTTGACTCTTCATTCAACACATTTGAGGAGATATAATAGAATATTGAGTAAGCAGTTATGAATATATAAGAGAGTAGGAAATAGAGCACCATCACAAAAGCAGTAGGGGTGTTCCTTTTTCCACTTGTGATCCTTTTCATAAACCTTTAATTGAATGATTTCAATAATTTTTATCATCATTATTTTTGGGTAAACATTTTTTTGGGGGTTGGTAATCTACTGGGGTTTTTCTTTTTAATTTATTAGTTGAACTTTTTTTTCAAATTTCAAGGATTAATTAGTGATATAAAGTATGCAATAATATTGGTTTTTTGTCACCCTTTTTTCACAACATTATAAATGTTTGGTGAGATTAATTCTACAGTTTTTTATTTTTTTACTTTGATATGAAAAACACCATAAACACTCTATTAGATTATTTCTGGTTAATTTTTGAAAATAATATATTGCAGTTGATGTTTCTTGGAGTGGATAACTCTATGATTCATTATTATTCATGATTACTCCCATGGAGAGGGGGAATGATTCCACCCAATTTTCAAGGTTTCATTTTCAATAACATTTATGTGAATCATAAATATTAAGCATCCTAGTTGTATCAAAATTTCCCCAGGCACCATCCTTGATTGTACTTCCTCACTCCCTTGTCTTGTTTGATATTCATCTTTGGTTTCATTTCCATCTATTCAAAATATCAAAATTTTATAATTTATATAAAATCATGATTTAATACTTTCTCTTAGTTATTTAAAAAAATAATAAATAAATAAAATTAAAATGAAAAGGTTACCCACTACCAACAACAGTGGGGTTTGTTTTGAAATTTGTTCACTCATCTCATTGTCTAGCCTTCAATTGGGTCGGACCTACTTGCCACTAAACTATAGTTAGTAGGTAAACATAAATAATTAAACATTGAATGTTATTCAATGAAATACGAGTCATAAAAACAAGGAAGGTTAATGAATGTTTTGAGGTGTGCATGAATGATCTTAATTGACATGAAAGACTATTGCTTTCCAAATACAACGTAAATTTGTCCCCATCTCCAGAGGCTTCAAAAAACATCCAATATAGGCATGATTTTTTTTTTCTATGTTACATAAATGAAAACTATTCTACATAAAACCTTATTATGTTCCTGATATGATAGAAACCATTCTATGAAACAATTATTCACTTCTTCGGATTACAAGGTTTCATGGAAATCATCTTCCAAAACCAGTAACAAAATCATCATCACTGAATTTTCAGCTATAATTAGAAGTCCACCCCCACCCATTAAAAGGGGATACTATGGAATTCAAACAACTCCCATACTATGAAAAAAATATATCTTTTGTGATATAGTGAAAGTATGGAGCTCTGAAGGTTACGATCATTCATGACTGGTTCCCTGTGATTCCTCCCCTGAGTGGTCCTAGGGTTGTGTAATCCTCACCCAATATCATTCAACCCAATTCATGTTATTGTAAATAATCTTCTTGAATGCTCCCTTGACTATTCGAGAAAACCTCCAACACTTTTTTTACCCTTGACATTTTAGGAAAATCCTCTAATATTTTACACACCCCTTCATTTAATCTTTGTTCCCTACCTTTATGTCCATGAACCCTCTTCTAGAACCTTTTTTGTGAAATCCTTATTCAATGCATGCAACCCTCCAATATTGTGGATAAAAAATTTCATGGTCCCTCATGATTTTCCCTCTATGCTCCTAGTGTATGTGTTTCCACAACTTTTTCTTCTTAGCATATGTTTGCTAATGCATTTTTCTTCTCAGTGTAGGAATGATAACTTGGTAATCGTGATTTAAAAATCATCCATGCAATTGATACCTATAATTTTTAAATCAAAACCCTTCTAAGAGAAGCATGCGTGGCAGTTATATGTGTATGAGGGTTCATGAGTTAGTCCACCACATCTAAGTTGCATGATGTAAAACATCATAGCACCAACGTCCTCAACACATGACGTTAAGAAATAGGCATACCTCATTTGATGATAATGGGATGTTCTATGTACGATCATCATAGTATTTCACATTCACTCTCGTTTGCGATAATATCCTTCAAATGTTGGGATTTAATACTCAATGTGTGATTCCTTCACACCCTATTCCACGAGCATAGGATCCACATTGTATGACTCGTAGGTAATGATATCCTCCTCACTTGGAATGAGATATACCAGAATGGAATTACACCATCCGAAGGAAGATTCCACACATAATCCTCATATCAACTCTCATTGGAAAATCATTCATGAACTAAATGTCAAGTCCATTACTTCCCCTTGTTTCTCACTAAGAATGAGTCACGCTGGAATCAAGGTTAGTAAAAACCATGACATCCAACCTCCAATCATATTGTACTCTTTCCTTCATAAATCCCTTGAATCCACCTCCCAAAGGGCAACTTCCATGCATAATCCCCAACCATACATGCTCCATGGGCCGCCTCGATGCATAACCCCCAATCATGTCCCCTATAATGGGCATCTTCTTTAGGTGAAAGCCCAATCCATTCCGAAATATAAGGGATTTTGATTCCCAACTAAATGGGGTGTGTATGAAGAAACCTAAAGGTACAAACCAAATATCCATATATTTCATCCCCTCCATCCACTTCAATCCTGGTTTTCCTTGGGATGCCACGCTGTAGTATGATATTTCCCCTAAAGAGTGAGAAAATCAAAATTGGGTCTCTTTTAAATATTTTCACATGTAATTGCCATTAACATCACCATTTCTCAGATAATTACCTAAGCAAAGTTTATTTTAATGCACCATTTACATCAAAATCAATATAATATAAATCCCCTTGTAAATGGAATCATCCATGTGTAAGACCCAAAAAATTCCCCGTTGATGCTTAATTGACATCGTGAGCATCATTACCCCTTACGATAAACTACAAGGGATGATCCTATCACACAAACCTAAATTGTGTCATTAGAATATGCGGATTTTCATATCTATACTCTAAACAAGGTATGTAGGATGCCTCTCTAGGGAACAATATCAACTACTGCTAAACCATGGTTCATACCCACCTCAGGGTACACTTCATTGATCCACATCCAATGGTTTCTTGATCAAACTCTAGGTTTGGCATGTCCCCTCCTAGTGATGCACCTCCCTAGATCTGCATCAATGTGGTGCCTTAATCAGTCAACTCCATCTCCAAAAGACATTAAACATGTTACCCCAAAAACAGAAATCATTCCCAACATTGGATAAATATTTTGAAATACTTGTAAGATATTAATTTTTCATTCAATGCATTTTGATGGACATGGGATGCCTTGGTTTCCATTCATAAGATTTCTCTATGAGATTCCCTCCCATGAGGATGAATACTGGAGAAAAGTGTTCCCAGCATCCAGACATGCCAGTGATGCCCAATGTGACTACTCTACTTACCATATTTTGATTCCCTATCAAGACCTTTTGGGATGTCAAGAAAGAAGTAGTTTAATTAATCATTTTGCACAAAGAGATGGAATTGGAATGAATTTACTGAAGTTGCCTTTTCCTATGAGGGAGCATGGTCTAATTGATGAGTTTTGAGGAGAAATAAATGGATGTAGGAACAAATTTCCCATCATCATGTTTTGATCTAGGAGAAGTCATCATTGTCAAAAGTGATGATAGCCACCAAACATTCGAAAAATATTTTACACAGTAAAAAATACAAACAATGCACATTAAAACATTGGCAGTTCCCCACAGTGATTGAATTAGAAACCCAAATACTTAACCCAATGTGAATCATTTCTCCTTCATTCATGGGTATGAACCATGTTGGTCAACAAATCAAAAATGGTTAGCCTAGTTTGAAACTCTTCTCTTAGACATGTGGACTAGTATTTTTAAAGACATCAACAGATAGGCATGCCACCAGATCTATATATCCAATACAAGGACCCACAAAGGAAATAGTGGGCTCAACAAGGAACATACCAGAAATTAGGGTAATTAAATGTTTGTAATTCCATTCAACGAAATCATTAGTGTGGATCTCTCTCTCCAACCATGAAATAATGAAATTTGGTGAATTTCATTTCCTGTATCTATACTGATAACTATATCCTCCTTTATTACTAGACTCTAGATATAGGGAACCAAAAACCCCATGCACATAGACCCAAGGGTATTATAAATGTCAATATAGTAATCCCATAAGACTCCACCTCTGCCAGTACCTTAGTTGTGACATCATCTACTGGGCATCCACACACTGTCTCACCCATTATAATCATATAGAGGATAGTGATGGACAACATTGTATTTTGGTACGAGTAGGTTGCAGTCATACCCATTAGGGATATGGATTGCAAGGACATGGAGGCCTCAACACTTTACTAAAACTGCCTCCCCTAAGGGCCACATAGGTAATCATTTCTCCCAATTTCAATAGTTATGTGCTTCAAGATCCTTTTCATGGACAGATCCTATAAATTTCATTCCAGATCTGAGGATTCAATGGATGCATGAGTCCCCCTGGTAGTTACTAACACTCAGGAACCACCATGGATGAATCCCACCATGACTTTTCAATGCCAATAATGACTAGTAATCATGGAAGATGGGAGAGTGGACTATATGTTTGATCATGTGGCCCCGTTTTTCACTACCTGATGTTAACATCAGGCACAATACCAAGATAATTCCCAATATAGGGAATTTTCTTGTATGGATCTAGATAATGCTACCAGTTCATGTAAATTCTTCCATATCCCTTCCACTTCTATGTAGGAACTCCGCATCACTTGGTGGATATAGTGACCTCATCCTCCCTATGGGAAGGATAGACTAACATAGTCAACCACTAGAATCACCTTCATTTATTACGGGATGTCTTAGGATGATGAGTATTAGTGTTAAGGTCTACCTCACACCAAAACTGTTCCATGTGTAATTACTCCCCTCTTCATAAAAAATAGGATTGGAGTACCGCCATATGATATTCTTAACTAACGAAGATCAACTACCACTTATTCTATAGCTAGTACAGAGGTTTTCCCTATTTTGGTGCCACCAACCAACACTGATGTACTCCAGATGTCATAACTAGTCAGTGTGAAGGCCCTCTTCATGTCATTCCCTTATCAGGTGGAGGTGGTCCCCATAATATAATTTGTCAAATCGATGTTCCTCTCTGCATCACTAATGATCAGTATGAAGGTCGTATTCATGCACTCGCTACCGAGAAATGCATAGGTCCTACCCATATCTAGTCATATTAGTGAGAAGATCATAATAACACTTCAACTTGTCGGTACAGAGTTCCTCCACATGCGGTTTCAACTTGACCATATGGGGTTCTTCCAACTATTCCTCCAAACTATACCATAGGTCCACCATACTTATTGTTTCGTTAGAGTTTATGTCTTCCTCACTATCACAATAGTTTAAGTGGAGGTCCTGCTCACTCTAACAGCACCGGATATAGAGGCCCTCCCGGTATCACAAATAATCAAAACAGATTCCATCCCCTTACACGTTTTCACCAACACAGATGTACTCACTATGCTATAGAAATTACATTCCCTGAAGTACCATCTAGGGGAAGAATAGAGTAGCTATCCACAAGATAACAAAATTATGGGAAACATGATGTCATTGTGAACATAATTCACCTCTCATATTCCAAGGCAGAATGTGTCTCCGTGATGGATTATTCACCCTATTCATTTACTTTAGAGTGTGGGTAAGGAGCCTTCTAAGGGAGGTTCTTCTTCCTAGATGTTGAGATGCATAGAATCCCTAAATCCCCACATTTGTACAAATATGTTGATGAATGTTTTTCTCCATTCTAGGTTATTAGGGTATATTAATATCTATCATCACCAGCTTTCTTCTCAACATCTATGTAATATCAATGAGAAATATTTATGAATTTTACATATGAAACGTATCACGTAGGACCACCGATGAATACTATTTCTCCCTCAAATGAGGTTATAGTTAACACCCAATACTATAGATAGATGATAATGTGGTTGGTACTAAGCTTGAGAGATGACCAAATGTGTAACAAACAATTGAGTCCTAAAAAAAATTCTATATAGGCCGACCTTCTACTACACTGATGATAATCAGTTCCACCTCCAATCTATCAGTGGGTGCTAATCAGAGTTATGGAAACCAAGAGCTATACCGTAATTATAAACAATAAATAATTTGGGTCAATCTAGACACTAATAAGTTTTTTTGGTATTTTGGTCAAATTCGATAACCAATTTTGGAATCTCAGAGTCCCTCACCTATGTCTAGGTCACATTTTTACACAAAAATGTATGAGTGATGCATCCTTTCCTCAATGACAATTAGTTTATCTACCCAAGAAACCACACTCATTTTGATGGAATTAATCAGTAGTGTTTTGTGGTTTTGTTAGCAGTGCTCCTAGTGGTCAATGATCCGGCATCCCCTAGACACCACTATTCCCTATATCAGATATGTTTCAAGTGCCTCCTTATGCTCCAAAAAATCAATGAAGATGCGTCTTCATACATGAAGATATTTGGTTTTGGCCAATTCGCTACTCTCCAATTCATCCCCACCCGATGGAAGCCTGATTTTCCTAGTGATATTGAGGATATTCCCTAGGGTATCACAAATGTGAACATGGTCATCCATAGTATAGTCAAGGATAGAGATACTAAAACAGGATACAACTGAGAGAACCCACCTCCTAGAGTAGTGCAATAATGGATAGACCACCCATACCTAGGTTTTTACTCGCTTATAAAGGTAGGAACATGGCCTTGGGTAACCCTCATCATCATTGTCTACTAGTAAAAACACAAATTAGGAAAATGAGCATCTCAAAACCTCTTATTTTGATGAAATCACACAGAAAATAATAATGAGTAAGCGCCCTCTTTTCAAATTTTTTTTTCCTTTCATATGTTTTTTTAAATGTAAAAAAACAATATTTTTCTAAATGTACATATATCTTTGGGGATCAATAGGGAATCATGTGTAAAACAATGATGTAATATGGATTGTGAACCCATTTCCCAATGAAATTGCAGACACCCTTTATATCACCCCATAACAATTATTCTCTCCCTAGAATTCCCATTGAAACACCCTTTTACACACACTTGCTGAAAATAAATAAGAATATAAATAAGAGATAGGAAGTTATTGTAAAATTATCTTGTAATGTGGCTACTTAACAGACATTTCATGGTCTATAAGTCTTAAGAAGGATAAAATTTAAAGGTGGTAAAAACATAGGATAATTGTATAAAGGGATTTTCAATGAATGATTTCCTCTATCTTGAATGTTTCTTAATTGAATATTACGGATTCAAACAAAATCAAGGAATTTTGCAGTGTCTCTACATGACCCGAGACTCTCAATGAAGTGATTAAAATGAAAAATATTCAATAAATGGATTACAATTTATCTCAGGTAAGGGATTGAAATATTGTTCAGTGGTAATAAGGCATGGGATTCAAAAATCCATTAATCACCTATTTCTTTATTTGAATATAAAAATTATAGAAAATGATTTCATACCAACATTATTTTGAAAAACTTTTTTCAAAAAACAATTTAATTTTCTACACAATTGACTGAAGCATGTAAAATGATTATGGATATTATTTTTAAGATAATGTTTTATCTAAAACCACAAATATGGAATACGAAATCAAAAATGAAAACATATATTTTATTCAAAATATATTTGTTTTTTCTGTTTTTTTTTGGATTGATTATTCATAACTATGACATGTCACCCTCCCCCATACCTAAAAGATTAGTTTTCCTCAATTAAAGTACTCAATTAAATAGAAAAGAAAATAATGCTTGAGAGAAGGGACAACCAGCTAAGTGGTGTCATATGTGGCATCTATCAGTTGTATTTCCTCCATGAGACGATTTGGAAAATCCTCATAGAAGTGTTTGAGCCTCTTCCCATTAATTGTAATCCTCTATCCTCTCTCCTCATGAAAAACATGTATATCACCAAAAGGATAAACATAAGTAATGGTATACGAGCTGAGCCATTAATAAAGAAGCTTAACTAGGTGGAGCTTTAGCCTTGAATTGTACATGTGTACCTTATCCCCAATATGGAACTTCTACTAATGAATCATGCTATCATGGATAGCCTTTTTCTTCTCTTTATAGATCCTGGAGTTATCATATACATAATGTTGAAATTATTCCAAAAATTGAATACGAGGCTTCCAATTCTCATCTGAATCTAAAATATTCATATTAATTTGTTTAACATTCCAACATACTTGGTGTTCAACCTTTAATTGGAGGTGAAAATCATTTCCAAACATAGTCCTGTATGGTGACATTTCGATTTGGGTTTTAAAAGTTATATGGTATGCCCAAAATGAATCATCCAAGAACAAACTCCAATGTTTATTTTTGGGTTGTACAGTTTTTCCATGATTCTATTAACTTCTCGATTTTAGATTTCTTCTTTCCTGTTAGTTTGTGGGTGATAATCCGTAGAGACTTTATGAACAACCTCATACTTACGAAAAAAATTTAATGTTCTGACTGAAGAAATGTGAACCTTGATCACTAATGATGAATCTCATAAAACCAAACCTACCGAATATATGGGACCATAAAAAATCCAAAAAAATTGAGAATCATCAGTCCTAATATCTTCTTCTTTCATCTATTTAGACCCATATTCAAAAAAATAACAAGATGTACATGAAGCCAACTAAAATTGGAAAAGTCCCTGTGAAGTCAAATCCCCATGCATCAAAGATTTCACAAAATAACATGGTTTATTGGGGGATTTCATTCCTCTTGGAGATATTCCCTGTAAATTGACAATGAATTCATGACTTGCAACATCTATAGGCATCCCTTTACAATGTTGTATAATAATTTCCTTATTCAAGGACCCTTCTAGCTAAACGTTTGGAGACAAAGTGACCCCCATAAGATATAGTGTGGCATATGGTCAAAACAAATGTGAACTCATGGTTTGGGATACACCGACGAACAAATTTTTCATTAAAAATTCTCCACAAGTATGGGTCATCCCAAGTGTACCACTGAGAATATTTCTTAAGTCTCTGGGATTGGAAACTGCTGAAATCAGTGGGTACCCTATACGTTACTAGAAAATTCACAATGTATGCATAACATGTGGTAAGACCCCTAACATCACAAAGGTTCTTAGGAAGGATGAATTCTAAAATGGGGAGGGGTGAGTCAACATGATGGTCCAATGGTATGGAAATTCAACTAATGTGCTCAGATACCACGTTTTCCACTCTTATTTTATCTCTAATATAAAATTTAGACTCTTGGAGGACAAGCATCCACCGAAAGAGGCAGGTCTTAGCTTCAGGTTTTTTAGGAGAAAATGAAGGGCACCATGATCAGAAAAGACAATGTTGTGTGAACTGATAATATATGAACAGAATTTTTTTAAGGTAAAAACAGTAGAAAGATGTTATTTTTCAGTGGTAGTGTAGTTTTCCTAGGTAGGGTCAGGGGTACGTGAGACATACACAATGACATTATAATCCTTCTCAACCCTTTATAATAAATCTACCCCAACAATAAAGTTAGATGAATCACATAAAATCTAAAGGGGGTATCCCACCTTAGTGGTTGGATGAAGAGAGGTGATGTGAGACTCATTTTTAGTGAATTAAATGTATCCTCACAATTTTTATCCAAAACAAACAAAAACTTTTTTGTCATAATCGGTACAAGAGAAGTGCAACCTTACTGAAGTATTTAATGAATCTGTAGTAAAAATATAAATGTCATAATAAAGATCACCCGTCATGATTTTTTTTTGGATATGAAATCATTTAAATTAATTAAATTTTTTATTTATCCACTTTAATTACCTCTTATAAAATAAAATTCACAAGAACTATCCCCCAGTTCAACCATGAAATGGAATTTATCATACTTTAATACAAGATCTATTTCGATGAAATAATGGAGGATAGAAACTACGTGTGAAAATCATTCATCAAAATAAGTTCCATAAACTATGAAATCATCCATGAAATTCTCAAGGTACTCTGAAAATATACTCAACAAACAACACTGAAAAGTATGACAACCATTACAAGGACCAAGGGAATCCTTCTGTATGAAAATGTTCTCAATGGATAGGTAACTGTTGTCTTTACTTGATCCTCATGGGATAAATGGATTTGAAAATAACCCAAATATCCATCAAGAAAACAATAATGGGACTTACCAACAATTAATTCTAACATTTTTTCAATTAAAGGTGGAGGAAATTGGTCCTTCAGAGTGGCTTGATTCAGTCGACGGTAGTCAATACAAACATTTTAACTATGTTACACATATGTTAGAACCAATTCATTCCTTTCATTTGACAAAACTATTATTACTATTTTTTATGCACAATTGTCACTGGGCTAACCCATTTACTATCATATATATGATAAATGATCCCCGCAACAAGTAATTTAGTATCTCCAAATTTCACCACATCAAGGAGAGTGGGATAAGATTGGGGTTGAAATTGTCTTACAGTCTCAGCCTAATCATCCAAATCTATATGGTTCATACAAATAGATGGGCTAATCCTAGGAATACCAGTCAATTTCCATCTATATTCTTTTTATACTCTCTCAAAAGGTTTATGAGTTTTTATTCCTATGGTGGAGAGAGGTTATTGGAAATATTGACGAGAAATTGGTCAATATCCTAAATATTCAAATATTTTAAATTAGAAAGAAGTGCTTTAAGTTCCCACACTGGTGGTTTTTGGATTGAGGGAGGGTGTTTAGGGGGAGTGAGGTCCATGAATCTATCTATCCTCTCATGTTTGTTCTCTAAGGATAAGGATTCTATTGAAATGAGAATTTTATAATCATCGACGGTTATAGTTACCTCAAAATGAAAACACTCATAAATTAAGGATAATATTTTACAATTTTCAGAACCCACACAACACACAAAACATGAATCAAAACTCAAATCCTCCAATGGTGATGAAAAGGAAAATGAATTAGAGAATGGGTTGAGGATATAATTATATGTGTGTTTATAATTTGAGGGTACTTCCATTGAATATAAAGGAAGACTGTAGTGATCTTTAACAGGGTGTTTCATAGCCTCATAAATGTTAAAACACACATTTTCTCCCCCAAAATCCATGGACAACGTACCATTCAAAACATTGATGATAATATTTTCAGTTTTGAGGAATGAAATCCCATGTGTGAGAGGGGAATGTCCATGAGTTTTGGTATTATCCATCTCAATAATATAGATATAGGTTGGGAATACGGGATTCCTTAATTTTAAAAGGAAATCCATTACCAATTTTGATGGGTGCATTGTGCTCCAGTCGGCAAGCCGCACTATGATTCATGTTGGATAAATCTATCCAATCTATAGAGAACTGTACAAAGAGTATGTCATTACATTAATTGAAGCACCTAAATATATCATAACATCTGAAATGAATTTATCCCCTATGGTTTAAGGTATTGTGAAAGTTCCAGTATCCTTGCACTTGGATGGCATTTCTAGTTGAATCAAGGCTGAGACATTCCTTCCTAGGTTGACTCACCCATTCCCCTTCAGTAACTTTCTATAGTGAAAATGTCTTTAACAAATATTGCATATCGAGGAATTTTTTAACTGTATCTAATAATGGAATGTTAAAATCCTCCTTTTTAAATGTATTCATAGTTTATTTATCAATTTAATTATCAAAATGATTCTTAAATTTAACAAGTCTTTGGTGGAAAGGAAGTGGAATGGATTGTTCTTGGAAATCCTCAATGATAATTGGCTCACACTTCTGGTTTTGTTTTTCTTCACTGGATTCATTTATTGGTGGAGAATGAGTGTTTTTAAGAGGTGGACATACCAATTATGTTGAATCAATATAAGGAGAAACTTTTTTACCACTTTGAAGTGGAATATCAAATACACTAACTTTGTCTTTCGGATTATCAATGGGGTGGGAAGGGAGTTGTCCAGAACCTTGCATTATGATCTCAATGAAAGTGTTTTCCAATTGTCTGACTTGATTTCGTAGGACTTGAATAGCCAATTGTGTGGTCTATTGGAATGATAGATTTTATGATGCAATTTTCTTAAACATGTCCTTGAGTCATGGTTCACATTTGGGATGAGTAGGGGGATTATTTTGAGAAGTTGAGGGATTATAATATTTCATTCCATTATATTTGTATACAAATTTTTCTTGTGAAATGTTGGGTTCCCACCTTGTTGGTAATATGGTTTTGATTTCCACCAGGGGTTCCCATTTGGCCTTAATTGTTATTTCTTGAAGGGTGGTCCTTTCTGAAAAGGAATCCTTGGGAATACTACTATAGAAGACTCGGATGAATCCTGAAGTTGTTGGCACTGGTCAGATAAATGATTGTTATCAGAGAAAATACTATAATTTAATGGAATATAAGTAGAGTGTGAGTTACCTTTAGCTTGAGGTAATTTCCTTAGAAAGGTATTCATAAAATCAATGTTATTATATTTATTTTTTTCTAAGGCTGAATGGCATACATCATGAGCTCCTCGGATTGGTGCAATTTCTCATATACCAAATTGTTGTGCACTAGGGGCCATGTTTTCTTTTAAGTCATGAGCTGTATAAGGAGTTTTATCAACACGGGAACAACCAGCTGCAACATCTATCATTCCATGATCCATGGTGACAAGTCCATCATATAAGTAGTTAATTAGAAATTTTTCACTGATGTGGTTGTGGGGGAAACATGAGTAAAGTATTTTGAATCTCTTCCAATATTCATGAAGGGCATCTCATTGTGATTGCCTAATTACATGGATTTCAATTGTAATTGATGATGTTTGGAAGGTAGGTAAGAACTTCTCTATAAAGAATCATTTATATTCCTTCAATCTCGAAATTTTGGTAGGTAGATAGTATATCTAGTCTTTGTCTGCACCATCATGGGAGAAACGGAAGCCCCTAAACATTATTTGGTCCTCAAAAACATTTTGGTGGTTTCAAGGTGGAGCACACTATATGAAACTATTTGAGAAGATTGTGAGAGTCCTGACTAGGAAGATGAAGTAATTTGGGATTTAGGTGGTTGAAGCCTGATATCAGCTCAATGTTTGATGCTTCCTCATGATATTGGATGTACCCAGGTTGGTACTCGACATCAGGGGTGGTCAGTATTTTTAATGTACGATTATTTTCAGCCACATTTACATAACTCTGATTGGGTTTAATTTTGGAGTGGTTTAGGACCACATGAGATTCCATAAGAGGTTCATCAGTGTTACTTGATTGAAAAACTCAAGATTCCCTAATTTTTTAGTGAATTTTCTATTAAATTCAGGGTCAAATTCAAGAAGTTTTTCCTTTTCTAATCAGGTCATGCATAAAAGTTATGAAGTTTGGTTTTTTTAATGATTGAATATGGATAAAATATAATAAAATGGATAAAAGGAGAATATAATTTTATACTACATAATATTATAGATACATAGATAGACGGATAATAATAAGAATATAGTGAGAGAGAGATGAATAACAAACAAAAAACAAAAAAATTAGAATAACAAAACTAAAAAAACAATCAAATCGGGTTGGGATAATGAAATGAGTTATAATTAAAAATTAAAATAAAGAAATCAAAATAAATAAATTGATATTGGCTCCTCGGAAATAGGTCCAAAATTTAATCACACTGTCGAGCGCATTAAAATAGATGTTTAATTTTTACTAGAATTTCTGCAGTATAACAGCAACCGTAGGTCGTCTCTCGACTGAGTGTTAGATTATAATCCTAAAAAGAGGGGTTTGATTAAGAAAATACAAGGATTATGATATTTTAGAAAAAATTTGGTTGATGTTTAAAGGTGACAATATAAAATTAAAGTAATAAAACAAAGAAAAAATGAAAAAGATTAATTAAATGTGATCAACCGAGGGAAGTGTTATGATGCTCATACTTCATTTTTTCAAGAGAAAGGTTGTAGATATTTTAATACCTGGTTCATAAAAACTAGTGTCATATTGATACTACGATTTTTATAGGATACCTTGTAGGTTTTAGTAGAAAACACACAATGATATAATGGACACTGCTAATGATTCAGGAATTTCTATTCGACTTCATAACCGAAAGTCACCAAAGAATCACACAATGAAATCGATTTGTTTTCCAGGTTTGTATTTTATTTCACTGTGATACCATGAAATAAAATAATATGTTTTTACAATGCTTATATGAGCTCAATTGACCAATATAAATCACACAAACACCATAACTAAAAAAGGGAAGAAATAGGGACGAATGGTCTGTGAAGCATCACATGAATGGGTACCCCCAAACATGATAATTTTAGTATGAGTATAGAATTCTAGTATATAACTCAATTAAATTAAAATATAATGTGAGAAAAACAAAATATAACCTGGATTTAAAAATACCATTCAAAATAATACAAACATGATGCTCGGGATTACATCATGTTCCTTCTCGGGTGATCACAAGGGGTTTAGAAATCCCTGGGAGGGGAGAAAGAAGAATATGTTGAAATAGGACTTCCCATAGGCTTCAAAACATCTCTGGATTTTGAGAAGAATCCTTTGAGATACCAAAATGGCAGAACCATTCCTCTGAGTTGAACACTAAAATAGGGCGACCATGGTGGCAATTTATAAGAAATGTGGGAAGTGGTTTCGGGCACCTGGATTTCGAGAATCTTATTGGTCCATTGTGTTGGTAGGTCCGAAAGTCATAAATCACATTGTAAAAAACTATATATTTGTTGGTGGACACCATGTCAACCTCCATGTCAAATTTGGAATCTAGGTCAAGTATATAATAGGAGATATTTCCAAAATTGAGAGGCAATGTTATGAACCCGTGCATATTTTTTTTGTAGGATAGATAAGTTTGTATGGGACTTTTAATGGATGAATTGGGCTTTGGTTCCTTCAGATTAAATGTATCACATTAGATTTTAGACAATAAAAGAAATTTTCATTCAATTATAATTCATGGTTTAGTATTTGTATGTGTTTTAGTCCACTGGTGTGCTTGGATCCTATGCATATTAGACCCTTTTTTTGACTTCATTGTGGGTCCTTCAAATAACCACCACCTACAATGTAATTATAAAAAAAAGTAACATTTCCCTTTCTATAAGTGTTAAATGAAAAATAATCGAATAATACATAGAGTGAAATTTGTTATTACAATTTTAATTTTCAATACAAAACCATCTTAATACATTGGTATAAGAGTCAAATAAAAAATTAAATCAGGGTACGATCACACCACCACACCTAAACATTTCCACTCTTGGGACAAGTATAATATCCTAATCATGTCCAATTCCAAAACCAAATGTCTGAAAAAATAAAAAATTCATTTCAAATCATATTAATCATGTCTCTTTCATGGAATAAATTTTCTTATCATTTTTCTTCCCTGAAATTCAAATTTGTTCAACTTTGTTGGTTCACACATGCAATATGTCACATCCTACCTCACCTACATATCTTTCATCTTCACTAAAGGAACATATGAAAGTGGATTTATATTATTTTACAAAATTTCATATGTTATTACCATATTATTTCCAAGATTTTCATTTCTCTATCGACATAAAATAGTACACTACTCAAGAGGACATCCAACTGATTGTTCTGAGGGTAAAGGGTTGGTAGGATTTAATGATTAAAAATATGAGGCAGAAGATGAGTGTTTAATCTCTTATGCACAAAACATGTTAAAATTCAGCAAGTGATCACAATTGATGTACACACACAACCCCTCACAAAGATTATCACCTCCAACTCACTCTGCCAATTTCCTATCTCTATGGGTCACAACCATGCTTTGAATAATGATGAGTAAACAAATTTATTTCCCCTCTCTTTTTTCTTTTGTTCCTTTTTTTCAAAGTACAGAACTATATTTTTTAAATTGTACAAATTTTTTGGATATAAAGAAGGAAAATGTGTAAAAAATGATGTAATAAGGCTTTTGAACCCATTTCCCAAGGAAAATTAAGGCACCCATTATACCAACCCATACAAATGGGTCTCTCCCCCAAATTCCCATAGAAACACCCTATCTACCACACTTGATGAAAATAAACTGGAATATTCACAGGATATGGGTAGGTATGGGAAAATTAACTTGTAATGTGGCTACCTAAGTGGAAATTCATGGTCTCTAAGGCTTATGAAGGATAAAATGTAAAGGTGGTCAAAAATAGAGGATAATTGTAGAAATGGATTTTTAAAGAATTATTGCCTCTATCATGAATGAATGATACTCCAATCTTATAGATCCAAATAGAATCAAGGAATTTTCTAGTTTCTCTACATGTCCTGAGACTCTAAATAATGTTATTAAAAGGATGTATTAGCAATAAAGGGTATAGAATGTCTCTTGGGTAAGGGATTGAAATATTGGTATGTGCTAATAAGGCATGGGATTCAAAAATCTATTAAACACCTAAGAATGATTTGAAAATAAAAATTCAAGAAAAATATTCCATATCAACATTAATTTGGAAAAGAAATTTCAAAAATAATGCACTTTTCCGCATAATAAACCCAAGCATGAAAAATGATTTTCGATATTCTTTTTAAGAAAAATTTTTATCTAAAAACGCTAAATAAGGAAATCAAAATAAAAAATTACACCACATTTTTCTTCTAATTTTTTTGGTTTTTTGTTTGTATTTTAATCCTAACTATAACACTTTACCCTCCACCATACCTAAAAGATACATTGTCTTCAATGAAAGTATTTAAATAAATAGAATATAAAATAAAATTAGGGAGATGGGAAAACATGTTAAGTGGTGTCCTATGTGGAATCTATTAATTGGATTTCCTCCACAAGATTGTTTGGAAAATCCTCATAAATGTGTTTGGACCTCATCCCATTGACAATAATACTCTATCCACTCTTCTCATTAAAAACATGTATAACACCAAAAGGGTAAACATTAGTGACTATATAAGGAAAGATCTATCAGGAACAACACTTACCTTGGTGGAGCTTTATCCTGAAATTGTTCATGGGGACCTTATCACCAATATGTAACTTTCGTGGATAAATCATCTTATAATGGATATCATTTCTCTTCACTTTATAGATATGGGAGTTCTCTAATGTGTCACGTTTAATTTATTCCAACTCTTGAATCTGTAGCTTCCTATGCTCAGTAGAATATGAATGAATCATATTACATTATTTAACAGCCCAATAAGCATAGTATTCTACCTCAACCAAGAGGTGACATGCCTTTTCAAACAAAATCCAATATGGTGAAATTTCATTTTGGGTTTTAAAAGCAGTACAGTACTCCCAAAGTGCATCATCCAAGCGCAAACTGCAATCTTTCCTTTTGGGTTGTACAATTTTTAATTTATTCTATTAACTTATTGATTTTATATTTATTCTTGTCCATTAGTTTGGGAATGATAATTTGTAGTAAATTTATTACCAACCCCATACATACAAAAAAAATTCCTAATGTCATTACAAAAATGTGATCCTTAATCACTAATGATGAATCTCGATAAACAAAACCTACTGAAGATCTGGGACCTTATAAAATCAAAAAGAAATCGAGATTCATAAGCCATAGTAACTTTTACATCCATCCATTTAGACACATAGTTATCAGATAACAAGATGTACATGAAGCCAAATGAATTTGGAAAAGTCCCCATAAATTCAGTACCCCATGCATCAATGATTTCAAAGAATAACATGGGATGTTGGGGAATTTAATTCATCTTGGAGATATTCACTATTAATTGATAAAGAATACATGATTTGAAAATATATGGGAATCCCTATATAATGTTGGCCAATTATGTATTGAGTCACGGACCATTCTAGTTGTACATTGTGATCTAAAGTGACCCCCATAAGCAAAAGTGTGGCATAAGGTAAAAACATAGGTGAACTCATGGTTAGGGACCCACCGACAAATTGCATTGTAACTAAAAGTTATCCACATGTATGGGTCATCCAAAATGTACCATCAAGAATAATGATTTTGTCTCTAAGATTTGGTAATGTTGAAATCAGTTGGGACCCTAGATGTTTCTATAAAATTTGCAATGTCCACATACTAGGGGGTAATGTCCACAACATCACAAAGGTTCACATGAGGGAATAATTCTTCAATGGGGAGAGGTGATTCAACTTGATCGTCCAATAGTGGGTAAATCCTACTACTGTGGTCATATGCTACATTTTTAATTCTTCTCTTATCTCTAATCTCAAGGTAAAACTCCTGGAGGAGGAGCAACCACTGAATGATGTGGGTCTTTGATGTAGGATTCTTTAGGGGAAAACGAGGGAGAGCATAATCAGAAAAAACAATGTATTTTGTCCCGATAATATATAAATGGATTTTTTATAAGGAAAAAACAATAGAATAAAGTTCTTTTTTAGTGGTTGTGTAGTTTTCTTGGGCAGGGCCAAGTGTCTACGAGGAATATGCATTGAAATGAGGATCCTTCTCAAACCTTTGTGTTAAAAATTCCCCAACTAAAACGTTAGGATCATTAGAAATAATCTAAAAGGGGATATCCCACCATGGTGGTTGGATGATGGGAGGTGATTTCAGACTCCGTTTTACTGAATTTAAAGCATCCCCGTAATTTTTTTCAAACCCAAAATCAAAATAATTTTTTATTAACCAGGACAAGGGAAGTGCGATCTTAATGGCTTCTTTATTGAATCGGAGGTAAATCCAGTATGACCCAAGAAATATCGCATCTCACAAACACATTTTGGATATAAAAGCACTAAAATTAATTCAATCATTGATTTATCAACTTTAATTATGACTTTTGAAATAACATACCCAAGAACTATCCCCTATTCTACCATGAGATGTCATTTCTTGTAATTTAATACAAGATAATTTTCTATTCAACAGCTGATGATAGAACCTAGGTGTGACAAAAAGTCATCAAATAAAATACAATAAACTATGAAATCATCCATAAAACTCCCATAAAATTAACAAGGTACATTGAAAATATACTCAACCAATAACACTGAAAAGTTCCAGGAGCATTACAAAGATCAAAAGGCATCCTTCTGTATACAAATGTTCCAAATGGACTGGTAAATGTTGTCTTTTCAATATTTTCATGGGGTATATGGATTTGAAAATAACCCAAATATCCATCAAGGAGACAATAATGGGACTAACCATCCAATCGTTCTAACATTTGTTTAATGAAAGGTATAAGAAATTGGTCTTTTTGGGTGGCATCATTCAGTCAACGGTAATCTATACAGACTCGCCAACTGTTTTTCACATGTGTTTGAACCAATTCATTCCTTTCATTTGATACATTTTTTTCTATTTTTTTAGGAAAAGTTTCACTATGCTAACCCATTTATAATCAGATATAGGATATATGATCCGTGCATCATTCAATTTAATAAATTTAAAATTTACAACTTCAATGAGAGTGGGATTCAATTGGAATTGATATTTTCTTATGGTTATATCCTCATCATCCATAAGTTTTTGATGTATACAAATAGATGTGAAAAAACCCTATAATATCAACCAATTCCCATCATATCACATTTTTACACTCACTCAAAAGGTTTAGCAGTTTTGATTCCTTCTTTGGAGAGAGGTTATTTGTAATAATGATGGAAAACTAGTCAATACACTCAAGGTACACATATTTAAAATCAAAATAAAGTGGTCTAAGGCCCCACACCGGTGATTTTTGGATTGAGGGAGGGTGTTTAGGGGGAGTTAGATCCATGAAATTTTCTATCTGCTCATGTTTATTCTCTGAGGATAGATAATATATTGAAATGATATTTGCATAATAATCAATGGTCATGGGTACCTCAGAATGAACACACTCATTAATTAAAGAACAACATTTACACTATTATGAACCCACATAACACTGAAAACATGAATCATATTTCAAATAATACAAGGGTGAAGAAGAAGATGAAAATGAATCATATAATGGGTTGACGAGATAATTATGTGTGTGTGCATCTTTTGATTGCAAATCCCTCTAATAGACATGAAGACCGAAGTGCTATTCAATGGGATGTTTCATATCCTCAATGATAATAAAACATACATTTTCACCACTAAACTCCATGGACAGCGTACCATTATGAACGTTGATGATCGTCTTTCCAGTTTTGATGAATGGCCTCCCAATTATGAGAGTGGAATTTCCTTGAGTTTGGGTATCCTTCATCTCAAGAATATAGAAGTCAGAAGGGAAGATGATAATCTTCACTTTTACACGGACATCCTCGACCACTCCGGGTGGGGGCGTTGTGCTTCGGTTTTCATGATGCTCTATGATTCATGATAGTAGTAAATATCTAACCAACAAATAAGATTACACCAAGTAAAGAATTAAATTAATTTGAGAACCTAGAAATAGCATAGTATCTGAAAAGAATGTCTCCCCTATGGTGCAAGTTATTGTGAAAGTTCCAAGATCCTTGAACTTGGTTGGAATTGCTGGTTGAATCAAGGATGAGACATTCCTTCCCAGGTTGACTCTCTCATTCCTATTCAGTGTCCTTCTATCAGTGAAAATATCTTTATGAAATTTGGCATATCGATGGATTTTTTTAACTTCATCCAACAAAAGAATGTTAATTTTCACCTTTTTAATTTTATCCATTATTACGTTATCAATTTCATTGTAAAAATTCTTCTTAGATTTAGCAAGTCTTTGGGGGAAATGAACAGGAATTGATTGTTCATTGGAATCCTCAATTATATTTGGTTTACCCTTGTGCTTTTTTTCTTCACATCAATCATTTATGGGTAGAGAATGAGTGTTTTCAAGAGGTAGACATAACTTTTGTGTCTAATCAGAATAAGGATAAACTTCTTTACAACTAAAAAGTGTAATTTCACAATAATTACATTATTTTAATTGTATTAGAAATGGTTTGGTATGGTATTAGTCTAGAACCATGCATCATGATATCACCAACAGTGTTTTGCAATTTTTCCACATGAGTTTGCATGTCTTCAATAACCGATTGTGTGTTTTGTTGGAACTAGAGGATTTGGGATGCCATTTTCATCCCCATTTCCTTGAGGCTTAGTTCACATTTGGGAGGAGGAGGAGTATTATTCTCAGAAGTTGAGGGATAAAAAGATTTCATACCTTGGCCTTGTTGATACCAATTTTTCATGAGGTAACTCGAGTTTCCTCTTTGTTGGTACTATGGTTATGCTTTCAACCTGGGGTTTGGATTTGGCCTTAATGGTTCTTTCTTTAAGGGTGTTTCATGCTAAAAATAATTACCTATGAATATTGATGAACAAGACTCAAATGAATCCTAATGTTGTGGGCACTGGTTAGAAAAATGAGTGTAATTTGAATAAAGGCCACAATGTAATGGAATAGCAGCAGAGTGTGATTTACCTTGTTCTTGAGCTAATTTCATTACAAAGTTATTCCTCTACTCAAGTTTATTATATTATTTTATTCTTGGGATGAATTAATTACCTCAGAAACCCCTTGAGTTGGTTCAATTTCTCATGTACCAATTTGTTGTGCATTTTGATCCATGTTGTCTATTAAGTCACGAGCAGCGGAAGGAGTTTTATCAAAAAGGGTAGTGCCAGTTGCAGCATCTATCATTCCATGATCCATGGAGACAAATCCCTAATATATGTATTGAATTATCATTTTTTCACAAATTTTTTGGTGGGGGGAGACTAGGGAATTTTTTTTGAATCTCTCCCAATATTCATGAAGGGTCTCTCCCTATGATTTCCAAATTCTAGAGATTTCTTTTTTAATTGATTATGTTCGGGAGGTGGACAAAAAATTCTCAGGAAATAGTCATTTAAGGTCATTCTAGCCCCCCAATTGTGGTGTATGGATAGTATATTTAGTCATTCACTACACTATAAATGGAGAAAGGGAAGGCCATAAACATAATTAGGTTCTAAGACACATTTTGCGGTTTCATGGTGGAGAACACTATATGAATGTCATTGAGATGTTTGGGAGATTCTTAACAAGGAAGACTATTGAATTTGGGGAGTATGTGGATGAGGCTTGATCTCAGATAAATTTTGGCTACTTACTCAAGATATTGGATGTACATAGGTTTCTACTCCACATCCGGGAGTGGTTAGTTCTGTTAAGGATTGAGTATTTTCAGCCATGTTTTCTTGTGTTTTATTAGGATTAATTTTCTTGTGGTTTAGGACCAGTTGAGGTTCCAAAAGAGCTTCCATAGTGTTACATAATTGACCTACTCTAGAACATCCAAAAGAGCTTCCATATTTTTTGAGTCATTTTCCTTTTAATTTCAGGGTCAAATTCATGCAGTTTGTTTTTTCTGATTGGGTCATGCAAATAAGTTGTGGTATGTGTTTTGTTTGTTTTTTTTTGATTGAAAATGCATAAAATAAATTAGTAAGGGTGAAATTAGAATATAATTTTATTCAAAAGAATTTTAGAGGGAGAGATGGTGAAGAAGAAGAGATAAAGATAAAGAGATAGAAATAGAGGAAGAACACACAAAAACTAAAAAAATATAAATGAAAAAAAACAAAAACAATCAAATGTGGGTGGGATTTTGAAATGATTTATAATGGAGAAGTAAAATAATGAAATTAAATGAAATAAAATAGAATAAAATGATCTTGGTGTAGGATCGAAATATAATATGAGATGCTCAATATACAAGAGGGGGGGTGAATTGTATACTTTAAAAATTCCTTTGGAACCTTTAAAGTTAGTTAAGAAACTATAGTTTCCTTAAGAAAAGGAAAGGGCTAAGTTTAACAAAGTTAAACTAAGTAAATTCACAACACCTCTAACACCGAACTAAACTTGGAAAGAGATTCCAAAAGTAGGTTCCGGAAATATGGTTCCGGAAATTGAAACTTAACAAAATTTACAATATGAGATTCTACCTTAAAGCGTATAGAATCTAAATGAATCAGAGTAAGTAAGGAAGTATAAGAAAGTTATACTTTCCTTAAGATACAAAATGCAGCGGAATAAAAACAAGTAGTAAAACTACAAGAAACAAGATAATAGTCTTTTAACCCAAAGAGAAGGGTATCCAACAACCTTGGATAAAGGTCCCTTGATTTATACTTTCAAGCAAGTATGTCTTACCCAGACCAGGGTAAGCCCTCGATACGAAGATCGGAGTCTCTGTCTTGCTATCCCCGCAAGCCCTCAACTTCAAGGTAGTTGGTAACCTCTGCCTTTCTCAGCAAGAAAGCCCTCGATCTTTAAGGTAGTCGGGACCTCTGTCTTCCTATCCCCGGAATCCCTCGAATGTAATCACCAACATTCGGAGTCGCACAAAGCTTTGAGAGTTAATAAGAGACTCTCTCTCTAGAAATCACTTCAACAGCATGTAAGCACTTTTTCAGCAATCAGCTATTATCCATCAGCCTCATCAGCACCGAGCTCTTTCAAATGAGCTCCTATTTATAGGTAAGGTCGGATCCTCTCCAACGGTCATATTTTCCTTAAATATCGGAGGGACCTGTACACGTGTCACTTAGACAACGGTTAGTTTATAACAAAATGGACGACATCGTTTTATAACAAAGTGAGTGTAACAGAAAGTACGACATCGTTTTAAACTCTAACATAAAGGTTTGGAATAGAAACTTCGGAGTGAAGGTTCGGAATGAATAAATTCAGAGTGTATAAAACAATGATAATCAGATTCTGTTTAACAGGTGAATTCGGAATGAGAATTCGGAATAGGAATTCGTCATCAGAAATCGTAATGAGAATTCATCATCAGAATTCGTAATGAGAATTCATCATCAGAATTTGTAATGAGAATTCATCATCAGAATTCGTAATGAGAATTCATCATCAGAATTCGTAATGAGAATTCATCATCAGAATTCATAATGAGAATTCCTCATCAGAATTTGTAATGAGAATTCATCATCAGAATTCGTAATGAGAATTCATCATCAGAATTCGTAATGAGAATTCATCATCAGAATTCGTAAGGAGAATTCGTCATCAGAATTCGTAATGAGAATTCTTTATCATAATTCGTAATGAGAATTCAGAATAATATTTCTTCATTAGAATTCGTAATGAGAATTCTTCATTGGAATTCGTAATGAGAATTCTTCATTGGAATTCGTAATGAGAATTATTCTTCAGAATTCGTATCCTGAATCTGGAATAGAACTTAGTCAGAGTTCATATCCGGAATTCGGTATGAAACTTCCTTATAGTTCTTGTCCAGAATCCGAACCCTAAAACAGAATGCTTTATATCAAAGTTTCAATGATTCCGAGAAAATGAATCCGAAACTCATACTTAAGAAAAATATGAATGAAAATATGATAAGGATAATTTTTCTTATAAAAGCGATTTTCCTTAAGAAAGCAATTTTCCTTATAAAAGCAATTTTCCTTAAGAAAGCAATTTTCCTTAAAGATAAGGTGTTTGTGATTTTCAAAACAAGAAGGAATGGAAAAGTCATAAGGAAAACCTTATTGACTCAACACTTGGATCCTAGAAAATGGCTCCAAAAATAAATCGCATTGTCCAACATGCCAAATTAGTTGTTAAATTTTTAATAGAATTTCTACAGCATAGCAGCAACCCTAGGTCGTCTATCGACGAAGCCTTCGATCATTAACATAAAAAATAGGGTTTGATTATAAATATATAAGGAGAATTCTATTTTTGGAAACCATGGTTTTGATTATTAAAGATGAAAATATAACATTAAAGAGATAAATAAAAGTAGAAATGAACAAGTTTAATTAAATGTGATCAACCAAAGGAAGTATTGTGATGCTCATCCTTCATCTCTTCAAGTAAAATGGTATAGATATTTTAATCCCTAGTTTTTAACAACTATATCCATATTGTTACTATTTTTTTCTATGATTCCTCCTAGGTATCATAAGAAAACACACAATGATTCACCGAACACCTCTGATGATTGGGGGATTTGTGTTCGACTTCATAACTGAAACTCACCAAGGCAATACACGAAGAACATGATGTGTTGTCCAAGGTTGTATGTTATTTCTTTGTAAAACCATGAAAAAAATTTATATGTCCTCAAAAGTTCTTATTTGAGATCAATTGACCAATATAAACCACACAAACACTACAATTGAATAAGGGAAGAAAAAGGGATGAACGGTGTATGAAACGTAACATGAAAGGGTACCCCTAACATGATAATTTGAGTTTGACTGTAACATAAAAGTATAAAACTAAATTAAAATAAAATAGATGATTAATAGAAACAACATAAAACCTGGAATTCAAAATATAATTCAAAATAATAGAAACATGACACTCAGGATTACGTCACGTTCATCCCCTAGGGATCACAATGGTTTTAGAAATCCTAGGGAGGGGAAGAATAAAGAGATGTTGAATTAGAACATCCCATAGCCTCCAAAACATCTAGGGATGATGAGAAGACTCCTTCAAGACTCTAAAATGGAATTACCCTACCTTCTGAAAATACTATAAAAAAAGGTGCCCAATGTGCCAATTTATTGGAAAAGTGGGAAGTGGTTTTGGGAACCTTAATTTCGATAATCCTCTTGGTCCATGGTGTTGGCCAGTCACATAGTCTAAAATCACATTGTAAAAAACTAAAAAGTTTTTTAAATACACCTTGTCTACCTCCATGTAATATTGGGTGGCTATATCTGGTATATAATAATATATATTTCCAATATATAGAGGCAACATTTTTACCCCATGCAAATTTGTTGAAGTACTAATATGTTTTCCATGTGGCTAGCACTGCACATCACATCGACTTATTTCCCTAGGATCAGTTGAATAAGAAGATTCCAACCATCCACTATTTCTGTGACATCATGAATGGAACTCGTGGAAAAATTCATGATAGAATTGGAATGAAAACAACTATTGTCATTGTTTCAATAGATAAATAGTCCTTGAATGAGGATTCCACCTCCAATTCCCATGTCCTCCCCAATGTTCCCCAAAAATAAATAATACTTGACGAACCTTATATTTATTTATATTATCTAACATTATATTATGGAGAGGATCTAAATGACGCACCTCCCTTATGTGAAGAGGTTTTCTTTACCACTGTCCATGAGTTGGTTCCGGTGAACCTTAGTACTAATGTATATCAAAATCCAATACTGATCATGGATGCTATGTCTCTGTAGGAACAACAAAAATAAGTTGATTTTCTAAAGAAGCACAAATATTTATTTACCGGTAGTTTTGATGAGATTCCTAGACTAGAACATAAATTACATATACACCATCTTGCTATTCCAATTAGTTATCATGGGTTCAATAAACATTCGAGTAATATGAATTGTTCTCATGGTTCCATGGTCAAGGATGAATTAAATAATATTATCAAATCTAACATCATCAAATAGGTCCAGTAGCCCATGTGGATTGCTGACATTTCATATGTTAAGAAAATGAATGGGAATATTAGAGTGTGTTTCATATTCTAGGACCTCAACCACCATTTTCTAAATGATGATTTTACCCTTCCAGTGATAGAGCTCGTGAACATTTAAATAGCTGGGTTCTAAGATCTCTAAATCCAAGATGGATACTCTAGGTAACATTGGATTTCATTATCCCCAAAAGAATAGGATTTTATTGACTTCATAGAACAACAATGTAATTTATTCAATTAGGAAATTATTTCCTGTATAATTAATTTAGGGGCCACATATCCGAAGCTCATGAACCACATCTTCAAAAAAATACTTGAGATGATGGTTGAATGATACATAGATGATTTGGTGGACAAATATCACTAGAGTTAGGTCCATATCAGAGATCAGTAAAAGTGTTCAGATTACCCCATTCCATGAATTCTAAGATGAACTCTTTGAAGTGTGTATTAAAGGTTACCATTGAGAGGTTTCTCATACTCCTTTATAGACATAGATGCATCAAAATAGACTGAGAGAAGATAATATTCATCCACCAAATGCATCCATCATGAAATATTATAGATCTTTAAGGTCTCTATGTCCACATAGCCTACATATTCTAATCCATTGAGAACATGTCCATCATGTGTATTACCTTTTCCAATATCATGATGAAAGGTATTTCCTATCAGTGGGATGAAGAGTTCCATGTAAAATTTGAGTAAATAATGCAGTATCTTCTGTATCCATCTATTCTGATGCCGCACATATCTGAAAAAGACTTTGTTATTTTATGTGACCACCCTGTATGGATCCCTCGACACCGTTATTGCTTAGAAGAACAAAGAGGTTATAGAAAATAGTTAATACTATCTGAGTCACATATTCCTCAATACGGAGACCAGATAAATCTACTTTTCAGAAGAGTTGTCTCATTCTATTTTTCATAATGCATAATCTTCATCATTATCTACATCATGAAAATATAACATTGGTTTCTCATGTATAAATATTTATGTATTTCCTAAATCACCCAATTTTAAAAGTTCACAGAGCATGCTAGGTACTTATTTTTTCGTATTTTGATTTCAGGTTTATTCCATATATGTTCATCAATGTCCAAGAAAAATAAGTCTTTCTAGTCTTCCATATATCTCTTGAAGAATCACTTTTTAATATTTATTTCCCATATGAGGATATCCCCTAATTGGATTGGGTTATTATAGAATAGAAAATAAATTTCAATGGTGACTCCTAGATCCCAAATGGTATGAGTCTCACCAACCACAAGCTTAACAGAGAAGGTTTGGGGATCATCTAAATCACTCATGCATTGACTGGTCTATCATACTCATTCCTACAATTAGAAGGAAATATCAACAAATAGGTATAGTATCAGGCTATCATAATTGGCCTCAATATGGACCTTGAGAATGATTCCCCCAATTTTCATGTGTGGGGAGAAACTGACATAGTCATAAAACAAATCAATGATGACTACATCATTAGGGATTAAGATATCATTACCTTTCTATAGAACACATGCATGTTGATGGCCCACTTCCCTTCTCAGCTAGATGTTTCTTATGTTCTATGATCATAGAATGGTCAAGATTATGCTTTGGCCAGTCTATGAATGCCTCTTGTAAAGCCTTACTTGGATGACCTATTCAAAAATGTTTTCCCTTAGAGGGTTGTTTCTCCCATAATTTCATATTATTACAAAAAAAGTAGGTAAATCAGTTAGGTATCCATGTTTCTATATTTTTACCCCTAGAATCCCTCATGGTAGAAGAAATATCTAATTAAAGAAATCGTTTTTTAGTTATATCTATAATGGAACCCTGCATTCATATAGAGTCGAATGTGAGTGAATCCGTTAACATGAAGTGTAATTCAACATGAATACTTAGAATAACATTGAGGAGAATCTTTAATGATGTGGTTTTTATGGAATTATCCTATGATTCATCCAAGGATAAGAGAACCCCCTGGTAATTTAGAATGTTCTTTTTGGGTCATGTGGTGTTCATTAGGTAGGGTTGAATATTTCTCAACATATTTGACGTCTGGGCTACATCTGGCCAACCATGGTCTATGACTACATTGGGTTCACCAAGAGGTGTCATGAATTATAGATTCATTCCAATAATATGTATCTACTTATAGATCCCATATATAGTAATAATTATTCATAGACCATAATGGTATGGTGACACGATATCATGGTACCATATCCTCCAGCAATTGTTCTCGAAGGCAAGTTTCTTATGTTGAAAAAAGATATCATTTCGAAATGGAAATAAGTGATTACTCTTAATTCAGTCAATGCTTGATAAATAGTTTAATTAAAGATCTCCAATAACATTCATCGATTTTGATTCCTTCACTCTGTTATCACTGAAAACGGAACCAACTTTCTTGACGTTAGTTTGAAGAAGTTTTAAACCATGTACATTATCCAATACAACCATACTTCTCCAACCATATGAAAAAGAATGAAACAATCGAGGCTTTCAGGAAAACCCTCTATAACATTAAGCCGAAGATGGTGGGTTAAGGATATAGGAGTTGGTTAAATAAGCTCCCCAACACTATATGGACCTATCAACTGACGAATCATAATTCCACCCTAGTGAAAAGATATTTTTTTGTATAAAGAACCAATGCAGTCATTCATATTGACATACAGTTTCTATCACTTTGGAAAAAAAAATTTGTGAGAAGATCCCATAAAATTTAAGAGTTCATTCTCAATAATTTTTAATCCCTAGAAGATAACAGGCAAAAAGCCTTGCACAATCTATAGAGGAACCAAAACAAGATATCCTGATCTTTAAATAAGATGTATTTCTACTAAAATTTTCTTCATGGAGACATGGTAATATCTCTTAAAAGTCCAATGATACCCAGGATATATCCACCAAATATGGAGCCCAAGTGGGAAGGACCTTATATTATTCATAGGTTCTAACCTAATGGTGCATAATCATTGATCTCCATGTTTGGAGAGAAGATCACTACTCCTTCCAATAAAAGGATTCTAAATCAGTAAATCATAAATAGTTGTCTCTGAATGATCATCCGCACATTAAACTGAGAAACCATATCCCATCATCATGATGTTAAACTACACTCAAGACTCTGAATGAATATTTCTAACTAAATGGGTCTCCTTTTCCATTATTAGTGTTGTTTTACTCCTACCATTTCCAAAAATCCCATTTGGTTGAGATGCTTCCCGCATTTTTCTGGACTCTATGACCATAACTAGGAGTTCACATCCTTACTACATGTCATTAAAATCCATGGAGTGGTCCTGTCAAATAACATTAAACTACATCTCTATCATCCTTATCATACAATAATAAAATGAATAGTATAAAAAACCTATTTGCATGATGTTAAACTGTGTAACAACTGTCATCAATGACATAACATGATCAACCCCACAAAAACACAATTTAATCACATAAGAGGAAATCAACATTGGAATTGTTCATATACCATGGAATATTCAGAACTACATACAGATTGATTTCTATCCATAAAAATTGGATATGGATTCCTAGATTTTATCTCCTGATATAGCTACCCAAAAAAATGCCCAAACATTTTGAAATTGGGTACATCGTCAAATTCATCAACCTTCAGACCCTTGGCATCAATTTAGTCTAATTATGAAGACTAAATACTATATTCAGACCAGATCATGAATACGTCTGGGGTGTTTGGGCCTCTTTTTTTCTTTATTCATGTCAAAAGTTTAATTCCACCACATTACACATACCCCTGTATGAGTTATTACCCTATGGTCCAAACTCTATGACCATAAAATAAAAGTTAATTTCTTCAATTCATGACCTTAAAATTGTGATCAAACCCTAAAGATTTCCATGGTGGATCATGATAATCATACGATGCTTTTGTCCCTTTACAAGATTGGGTATCACCCACAAGTGTTGGCCTCTCACCGTATTATGTTCAAGACCTATCTATATCTTGATTCCCATCTATATGGGATATGTAGTGACCCCATAAATTTTTTCATAATTTCTAGTTGTAAATTCATCTACCCTTAGTCACCTTAGCCACAGTAATGGTCCAAAGAATAAAGGACATACAATATATGTTGTTTATCTTATGATTTTAATGTGACACATTATCCACCTTGTCTCCATTCATGTAATGTTTAACTTCTTGTGTTCCGGGTATATAACATCAGAGTGGATGTTCCTCACCTTAAATAACATGCCAATATACTATTCACTATGGTCTATACCGTACAACATTATACTATGTATGGTATCATCTAGATTGTCCATCATATATGAAATTAAAATATTCTCAAAACCTAGATTTGAATAATCTTTTTGATCTATCCAACACCACACTTTGAGTAACTCTCTCTACGGATTTCCATCATATTTCAAATCCAAATGGGCTTACTAATGTTGATGGTATTATTCCATTTTTTCTAACCTCCCATCCTAAGCCAGTGCCTTATTGGTTCTCTAGCAGAAAACAGTTAGCCCTATGTTTCAATAATGTTCAGTAGTTGATCATTCATTTTCTTGCCTCATTCTTAAATATTGTGGTTGAGATTCCAATGCTACAAATTTCATCAAAGTCAATATTTAACCATTGGTCACCCCGACTCCAGATCTCCAAAGTATCATGTTATATTATTTTCTATTCTATGGGACTTAGTGGGATTCTCAACCCAGTATCTATTAACCTATAATTCACACTTCCATATATCTGGAGAATCCCATTATCCTTCCTTATTTCCAACACCAAGAATGGATAGCGTGGGTCTAAGAGTTCTAGAAGGTTTTATACTGATGTGGCCTATTGGAAAGAAGGAACCAATTGTCCAACTCCACAACCATAAATTGGGGATTCATGTCCAATCATAAAGACTTTAAAATATTTTCATTTTGTCTCTCTAGGGATATGTTGTGTGGTTTTTGTGCCTCATTGATCCTTATTCATGTTGTGTTCTATCACTCTACCACACTACCTATATCATTTTGGGATATTAAACCCAATATGGTCAACACTATACGAATATAAACTATGTCGAATGTTCTATCCATTATATGAGAAACTGTAAGACGCCTCCTAGTCATATGATGTTGAAATGTAAAATTCTATAACATTACCAAAATAAATTAAACTATATGTCCAACATCTTAACTATAGGACATTAAATTTTGAATATTTTTTCCTTTTTTCACAACACAAAGAATCATGGTACTAATGCCCCTACCTGAAACCCCTTACATTAGTGGAAGAAATCACCATGACACCCATGTTCCTTTACCCCTTGATTAGTAATTGATATAACACTCACATAGAGGATTGGTTGATCATTTTTCAAACCAATAATCTTATAACAATGTGTTCTATGAAATTGTGTTGTAATTCCAAGAGTGTTGGAATCCATTCGAACATTCCTTCACTCCATTCCCATGATTTTCATGCCAATTTATCTAGATCATCTTCCTCTTCCCATATGAAAGGACCCCCTATTGTCTGGGTCTCATGACATTATATCGCACCTACCATTATGTGCCAATGTCCTAAAGAACATTGGACAACATTCTGAGATATGATTTTCATTTAAAATATGTTCAGTGGTCGATCCTTATTTTCCCCCATTCCTAGATAACACTATGGTTCTTATGTTTCAAACACAGTTGATAATTATCCTATGTTTCCATTCTACTCTATTTGTGTTCCAAATTCGTGGAATTATGATTCAAAATTCTCATTTACCTTTTTTAGGATTGAATTCAATTCCTTGGGTGTTACCTCATCCATGAATTAGCATATGTTGAAAAATAATGTTAGCTATTCTAAGAGCCCTCTTCTTGATCCAAGGATCCCCTCAACATGAACACCCTTAGTGGTCAGTCAACAATGGAAGACCCCGAGTTTTCAATAATTATCTAAAACTCTCATACAAATGAGTGATCAAATGTTCATCAATTATCTCTTACACTAATAATGACCCACATGATCTTAGGGATTGGTCATTAATTATTCCTAAAATTTGATCGATATGGGATAAATAATGTGGTAAAATAAATTTTTTTCTTAAGAATAATAATTATTTACAAGAAGGAAGCATTTCATGGATGTAATAGGGGAAAACACATGTAGGAGACACTCATGGGTCATGTAAGAATTTCCCATATGGCTCTGCTCCGAATATCAAGCATTGAGGATCTGCCAGAAACTGTCTCATGGAATCCAATGTATGTTTCGACATTATAAGATATATTTCCTACACATCATACATTAGAGTAATTTTGTTATCTATGATCTACTCCCTATCCCACTAATCCTAGAGGTCAGCTACCTAGAGTATTTTATGCCTCATCTACCTCTCAACCTCCTTATCCTCATCTCCAAGCCTATTTATGGTCACCAATTGAGGGTCAATAATAAAAGTTAACTCTATTGTTTGTTCATATAGATTTGGGATCTATTAGTTTTTCATGAAGATCCTATTAATGTTTCCCATGTTCATTAGATTCAAAGAAACATCTATATGTTGTCTTCCTTCATGCGCCTTCTCTGCTAGAAAATTGTTATCTAATGCATGAAGACCTTGTGTCTCGCCTCTCTAGTGCATAGGTTGTGCATAAATGGAAAAGAGGCCCCATTAAGACCACTAGATAATTTTTTGTATTTTGATTAATAAATTTTGGGATGATTTTCAATAGCCTACACCAGATGCTTCAGAATTCTTCATACACATCAGGGTCAAAGTCATGCATCTATTCAGGTAGTGCATGATCGTACTAAAGAAAAGATATCGTAATATGAGAAGTAGGATATTAATACATAAAAATATTATATTGGATTGTCTATAGATCATAGTGATGGTCATCTGCACTTGACCCTACCTTGATGACATCATCACTTCAGTCCTTGAGTTCTTCAACTCAAATGGCATCACTCGTAACTAAGGCAGACTTTCTACCTAGAACTTGGGTCAAATCATCATTGAAAGCTAGTTTTTTATAAATTGTCTTATCCATCTCAGTAGATCTCTTATATATTACTCCTTACCCTAATTTCTGTGTGTGTAATCTCTCAATCAGTCATAAGAAAGAAATAAATCATAATTCGTCTAGTCCAGCCGATGATCATTTATGTTTTCACATAAGCTGAGGAAATGAGAAGGTGAGCATGCAATGATTATGTCCCCGATCCCTAGCATTGATTTCCACCATAGGGACCCTTTGATGATAGTCAATATTTCAATTACTATCACTAATTACTATGGTGTTGACCGGGCATTGATTTTTTGGAACAAGAAAACATGTAGAGGTGAAGGCTCCGTGAAATTTGGTTATGGATGAATGATTCGAGATTTTCTCATGAATCGAGTTGGAATTCTAGTGATGAACCATATCAGTTTCTATTCCACTCCAATTACAGGTAATTACATTTAAATTATAGGGTGTATACCCTCATAGAAAACTGTGAGGACCTAAGGTTTTGAGGTTTCCATGCTAGCCTATTTATCTAACCCACCTCCTACTTTGGCGGAAAGCACGGGTCTAGAAACATGCTCCTCTACACAAATCATTGCACCTTCATACCCATTAATAGAAACATCTTTTCCAATTTCATGATGATATTTTATAAGACACTTTTTAGTTGTAACACCTGGGTAATAAAAAAATGTTCATTAAAGGTAAGTGAGTTAAATATTCCAGTAGAAATTAATCAAATTATTCTGCGGAGGTGGTGACATCAACATTGTCAAGAAGAATCCCTTAATGAGTGGATGCACTCCATAATTTATCTCTATCATAACCCTCTTATTACTCATTAGATGATGCACCCTGTCATTAAACAGATGATAGTGGTGTCTCTGTAGGACTCAGCTCCCTACCAAACATTACCTTCATCAGGGTGGAAGGTATGATTGCTTCCACTAATTGGCATAGAATGTGTCCAATGATTTCACTGTATGTATTCCTCTCATGAAATTTCATATTGAATATAACTTGTGAAGGACCAATCATTGGTAAATCAACCTCACTTTATGTCAGATTCCATGAAATGTCCTCTGATGACATTGACATCTGGAATGAACTCTAAGAAGGTCAAAGATAATCAAAGACTTTTTTGGAAACTAGTTCAATAAATCACCACAAATATTTCTCCGGGGCCTCCCATGAAGTCCCAAATTATACTTTTGAGACCCTCCCCCCACCATTAGATTGGGGTGAGACTACACCTAGTGATTTACCTACCATCATTGTTCTGTCTTGAGCCATCCTAGATGCCTAACATGCCTCCCAAGGAGTAGTATACCTTCTTCCTCACTACTATGGATCCTTACTCTCTTGTTCATTCACCTGAATATGCTTCCCCAATATTTTATCTATATATTATACAACCCAGTTATTAGCATATTCCAATAGTATTCCAATATCCACATTGGTTGGAGGTAGAATGATTGTTTATCTAGATGCAACAATCACCATCATGCACAATAGTTGATGAAGGATACATGGGTTTCATTCTTCAATAACCCCCATGTAGACTAATTTTACCACTAATTGAAGTAACCCAAACATCCTGGAAAAGGGGTATGGAATGTATCACCCCCTATACACCTTTATTTTGATCATTGATGCCGAAATTCTAGCTCAAAAACATTGCAAATATTCCCTCTTCAATGATGAGCCTCATAATTTATCCACCATTGGACACACTATTGTTGTGAAGGGGTGTATGTTAATGTTTATGTGTTTTATAATCCATACAAAAATTCTAGCATCATCAAGTGAAATAGGCCAAACCTAAAAAAAATAGTAGATATGTCCATAGAGCAATGTTTAGAGGGTTGATAGAATTTGGTAATTCATAAATCCCTAGGTGTATTACGATCCGGCTGTGTATGAATTGGAATATCCCACAATTCCTTATTGGTTTGTTTCCCCTTGGAACGTGACCCAATGTTTTTTAGATTTAGGCTAGCAATGGTACCCCTATGTTGACCCTATAACCTTCTACTCGGATCGTATCAATAATCATAATCCATAGACTCATACCTATCCTTGTATCTCTGATTGTAAGTAGACATCCACTCAGAAATGTGGAATGAAAATTGGTATAGTGAACAATCAGGTCTCATCCTTCCACCATGTTTTACCCCATGTTGATATTTTCCTTAATCTAGAATCAACTAGTATACTCATTCCTTACTCCTCTCTAATTACACTAGACACTATTACCCTAAACCGACATTCTCACTTTTGAATCCATTTTTTGGAACATGTCATAACATACCTAGAACATGATATTCTTATCGAAATGGTTGTATTTTTTAGCTTCTTATTTACCTCCTAAAACTTTTTTTGTTCCATTATAGGATTCTTCTTCATGTTCCTCCATCTATTCTATAACATAAGGAACTCATCATTTTTTAATCTCTCTAGTAGGATTTTGTCAATGCAATGGATGTCTCATAAATTGATGATGACTTAATTGTTGTGGAGATGGAATGTTTTTGTGCATGGGGCTAGTGTACAAAGAGATTTTGGACTAGATATTATTGATGATAAAATTGGAGATGAAATATCCACAACTATACTAATATCCATATTTTCTATATTTCTTTCTTATATTACTGGAACATGAAGCATAACCAATACGCCCACACCCATTCACTGGGGAAGTTGACAACATACCTCAAGTATCAATCCTTATTAAAACTAAAGATATTGTCCCTCATACTACTCTAGAAAGTAGTGGCTTAGGGGGTAGGCAACAATTCTACCTCTAGATGATCCCCTATGACCATCCTACTCTACCTACCCAATGCATAAATATTGATGCATGAGTTCTCCTTGGAAGGATTCATATTGACAATGATGTTCCAGTGGTAAAGATCATATTCACAAGTGAAACATGATTATTATTAATTAATGTTGATGTAAGAATTTATAAATTCAACTAGATTCCCAAAGATCCATAATGAGAGGTAGTCACTCAGAGGGTAATATTTTTTGTGACTATTTCAACATGACTAGAATCATTTGACTGTCTGAAACAACCCTTCAATCATGAGGGATTTATGTATTTCCAATCATTTAAGCGCTTTGAGTACTAGCTACAAATTCAATATGAGCAGTTTTCTGTTGGAAATTTATTTCGTATGAGGATAGAAGTTCAAAGGAAAAAGTGGGTAATAATTCTGAATTTCCATGCAATGGATGATTTCATGTGCACAATAAGGCCCAAAGTCACAAAAATTTCGTATTTCCATGAAATCAGATTCAGAAAAGAATGAGATTATGTTTGAATAATGAGGTCAAAGCTAATTTTTTTGTGAAGAATCATTAAACATACAAGCGTGAGAGAGATGTTTCTATCATACAAAAACGAAAGGTACCATACATACGGCCCCCACCATTTATATATATCCATTTACCCGACCATCAGTGTGAATATAATTTCTTTACACGCCCAACACCATGTTTTTCACACACAACCAAAAATTGATTCCATCAATTGGTGTTTCCCTCAGAACATGAACATATGGTCCCCTTTCACCGCATTTTATGATGGGGAAATTTTTTTGTTTTATATTATACGTGAAGCTAAAAATAGAAGACTTCATACAATCTAAATCAACCATTCAGAACGAGGGAACATTCTGAGGTCACTAAAGATGGTCCACCAATGTTTTGAGAAGTTCATGAAAGATTAAAATATTCTCTTAAGACTCTATCATGAAAAATATGATTTCAATTCATCACCTTCCACATATTCCAATCAATATTTCAATTCTAGTCATGTGAAACATGACAATGTTATGTGTATGAAATCCATTATACAGACAACCCTCATGCATGCTAGATATGATGTCAACCAGCCCCTTACGTGATTGTTAGACACCATAATGGTTGAGGTTACATGGAAAACCTCTTCTATGACTGTTATCTTCCCCTATATTTGTGAATATTTTAACAATAAGTAGAAGTAGTCCCCCTTCTCTAAGGAGATCCTATGGAATTTGAACTGATTTTAGGCTACATGAAAAACTGATCATTCATGACATCACAAAATCATGGAACCATTATGGTTGATATCTTGTGTGATAGGTTCCATGGTGTCCTCCCTAGATTGGGTTCACAATTGTTTTATCCCCAACCAACTTCTTCAAACCATTGTCGAGTGTGTTCAAAGTCTCTTCTTTCATGTACAATTGACCATGGGAACAAAACTGCAACCTTAGGCTCACCCATGGTCTTTTTTTCAAGCCTATAATCAAACATGAACCCCTTAATTTATGTTTCATTGCTTTACTTTATGTCATATATCAATGTTTGAGAACTTTTTTCATAAATCCTCTATTCATTTCTCACACCACTTGAATACAAACCTCCAAAAGTATGTGTAATAATTTCAAGGTACCTCATGTGGTATCCTCTATGTCCCCAGTTCCTATGTTGACATAATTTTTTATCCTCATCATAAGTATGATAATTCCAGTTTATTCAAAGGATAGAAGAACTAATGAGGACCTTCTAATTTACCACATATCTATACCATGGAACCCTATCATTGATAAATCCATGCCCCACCAAGAGGTGTATGAGATATAGTAATGTAACTCAAAGGAGTGAGGAGTGTGTCCCCCATATATTTGTTTCATGATGTAAAACATCATAGAACCAAAATCCTCATTACAAGACATCAAATATTAGTCTTACCTCATATGATAAGAATGGGATTCCCCATAAATGGTCATTAAGAGATGACGCTATCTTTCCACCATGGGTTTATCCCCAACCAATGGTGGTATTTTCTCCTCAATGTGTTTTCTCACACACCGGTTGTCACTAGCATAGGATTCACCATGTGTGAATCATATTTAATGACATCCTCTTCACATGAAATGAGATCCTCCCAACACAGAATTGCATTTTACTTGGGAAGAACCCATGCAGAAGTTCCACATCATCTCTCATTAGTGCATCTTTTGCGACATGACCATCAGGTCTACTTCGTCTTCTTGTTTCTCTCACAGAGTATGAATTATTTAGGGCTAAAAGTAAGTATAATCCAAGATATTAAAACACCAATAATATGGGATTCCCTCGAAGAGTAATCTCTTAATTTCACCTTCGATGGGGTTTCCTTCAAAAATAATCCCCAACCATACATTCTCCATGGCCCTCCCTTACACATAAGCTGTAATCATGTCCCCTCCAATGGGCCTACACTTCATGTGTATGCCCCAACGATCCCAATCTATGTGGGATTTGATTCCAAAATAACTCGGATATGTAGGATGCTTCTTCATGATCAAAATAAAAACATTAATCCACTCCATATACTACATCTACATCCATCCTGATTTTCTGCAGCCTGCCATAACCCGGTGTGATCATTCCCCTACTTGGTTTACATATCTCCTTTAATACCCGTTGGTATGGTGTCACGTGTAATCTCATCCAAAACATCATTGATATTAGAAGCACCTAGTCAAATTACATGTTTAATACAAACCCACAACACCATCCAAACAATATCAATACTATTGTGAAGTGTAACTTCTATGAATAATCCCCACATGATCCCTCATCAATGCTTCTTTTGTGATGCAAGTGTTTTTACAACATGATGTTAAATTGCATGGGTTTTTTCTATCATGTGTTCAAAAAACGTAGCATCACTCTATGTGGGGATTGATCTATCTCATCTAAACAATTTATGTAGGATTCCTCTTTAAGGTTCAATACCAACCAATAGTAAATTATAGTTCCCCCAGCCATCCTCATAGGGGCCTAACTCATTGATCCAACTCAAAGGATGATAGGATAAAACTCTTGGTGTGTCAAATCTCTTACTAGGGGTGGATCTCCCTTGGTCCACCTCCATGGGGTGTCTTGATCGGTCAACACCATCTCTACAAGATGTTAACTTTTTTACCAAAAATCGATACCTCATTCAAAACATATAATGCCTAATATAAACACTATGAAATATATGACTTTATCATTAGATACTTCATTATCAAAATGAGATCCTTAGTTTGTACACTTAAGATGACTTTATAAGATTTCCTCACATGAGGAAGAATATAGATGTCTAATGTTCCCAGTGTCCAGGCAAGCCAGCGATGCCCAATGTGACAACTCTCCTAGACTGTTGTTTCTACCCTATCATGAACTTTTGAAATGTCTAAAAAAAGGTAGTTTAATTAAACAAAATCATAAACAAGATAGAATTGAGAACACGTATCACAAAAATGAATTAATATATGAGGGATACATAGTTTAGGTAATGAGTTATTAAACAGAATCCATGGAATGAGGAACAAAAACCACATCTTTTTAGTTCTATCAATGAGTATAAATCACTGTTTAATGTGATTAATAATTCTATTATTTTTAAATATTGAATGTGGCGTAACAATTCATTCTATGAAAAATTAACTTGTTCACGGTGCACACGGTGGATGGGTATGAAATAGCTACACAATGTGTTAGTTTTCTTTATTAATTGCTATGGGGTGTTGTATTTTTCAATGAAATTAATATACACACACTTAAATGAAATGAATGGGATTCAAAAAATGAAAATAAAATATATAGTGTACCATAAATGGATAACGTACCTCCGTTTTTTCTAAAATATATGGGATTCTATCACTTTCTAAGAGACTGGAAACCCTATCTCCATGAATTTTGTGATTCCTTATCTAGGGAATGATTCTCATCTACCTGTCATCAATCTATAGAGATATATGGGATTTTCTACCAATTTCATTCATAGATCATAAATAGTAATCCCCCATAATCTTCATTAAAAGTGATATATGTTCTTCTCCAAGTTTTAATGATTTTTTATTATTATTTTCAGTTCAATTGTTACATGAAATCCTTGGAGGGATGAAGCATAATATTATAGAGACGATCGTGATCTGTGATGTTGGTCTATTATCATGTGAATAAAAAAATTTCCTATGAGGTATGTGATTTGATTCTTCTCTTTTTTATTTATAAAAATCCATAACATTGTAATATTTTACCCTTTCAGATTGAAACATAAATAATCTTATAATTATTGAATCTAATTTATAATGAATAGGATAGTGATCACATATCGATGTTGTTTCCTTATGCCGTGATAATAGTTTTCCTCTTTATTTTCATGATAGTGTTATATATATTCTATTTTACATTATCATTTTCTTATGGTTTGAGTACCAAATTAAAAATGTTAGAGAATATAAAGTCTTAATTAATAGTTTAATTGTATTAGGAAATAATGAATAAGAATGTTTTATTGAATCCAATGTTTCATATAATTTCATTATAATCAAATTTATACAATTAACGTGTTTAATTGAAACCAATCTTGCTTGTGTTAATGAAATTGATAAATAATATGTAGCATGCTAATTATTTTTTATCATGTTAGTTATAATAAAAAGACATGTTAATAGATATTGTTTCTACTCAAGGTTTTAGAAAATGGTTTTAATGAAAAGAGGATATTTTTATTTTAATAAATTTTTATAGATTGACAGCTTCTAGTACACATAGATTGAACATTGGAATAATTAATCTGTTAATTCAATATTGATTTAGAACCAGTTTTGTGATAGATGTAATTTTTAGGGCCTGATTTTGGAATTTTGTAGTGAATCTAAAGTTATTTCTGATCAGAGTCAAGGGGGATTATTTATGTTTGAAGTTTGGATGCCTTGTTATAGGGCCTATATTTCTATTTTATTTATTCTCATTTGTTACCTGGTGATTCTAATATTTTCTCCATATGTGAACTTTTCTATGATAAGTGATATGATCAGTGGATGGATGATGAGAAATGTTGTCTGGAAGGGTCGTATGATGTGGTAACTATTGACACCAATAACAGTGATATATATCAAGATATGCATGTGGATGTTGGGGATGAAACCATAGATTAATGTATGGTTTAATGTTGAGAATACCAAATGATCTGATGTTGAAAGATTTGATTCGTACTTATGAATGAATTTAATGGTTGATTGTCAGGTTTCTTGTTTTTGTCGCTATTCCTTTCCCCACTAAATGAGGTAGTTGAATTTTCTTGGCTGCATGGTTCCTTCTAGTGGTAGGATAGGATGGTTCTTTTAGAGTACCTGGGTTATCGAAGGATGTTAATTATGAATAAATAATTTTAACCCATGGGGATGGTGTTTTTTGTAATTAAAATGGTGAAAAGATGCAAATCTTGAGACATTGTGTTCTTATTTTGGATTATTTGCAGTGGGAATGGACAATACTCAAATGATTAGTGTAAAGTAATATGAAAAAACATTAATCGTAAATTAATGGATATTGAATTAATGAATATAATTAAATTATAAAAAGGTAATGATTAATTAATGTATCTGTTTAAATGATTTTGGGCTTATGGGAAATATAATCCCTATAAGTAGTAGTTGTGTCTCTGAGCGACAATAGTTGTAGTTGAGATTAGGACTTGGTTATTCCCAAATTTTTGGTGTGATCTATATTATATATTGTATATTTAGTGATTTATTATGCTACCCCACCCATTTCATTTTTGGTGGGTAACACCCAATTGACTCTTGAAGTGTGTTCTCCCTAACATCTTAGTGCGATGGCGGAGGGTTTACTACATTTTCTAGCCCCGCCATATTCTCTTGGTAGTTAATGATTCTTGTAGGTATGATGGTTAGCTTTCAGATATATCTGTATAGTGGGTTGTGAAGTCTTGTTAATTTTTCACACACATGAATATATAGATATAGTATCTATAAGATTATTATAGTAATAGCATGTATATACTGTGATGGAGTTTCGTACTTACTCATTATATGGGCTGTAAGGGCTTGAAGAATAATACTCTATGTATGATCAATGTTATGTGGGTTGTGGTATAATGTTCAAATACATGGAAACAATATATTTTCATTTTAAATGGGAATATGTGATGATGTATAATTTGGAGGTCCATGTTGTGATGCCTTTCCTAGGTGTCTTTGGGCTCTAATATTTTGGAGAGAGATGGGTCAGAACGTGTGACGTTGTAGAATAACATAAAACCAATGGGGGAGAGGGATATGGGAACAATTGATGTTTCACTACTATATTATATTTTATCCTGTATTTGATAGTTAGTGAGAGTTATACTTGGTTATTCTAGGAATATATTATACCTGTTTAGATGATGATTTAGTTCCTCTTTGTTTCACTCTGATTTAGAATGAATTCTTTATCTTTTTCATGAGATGATCTAGAGAGTATCCTTGTATCACCCCAAAATTTCATAGTACGTTATCTCTTAAAAGTAATTCAATAGCTTGCACCACACAAAAACACCGAGTTCGAGCACACAGTGAGTTACCGAAATAGCCGTTCAAAAAGTCGTTATGAATAGTATTAACTTGATTTTGACTTTTATATACTCAAAACAATTTTAACTTCTGCATTATATTTTTCATTGACATATTGTATGAAAAAACGCAATTTTTCTGATAAAAGAAGTATTTTTCAAAATAATGCAATTTTACCACCTTTTAATGGAGAACACGTTTTAATTCAAATATTTGAATCTTTTATATATTGAATTTGAAAAAAATAAAATTCTTCCTTAGAATTAGGACATCAAAATTTACTTTGGGTGAAATTTTGGTATTTTTATGATAATGTTCATTTTTTAATGAATATTGATAAATAGGGTATTTTAATTCAAAATTGCCTTTTAATCTAATTATTTTTTATGGTACGATTATATTTTTAATTTTGTTAAATATTAATTAGATTTTATTTTTACCATTTAATTAAATTTTGGTCATTTGTAGTAATTTCACTTTCAAATTGAACATACACCAGTGTTAGTAATTTGATAGTTATTATTTCAAAAAAACACTCTTTCTTTTTTGACAACATGAATTCATTTTAAATTTATTAATTCTAGTTATATGTTTTTAAATTGTTAGAATAGATATCATTTTTTAATTCTGGATATCAAATATATCTTATGCTTAAATTTTGGTATTTTTCTCAAAAACATCAATTTTTTTATTAATATTGAAAACATTGGGGATTAGTTAAAAAATTAACTTCTTCATTTAAATAAAATTTTACAACCTATTTGAATTGAATTTCGAAAATCTGACATAAAGCATTGTTATTAGTATGTAAAATGTGGTTCAATAAGATGAAAATAATTTTTGGTGAATAGTTACATTTGAATTTTATTTAATACAGTTAAAGGTAAATAGTGTAATTCAATTTAAAAATAATATTTTAATAATATTAAATTATCATAACATGATTTCTAATCCTATTTTTTTATACATTTCCAACCATGGGCATCCATGATTCGATTTTGTGACCCCATGGGGTCACTTTAGTGTGATAATGACACTTTATATTAATTAATTTAGTGCTAAGACAAAAATGGCATAAACATATATCTTTTCGTAAATCAATTTGTACCTAGGGTGATATAAGTTATATAATAGAATATAAATATTCATATTAAAGATAAAAATATTTCCTAAATAATGGTATTTTCTTATAATTTTTATACATAAAATATATAAAGTTATATATGGCACAATAATGATGTAGTTTTAACCTCATTGTTAATTTATTTAAATAAATAAGATTATAAAAACTAAAAAAATATCCAAAACATGTCAAATTCTTATTTTTTGATTTCATTACAAACAATTAATAACTTATATTTGACTTTAATGAGTTTTCATCATTTATAAACCAAAAATAAATATATAATAAAATAATATTTTCAATGTTTCCTAAAGATCCCCAACCCCCCCCCCCCCCCACCCCCTAAAAAACCCCCACCTATAACCCATTAATCACTCCTCTCAAGACCTTTGTATCATCAAAACACAACCCAAACAAGATCTCTAGATCCATCTGTATTACCTTGATGCCTTACCTTAGTCATAAGTTACTTCAAGAAATCCTGTTCATTGAAACGAAAGGGAGTTACCCGATTTTAAGGTAACTTCTTCAATAGTGGTATCTTTTTTTATTATACTTATCAAACCCCCTAAACTATTTTTATTACTTTAATTTATAACAAAAACAGTATAATAAATATACTAGGTTGTTGTTATGAGAAGGATTCAAGCTACACGTACACACATCTCCGTATAATGGGAAAACAACATTCTATTTCTATTGATGGCGAACTACTGCCTCACGAAACGATAATTGTTCAATTACCTCTTACCGCCTCTTATGGTGGCCATTAAGATGGAAATATATTTATATGTGATATATATTATATTTATATTGTTTATATGCTTTTTTATTCTTTATTTATTGCATTCCATTATGGGTTCCATAATGGGTAAATGGGATAATTTCATTTGAAAAAAGTGAGGACTGCCGCCCCCTCAATGTGATATGACTCATTCATTCCATACGTGGAATTTATAAAGGATGGAGTTACTGAAATTATATATGGTATTATACTGTAATTATAATATACCTTTTTATCATTATGTATTCATTCCATTAAAATATGAAATATAAATGAAAGTAGCATTCTTGTCTACGTACAGCTAACCGTCTTAATGAATGGTGCATTTCATTTCTTATCTCCAAATGTTATGTATGGTTATAAATACATATATATACTGGATACATAAGATATATGTGATATCTAAATCATTAATATCATTCTTGAGATAATGAAATTTTGACCACATGGAAAACATTTAATTATAAGAAGTTTACTTTTGAGTCAAGTACCAAATATCAACAAAACAACTGTTTTTAACTTAAATGAGTACGTAATGACTATATCATGTTAATAAGTGATATAAAATAAATATTCAATTTTAAAAAGGATTTTATGAATGTTAAAATTAAATTTATATTTTTATTCTGGAGATTAATGAACGAACAGGTCAAGTCGTACACAAGGTAAGGGATTTCTTATCTCACTTTTAATTCAGTGAGATTTCTGTTACTTGCCACTTATTTGTAACATGTGGTGTATTTTGTACTTAAATTTGAAATATATTATCATTATTCTCTTTATATTAATGTTATTATGTGATTCATTTCATGTTTACTATCTTTTGGTCATATTGCATGATTGATTACAACGTGGTAAGGGGTTTCTTATCTCACTCTTAATTTGGTGAGATTTCCATTGTCTGCCATTTATTTATTGCATGTGGTGTATTTTGTACTATAATTTAATATATATTATTATTATTATCTTTATATTAATTGTATTTTGTGATTCATATTTTTTTTATTAACTTTTTTAACATGATGATATTGATTACAATGTGGTAAGGGGTTTCTTATCTCACATTTAATTTTGTGAGATTTCCATTATTCACCACTTATTTATTTCATGTGGGGTATTGTGTAATGAAATTTCTTATATATTATCATGATTATCTTTTTATTAATTGTAATATGTGATTAATTAGGTGTTTATTAACTTTTTTTTCATATAACTTGATTGATTACAATGTTGTAAGGGGTTTTCATCTACTTTTTATTCCCGTGATATTCATGCTATATTTTCCAATATTATATTTTGTGTGGTGTATGTATTACACGTGATTGTTTTATTTGGGTAATATCATTTAATTTATGGGTATTTACATCATCATTGAGGTGTCCTCCTTTCATGGGTTGTATGTTTTTTGTGTTATCAAATCAGTAAGGGAATTCAAATTTCAATTTCCACTCAATGGGTTTTATGAAAACATTATTGATTATTTTACTCTATGATTATGTGTAAAATCACTATTTATTTACTTATTTATTAATTTAAACTCCCATTTTTGTGGATATAATTTTGATACACATATTCACTCCATTGATAAATTCTCAAGTCATCGATATGAACTTGATAAGAGTAATTGTAACTCAATTTATATTCATTGAGTTAGACATCCAAGTCATTGGTGTTGTTTTTACAAGAATATGTGTGAATGTACTTTGATTTATTTACAATGAATACCCAATCATGTTGATTGTATTTATATTTGTCAAATATAATTATTTCATTGATGTATCTTTAACCTAATGATATGGTCTTTATAATGGATTTCATCTCAATTAACATTCCATTGAGACTTCTTTGTTGTCATGCGCCTATTCACTTTTATATGGTGTATATATATACTTTGACATAGTATATCATGAATCCCTTTATTACCAAGATATTATAATGTTTTGAGTGCCTCAATTATTTTTATTCAAGCTTCTCTCATTTGGTTAGGAACTCTAACTAAAAAATAATTTTAATTTTTTTAATGATTTATTCTTCTAAATATTTCTCATTAATGTCCATGTATTAAAAATGGTTTTAAGGATTTTTATGGACATTAATGTTTTAAAATTATAATTCCTTTTAAAAGTTTCATAGTGTAATGGGATACTTTGATTCAAAATTATATTTTAAACATCTTCTTAATAAACAGTGATACTTTTAAATGTTTTTATGAAAAATGGGGATATTTCTCTCAAATAGTTTTGATTATTATTTTCATCTATTTTAAAATCCTTTATTATTCTCGATTGCTGTTAATTTATCATAATAATATCTTCCATATTGTATTTAATGAGTTATTTTTGACTATGGATTTGCTATTTTTATACCATTCATGGTTTGTGGTTTAAATATGGACATTTAGTGTTCTATTTTTAATACGAATGTTTATATTATGTTTCAGTCATTTCATATGGGGAATGAATTAGACTTAGTAAATTACTAGTGGAGTCTTCTATTGATCCTCATTGCATTGGTGGGTCTCATGAGACAATTAAACGTGGAATTGGTTGAGGTCTTTCCCAATTTGATATATAGTTTTGGGCGAGACCTTAATCATTTTTATACGTCTTGGAAGAGGCATTGAAAAAATGTTTCAAAATGTTTCGCATTATACATTCTCTCATTATGAAAATAATATTGCTTTTTCATGTGGTTATTCTACTAGTATAATACCTATGACTATGTTTTATTTTGGAATTAATTACTCATCTCATATTCCTTCCATAAAGTGTTCATGTTTATTATTTGTAAAGGAATGTGTATTCAATTGTTCACCATGCCTAGTGTTTATGTTATCTTCCGTTGAATTTTTTACTCCTACTGAGCATTTGAGCTCACCCCTTTCTATGTTTTATTTTTCCCATGATGTGAAATTGAAATAATGATAGACCTGCAAGGATAATCTGAGGGATATGAATGTTTCCTATGTCGACAATGTTGTTGTTGTTTTTCATTTTATAATGTAATGTAAAACTTATGCATTTATCTAGTACTTTCAAGGATACTAAACTAATCAGTCTTTCGGGATTTGATCTATTGTGATCATGCCAATGTTATCTAATAATGAACTAACTCTGGGTAACTAGGGTCGCGGTGTTACAATATTTCTCATTATAATGACATTATCACCATATGTATATAAAATTCGTTTTTATGGTCAGCCTAAGAAGATTCATGATCATGATGGATATTACTAGCTCTTCGTTTTGTAGGAGCTGCTTGGGCATCATGATTGATGTCGTCATTACATTCTTGGTACTTCTAGTTTTCCTTTCAGTGGTTATATTACAATATGAAAGTTCATATATTCAATTAGAATATAATATTTATATTTTTGAGTAGGTTATAACTGTTTTATTAAAATTATATCTCACTCTTTCATGTTATCATAAAGGGAAATACTTCATATATCCATGATTATTATACCCATTTTTCCAATCAACAACCCAAGTGACTACTGGTTGTGGGACATTGGCATTCACTATCTCATTACCCTCACCACTAGTCCATAAGGGGTACTAATTGGGATGTGGGGGTAATGAAATTTTTAAAATATAATAAAATTTATAAAATATCTTTATTCAAACCCAGATCTTAAAGATATTTTTGAATTTATCATTTGAAAATATATATAGAGAAATTTTAAGATTACCCAAAAAACATATTAGGATTTAATAATAGTATAGGATAATATTATAGGTAATTGTAAATATTTATTTAATAGGAAAATGGAACATTTTGAGATATTGAAATTTATTATTAACATCATTACTTTTTTTGAAAAAAATCATTCAATCAACTTTTTCATAATATTTATAGAAATTGAATTATAATATAATCAAATATAATATTACTTCATTTTAAAAACCATGTTTATATAGAATTAATCATGTCTCATGAAAAAAAAATGTGTCGGGAAAACCCTATTTATAGAATTAAATTTTTTAATAATACACCATTGATATATACAAATGATATTTCATTATATTATATGTTCAATATGAATTATACAAACTATGTAAATAAAATCATATGAAAACATTTAACCCGAATCAAATAATGTTTTTGGATGAAACACTATTACCTTAATTTATAACATATAATTATTAAAATTTATCATTTATATAACCTAATGAACTTCCTAATGTCTTGATTTAGAAACATATTTAAAACTATAAAACTTTATAAAATTAATTTATAAAAAATTGATTATTTTTTATAGTTTATTTTTATCATTGGATGTTATTGGTTTTAGTTTTTTGTATTCTAATATCATCACAATGGCGAGCCATTTTTTTTATAGATTCAAATAACATTAAAATCATATTACTCTACGTACTATTAAAAATTCTTAATTATTATCTCTAATGTTGTATGATCATCATATATGTTTTATAATTATTATTATTAATGGTGATATTTAAAATAAAATAGATTTAATAGTTTTGAAGAATAAATGATGGTATATTAGAGATAAATTAAATTGTAATAGAACATTTTCAGAAATAGAAAAAGGCATTACCTACTCATTAATTTATAATAATAACAATAGCTATGTTTTCATAGTCATCCTTTATAAAAATTTATGAAATTATTAATATTGGTAGTTAAACAAATCCAAAAATTAACATTCTACAATGGAAGGGTGAGTATATTTAAGAAAGTGATTCATTTGGATTAATGTATTTATTTCATAATAAAAATGATATTTTTCATATTTTATAAATTTTTTGAACAATATTTTAATACATATTTATACAAAAAATGTAAATACCCCGACCCATGTAGCTCATAGATGGTGGTTACATTTTTATAAATTATTTTTCCATATATTAATATTGTATTTGAAATAAAGTGTCATAAAGGAAACTATTCTATCAACCATTCTAATATATGCAATTAGATCATGAGAGAGAAAATTCAAATGCAACTATAAGATAAAAATATAAGGTTATAGTCAAGATCCAAAAATGATTTTATTTTTCAGATAGTTGGTGTAGTTGAAGGTAATAAATAAAAAGTTTAAAATATCATTATTATAGATTCATTTGATTATAAAGTAGTTTTAATATTTTTTTACCACATTGACCACATTATTAAATAAAGGGTTTGATAGGATTCCTTGGAAGCATATTATTAACCATAAATTTAATGTTACGGTTATATCATTGAGGATTGTATGTGATGTTTTGCATAATTATATATCCAAAATGGTATTCAAAAGTAAAAACTAATTGAGGATAATCACTACTCTACTGAACATCCATTGGATTTAGCAATAAATGAATAAGTAGAAATATATGAAAATGGTAAATCAAAAAATAGAGTAATGAACACATGAATCTCCTCAATTAGTATCTATTATGATTCTGATCAAGAAGGATATTGGGGATTCCACTCAGTAATATGTGTTTTACACATTCAAAATGTTTTAAAAAAATAAAACAAACATGATGCAATAAATGAAATTCTGATGTATAAAATATGCCTCAAACAAATTTGTACTAATTAGAGGATGTGTGATATTGATGAAAGGGTACAGTTATGTATTGATATTTAGTTATATCAGAGATCGAAATGTGTTGGAAAATTAATCGTAATATTTACTAAATGGATGTTGATATTCACAAATTTCTTAAGTGATTTGAGTGTATTTAACCATATCATGACTCTCACCATCGATTCATATCATTAGGGTAGTGAAAAAACAACTAATGTTGTAGTATAATTAGATAACCTACTTACAAAACATCTTGTTTGTGTACCAAAATAATTTCTAGAGAGAGTGAATGGTGTGGTATTCCCTGATCACATTAGATTCTCGTTATGTTTTATGAAAAAGTAACATATGATTCTGAAATAATACTTGGGAAAGTATTCATAAAAAATGAAAGACAAAAATTAATGTAATTGATGTTAATATATCAACATAATTTTGTGAAGATAATGTAAATTTGAATATTTTGGGCTATATGACATTTTTTGAAGAAAGAATATCTAATTTTAATCAATATTATTATTTTCAAAATTAACTCTTATGGGAGAAAAATTATGTTTTAATGCATTATAATATTTAAGATTAGATTTGATGTCAAAAATACTATGGGGAAAATTTATTATTCAGATAAGATTTAATTTTAATCCAATATTATGTTATAAAAGTTTTGAGGATGTGGCACAAGAAGTCTATTCTATTGGTAAATTCTTTTTTCAATACATATTTTTAACCATATCATTAACATATGTTGGTAAAAATGATTGAAACTGATTTGAATCAATCATTATAATAAAAATCCCAATCAAATTTAAAATTTATCTTAAAATAATGAATATTTATTTATTTTAGATCATAAATAACTATGAATTATAACTAAATGGACCTTTAAAAATAGTCATGGTCAAGTATTTTTGAATATAATGAATAAAATTCATGAATAAATATATGGGAAACTATTTGAAATTCCAAAAATTGGTTTCATCTATTATGCATAATATTTTTATTTATTTTGATAAAAAACTAATAAGTTTATCTCATGTATGGATAAAATAATCATTAATAGAATTTGAAAAAAAAAAGGTGTAAAACAAATATATTTGTTGGCATCATCTAAAAAAATTAGATTTCCATAGGGTATTCCCCAGTAATAATATTCCCTAAAAAGACAATTATAACCATATTTAAATATAGGAAAAACCAATTGCTTCAACTCAAATACATAATTCATAGCGGATATATATATATATTATTTAAATAATAAAATATTTAATTTTATAGGACCATTTCCCCATCCCATTTTTTAATTTTTTTTTTAAATTTTATTCTAAATATATATTATTATTTTTATTATTGATTCTATAAATATTTTCAAGTTCAAATTACATTTGAACTACTATTAAAATTTTGGACTAAAAAATACCCAATGTACAAATCAATCAAACACAGTAAGAATATTCTGAATATTAATTGAATAATAAAGGCTGTGATTCCATAATTATGTTATTTTTTATGAAACATCCTTGGATGTTTTTATTGATAATTATGATAGACTCAATGAATTTGAATGATTTTAGTCATTTTTTTTAATTTTATCCTTTTATGTTTAAATTTTTTGTTTTTATAGGAATTATAATTTTAAAATATGGAATTTATGTTGTTTATTATAAGGTATATGTGACATATTTAATTAAAAACCCCATAAATATAAAAAAAATTAGATTATTGATGGCCTATGTATGATTTTATTGCTGATTTAATAGTAATTTTATGATTATTTTGTTTCCTTTAAATAATTATTACAAAAGAATATCAAAATTGTACATTATGAATCATTCATTATATATTTTAATGATATTTGGAGTAGTTCAATGATAACCTTTAACATTTAGCCACCATCTTAGGACATGTCATTTGAATTGATGTGAGAATCTTTGAACCAGGTGGATGAGTAAAACTTTCCCTAAAATATTTACATATGATCATTATTGGTTCAATGTGCTAAAAAACCAATCTATAATGTTCTCAGAGAAAAATCTCTATAGTTAGATTGTTTTTAACATGATTTCGTGGTTTAAAAAATTCATCATTATTTTTTAGGAAGTAAAATGATGATATACAATAATCATTGAACCCTTATATAATTAATAAAAAAGTTTGATTTGAAATTTTGGATTACAAGGTGGATGCATCATGTAATATAATTTTTTATAGAAATTAATGATAATAAGTGTTTTTATCATTTTTTATACATTTTGTGGAAAATAATACATATTTATTAAGTTGAAACATATATTGAAATTATTTTCAATAACTTAACCATATTAGGTAGTTCTATGGGATAATAGGTAAGTTTCCAATCTAGTAATACTTGGTTAAATAAATGATTAAATTCATTATTTTCTCCTATCCTAATAAAAACAAATACCTGAACCCCATATTAGATTAAAAGATATATATCTTGGAGTAATAATAGCTTTGGAGGGTTTTATTAATATAGTGATAATGCTTTGTATTTAAAACGATGGTTTACCTTGTGTTCTCTCTTTTTTACACACATTCCAATAGAGATATTTTAGACCCCAACACACTTATAATAAGGCATTAAGGGATATAATATATAGGAATATGATTTTTGGAAACACCTACAACATTATCATTTCATGCAAGTAAACATATTTTAATGTAAGTATTTACATAAGATAAGAGATTTATAAATATAAGTTTACTTTTTTATATATTTTATTTCATGAAAATTGAATATAATTTCCATTTGTCTATCTCTTAAGGATATTAAACATCATCTGAATAGTGGACTGTATTTCTAAATCATTTAAAGCTTATTACATTTAGAAATGATGATTCTTAAGTTATTAGATTCTGTATTCGATCATTTATTTTTTATGGATTTTAATTCATAGGGTAATCATTATAGAATAAGGATCACATTTTCCCATTTATGTAAGGAAGATCTAATTAATATGTTGGAATTAAAATAGTAGGAATCCACTTCGATCCATCTAAAAAATGTGTATACAGAGGAATTTTATTATGATGTAAATAGGTGTTTTAGATTAATTTTCAACTAAAAAAGAAATATTTTTGGTGTAATATTGATGATGGATTTTTTACATGTAGTACTGCATTCAAAACACCCCTTTGAATGGCTCATAATAGAACAATTTTCGGTAAGTACATTAATTTTGGGATTGATTTATTTCATCAGGAAAACTACTTTTATTAAATTAAAAATATAGATGGGAAGTTGAAGAGAAAATTTTATTCTTTAGATAGTATATAATTATGTCATATGGAATAATGGTTTTTAGAATTACTTATAGCACAAGTATCTTAATCTGAAAAATATTACTCATTCAAATTTTTAATTTAACATTTTATGATAAATCATTTTTTTTCTCACTGAGGTTGGATATTATATCATATAATATTCATTTATACTTAATAATATAATTAAATAATCACTTTTATGTGTGTAATGTATCATTTAAATTATTTTCATCTATGTCACTGATCTTTTTGGAAATGTTTGGAAAGTGACATCAGAGGGGTCCACTCTCCTCTCTACCAATAATGAATATTCCACATATGTTTACTCATCGATTTATAATTATTATTGACACTGCTATCTTATGTTTAAATTATATTGAAAATATCATTGTTATTTAAATTTAGGGAAATGAGAATAATTTGTTTTGAGGTAGGGTAATTATTTTTTTATTCTTCCGGGTTATTCATCAGCTAATCACATGAATTAAATTTTTTTAGCTAAACAAAAAAAAAATTTTATGAATTGGAAAAAATGACACATTTATGAAATATTTAATATTACTTTAAAAACACATTAATGGATAATTAACAAAAAACATTTCATATATAATTTTTTTATATGTACTATCTAGAAATTTAATCTCTCTCTTTGATGATATTTATTCTAAATAAATTAAATACTTTATGGACCTCCCATAAATTGAATTTATATAAATTATATAACTACGATTGAAATAGAAATATTGTTTCTAACCAAGAAATCATTTATATAAAATGTTTCACAATGCATCAGGGATTTTAATAAATTATTTGGATTTAAAGAAACATGATATCGATCAAACTAACCATTTCTTAATTACCTCATCTATAATAAATAGACATAGAAGAAGATTAATATTTTGTATGGTTAGTTATAGTTTATCATTAATAATTCATTATGTTCTTTTAATGACATAGATTTTAAAAAATGAAATATGTACCATGTCATCAAAAGGGTGGGAGTGATCTTGGAAATTGTGAAATCAAATAATGAACGGGATTTCAATATATTATAATGTTATATTATAAGTCTCAATGAAGAAATTAATTTGATAGTTGATGTGGGTATAGAGATAGAGAATTTTTTATTTTATTTAAGGTTGGTAAAGTAATTAACCTAAATTTTTTTGTTAACCATAATTTTCACATCGCATTGACATAAAATGATATGTAACCCTTGTAAATATAATGAGGATGATTACATGTGGAAAAATAAGAGTTCATGTGTGGTGGAATATATTCATATTTAATTCATTAAGAAATAATTTTGTTCCCTAACACATGATAAGAATAATCATATTTCTTTTTTATAGTACTACCCATCATTTACTTTTATCTACTTAGTATATCGAAAATATCTAATTTTTTGTAAAATATTTGATTTACTATTATCTAAAAATAAATTAAATGGATCATTAATAATAATTTTTTTGATATTTCTCATGTAGTGTGTGAAAAAAAAAATATATATATAGAATTAGGAAACAAATGATATATAAAAATGGATTAAAACATTATAATATAATAATATAACCACACAAAAATCTCATGGATCTATTAACTAATTAAACACAATTTTGCATCCATAAAAAATATGTATGATAGAAAATAATATTTCCCATCAGATAGTTGTAACAACACTATGGATAGATAACCCTAGTGTAAATGATTTTGAATATATGGGTATGTTAATATAGTCTTTTATTTTCAACCATGAGGTTATTTCCACATCCTAAAAGACCCATCATCAACAATATAAGATGGTTCTAAACATATATTAACTTAGGGGAAACTATCCTGAAATTGTGTAATTGTAATACATTCTTATGGAATTAGTAAAAAATAATACATACAAGATCTTCCATACTATGGAGGGAAAATTGTTTCATAAACATGGAGGAAATATAATAAATGTGGCAATACCATATTCTTATAATTTTAAATGTCATTATAAGATATGAAACATTATCTTATGATGTAATCCCATATCCAATTATATTTATATATTTGAAACAATGGCACCTCAAATTACCCATTGAGAATACATTTCAAACTCACCAATATATAAAGTAGCATGAATGAGGTCTTATCTCTATAATGTTCTAAAAAGATGGTATCCTCATATTAGACAATGATAATATTCATATTTAATACCTATCTTATGATACATTGAAACTAATTTTTAGTAGAAAATTTCCAACAAAATGTATAGTTATATTAGTCCTTAATTATAATTAATTTATAATAATTCAAGTTGTCCATAAATACTCATGAATGTTATTTGATAATAAAATTAATTTCAGAGAAGAATTATGATCCATTTTTTATGATTTTATTCATGTGGATCATATGTATGATCTATGGGGACCAAAATTATATCCAGTTCATGGTACTCCATAATATTTGGTATAATATATAATATTTTGACAAGTTCCACCCAACCTAGGAGGGATAAGGGGACTAAAATAATCAAGATAATACATTAAACACCTATATAAAGTAATATTAAATATTACAACTAGAGTATATAAATTACATTTAATTATGAAATTAATATTATCACGTCCTCATGATTTAATCCAGAGCATTATCCATTTACATTATAAATCGAAATAAGAACATTTTTAGTGTTAAATTATTTCTTTACTATCCATTTTAGCTTTCTTTATTCTGATGAGATGTTACTATAGTGTCTCTTATGGATGATCCAAGAACAATTACCCCTCCCCATGTATTAAATTCTAATGTCTTTATTTCCTTTATTTTTTCTAAATATCATACATCATTATTACAAAAAATAAAGAATTGTTTTATTTCTATTTTTCTATTTACTTTAACTCAATTTACATGACCATTATTCTATTTCAACATATATTCCCTTGATATTCTCAATATTTTATATGGTGATGAGTGGTGTGTTAGGATAAAGAGTTATCAAGGATTACTAGTCACCTTTTAATGGTTAGGGAAGTGAATGAGGTTATCAATAAATGTATCTACATGATAAAAACACATAGAGGGGTGGTGATTATTATGATTTCATACCATTAGTATATAAATAATGTGATTATTTGATATAGTAAATATTTAATGAGTCTTTTGACGAAATATCTATAAGTAGGGAATTGTTACCAAAATGAAATAAATACATAATTGTAGTATATGAATCAAAAACATAGTCTTTCATTCCATTTTATAGAAACGCCTAATCATAAACTCATAAAATGGACACTATGGATTAGAAAATCCTAATTAGAAGGCATGATACAAACTATTATACTACATTGCATCTCATATTAAAATAATTATTTCTTGAATAGCCTATCACAGAGGTCACATGATTCAATAGGGAAATTAAACTATTTCCTCCATAAAACCCGCTTAAATATAAGAAATTATTTCTATAAAAATTAAATTCTTACTCGAGATGTTATATCCTAAACTAAAGTATTACAATATTCAATTTGGATTGATGGAATTATGTTTTATAAAAAATTGTATACAACAACATTAGGAGGGGGAAATGTACATGCCCTCTCCAATAATTGGTTCTTCATTCACTCTATCTATATGTAAATGGGGATAATACGTAAAAAGTAAATGATAATTGGATTTAAAGAACAGCTTATATTTCCAATGATAATAAGTTCCATTAATTAAATGCTCACTTATTTAATTGGGTATTTTGGTGGGGGATAATTTTATCATAGTTTAGGATCTTGTTCATTATAGAGCGGTTTATTTCTTAGTGAGTCTAGTTATTCCAAATTATTATCATCAATATTAGGTGTGATAATAACTCTATTTGAAAAACAATATTCCAAAATTTATAGAGTATAAAATATTTATATTTGAAGGAAAATACAAGAATCTATATCAAAGGGAATCCCCAATTTCTAATGAAAATATGAAAATCCTCAAAACGTCACTAATATATGGAAAGTGAAAATACAAAAATGTTAAATTCAATTATAAATACCAAATATATTACATCAATCTTTTTTTTCTTCATACATCTGTTAGATCAATGACATGATCCCATTTTTTCTACAGTTTGGTTAATTAGTGGTTTAATATTTTCATAGATTAATATGCCTCTTATATGCATTATCAGGTGTATTATTTTTCCTTTATAATCCACTATCATTTATAATTCTCCTATTTATTTTAAAACATATTCTTAATAATTTTATAGATTATTTTGGGAATAAATAATTAAAATTAAAATATCATGAATACATCAACTACATTGAAGGTAATTCCATACATAGCCATATACGTGAGGCTCTGTCTAATTCCACCAAATATAGTGATATTAATTAATTATAATATTTTATGAGTAATAAATATATTTTTAATTTTTTCATGAATATATTATGATTTTATTGTAACGCCCCGACCCCAGTTACCCAGAGTCCGTGCATTAATTACATAGCATTGGCATGATCACAAGAAAGATCAAATCTCGAAAGACCGATTGGTTTAGTAGCCTTGGAAACACTAGATATATTCATAAGTCTTACATTACATCATAAATTGAAAAACTACTACAACAACATAATGTCTCTACAGTCCACACTATTATCCCCTCATAATATCCCTGCAGGTCATTCATAACTTACTTCTTCACATCCTGGGAAAAATAAAACATAGAAAAGGGGTGACCTCAAATGCCCAGTAAGGATAACAATATAGCGGAACATTCAAAATAAGCATACAAATTTAAGGAAATGAATTACTAAAACAAAAGCCTTTTAAACTTGAACTTCAACATAGTATGGAAATAGTAAAATGAAATAATGCCATTTACTTATTCACATGGATATTCTACTAATCGAATAATCACATGCAAAAATCACTAACCACTTTCATAATGTTGGAATGCATAATGCCAGACTATCATAACCACATAGTCAAGGCCTCGTGCCAAGACTACAAATAAGATTTTTCCAAGGCCTTGTGCCAAGACACTAGTTTGTCTCATGAGACCTACCGATGCATCGAGGAGCTATAGCGGGCTCCACCCGTCACATATTAAGTCTAATGCATTCCCATATGAAAAGGTTTAAACATAACATAAACATTCGTATTAAAACTAACATACGAAATGTCAATACTTTCACCATAAACCATGAATGATATATATATAAATAGCACATCCACAGTCAAACATATCACAAAACCCTCAATACAATATAAAATTTTTGTATCATAATATATATCATCCTCAAATAAGCGTAAAATCCATTAAAGGATGTTGACATAGATGAAATCAAAACTCTTTTTAAAGAAATACCTCTTTCTATTTTGAAATCATTTAAGAGACATATATTTATAAAATAAAACATTTTCTCTGAAAATATTCTTATAAGCTTGTAAGGGAAGCTTTGACGATTTTATAACGGCGGAAAATAACTGCACCCGCCATATAAGTAAAAAAACATTCTTATCTTAATTCTGTCGAAAAGGTTAAAAAGAACCTTGTTTGGAAAACGACAGAAAGATTCCCTTATAAACCTCTTATAAAAAGTCAAACAAGGGTATAAATTACTTTAACCCATATTCTTTTAAATATTAAAAATGTTTTGAAATACATTTTGAAGAAACATGGATGTGGATGATAACGAGATCCCAGTAGATTATTACGTATAAACAACCTCGGATAATGAAGAGATTGTGAAAAAACCCTTACCTTGTACTTTTCCTTGGTCGGGGTAGGTTAACCTCCTGTATAATGGTGAAATAATTGTTATTAAATTATAAAACAATCATATACATTAATATGATATCATATATGATCTTTTAATATTGACTTGATAATAATATCTTAGTATTATCGTTGTTTCGGGTGTTAACTTACTTGTTTTATTTTATATGTTTTGTTACGTAAGCCATGTTTGTAATGGATAGGTTGTATATTTTTTATATCCAGAATGATATCAAGTCCTTAAACATCATTTTTAAATCATCAAATGATAATTATACTTGAATGGATACGATGGAGAATGAATCTTATCGCGTTTGTGGAGACGGTAGTCCGTACGTACGCACGAGCGACAATATCATTCTTTTGATATTAAAATAATATATAAATGGATGTTATATCATATATACAGAATAATTAACATTTATATTTATTATTTACATGAGTTTCACATCATTATTATACCCATCCAAATAATAATATATTGAATAACAATTACACCACGACGTGGAGACGGTAAGCCGTACGTACGCACCTATGGTGACATGTTATTCAAAGGGTGGATAGAATACTGAATATGGTTGTACCATATTTATAATAACATCACAGTATATGTGAGATACTGTAGTTATTATTTTATAATGGTAATAACAAAGAAAGAAGAAGTGCAAGAAGAAAGGAACTTGAAAAGGGGTGGTGAAAACATTACCTCTTCTTCGGGTTCTTCCTTTTGATTTGATCAAAAGGGATCCTTAGGTTGGCTTTCTGATCAAACTAAGGCCTCTAGGATGTATTGAAGGAAGTTGGGAGAGTATTTGGGCAGAGTTTGGCCGAGCCAAGTGGCTTGAGAGGTGTGAGAAATTAGTAGAAGTGGTCTCCTTTTATAAGGGAGAGGAGGGGCTCTTTAGGAAAGAGTGAAAGTATTACTTTATAATATAATTATATTCGGTTTATAATGGTCCAAAAATCATTGAGGTAGAAGATAAGATGACTCATTTTCTAAATAACATCAACCAATAAGAATTGGACAGGTTTTAGATAATATTTTAATCATTATAATCTTATTTATTTAAATGCTTTATTAATGAGGTAAACATTGCATCATTATTGTGTCATTAATAATTTAAATTATTTGATATCTAAAAATTATAAACAAAATATAATTATGTAGGAAATCTTTTTAGATTTCTAATTAATATTTATAATCGAAAATCCAACATGTATAACCCTATGTAAAAATTGTTCTTCTAAAAGATGTAAGCTTATGCCATTTTTATTTTTATTTTAACTTTATTAATATAATGTGTCCCTACCACATACATGTGGCTCCAAGGGGTCCCCAAATCGACCCAATTATGCCCATGGTCGGGTATGTGTCCACCAATAAGGTTAGGAGACGTTTTAGGGTAATTTTTTATTATTATAATATTATTTTTTAACCCTTATTTACCGGTTTTACCCTTTAACCATGGTAAATAAAATATTTACCGCAGTAATTATTCAAAATGTGTAAAAATAAAAGTTACCTATTTACATAATTTGGAAATCCTGATTCCAAATATGTAATCCATTTTTCCAAATTCAAAACACAGAAGTGGCAGAAATTAATTTAAAATTAATTCCCGTTGTTAAAATAAAAAAGCGTGTTTTTAAGAGATAATAACTATCAAAAGATTGACACTTGTTTATGTGTGGTTTAATTGTGAAATTATGTCCAATGACAAACATTAAATTAAATGGTAAAAATATATTCTAAATATACTTTAAAACCACTCAAATTCATAATTTATCAATATTAATTATTTTGATTAATAAAGTTGATTTTAATTAAAATTTAGTAATTTTCACTATTCATCAAAATATAAAAGTTATCCGAAAAGTACCAAAATTTCACCCTAGGCTAATTTCAATATTCCGAATCCAAAAATGAAGTCCATTTTGAAATATAAAATATATATGATTTCAAAAAGTATGTATTACTATTCACAACAGCTAGTTTAATTAGTTGTGGTGTGTGTTAGAACTCGAGGTTGCGTACAACACACGCTATCGCATTATTCGAAAGGAAACGTACCGTGGAAGCTTGGGGTGTTACATTCTCTCCTCCTTCAAATAATTGCATCCTCGCAATTTCTAGGGTATTATTGCATAAAAAGACTCGGGTGGTTTTTCATCATAAGTTCCTCGGGTTCCCACGTTGCCTCTTCCATCTTATGATTTCTCCACAAAACTTTTACCAGACGCGTCGTCCGGTTTCTCAGTACTTGTACTCTTGTATCAAGAATCCTGACAGGCTCTTCACAATAAGACAGATCGGGTTCCAGTTCTAATTCCTCATAGGTGAGTACATGCGTTGGGTCAGGCATGTATTTTCTCAACAGAGATACGTGGAACACATCGTGAACTTTGGAGAGACTTGGCGGCATTGCCAATCAGTAAGCTACAGCCCCAATTCGTTCTAGAATTTTGAAAGGTCCGATGTACCTCGGACTCAATTTACCTGTCTTACCAAAACGTATGACTCCCTTCCATGGAGATACCTTCAGGAAAACATGATCACCGACTTGAAATTCCAAATCCTTCCTTCGATTATCGGCATAGCTCTTCTGCCTACTTTGAGCTGCTTTGATGTGATTTTGGATTACCTTCACCTTTTCCACTGTTTCCTCCACCAGTTCTGGGCCTAAAAGTTTTCTTTCACCAACCTCATCCCAACAGGTTGGTGTACGACATCTCTTTCCGTATAATGCTTCATATGGTGCCATCTGAATACTCGAATGGAAGCTATTGTTATTGGAAAATTCTACCAGTGGTAAATATTGATCCCACATACCCTGAAAGTCAAGTGAGCAAGATCTCAACATGTCTTCTAGGGTTTGAATAGTCCGTTCTGATTGTCCATCTGTTTGAGGGTGGTAAGCAGTGCTCAAATGAAGTTCTGTATCCAGAGATTTCGGAAGACTTTTCCAAAATCGTGAAGTAAAACGGGGATCACGATCAGAAACAATCGATAGGGGTACTCCATGAAGTCTCACAACTTCATTAATGTATAGTCTTGCTAGACGTTCCAGGGGTAGATATTCTCTTATAGCAAGAAAATGTGCTGACTTGGTAAGACGATCAACAATAACACATATTGCATCGTTCCTTCTAGGAGTCTTTGGTAGCCCCATGACAAAGTCCATTGTAATATTGTCCCATTTCCACTCCAGTATGGGAAGAGGATGCATGACTCCTCCAGGCTGTTGCCTTCCAGCTTTCACTTGTTGACAAACAATACATCTTGACACAAAATCAGCAATCTCTTTCTTCATGTTGTCCCACCTAAAATGTTCCTTCAAATCTCTATACATTTTTGTGCTCCCAGGGTGTATAGAGAAATTGGAACTATGAGCATCATCCAGCAATTCCCTTTTTAGATCAGGTAAATCGGGAACACAAAGTCTCTTCCCGAATTTCAAAATTCCATCTTCATACACAAAGTCTCTCAATCTCCCATCATTCACAGCTTTAATCATCTTCTGAAATTCTTCATCATCAGTCTGAGAACTCTTAATCCTTTCTAGTAAAGATGGTTTGGCAACCATTTGAAAAAGCATTTATGTTTCACCTTCCCTGGTTATTACCATGTCCATCTTCACTAGATCCATGAAAACTGGATCCCTTTCAATTCTCATCATGTTCAAAACTCCATGGTCTTTTCTGCTCAAAGCATCTGCCACCTTGTTTGCCTTCCCCGGGTGGTAGTGTATCGTGCAATCATAATCCTTGAGTAATTCAAGCCATCTCCTTTTCCTCATGTTGAGTTCTTTTTGTGAGAAAATATACTTCAAACTCATGTGATCAGTATAAATCTCACATTTTTCACCATAGAGGTAGTGTCTCCATATCTTCAAAGCAAAGATCATAGCTGCTAACTCAAGATCATGAGTAGGATAGTTTTGTTCATGAATTTTCAACTGTCGTGATGCATAGGCAATAACTCTATCATTCTGCATAAGGACACAACCAAGTCCTTTCTTTGATGCATCACTATAAATAACGAACCCATCATTCCCCGATGGTAGAGTCAATATAGGAGCATTGACTAATCTTCTCTTCAGTTCTTCGAAACATTCTTCACACTCTTTTGTCCAAACAAATTTAACCCCTTTACGTGTGAGCTTCGTTAATGGGTTAGCCAATCGGGCAAAATTCTGGACGAAACGTCGATAATAACCTGCCAAACCAATAAAACTATGTACCTCAGTTATACTCGTAGGTGCTGGCCATTCTTGGATTGCCTTGGTCTTAGAAGGATCAACAGAGATTCCATCTTTAGAGACAATATGGCCAAGAAAAGAAATATCCTGAAGCCAGAATTCACACTTGCTAAACTTCCCATATAATTCATGCCTCCTCAGAGTCTTCAAGATAATGCGCAAGTGATTTTTATGATCTTCGTAGGTTTTGGAGTATACCAAGATATCATCAATAAATACCACCACAAATTCATCGAGATACTCCTTGAAAACTCTATTCATCAGATCCATGAATAGAGAGGGTGCATTAGTCAATCCAAACGGAATTATGGTAAACTCGTAATGCCCGTACCTGGTTCGAAATGCTGTCTTCGGAATGTCTTCCTTCTTCACACACAACTGATGGTATCCAGATCGAAGGTCAATCTTTGAAAAGTATTGAGCTCCATGCAGTTGGTCAAATAAATCATCAATACGAGGTAGGGGATACTTGTTCCTTACCGTTATAGCATTGATCTCCCTGTAGTCGATACATAACCTCATAGATCCATCTTTCTTTTTAACAAAAAGAATAGGGGCTCCCCATGGAGAAACACTAGGGAGAATAAATCCCTTATTACTCAATTCCTCTAGTTGTTTCTTTAGTTCGACTAATTCTACAGTGGCCATTCTATAAGGGGTCTTCGATATAGGCCTTGATCCAGGAATCAAATCAATGGAAAACTCAACTTCTCGTTCTGGAGGATGTCCAGGTAAATCTTCCGGAAATACATCTACAAATTCTTTCACAACAGGTACATCCTCTATTTGAACATTCCTTTCCTCACCGACAGTTATTTCATTCTCTTCCTCCCTAATAATTGAATTAAGTTGAGCTACTGGGGGTGGATCTAAATAAGAATTAGGTGGTGACGATTCTGCTCTAAAAATAAGGTGTTCCTTATCATTATCATCAAGAATCGTAACCTCTTTCTTCTTACAATAAATCTTCACATCATAGTCTGAAAGCCAGTCCATACCAAGGATTATATCAAACTCAATCATAGGTATGATGATGAGATCAGCAAATAAAGAAAATTTATGTGCTCTAATGGAGACTGATTCACAAAACTTTGTTGCAATGATACTTCCCTTAAGAGTTTTAACTGACAACTCCCTTATTAAATCAAATTGGAAATATCTAATTTTCTTATCAAACTAGGATGATATGAAACAATGCGACGATCCAGAGTCAAATAATGCATTTGCTAAACTTGAGGAAACCATTAAATTACCTGTCACCAGGTCTTTCGGAGCTTCTACCTCAGCAGTAGTGATAGCATAAGCTTGGCCTTGATCCCTTGGACTTTTCTGAGGTAAGTTCTCCTGACGCTTAGGAAATTCATTTGCATAATGCCCCATCTCCCTGCAATTGTATCACTGAACGTCGGTAGCTTCCTTCTTCCCCTTGCAATCATGAGCTTGGTGGCCTTTTTCACCACACTTGTAACAGACTCCCATTCCCTTCAAGCAAGTACCAGGGTGTTTCTTCCCGCATTTACCACAGGATGGATATTCAACCTTTCCCTTCTTCCCCTTATTTACATTCCCAGATTGATCAGTAGGTCTCTTCTTCTCTTGCTTTGCTTTAAAGTCATAAGACTTAGAGAATTCCTTTTCGGTCTTGATAGCACATGAGACAATGTCTTCGTACGATGAAAAGGATTGTGAGACTAATGCTTGACGGAGAAATGGTTTTAACCCATCAAAGAAATGATCAATCTTACTTATTTGGTTACGTATATAATCACCAGCGTACCTTGCTAACCTTGTAAAGTTAGCCTCATACTTTGCGACATTCTCATCCTCCTTCTGTCTCAGACTTAGAAATTGCCTTTCCATATCTGCTCGATGGTCGCGAGGGAAGTATTTTTCTAAAAACAGATCTTTGAACTCCCTCCATTCCATATTTGATACTTCATCATCTTCCTTCATGTTTTGAATCAATGACCACCATTGATCAGCATCTCCAGTGAGGCGGTAAACTGCCATGATAACTTTTTCCCTTTCACTGCTCTCCAAAGCCTGAAATATTTTCTCTAGGGAATTTATCCATTGCTCAGCTACTAAGGGATTTGTACTCCCATTGAACGTTGGTGGTTGTTGCCTCATGAATCGATCTACCATTGATCCTCCACGTTGCGGACCAGGGTGCTCCATACGGGTAAGGTTATTATTAATAACCTGAGTAAGTTGTCCCAGTATGGTGATTAGCTGATCGGCACCAGTTGCATCACCAACCCCACTATAATTATCTTGAGCAGGAGGGCAATCCCTACATGGAGTGCGTGCACTGATACGGTTTCCATTTCTTCCACTAGGCGCCATTTCTAAACAATGGCATAAACTAGATCAGTTTATGAATCAAAATACATAATCCCATACTTATAAAACACTTAACATAAATTGAACTATTTATGGATATAATCCATAATCATAAAAATGTTTTCGTTGAGGATTTATATACTCATAAACCCTTAATAATGGAATGTAAAGAAAATGAGAATTATCCTAAGCATATCCCCCGGGAGTGTCGTAACCAAGAGTGCAGCAAGGCCCGTTGTCGTGCACCAGTTCCCATTCGAGTCTAGCTCAAAGCGGTGTTTTCGGGTTTTACCACTAGGTACATCTGTGCCAGAGCCGCCTCTACCTGCTCGTATCCAGACAGGGATGTATTGCTCAGAAAACTCACAAAATCTCTAAAATACCAAAATTCTAGGAACTTCTTCTATACTAATCCTCAAAGTTCATCTTAGGTATACGAGCTCTAATCAGAGTTTATCTAAATCTAGCTTCCAAGGTTTGTACTAAACTTCCTTTGATACCAACTGTAACGCCCCGACCCTAGTTACCCAGAGTCGGTGCATTAATTACATAACATTGGTATGATCACAAGAAAGATCAAATCTCGAAAGACCGATTGGTTTAGTATCCTTGGGAACACTAGATATATTCATAAGTCTTACATTACATCATAAATTGAAAAACTACTACAACAACATAATGTCTCTACAGTCCACACTATTATCCCCTCATAATATTCCTGCAGGTCATTCATAACTTACTTCTTCACATCCTGGGAAAAATAAAACATAGAAAAGGGGTGAGCTCAAATGCCCAGTAAGTATAACAATATAGCGGAACATTCAAAATAAGCATAAACATTTAAGGCAATGCATTACTAAAACAAAATCCTTTTAAACTTGAACTTCAACATATTATGGCAAAAGTAAAATGAAATAATTCCATTTACTTATTCACACGGATATTCTACTAATCGAATAATCACATGAAAAAATCAATAACCACTTTCATAATGTTGGAATGCATAATGCCAGACTATCATAACCACATAGTCAAGGCCTCGTGCCAAAACTACAAATAAGATTTTGCCAAGGCCTTGTGCCAAGACACTAGTTTGTCTCATGAGACCTACCGATGCATCGAGGAGCTATAGTGGGCTCCACCCGTCACATATTAAGTCCAATGCATTCCCATATGAAAAGGTTTAAACATAACATAAACATTCATATTAAAACTAGCATACGAAATGTCAATACTTTCACCATAAACCATGAATGGTATATAAAAAATAGCACATCCACAGTCAAACATATCACAAAACCCTCAATACAATATAAAAGTTTTGTATCATAATATATATCATCCTCAAATAAGCGTAAAATCCCTTAAAGGATGTTAACATAGATGAAATCAAAAATCTTTTTAAAGAAATACCTCTTTCTATTTTGAAATCATTTAAGAGACATATATTTATAAAATAAAACATTTTCTTTGAAAATATTCTTATAATCTTGTAAGGGAAGCTTTGACGATTTTATAACGGCGGAAAATAACTGCACCTGCCATATAAGTAAAAAAACATTCTTATCTTAATTCTGTCGAAAAGGTTAAAAAGCACCTTGTTTGGAAAACGACGGAAAGATTCCCTTATAAACCTCTTATAAAAAGTCAAACAAGGGTATAAATGACTTTAACCCATATTCTTTTAAATATTAAAAATGTTTTGAAATACATTTTGAAGAAACATGGATGTGGATGATAACGAGATCCCAGTAGATTATGACGTATAAACAACCTCGGATAATGAAGAGATTGTGAAATAACCCTTACCTTGTACTTTTCCTTGGTTGGGGTAGGTTAACCTCCTGTATAATGGTGAAATAATTGTTATTAAATTACAGAAGAATCATTTACATTAATATGATATCATATATGATCTTTTAATATTGATTTGATAATAATATCTTAGTATTATCGTTGTTTCGGGTGTTAACTTACTTGTTTTATTTTATATGTTTTGTTACGTAAGCCATGTTTGTAATGGATAGGTTGTATATTATTTATATCCAGAATGATATCAAGTCCTTAAACATCATTTTTAAATCATCAAATGATAATTATACTTGAATGGATACGATGGAGAATGAATCTTATCGCGTTTGTGGAGACGGTAGTCCGTACGTACGCACGAGCGACAATATCATTCTTTTGATATTAAAATAATATATAAATGGATGTTATATCATATATACAGAATAATTAGCATGTTATATTTATTATTTACATGAGTTGCACGTCATTATTATTCCCATCCAAATAATAATATATTGAATAACAATTACACCACGACGTGGAGACGGTAAGCCGTACGTACGCACGTATGGTGACATGTTATTCAAAGGGTGGATAGAATACTGAATATGGCTGTACCATATTTATAATAACATCAAAGTATATGTGAGATACTGGAGTTATTATTTTAGAATGGTAAGAACAAAGAAAGAAGAAGTGGAAGAAGAAAGGAACTTGAAAAGGGGTGGTGAAAACATTACCTCTTCTTCGGGGTTTTCCTTTTGATTTGATCAAAAGGGCTCCTTAGGTTGGCTTTCTAATCAAACTAAAGCCTCTAGGTTGTATTGAGGGAAGATGGGAGAGTATTTGGGCAGAGTTTGGACGAGCCAAGTGGCTTGAGAGGTGTGAGGAATGAGTAGAAGTGGTCTCCTTTTATAAGGGAGAGGAGGGGCTCTTTAGGAAAGAGTGAAAGTATTACTTTATAATATAATTATATTCGGTTTATAATGGTCCAAAAATCATTGAGGTCGAAGATAGGATGACTCATTTTCTAGATAACATCAACCAATAAGAATTGGACAGGTTTTAGATAATATTTTAATCATTATAATCTTATTTATTTAAATGATTTATTAATGAGGTAAACATTGCATCATTATTGTGTCATTAATAATTTAAATTATATGATGTCTAAAAATTATAAATAAAATATAATTATTTAGGAAATATTTTTATATTTATAATGAACATTTATAATCGAAAATCCAACATGTATAACCCTATGTAAAAATTGTTCTTTTAAAAGATGTAAGCTTATGCCATTTTTATTTTTATTTTAACTTTATTAATATAATGTGTCCCTACCACATACAAGTGGCTCCATGGGGTCCCCAAATCGACCCAAGGATGCCCATGGTCGAGTATGTGTCCACCAATAAGGTTATGACACGTTTTAGGGTAATTTTGTATTATTATAATTTTATTTTTTAACCCTTATTTACCGGATTTACCCTTTAACCATGGTAAATAAAATATTTACCGCATTAATTATTCAAAATGTGTAAAAATAAAAGTTACCTATTTACATAATTTGGAAATCCTGATTCCAAATATGTAATCCATTTTTCCAAATTCAAAACACAGAAGTGGCAGAAATTAATTTAAAATTAATTCCCGTTGTTAAAATAAAAAGCGTGTTTTTAAGAGATAATAACTATCAAAAGATTGACACTTGTTTATGTCTGGTTTAATTGTGAAATTATGTCCAATGACAAACATTAAATTAAATGGTAAAAATATATTATAAATATACTTTAAAACCACTCAAATTAATAATTTATCAATATTAATTATTTTGATTAAAAAAGTTGATTTTAATTAAAATTTAGTAATTTTCACTATTCATCAAAATATAAAAGTTATCCGAAAAGTACCAAAATTTCACCCTAGTCTAATTTCAATATTCCGAATCCAAAAATGAAGTCCATTTTGAAATATAAAATATATATGATTTCAAAAAGTAGGTATTACTATTCACAATGGCTAGTTTAATTAGTTGTGGTGTGTGTTAGAACTCGAGGTTGCGTACAACACACGCTATCACATTATTCGAAGGGAAACGTACCGTGGAAGCTTGGGGTGTTACATTTATTCATATTTAATTTTTTCCCAACCTCTCACTATCAACAAAACCATAATATTTCTACCTCTTCTATAATTTAATGCCTTGGGATAATGTTTGGCTAACAATTTAAAATTACACCCTAAGAATATTATATACAATGCTAGATAGAATGTTTATAAAAAAATTTCACAATTCATTATTCTTAGAGAAATATACAATCTGACATCCCATTCTCCATAATAGATGAAGAGGGTCCTTAGAAACCCTATTTTCTAATATTTCAATAGGATTAAATTATATTAAATCATTACATTAATGAGGGATTACTCTAATATTTTAATTACTAGAATGATTTATGATCTCAATTTAATTAGCATTTTAAAGGATCGAAAATAATATATTTTAAACTACAATGGGATAATTCTTTTTCCATACAACTATAAGGACTACTAAAACTTACCATTGTAAATATCAGAATTATAATGTTAATATTTATTAAAAACACCATAAAAATTTTTATATTAGTTTCATTATGATAAAATGTAATCTCTAAAAGCCTTCATATATTATGGATGATTGATTTATACAATGAAATCCTTGGATATTAATTTGGTATGAACCATTATATAAAATATAAAACTAATCTCTAAGGATGTCCCCAAAGTCTGAGAGATAATATAATTTTGTATTTTTAGTTATTGGATTTAATAAATAAATTAGATGTGTGGTCTCAACTAGCACCTCATAATCCCAAATCAATTAGGTCACTCATATGTTTTCCAATATATCAATAGTCATCCTTATTAAATAAAGTGGACTATATATGTTATACAAATACTTTTCTTAACATATATATCCCGTGAACTGATATGTTGAGGGTAGTATTACTGATATAAAGGAAAAATTTCTTCCACAACCATTATTGAAATCCAAAGGGTTCATGCCCATATACCTGTCTTTTATGTATGAATATGAATCATTTAGTACACATTCAACATATTGGCGATGATAGTGATACCCAAATTATGATCAAGATTGAGTTTTTTTCAAAAGTATTATCTCTCATACTAACCATAAATAATCATAGTTCAACATGTTCCAAAATAAAACATATTTTTCATGATGATACACTACATGAATTGGTGAAATATTGTAATCTCATCATTTTTCATTGAAAATATTTCTTCTACATATCAATATAAATATTGATGTGTAGATTATGATCATTTGTCATTGTATCTTCATCTTCAAAAAAATATTATTCTAATAAATGATTATGTTCAGAATCTCCCAAAGTAAATTTTGATGGCTGTAATTATTATAAAATTAAATAATAGAGGATAAATATCTAGAAACTAAAAAATTATATATTTCATGAAATTGAGATGTAGAGAATTTCACATTGTAGGATTACTCACCAAAAATCAATCACGCATGTGTGTTTTATTATTTCTTAAATTAAATGTTCCCATCATAGACCTATTTTTTTCTATATTATAATTTCTAAATGTAATTAATATAAAACTATATTTATGTTCCCATGACATTTTTATAGGGTAAAAACACTAACAATGAATTTAAATAATGGTATCGAGACATAGTAAAGAATAGGTTGGGTGATGCCCTGATGTTTTGTGAATTATTTTTCAAATAAATTTAATGTTTTTGATTTTTTTCATTATATGTATCACTGGTTTTTTCTTCTATTACGTGAATCACTATTTTTTTATTTTTTACACCCAATACTATGTTTTTATTGTTTTACACGTAACACTAAGTTTAAACAAAACAAGACATAACATTAAAATATTATTATTAAATATGATAATTATCACTTAATTGTTTGAATAGAGGTAAGGAATAGGATTAACTATGTAATGAAAATATATTGTTTTCAAATGTATCTATATTGAATTAATTTATTATAAATTAATCATAAATGAAAATAAAATACCTTTGAAAATAAATGAAATCATTTTCTGAAAAAATATTTTTCAGTATATAAACATGTTTTAACACAATGTGTAAGACGAATGAATTTTAGTAAATTAGTTTATGGAAATTTATATATTATATATCAAATCAAATTTTTAATATTAATCCTGTGTGTTTTCAGTCCAATTCATAATCATAAATCCACTACTATGCTTCAAAATATATTTTCTAAAAATCAATTTTTTCTTTTGCAGAAATTATTTTAAAAATATTTTATATCACATTTAGAAAAATTATTTCAAAAAATAAAATTCATTTTTTAAAATATAATATCAAACTTATGTTAGGGTAATTTTTTTATTTTCTTCTAAAAAGGTTCATTTATTTATGAATAGTGACAAATGTTGATTTTTAATTGAAAAATGAATTCTCAATTAAAATATTAAAAAATATAACTTATATTTTAACATGATGTTAATGTAACATAAGATAAATTATATCTCTATTACTCTAATTTAGGTTATTGGAATCCTTTTCTTATTGAAAAATAATATAAATACACGGTAACCTTTTTAACCTTTCCACTCTGAAATCCCACTTTCTTGTCATGTTTGAGTGATCAATTTTCGATTGAAATTTTCCACTAATATAAAATGAATTTTAAAAATAGATTCCATATTTTTAATGATAAAAAAATATATTTTTTAATATATTCCAAAAAATATTATGATAATTTGTAAAAATCATTAAAAATAAATTATTGCGATTATGGTTAAAAAGGTGTCTTATGCAATATAATCACATAATTTAAAATTAAATTCCAACATAAATATTTTATTTTTATTAAATTGGATTTCATATTTGTTATCATTATTTCAAAATTTTATGAAAAATTTGTTTTTATTTGAATCTTTAATGGTAAATTGCTTATGTGAAAAACTAGTTTCAGTGGTGGATGTTAAAATAGTGATTGTTAATAAAACTTTAATGTTAAAGAAGGAATTATTTAAAGCATTTTGTTTTGGTTGTTGGTTTTGATCAACCATATTATACATCCTATCCATTATTTATCAATCTTAGAGAAACATGAGGTGACAGTGTAACACCCTGATCTAGGTTCCACACACTGGTTCCCAGAGCTAGTTCAATACATAACCTCTGAAGAATCTCCCCATATGAAAGAGGCTTCCATGTTGTAGTGACAGTAAATTATATAAAATGGAGAGACCATATCAACATTATCAAAGCTACACTACAAGAAAGATAAATAAACAATTTCTAAATAATAATAACAATGACCATAATAATACCATAATCAATGATCACAAACATCGTATGAATAATTCCAATCTAGTGAAAATGACCCAAAGCTAAAATATTAGATCTGTCATGTTCTATGGGTGTCAATTTTAAAATTAAAACAAAAAATAATAACACACTAAAAACTTTTGAGTGGATCCCAACATCATGTTTTGTTCCTTCATCCTTGCCACATCCTGAATACCAACTCATCCATCTTATATTGGGCTCTTTAATTTACCATATCCTTTAAACATGAATTATATTTGGGTACTGATCAGGCCGACCATGCAGTTAGTGTGTAAAACTCGGTACCAGACTACAAATAATTTATAAATAATTTCCAAATCTATACTAGTGTATGTAGTTGTAAAATGGTTAGAATAATGTAAGAAAAAAATAATTAGGTTTAACATGTAATTATTCATCTACCAACACGATCATGCCTACTTAGGCATGTGATGGAGTTTGAACCCTGAATCATTATTTGATCACAATTCATTAATCATTGGATTTTATTATTCTTTTAATTTCTAATTTTATTTTGGGTACCTCGTAACATTAAAAAATGTACCAATATGTTAGGGGATAGAAATTTACTCTAGCAGAAAATGGGTATTTGGAGCATCATCCCATGTTCCAAACCCCCAGAGTGTTTAGAGAAACATTCTATGTTTCATACATTAATGCTCAGATGCATACATTAGTGTCATGGAGAATCATTGTAGAACCCCATTTTTATTTATAGCATAAATAATTAACCCACACGCCAATTATTTATCATTTACAGATATCACATATATCAAATTCATATCTAGGATCAACATCATTATCCTTTATTAAATCATTATCATCATAGATAATAATTTCATTTATCAAACAAAATAATGGATATTCACATTAATCACATAAAATAATATGAACCATTCAACTATAATCCATTTACCAAGAATTACTCAAATATTTTATTAACCCTTAACCGTTATGAGATCCTACCCATTAAATTCCAATTATCAACATTACAAAAAGATTTAATGAAATTCCAAAAAACCATCATTCCCATTTTCACATTCTATAATAATCCATTCCTATTTTCTGGCACACCCCATGGGTTTCAATCAAATCCTATTTCATAATCTCAAATGGTTCCAATGAGATCCATGAAGGATTTCCAAATTTCACAAAATAAAATTCTAATTTTTTATTTAGATAGAAATTAAAAAAATTACAATATGGAAAATTTTAATACATGTGATAATTATCAATACTATAGGTATTAGTAATTAGAACACCTACCTGAATATCATTCATGAACACTTTCCAAACCACAATCATGTATTTGAGGTTGAACAATTCAATTCAGAACGACAGAGGATATCTACGATCAAAACATCGAATTAAGATCCATTGTAACTATGTGAATAAAATGTATTTCTAATCCAATGAAATTGGTGGTAAAATAATCCTTCTTTAATATGAAATATAATTAGGATATATATGGGAATCTAGGAAAATAATATATTATATATCATTGTGGATTTTAACCGTCAATTGGATCTTTAATTCATCAAGAAACAAATTCATGGAACCTTGATATCTTCTTAGGAGCCTATAAGGTCAAAGTAAATTGTTTTAGTTAAATAAAATGTGAACTAGGACAAAAAATGATTCCTTATTTTTAAATTAAAATTTTATGGATTTAATTTTCTATCTACCCAGTTTCCTAGGTGAGGCAACACAGTTTACTAAACTCTGCACCCTAACTGTATGCCCCTTCATTCTGGGGCACACTATTTTATCAAAGAGGAAGAAATATTGAGAGACAGTGTTCCAATAATTCAATTCATATATGTATTTCTGTGAATAGTTTTCTAGGGTTGGGTGCAAGGTTTGGGATAACTGTGTGCCAATCGTGCCCAACCTAAAACCTCTCCAAACATTTCAAAAATTCACAAAAAAAGGTACGAAAAAATTGTAAAAAATGAAAAATGTATCTAAAATAAGTAAGTTAATCTCTATAATGGCTATGGACTTATATTATCCCCACCATATAATATATCATTCTTAAGTTATACACCCAATTATCTCTAAGATTTCAAGCTAAAAAGATCATGCCACTAATCGCATGTTTCTGATTCCTTCTTCCATGTTCCCTCATGAGACAGACTATTCCTTCATAGCACAAGAACCAATGAAATGGACATTCACTAAAAACCCATCAATGAGAACATAAATATAGATCATATGATCCTAAAGGGATGCCTCATCATTGAGATCAACATCAACAATATTAATCAAATGAGAAGGTTCAGGGTGATATTGTTGAAGCTATGACACATGGGATACATCATGCATATCAAAATACTATTGTGGAAGATCCAATAGTTACACCAACTATCTAATCGTCTTCAAAATATTAAAATTCTTAACAAACATGTGGGATAACTTGTCCTAACTCTAAAACCTACAGTGGTCCAATCATGACTACACCATGTGGAATACATAGTTTCCCGCTGTAAACTCAAGGTGTCACTAATGTTAATGATCATTTGACATATTCCAAATATAGTTTGTAGTCTTATGATTACAAATTAGTTAAACCTATTGTGATCTATAATACATGAAACATGGTGCCAATAACTTATAATTACTTTCCTCCACCCAACACAATGATGATTTTCTTAGCTCCCCATAATTTACATCATATGGTTCCATCTGAATATTGTCCTATTAACTATTGTGGCAGGTGAAATAAATTATGGCTATGTTCTTCTATGATGAACCACAAAAAATGAGGATTTGTTTTCATAGTATTACCTCTAAACCGTGAATGTATGATATTTTGGTTAGTATTTCTAAGGACGAAAAGTAGTACTCAAAATCACATGGGTACCCAACACCTTCTCTAATACCTTCCCAATTCATGAAACAAACTCTGAATAATGGTCTAAAACTATTATCCATGGAAACCTATAAAAAATTAACATCCCTAAAAAGTATATTCCCCCTAACTGATCAACTGTGAAAGTCTCTTAGATAGGCAAAAATGGTCTACTTTCTTCAATCGATTCAAAATCACCCACATATCATGATTCCTCCAAGGAAAGCATGGAAGACCCACCATGAAGTCCATGGTAACATTATACCACTTACTCACTATAATGTTTAATGACTATAAGAACTTCTTGGTCAATGATTCTCATTGTTCACCTGTTAGAATGTGTAGCATTGTGTCAATAACAATCATTCTACTTTTTCATGCTTGTATGCCAATAATTTAGACACAAGTCATAGTACATTTCACTCAAACTAGGATGTACCACACACTTTGTGTCCTAAAAACCGCACATCATCTCTTCACAATTACACATAGTGAAAACAATATGGTTCTGAACATAGATTATCTCATCCACATTTATAGTGAAACAAGAATGTGACTCCCTACCTTATTGGATTTTCCTCAGGAAAAAAACCCTTCATATCCTCTAACCTTCACTCCTTGATCTAATATAGATGTGTGGACTCAAATCATATATATATAAGATTTAAGTTCTCTTATCCCTTATAAAACTAAATATTCATATCAAATAGTAGTGCCATAATATTCCTTTCAAAAAAGATCCATTGAACTGATAGAATTTGTGTCTTCCTTCTCAATGCATCAACTACACTACTTCCCTTTCTTGGTGTATATTCTATCTTGAAATAAAGTAATTTCATATTCTAAAACCATCTCCTTTTCAAAATATTCAACTATCCCTATGAAAATATGTACTTTATCATTTTGTAGTTAGTACGAATAGTAAACTTTTCCCTCGAATATAATTGCTCAAACACTCTAAAGCATAAACCAGCAAAACCATTTCTATATCATGTGTAGGGTAAATTTTTTCACGTGGCTTTAACTTTTATGACCCATACACCAAAACCTGATCTCCCTAGATTAGCACTTCTCTATATATGGTCCCAGATTCATCACAAAACATGGTATACTTCTCACCTAGCTCGAGGAGGATCAAAATTAGTGTCCTAGTCAAAGGCTTCATCCAATCATAGGAGGAATTTTCACATTTCCCAAACCAATATAACATGATCATATTCTAGGTAAAACCAAAAATTCATGTTTCAAAGTGGTAAATGTCCTAGATGATCCTCTTATAATAACCTAACAACCATAGATATCATTAGATATCAAAACAATCCTCGTAATCTCATAAGATAAAAATGCATGAACATTCTCTGGGTCTACTAACAAATGTTCCTCAAAGATGATGTGACCCAATAACTGTATCATGTTGATCCATAATTTACACACACATATATATAATTCAAAATAGATGTTGTTCACATTGAGTACATAGGATGATATCATGATGTTGTGCATGTTTCCATGAGTCTTCGTGTAGAAAAAATTTCAACAACAAAAACAAGAACAAACTAATCAATGTATAGGTGAAATATTCAGTTCTTCATGGCCATAAAAAAGTAAAATTTCTTGTCAGCCCAAAATGCTTACCGATGAAAAAATAATGTCCATACCTACATCAGAATGTAATTTATGGAATATCAGATAGCCACACTTTGACTAATGATTCCCTGGCATCAAGTAAGTTTTTGATAAAAAAGAATATCATATTAACTAGTCCAAGAGATCAGTTATAAATTCAATGGGATAGTTGTTATTAACTATAATCTAGTTCAACATTCAATAATCCAAAAATAACTGAATAATCCCTTTAGCCTTCTTAGAAAAAAACCAGAGTACCCAATGGTGATGTACTCAAATGAAAAAATATTATATCCATCCATTATTCCATCTAAATCATAAGACTGTGAGTCTCTATTTGTTCTATTAGATATGTTATATTGAAAACTGGTTCAACTCCCGAAATTATCTCAATTATAAATTCAAATTATCTCTTAGGTGGGAGACCTTATAAGTGTTCTAAAAAACATCATGAAACTATTCTACTACATGTAGTAAAAAGTGTTCTTTACACCCCCCCCCCCCCCCGATATCCAAAAAACCTACATGAAGCCTTTGAGGTGATCTATCCTAATTTCTATTTAATTATCCTCACACAGTAGTCCAAGACATCCCATCCACCATGATGAACATAATTTTCAACCTCAGGAGACATAAAGGTCACTCACCTGTGGTAAAAATCTATATGATATCGATATGAAACAAACAAATACATACCCAAAATCAAGTCATATCTTAACATATCATGTACGTAGAGGTCCCAATAGAAACCATACTAACAAAAATCAAGAGAAAACCCTTTTCATAAACAAACTTCTTCTTGACAATACTTCCAACACTATGTTGATCATCATTAACCCACTCAAAAACACCACCATTAGACCCAAAATTCTCAAAATTAGAGAATATATGAATTAATGGGAGGCTCCAAAACCAAATAATGTAGTATCGTGAACAAAATATAAAGGAATTTTATTACTTATTATTGACGAAGAAGAATTTTTATCCATTACTGTTGGATGAACTACTTGAATTTACCATATCCCTCTTCCATGTGATGTCATTTATGTCCCATGAGTCACACTCCTCTGTTTATATGGGCACTCTTCCATATAGTGATACATACACCACCTCAACTTCCTCAGCTAGTAGTGCTCCAACAACTTGTTTAATACTATTTAGAAGACCCCCTTCCCATAATATAGTTCAATCTAGTTCCTCTATCACTACTTAACTATCATGGGTTCCTATAGAACCACTAAGGGTGTCCCATCCTTCCCCAAGATTAGTACTCTAATATTGGTCAAGGAAAATTGTTATGATAGTTACCCATCCCACCACTATGAAGAAAAATAACTTTAGTATTTCCTTGAGTAACTAATCTTCCCCTCTAGAAACTCTAAGTGCCACTATTGTGGGCAATGATCTCAAAGAGACACTTTTGTAAATCAGAATACCTACGTTAAGGAAATTCCTTAAAAACCACATGTACTTCATTGGAAGACTCCTTCAGGTCCCCCTAAGAAATGGGATTCTGATTCACCACCTCACCAAAATTATTCATCCTAAATATATTATCTTGGGAAATAATCTCACATTCATGTCCATAATACAATATATTCACCATAGTTTTCTCATCTCTTGCCAAATATAGAGAAAATAAATGAAATTAGGTAATGAAACATGCATATTCAATCACAGAAATACTATAGGTCAACCTTATAAGATCTGACTCCCTCTCCTACCTCAATATCTCTAGGTAAATGTGTTCTGGGGACTTATCCTAGATGTCATTCGATACTATATTCTGCAGCTTCTCATCAGAAGACTAGATATCAAACTAGCACATCACTAATCCTCACAATATATAAGTACCCAACATCACTCTCTTCTCTAGAGGAGTCCCTAAATGGTCAAGAATTTTTTAGATTGACTCAATCTGGAACTGAGATGCCTTAGGTCCACCATCTACAATTATGGTTTGATGGTGATACAAATAGAACTCTCATGATAGGTCAGACATATTATGTAAAGACCTCTCTGGTTCACCTTCTATAAACAATATAAACTTACAAAATTTATCATTTAACTTATCTTCTGTCCATTCATCTAAAACTATTGGGGCCACTAGTCCCAATGTTAGAGGCACATTTCCTACCTTTTCCTCTTGTGGTTCTATCAATAACCTCTATCATGGAGGAATGTCTCTACAATACAAAAACACATCATAGGAGACATAACCCATCTTTAACACATTAATATAATAAGGATTCATATAAATACATAACTAATCATCCATAATACACCACCACATAGTCAAAATAGTAGCACTAACACTACCCTCAACCATCCATCTCCTAGGTTAAGGCTAAAATTGGGTAAAGCACATTCATATTTAATGTTTTCTCACGAGGTAACAGTTTTATCCATTTAAAACTACTAAATTTATCTTCATTTTAACCATTTAAATTTTATAATTATAAACTATTTATTTTAATTTACATAAATAGACAAGTAAATTTTCATTATAAAAACTCACCAGAAACCATCATTTTCATGTTTACATAAACTTTTTAACGTCACAAGAAATCATGTGTTCCTAAAATGGCACATGAATTCACAAAACTCATTCTATAATGGGTCAAAAATAATATTTCAGAAAAATAATAACATAACAAATAAGGTTAACACTCAAAGTGAAATAACATTAAAATGTAACTATAAACATTGAGAACAAAAATCCCACCTTGGGTAATTATGTTTTCCCCATACATATGTTAGTTAGTCTCATTAAAAAGCTCATAATCAAGGCCTGACTCATCATATTTCCCTTTTGTACATTTCCAAAATAACATGAAAACTAAATGGAAAAGAAACTCTTATGATACCACATTGTAAAACCCTGACATTGGTGACACATGTCAGTTCTCTGAGCCAGTTCACCACAAGACCTCAAGCATGTCACCATGTATAGAATATTATTTCAACTAAAACCAATGATCAATTATGTAACATAGAATGATTATTCCATATTTATCAAATTAGCACAACAGTGAAGATAAATAAACAATATGAATATGATAATAATAAAAAAACCATGAATAAAACCGTTGTCATTAAAGACCAACATCACATGAATAAATGAAAAATAGGGAAAATAACCATTAAATCCAATAGTAGGTATAGAATTCCCTAAATTTGTCAAGTGTCTAATGAAAACCCAAAATAAACACACAATGAAAACTCCTATGTGGGTCATGACATCATGCCTGCTTCCCTAATCCATTCTCCTTCCTAAATCCCAACTCAACCATCTAGCAATGGTCTCTTACCCATATCTAGTCCTATAAACATGAAGTCTATTTGGGTACCGATTTGGATACCTATGTTGTGCATGAGTAAAACTCAATAGTCCACAACCAATGGTGTCTAAAGAAATATTTTTACTATTACAGTGAATAATGTTGTATGAAGAATAAAATAACGAAATAAAAAATAAAAAGGTTTTGTATTCTATTATTCTTTAACAAACCACATCATCCCTACTTCGACCTGTGCTGGAGTACGAACCATAAATCATAGTGTTATCACAATTAATAATATCATGGGATCTCATAATTAATTTAAATTCAAATTTAATTTATGGTATCTTGAAATATCAATCCATGTACCAATATTTTTGGGGCCGAGAAAGTTAATCTGGAACCTAGTGGGTATTTGGGGAATTAGACCCTATCCCACAAAACATGGATATTTTGAGCATATGTGTAATGATGGACTAATAGGAATCTGGAATCAACAAAAAAACATGATGTAAGCATGTGTAAAGGCTATATTCAAAGACAATTGCTTATGGATCACAAATTCCCAAAAAGGATTCATGTTAACTCTGTATCCCCACATGATCCCTCATGAGACTAAACATTACCAAATGAATTGGATAGAAATCTAGGAACACCAATCGTATCATGTTACTTCATATTTTTTCAATAACAAATATCAAACATGATTTCTAAAGATAAGGGTTACCCAAGGAATGAATTGGGTATCATAATATTGTCATAAGGAATAATAAATGGATGCATCATAAAAGAGTTAAAAAAAGAATTAAATAATAAATGGAAATTTAAAAGGAAAATAGGAATATATAATAAAAAATTATGTTCAAATTATATGACAAATTTTAAAAATAGTGTTTAGGAATCAGTATAAATTAGGCACTTTAGTGTAGTTTAAGAGAAATCATTAAAGCATCGTTAAAGTGAAGAAGTCATAATTATTTATATAAAACTTTAAAAGAACCAAGAATGAATTTCATGATAATTCAAGTAATTTTATAGACAAAATTGTGGCTTAAAATATATTATGGATGGTACTTGATAATCATTAATAATTTGTTAAGATCACTTTAGTCGGACTTGCTTATCTGGAGGAAATGGGAAGATATCCTTATAAAACATGTATTTACACATCAAAGGCAAATAAATTTGTATAGGAAAATATGATTGGAATATAAAAAAAATATTGGTGGATTAATATTTTTTTATATTCCAATCATATTTTCCTATAAAAATTTATTTTCCTTTGATGTGTAAATAGATGTTTTATAAGGATCTCTTCCCATTTCCTTCAGATAAGAAAGTCCGACTAAATGGATCTTAACAAATTATTAATGATTATCAAGTACCATCCATAATATATTTTAAGCCACATTTATGTCTATAAAATTACTTAAATTATCATGAAATTCATTATTTGTTATTTTAAAGTTTTATATAAATAATTATGACTTCGTCACTTTAACGACTCTTTAATGATTTCTCTTAAACTACACTAAAGTATCTAATTTATACTGATTCCTAACCACTATTTTTAAAATTTGTCATATAATTTGAACATAATTTTTTATTATATATTCCTATTTTCATTTTAAATTTCCATTTATTATTTAATCCTTTTTTAACTATTTTATGATGTGGACATTTATTATTCCTTATGACAAGTTTATGATACCCAATTCATTCCTTGGGTAACCCTTATGTTTAAAAATCATGTTTGATATTTGTTATTGAAAAATAATGAAGTAACATGTTACGATTGGTGTTCCTAGATTTCTATCCAATTCATTTGGAAATGTTTAGTCTCATGAGGTATCATGTGGGGATATAGATTTAACATGAATCCTTTTTGGGAATTTGTGATCCATAAGCAATTGTCTTGGAAGATAGCCTTTACACATGCTTACATCATGTTTTTTGTTGATTCTGCATTCCTATTATTCCATGATTAAATTTCCCCATTCACTACATGTTATAAATGATTATTTTTATTCATGATCAATGTCTTTTTTTCTTCATTTTATACCTTCTAACTCATTTTACATCATCTTCCAGCTGTCCGCTGGGCGGGATGTACTCGTAGAGGACGGCTGGACTCGAGGAGATGAAGAGGCTATCTGTACCCACCCGTTAGGTGGGTCTTCTAGTGGATTGCTCGACATTTCTTCTTTACTTTTAGTTTCTTTACCTTCTTTCCAGTTGTACTTTAATTTCTGTTTGGGTTTGTATTCTGGCCCATTTACTTTCCGCACTAACTTTTGTAACCAGTTTTACTTAGTGTTTACTTCTGATGGCTTACTATGTGGTGTTTGTTTTCTTTATAAAGGAAATTCCTTCCCCTTTTTTCAGGATTTACGCCTTTGTGCTAGTCTCCAACAACTGTCCTCTGGGAGGCGGGCTTGGGGTAGTCATGGCACGGGCCCCGAGGATGGGTCGTGACAAAATTTACCACCTTTAACAATTCATTAAATAAAATATAATAAAATATATTAATCTAATCCAAGTGGAAAAAAAGGAACATAGTTTATTTATAATCTTTATTATTGTCTAAATAAAATTATCCAATAGAATTTGGACATGTTTTATGGTAATTATAATGTTATATTTACCTTTAATTACACTATTTACTTTTAACAGTGGTAAATAAAATTCAAAAGTTACTATTCACAAAAAAACTATTTTCATCCTATTGAACCAAATTTTACTTACTAATATCAACTGTGTCTCTCAAGTATTTTAAATTCAATTTATAGAAGTATTAAAATTATTATTTATGAGAATTTTCAAATGTTCCTAGAAGGAGGGTAAAAGAAGTTAAAAATTTCAATAAACTTTTATACATCTAATCTTATTATAAAATGACTCAAATGAATTAAATTGAACTAATATATGTATTATGAATATATTTTTAATTTAAAATAAATTTAAATAAAAATAAAAATTCATTAAATAAAAGTCATTTTAAAACAATAACGCAATGTTTTTCAATATTAATCAAAAATTGAAAGTTTTCAGAAAAAGTCTAAAAAATTACCCTAAGCTAATTTTGTAAGATCTCGGTTTTTGGAAAGGAATGTTTTTGTTGTGTTTTGGGTTGATCCCTTTATTTTTGGGTTTTAAAATGTTTCCTGAAGGAATGAGAGGATCTAGGGGTGTTTCGGGGGCTCAAGGTATGAAATAAAGGAAAGCTGGGCAAGACAAGCCAGGGCGCATGGCCTGTGCACTACCAAGGTATACCGCCCGGCCATCCCAGGAAAACCGTGCGACCCCTCCTTCTACGAATAGTATCATGGACATATCTTTTTCATTGTTTTCCAAATAGTGTGGCTAAAATGTGTGGCCTCTTAATGTTGGAAAAAATTACAAGTTTGCCACTCTATGATTTAAAAAACCCATACGGGTTTTCCTCTCATTTCCTCCCTCTTCACCGTAGGAATGATCCAAATTGACCAAGAGCTCCAAGAGAAAGATCTCCCTCGTTTCTAAGGCATTTGTGGTGCCGTTAGATGCGGATCGAAGCTCCTGGTAAGGCTAATCCATTCCTTGCTTCTCTTTTTGTTTTAGGGATTGTATCTTTTCTCCCTCTTGTTCTAAAGCTCTAAAACCCTATCTTTTAGGTGAGTTTTAGGTTGAAGCTCTAAAGGTCGGTCAGATCGATATCTAATGACTAGACTGAGAGTGTGTTCATCTGCGGTTACGAGGTAAGAGGTATAAAAGTTATACCCCATTGTTATTTGTGTATTTTTGCATGTTTGGATGTGTTCCTATTTTCTTCATGGTTACGTTTTGAATAACCATGGCATGTTTGGTAATAATGGTGTTTAAAATGTTAAATGGTAACCCTCACGATCCCCATGGGATGTGTTGGAATTGACTTGACCTAATTGGGGTCATCCATGGGATGTGCCAGATTTCTCAGACTTAGGGATTGTTGTTAAACAAGTGACCTTGTTGTAATAAATGGTAGAGCCCTTGAAAAATATGTTGGAATGATTGGTTTAACTTGTAATAGATGTTAGATGATGAACCTAGACTTAGAAATAACCTACGGGTTATTTGGAATGGAATGAATGGTTGATTCAAGGAAATGATGAATGGGTTAAATGGGTTAGTGTGTAAACTTATTAATGACCATAATGGGATGGATTATGGTTCTAATGTTGAATGCTTAGTGAGATAGACATAACACATGGGAATTTGTTTAATGGTTAAATGATGTCATATAGTAATTTGTTAATGGGTTAAGGCTAATATTAATTCCCGTGTGTTTTTTTTGAATTGATTGTCCAAGGGGAAATGGTATGGTTGGCTAAAGGTTACATATATATTTATATAATCATGTGCACATGGCTTGGTAAAGTGGGGTATGACTGAGGATCTACACCCATGGGTCGAGTGAAGACTGATGCTCTGAACTCCACCGTAAATGCACGGGTTAGGAATGAGGACTAAGGCTCTATTATCCTAATGGTTGCATCCACCTAGACTGAGGATTCGAGGTGAAGATATGGTTGCTATGACCACCCAGACTGAGGCTTCGAGGTGAGAATAATGGTTTCTATTTGGGGGTTAGTCCTAGTGAGATAGGATAACCATGTGTTTTACCTCTTGAGTGTGATTTTTGGCCTTAGACCCATGAAACATAATGTACATGATTAACCCATTGAAATGTGATGAAATGGTGAGTGATGGTAATTGGTGTGAAATGAATGGTAATGGAAGTTGTAATGGATTTGGCTATAAACTGGTTAATAGTACCTTAAATAATCACTTGGAAATTATCATTCATTTTCCTTTGGAATACATGATCTTTTTATACTGGATATTTTGTAGACATTGTTGGTGGTGGCCTACTGAGTTGTACTCACACCCTGCTCAGGCCGCCGTTGGGTTCCCAAGCAGACTTCATGTTTCAGGTCAGGAGAAGTAAAAGTGTCCTTGCTAGATAGTTGAGTGGACATGGGTAGCACAAGGTGGAGGATCCAGACATGGAGTCGGATCCATTTTGGGGATTTTGGTCGTTGTCTTTATTTTGGGTTATTTTTCACTCTTTCACTGTAGTATGACATGGAATATTTATTTTTGGAAATGGTTATTATACATGTTCCTTGTTTATTTTTTCCTCATTTTGGTTTATTTCTATTGTGGCTTACTATGATAAAAGGGGGTATAGTTTCACTACTTGACTCCATTGACCCTTGCTACTAGTCGGCAGCCTTTGGCGTATGGGGAGGTGCGCTTAAGGTTATGTAACCAACCGGCTCGGAGCATCGAATTAGTGGATTCCGGTTTGGGGATCTTACAAAGTGGTATCAGAGGAAGTCTTTCTTCTCCTTCTCTGAGGTCTTGTTATTTGGGATTGGTAGCCAAGGGTTAAGACGTGTCCGGACTTGGTAATGATCTCATGCTTGGGAGTAGCTAACCAAGGTACGGGGAAAACCCAAGTCACCCTGGGTGGGAAATGTTGTTCTTGGTATTGATATATTAAAGTTGATGTTATTTCACCGTTGGGTGATGCACATGTGGTTTGATGTGACTATTTTGTGATATTTGGCTCATGGACTTAACAACACGATGATTTTCATTCATGAATCATTGTAGGGGCCTAGAGAGATATGTGACATGCATTATGTTATGCACACGCACATGGTGGGTGTGTGAGGCAGGAAAGTAGGGTGCATCATGCATTTCATGAATCTAACAAATAGTGAGAATAATGAAATAAAAACGGTGGGTAAATGATGTTTGATGAAATATATGGGTTTGAAATGAAGTGGAAAATGTTTTTGTAACATTTTGTGTGAGTTTAGTGGTAATTCATAGTTTCTTACCAATGTGTACCATGGCCCGCGGTAGGGATGGTCGGGGCAGTGAATTTTGAGGGGTTGTTGTTGTGGAATTAGTATATGAAAATGGGTTGTAGCTAGTAAAGAGATTTTGATAAATTCGTGAAATTTATGTGATATGTGTGCTATATCTCGTGCTTGGAAATGTAGAGAGAAGCCACCATGCTCTCAGTTACCAATTGGATAATGGGAGGATGTTTCTGAGAACACTCCACTAGTAGATGAGCAAGAAAATGTGGAGATCAATGAAGGTAGATAAGACCAGTTCTAGGAGAACATGGATCACCTTATGCGGATGATGGATCGGGACCCAGGGCGGTTTGCTCCGAGTATGTTTGAGCAAACCAAGGAGTTCTAGCTGCAGCACCCTCTGACCTTCACTGGAGAGGGTGGGCCAGACGCAGTGAAGTTCTGGTTAGAGTCTATCCAGACGATACTAGATCATCTGGAGACCCCTGTTGAAAAGTGAGTAAAGGTTTCCATTTATATGTTGGGGTGCCAGGAAAGGCGTTGGTGGGACATTTAGGTTCAGACCGAGCAGGCTGAGGGGATGTCGTGGAAGGTTTTCCAGGAGAAGTTTCTGGAGCATTTCAACCCAAAGACATTGAGGCTGGAGCGGGCTACAGAGTCTATGATCCAGATTCAGGGATCGCTATCGGTGATGGACTATGCTAGTCGTTTCACTGATTTGAGATGCTTTATCCCAGTGTTAGCGGGGGATGAGGCAGTGGTGGAAAGGCATTTCCAGGATGGGTTGAGACATGAGACCAGGTCTCATGTAAATATCTTCTGCTTGAAGATGTTGGTATTGGTGGTGTATCAGGCACTCATCTCTGAAGGTAACCTAAAGGGACCTTCGAATGGTGGGCTTGTCATGATAGCTGGGCGAACAGGTGGTGCATCTTCCAAAGGTCGTAACCGTCATTTGTAAAGCTTCCAGCATGGTGGCCAGAATGGAGGGTCAGCCTCTCAGAGTGGGAAACCAGTGTTCAGTTATTAGTGCAGTAGGTTGGGGACTTTTTTATTCAGTGTCCTCGACCTCTAGTTGAGTGTCGTTCATGCAGAAAGATGGGACATGTGGAGAGGTTCTGCAGGAAGCCTCGTTAGATGGGCGAGTATGATGGGGAAAAGAAGGTACCGGGAACGATAAGGGGATCAATTTCATCATATCATGCTGGTAGGTGGAGATCCATGGACCGTACTAGCAGCGGCGGTGGACGTGGAACTCCAGGGAAAGATCGCTCATGCCAGCAGGGCAGTGCAGTGCAGGGCGTTCAGGCTGGGGGCTAGGGTAGAAGGGCAGGGTTGCTTCAGGCAGTTCAGCTTGCACCTAGTGATGCTGAGGCCAGACCATCAACTGTTCGAGGTATGATTCGTGTAGCTTCTATGTTTTCTACTGCGCTGTTTGACACAGGTACCACACACTCTTTTATCTCTTCTCAACTTGTGGTAGCACTGGGTTTACCTGTGGAGAGGGTGTGTGGAGTTATGTCAATTGACACTCTGTTGGGGGTGTGGGTTGAAGATATTAAGCAGTGCAAGTGACGTGCCTTAGAGGTTGGTGGGTATTTTTTTTGTGGGACTTGTTTTTTATTGAGATGTCAGGGTTTGACCTAATCTTTGCAATGGATTGGTTGGTGTTGTATTGGGCGCTCATAGACTGTTATCATCGCAAAGTATCATTCAGGTTGCTTGAGGGTGACGCGTATATCCACTTTGGTGAATGGGATGTTTGAGCAGGGTGTGCAGGGCCATGTTTCCAATAGCTGAGTGGACTCACGGCTCAAGGGGCATGTATTATGCTTGATGATGATGAGGGATGGGAACAATCTAATTTTCTACTATTGGTGGATCGGTTTCAGGACGTGTTTCCTGAGGATTTCTCAGGGTTACCCCCTGAGAGGGATGTTGAGTTCACGATCGAGTTACTGCTGGGAGCGGAGCCAGTTTCTATTCCGCCATACTGAAAAGCACCAGTAGAACTCCAGGAACTGAAGGTTAAGCTTGAAGAGTTAGAGCATAAGGGGTTTATTCCTCCTTTTTTTCTCCTTGGGGATCTCCTGTGCTTTCTCTAAAGAAGGATGATGGGTCGTGGAGGTTTTGTGTTGACTATCGAAAGTTGAATAAGATGAAGGTGAAAAATCAGTACCCTCTCCCTAGAACTGATGAACTATTTGATCAATTGAGTTTTCCATTAGTGTTTTCTAAGATTGATATGAGATTTGGTTATCACCAGATGAGGCTGAGGTCTTCTGACGTACCACAGATAGCTTTCCAAAGTCGTTACGGGTTTTTTGAGTTCCTGGTAATTCCTTTTGTCTTGACTAATGCACCAACAATTTTTATGGCTTCGATGAACCAGATCATTCATCCTTATCTATATTGGTTTGTGGTGGTTTTTTTTGACAATATATTAGTGTACTTGAAAACTCACGACGATCATGCCCAACATCTTGACACCGTCTTGGGTACTGTAACACCCCAAGCTTCCACGGTACGTTTCCCTTTGAATAATGCAATAGCGTGTGTTGTACGCAACCTCGAGCTCTAACACACACCACAACTAATTAAACTAGCCGTTTTGAATAGTAATACCTACTTTTTTAAATTTTATAAATTTTATTTATCAAAATAGACTTCATCTTTGGATTCGGAATATCGAAATTAGCCTATTTTGAATTTTTGGTATTTTTCTGAGAACTTCGAATCTTTTATGAATAGTGAAAATTACATAAAAACAAATTTTTTAATCAAAATAATTTATAGTGATAAATTATACTATTTAGTGGTTTTAAGGTATAATTATAATATATTTTTACCATTTTATCCAATGGTGGTCATTAGAATTAATTTAACATTGAAATTGGACATAAACAATTGCCAATCTTTTGATATAAATTGTTTCTTAAAAACACGCTATTTGTTGTGACAGTGGGAATTGATTATAAAATTAATTAATGCAACTTATATGTTTGGAATTTTTTAAAATATACATCATTTTTGAATTCGGAATATCAATTATAGCTTAGGGTGAAATTTTGGCATTATTATGAAATACTTCAATTTTTGATGAATAGTGAAACCACTAAGTGGTAGTTAAATAACAGATTTTTCGTTTAAATTAAATATTACCACTTTTGTGATTTGATTTTAAAAAATCCGACAAACATGGTTTTCATTAAGAAGTAAAATGTGGTTCAATGAGATTAAAATAATTTTTTGGTGAATAGTAACTTTTAAGTTCTTAATCGCGATTAGAGGTAATTAGTGTAGTTTAAGGTAAAAATAATGTTTTAATAATATGAGATGAGCTTGACACTTGTCCTACTCCTATTGGATGAGTCATGGCCGACCAATACAACATATGGGTCAACTTGGGGACCCCATGGAGCCACTTTAGTTAGAAAATGACATAAATACCTTTTAATTAATGTTAAAGTAAAAAATGTCACAAACATAAAATGTTTTACTAGAACAATTTTTACATGGGGTTATACAAGTAATATTTTTGACTATAAATATTCATTAGAAAGATTAAAAGATTTCCTACATCATAGGAGTTTTTTTATAATTTTTAGATATTAAATAAATTAAATTATTTATGACATCATTATGATGCGGCGATGACCTCATTATTTAACAATTTAAATAAAATGAGAAGATAATGCAAAATCCAAGTCTTACACTTGTCCAAAGCCTATTGGATGAAGATATTTCGAACCCTTATCACCTTAGCCACGAATTATATAAGTGTGGGACCTTTAGAATCCGAAAAGAATGGTATAATAATGTAACATTTCAATCTTTCCAAAAGATCCCCTCCTCTCCTCTTATAAAAGGCCCCCACCTCTATCACCTTATTAACACTTTCAATCCTTTTGGTTCGGCCAAACGCTGCCCAAATACTCTCCCAACATTTCTCCCTTCATCCTAGAAGCTTTACTTTAGTTAGAAAGCCATCCTAAAGAGTCCTTTTGATCAAATCAAAAGGAAGAACCCGAAGAGGAGGTAACATTTTCATCACCCTCTTTCATGTTTCTTTCTTCTTCCACTCCCTCTTTGTCTATTATTTCAATTATAAAATTATAACTCCAGTATCTTCTATATACTGTGATGTTATTATAAATATGGAACAACCATATTCAGTATTCTACCCATCATTTGAATGACATGTCACCATACGTGCGTACGTACGGCTTACCGTCTCCACGTCGTGGTGTAATTGTTATTCAATATATTATTATTTAGATGGGTATAATAATGATATGTAATTCATGTAAATAATAAATATAACATGATAATGATTCTGTATATATGATATACTATCCAATTATATATTATTTTAATATCAAAATAATGATATTGTCGCTCGTGCGTACGTACGGACTACCGTCTCCACGAACGCGATGAGATTCATTCTCTGTCGTATCCATTCAAGTATAATTATCATTTGATAATTTAATAATAATGTTTAAGGACATGATATCATTCTGGATATGAATAAGATACAACCTATCCATGAAAAACATGACTTACGTAACAAAACATATAAGAAAACGAGTAAGTTAACACCCGAAACAACGATAAATCTAAGATATTGTTAACAAAGCAATGTTAAAAGATCATATATGATATCATATGAATGTATATGATTCTTGTATAATTTAATAACAATTATTTCATTATTATACAGGAGGTTAACCTACCCCAACCAAGGAAAAGTACAAGGTAAGGGTTTACTTCACAACCTCTTCATTATCCAAGGTTGTTTATACATAATTATCTACTGGGACCTCGTTATCATCCACATCCATGTTTCTTCAAAATGTATTTCAAAACATTTTTATTATTTACAAGAATATGGGTTAAAGTCATTTATACCCTTTTTTACTTTTTATAAGAGGAATCTTTCCGTCGTTTTCAAAACAAGGTCCTTTTTAACCTTTTAGACAGAATTAGGGTAAGAATGTTTTTTAACTTATACGGCGGGTGCGGTTATTTTCCGCCGTTATAAAATCTTCAAAGCTTTCCTTACACGCTTATAAGAATATTTTCAAGAAAATGTTTTGTTTTATATGGCTCTTAAACGATTTCAAAAATAGAAAGAGATATTTCTCTAAAAAGTGTTTTGATTTCATCTATGTCAACATCCTTTGATGGATTTTACGCTTATTTGAAGTTGATTTATTATAATACAAAACTTCTATATTGTATTGAAGGTTTTTGTGATATGTTTGACTGTGGATGTGCTATTTTATACCATTCATAGTTTATGGTGAAATTATTGACATTTCGTATGCTAGTTTTAATACGAATGTTTATGTTATGTTTAAACCTTTTCATATGGGAATGCATTGGACTTAATATGTGACGGGTGGAGCCCGCTATAGCTCCTCGATGCATCGGTCGGTCTCATGAGACAAACTAGTGTCTTGGCACAAGGCCTTGACAAAATCTTATTTGTAGTCTTGGCACGATGCCTTAGCTATGTGGTTATGATAGTCTGGCATTATGCATTCCAACATTATGAAAGTGGTTAGTGATTTTTCATGTGATTATTCGATTAGTAGAATATCCATGTGAATGAGTAAATGGCGTTATTTCATTTTAATTTTTCCATATTATGTTGATATTCATGTTTAAAAGGCTTTTGTTTTAGTTATACATTGACTTAAATGTTTATTCTTATTTATGAAAGTTTCCGCTATAATGTTATCCTTACTGGGCATTTGAGCTCACCCCTTTTCTATGTTTTATTTTTCCCAGGAAGTGAAGAAGTAAATTATGAATAACCTGCAGGGATATTATGAGGGGATAATAGTGTGGACTGTGGAGACATTATGTTGTTGTTGTAGTTTTTCATTTTATGATGTAATGTAAAACTTATGAATGTATCTAGTGTTTCCAAGGCTACTAAACTAATCGGTCTTTCGAGACTTGATCTTTTGTGATCATGCCAATGTTACGAAGTAATGCACCGGCTCTGGGTAGCTGGGGTCAGGGCGTTACAGTTGGTATCAGAGGAAGTTTAGTTCAAACCTTGGAAGCTAGATTTCGATAAACTCTGATTAGAGCACATAGACCTAAGATGAACTTTGAGGATTAGTATAGAAGAACTTCCTAGAATTTTGGTATTGTAGAGATTTTGTGAGTTTTCCGAGCAATACATCCCTGTCTGGATACGAGCAGGTAGAGGCGGCTCTGGCACAGATGTTCCTAGGGGTAAAACCCGAAAACACTGCTTTGAGCTAGACTCGAACGGGAACTGGTGCACGACAATGGGCCTTGCTGCACTCTTGGTTACGACACTCCCGGGGGATATGCTTAGGATAACTCTCATTTTCTCTACAAATCATTATGAAGGGTTTATGAGTATATACTTCCTCAAAGAAAACATTTTTATGATTATGGATTATATCCATAATTAGTTAAATTTATGTTAAGTGTTTTATAAGTATAGGATTATGTATTTTGATTCATAAACTGATCTAGTTTATGCCATTGTTTAGAAATGGCGCCTAGTGGAAGAAATGGAAACCGTATCAATGCACGCACTCCATGTAGGGATTTCCCTCCTGCTCAAGATAATTATAGTGGGGCTGGTGATGCAACTGGTGCCGATCAACTTATTACCATACTAGGACAACTCACTCAGTTTATGAATAATAACCTTACTCGTATGGAGCACCCTGATCCGAAATGTGGAGGATCAATGCTAGAACGTTTCATGAGGCAACAACCACCAACCTTCAATGGGAGTACAAATCCTATAGTATCTGAGCAATGGATAAATTCCTTAGAGAAAATATTCCATGCCTTGGGGAGTAGTGAAAGGGAGAAGGTTGTCATGGCAGTCTACCGCCTCACTGGAGATGCCGATCAATGGTGGTCACTAATTCAAAACACAAAGGAAGATGATGAATTAACAAACATGGAAGTGCAGGAGTTCAAAGAGCTGTTCTTAGAAAAATACTTTCCTCAAGACCATCAAGCGGATATGGAAAGGCAATTTCTGAGTCTAAGGCAGAAGGAGGATGAGAATGTCGCAGAGTATGAGGCTAACTTTACAAGGTTAGCAAGGTATGCTGCAGATTACATACGTAACCCAAGAAGTAAGACTGATCGTTTCTTTGATGGGTTGAAACCATTTCTCCGTCGAGCTTTAGTATCACAAACCTTCTCTTCATACGAAGGTATTGTCTCGTGCGCTATCAAGACGGAAAAGGAATTCTCTAAGTCTTATGACTTTAAAGAGAAGCAAGAGAAAAAGAGACCTGCTGATCAATCTGGGAATGGAAATAATGGGAAGAAGGGAAAGGTTGAATATCCATCTTGTGGTAAATGCGGGAAGAAACATCATGGTACTTTCTTGAAGGGAATGGGAGTCTATTACAAGTGTGGTGAAAAAGGCCACCAAGCTCATGATTGCAAGGGGAAGAAGGAAGCTACCAATGTTCGGTGCTACAATTGCAGGGAGATGGGGCATTATGCAAATGAATGTCCTAAGCATCAGGAGAACTTACCTCAGAAAAGGCCAAGGGATCAAGGCCAGGCTTATACTATCACTACTGCTGAGGTAGAAGCTCCGAAAGACGTGGTGGCAGATAATTTAATGGTTTCCTCAAGATTATAAAATGCATTATTTGATTCTGGATCATCGCATTGTTTCATATCTTCCCAGTTTGCTAAGAAAATTAGATATTTACAATTTGATTTAACAAGGGAGTTGTCGGTCAAAACCCCTAAGGGAAGTATTATTGCAACAAAGTTTTGTCGATTAGTTCCCATTAGAGCACCTAAATGTTCTTTACCTGCTGATCTCATCGTCATACCCATGATTGAATTTGATATAATCCTCGGTATGGATTGTCTTTCGGACCATGATGCAAAAATTTATTGTAAGAGGAAAGAGGTTACGATTCTTGATAATGATGATAAGGAACACCTTATCTTTAGAGCCGAATCGTCGCCACATAATTCTTATCTAGATCCACCCCCAGTAGCTCAACTAAATTCAATTATTGGGGAGGAAGAGAAGGAAATTACTGAGGGTGAGGAAAGGAAGATTCAAATAGAGGATGTACCTATTATGAGAGAATATGTTGATGTGTTTCCGGAAGATTTACCTGGACATCCTCTAGAACGAGAAGTTGAGTTTTACATTGATTTAATTCCTGGATCAAGGCCCATATCAGAGACCCCTTATAGAATGGCCACTGTGGAATTAGTTGAACTAAAGAAACAACTAGAGGAATTGAGTAATAAGGGATTTATTCTCCCTAATGTTTCTCCTTGGGGAGCCCCTGTTCTTTTTGTTAAGAATAAAGATGGATCTATGAGGTTGTTCATTGACTATAGGGAGATCAATGCTATAACAATAAAGAACAAGTATCCCCTACCTCGCATTGATGATTTGTTTGACCAACTGCATGGAGCTCAATACTTTTCAAAGATTGACCTTCGGTCTGGATACCATCAGTTGTGTGTGAAGAAGGAAGATGTTCCAAAGACAGCATTTCGAACAAGGTACGGGCATTACGAGTTTACAGTAATGCCTTTTGGATTGACTAATGCACCCTCTGTTTTAATGGATCTGATGAATAGAGTTTTCAAGGAATATCTTGATGAATTTGTAGTGGTATTTATTGATGATATCTTGGTATACTCCAAAAGCCACAAAGATCATTAAAATCACTTACGCATTATCCTGAAGACTCTTAGAAGACATGAATTATATGGGAAATTTAGCAAGTGTGAATTCTGGCTTCATGAGATTTCTTTTCTTGGCCATATTCTCTCTAAGGATGGAATTTCCGTTGATCCTTCTAAAACCAAGGCAATCCAAGAATGGCCAGCACCGACAAGTATAACTGAGGTACGCAGTTTTATTGGTTTAGCAGGTTATTATCGACGTTTCGTCCAGAATTTTGCCAGATTGGCTAACCCATTGACAAAGCTCACACGTAAAGGGATTAAATTTGTCTGGACAAAAGAGTGTGAATAATGTTTTGAAGAACTAGAGAGAAGATTAGTCAATGCCCCTGTATTGACTCTACCATCGGGGAATGATGGGTTTGTTATTTATAGTGATGCATCGAAGAAAGGACTTGGTTGTGTCCTTATGCAGAATGATAAGGTCATTGCCTATGCATCACGACAACTAAAAATTCATGAGAAAAACTATCCTACTCATGATCTTGAGTTAGCAGCTGTGATCTTTGCTTTAAAGATATGGAGACATTACCTCTATGGTGAAAAATGTGAGATTTATACTGATCACAAGAGTTTGAAGTATATTTTAACACAAAAAGAACTCAACATGAGGCAAAGGCGATGGCTTGAACTACTCAAGGATTATGATTTCATGATACATTACCACTCGGGAAAGGCAAACAAAGTGGCAGATGCTTTGAGTAGAAAAGACCATGAAGTTTTGAATTTGATGAGAATTGAAAGGGATCCAATTTTCTTGGATCTAGTGAAGATGGACATGGGAATAACTAGGGAAGGTGAAACATCAATTCTTTTTCAAATGGTTGTCAAACCATCATTACTAGAAAGGATTAAGAGTTCTCAGACCAATGATGAAGAATTTCAGAAGAAGATTAAAGATGTGAATGATGGAAGATTGAGGGACTTTGTGTATAAGGATGGAATTTTGAAATTCAGGAAGAGACTTTGTGTTCCCGATATAACTGATCTAAAAAGGGAATTGCTGGATGATGCTCATAGTTCCAATTTCTCTATACACCCTGGGAGCACCAAAATGTATAGAGATTTGAAGGAACATTTTTGGTGGGACAATATGAAGAGGGAGATTGCTGATTTTGTGTCGAGGTGTATGGTTTTTCAACAAGTGAAAGCTGGAAGGCAACATCCTGGTGGAGTATTGCAACCTCTTCCCATACCTGAGTGGAAATGGGATAATATTAAGATGGACTTTATCATGGGACTACCAAAGACTCCTAGAAGGAATGATGCAATATGGGTCATTATTGATCGTCTTACTATGTCAGCACATTTTCTGGCTATATGGGAGGATCTACCACTTGAACGTCTAGCAAGATTATATATTAATGAAGTTGTAATACTTCATGAAGTACCCCTATCGATTGTTTCTGATCGTGATCCTCATTTTACTTCAAGATTCTGGAAAAGTCTTCAAAAGGCCTTGGATACTGAACTTTGTTTGAGCACTGCCTATCACCCTCAAATAGATGGACAATCAGAACGGACTATTCAAACCTTAGAAGACATGTTGAGATCATGCTCTCTTGACTTTCAGGGTATGTGGGATCAATACTTACCACTGGTATAATTTTCCTATAACAATATCTTCCATTCAAGCATTCATATGGCACCTTATGAAGCGTTATATGGAAAGAGATGTCGTACACCAACCTGTTGGGATGACGTTGGTGAATGAAAACTTGTGGGACCAGAACTGGTGGAAGAAACAATGGAAAAGGTGAAGGTAATCCAAAATCACATCAAATCAGCTCAAAGTAGGCAGAAGAGCTATGCTGATAACAGAAGAAAGGTTTTGGAATTTCAAGTGGGAGATCATGTTTTCCTAAAGGTATCTCCATGGAAGGGAGTTATACGTTTTGGTAAGAAGGGTAAGTTGAGTCCCAGGTACATCAGAACTTTCGAAATTCTAGATCGTATTGGGGCTGTAGCTTATCGTTTGGCGATGCCGCCAAATCTCTCTAAAGTTCACGATGTTTTCCACGTATCTCTGTTGAGGAAATACATGCCTGACCCAACGCATGTACTCACCTATGAGGAGTTAGAACTGGAACCCGATCTTTCCTATTGTTAAGAGCCCGTCAGGATTCTTGATGTGAGGGAGCAGGTGCTGAGAAACCGGACGACTCGTCTGGTAAAGGTTTTGTAGAGAAATCATAAAATAGAAGAGGCAACGTGGGAACCTGAGGAACTTATGATGAAGAACCACCCGAGTCTTTTTATACCCTAGAAATTGCGAGGACGCAATTATTTGAAGGAGGGGAGAATGTAACACCCCAAGCTTCCACGGTACATTTCCCTTCGAATAATGCAATAGCGTGTGTTGTACGCAACCTCGAGCTCTAACACACACCACAACTAATTAAACTAGCCGTTGTGAATAGTAATACCTACTTTTTGAAATTTTATAAATTTTATTTATCAAAATAGACTTCATCTTTGGATTCGTAATATCGAAATTAGCCTATGTTGAATTTTTTGTATTTTTCTGAGAACTTCGAATCTTTTATGAATAGTGAAAATTACTTAAAAACAACTTTTTTAATCAAAATAATTTATAGTGATAAATTATACTATTTAGTGGTTTTAAGGTATAATTAGAATATATTTTTACCATTTTATCCAATGGTGGTCATTAGAATTAATTTAACATTGAAATTGGACATAAACAATTGCCAATCTTTTGATATAAATTGTTTCTTAAAAACATGCTATTTGTTGTGACAGCGGGAATTGATTATAAAATTAATTAATGCAACTTATATGTTTGGAATTTTGTAAAATAGACATCATTTTTTAATTTGGAATATCAATTATAGCTTAGGGTGAAATTTTGGCATTGTTCTGAAAATCTTCAATTTTTGATGAATAGTGAAACCACTAAGTGGTAGTTAAATAACTGATGTTTCGTTTAAATGAAATATTACCACTTCTGTGATTTGATTTTCAAAAATCCGACATACATGGTGGTCATTAAGAAGTAAAATGTGGTTCAATGAGATTAAAATAATTTTTTGGTGAATAGTAACTTTTAAGTTCTTAATCGCGATTAGAGGTAATTAGTGTAGTTTAAGGTAAAAATAATGTTTTAATAATATGAGATGAGCTTGACACTTGTACTACTCCTATTGGATGAGTAATGTCCGACCAAGAAAACCCATGGGTCAACTTGGGGACCCCATGGAGCCACTTTAGTTAGAAAATGACATAAATACCTTTTAATTAATGTTAAAGTAAAAAATGTCACAAACATAAAATGTTTTACTAGACCAATTTTTACATGGGGTTATACAAGTAATATTTTTGACTATAAATATTCATTGGAAAGCTAAAACGATTTCCTACATCATAGTAGTTTTTTTTATAATTTTTAAACATTAAATAAATTAAATTATTTATGACATCATTATGATGCGGCGATGACCTCATTATTTAACGATTTAAATAAAATGAGAAGATAATGCAAAATACAAGGCATACACTTGTCCAAAGCCTATTGGATGAAGATATTTAGAACCCTTATCACCCTATCCACGAATTATATAAGTCTGGGACCTTTAGAATCCGAAAAGCATGTTATAATAATGTAACATTTCAATCTTTCCAAAAGAGCCCCTCCTCTCCTCTTATAAAAGGCCCCCACCTCTATCACCTTATTCACACTTTCAAGCCTTTTGGATCGGCCAACCTCTGCCCAAATACTCTCCCAACATTTCTCCCTTCATCCTAGAAGCTTTACTTTAGTCAGAAAGCCATCCTAAGGAGTCCTTTTGATCAAATCAAAAGGAAGAACCCGAAGAAGAGGTAACATTTTCATCACCCTCTTTCATGTTTCCTTCTTCTTCCACTCCCTCTTTGTCTATTATTTAAATTCTAAAATTATAACTCCAGTATCTTCTATATACTGTGATGTTATTATAAATATGGAACAACCATATTCAGTATTCTACCCATCATTTGAATGACATGTCACCATACGTGCGTACGTACGGCTTACCGTCTCCACGTCGTGGTGTAATTGTTATTCAATATATTATTATTTAGATGGGTATAATAATGATATGTAATTCTTGTAAATAATAAATATAACATGATAATGATTCTGTATATATGATATACTATCCAATTATATATTATTTTAATATCAAAATAATGATATTGTCGCTCGTGCGTACGTACGGACTACCGTCTCCACGAACGCGATGAGATTCATTCTCCGTCGTATCCATTCAAGTATAATTATCATTTGATAATTTAAAAATAATGTTTAAGGACATGATATCATTCTGGATATGAATAAGATACAACCTATCCATGAAAAACATGACTTACGTAACAAAACATATAAGAAAACGAGTAAGTTAACACCCGAAACAACGATAAATCTAAGATATTGTTAACAAAGCAATGTTAAAAGATCATATATGATATCATATAAATGTATATGATTCTCGTATAATTTAATAACAATTATTTCACCATTATACAGGAGGTTAACCAACCCCAACCAAGGAAAAGTACAAGGTAAGGGTTTACTTCACAACCTCTTCATTATCCAAGGTTGTTTATACATAATTTTCTACTGGGACCTCGTTATCATCCACATCCATGTTTCTTCAAAATGTATTTCAAACATTTTTATTATTTACAAGAATATGGGTTAAAGTCATTTATACCCTTTTTGACTTTTTATAAGAGGAATCTTTCCGTCGTTTTCAAAACAAGGTCCTTTTTAACCTTTTCGACGGAATTGAGGTAAGAATGTTTTTTAACTTATACGGCGGGTGCGGTTATTTTCCGCCGTTATAAAATCTTAAAAGCTTTCCTTACACGCTTATAAGAATATTTTCAAGAAAATGTTTTGTTTTATATGGCTCTTAAATGATTTTAAAAATAGAAAGATATATTTCTCTAAAAAGTGTTTTGATTTCATCTATGTCAACATCCTTTGATGGATTTTACGCTTATTTGAAGTTGATTTATTATAATACAAAACTTCTATATTGTATTGAATGTTTTTGTGATATGTTTGACTGTGGATGTGCTATTTTATACCATTCATAGTTTATGGTGAAATTATTGACATTTCGTATGCTAGTTTTAATACGAATGTTTATGTTATGTTTAAACCTTTTCACATGGGAATGCATTGGACTTAATATTTGACGGGTGGAGCCCGCTATAGCTCCTCGATGCATCGGTAGGTCTCATGAGACAAACTAGTGTCTTGGCACAAGGCCTTGACAAAATCTTATTTGTAGTCTTGGCACGAGGCCTTGGCTATGTGGTTATGATAGTCTGGCATTATGCATTCCAACATTATGAAAGTGGTTAGTGATTTTTCATGTGATTATTCGATTAGTAGAATATCCATGTGAATGAGTAAATGGCGTTATTTCATTTTACTTTTGCCGTATTATGTTGATATTAAAGTTTAAAAGGCTTTTGTTTTAGTTATACATTGCCTTAAATGTTTATTCTTATTTATGATAGTTTCCGCTATAATGTTATCCTTACTGGGCATTTGAGCTCAGCCCTTTTCTATGTTTTATTTTTCCCAGGAAGTGAAGAAGTAAATTATGAATAACCTGCAGGGATATTATGAGGGGATAATAGTGTGGACTGTGGAGACATTATGTTGTTGTAGTAGTTTTTCATTTTATGATGTAATGTAAAACTTATGAATGTATCTAGTGTTTCCAAGGCTACTAAACTAATCGGTCTTTCGAGACTTGATCTTTTGTGATCATGCCAATGTTACGAAGTAATGCACCGGCTCTGGGTAGCTGGGGTCGGGGCATTACAGGTACACTAAGAGATAACTGGCTATACACCAAGCTATCAAAGTGTCAATTTTGGATAGGTAAGTTTCATTTTCTGGTCCATATCATCTCAGAGGTAGGTGTGATAGTGGATCTAGAGAAAGTACAGGCAGTTGTATCTTGGGAGCAGCCCAAGAATGTCTCTAATGTTCAGAGTTATCTGGGTTTGGCCGGGTATTACTGAAGGTTAATTCAGGACTTTTTTCACTTGGCAGCACCACTCTGGGGCTTGACCAATAAAGGAATTGGGTTCGAGTGGTCTGAGGCTTGTGAGAATTCCTTCCAAGCGTTGATGAAGTGCCTGACGACTGCACCTATCTTGATCTTGACTGATCCAGGTTGGATGTACATCGCGTTTTTTGATGCGTCTGGAGTCTGACTTGGGGCTGTGTTGATGTAGGATGAGCGGTTTGTGGCTTATGGGTCAAGGAAACTAAGACCCCATGAGTGGAATTATCCCACTCATGACCTTGAGTTGGCTGTTGTGGTGTATGTCTGGATGTTCTGGAGGCACTATCTGTTGGGAGAACGGTTTACTATGTTTACCGACCATAAGAGTTTAAAGTAAATCTTCTCACAACGGGATCAGAATATTCTGCAGTGAAGATGGGTTGAATATCTCCAGTCTTTTGACTTTGAGTTGGTGTACATGTCGGGAAATGGAAATAGTGTTTATGATGCTATGAGGAGGAATGTTCAGAATCAGGTGGTTCAGGAGTCCAACAACGAGTGGAAGGTGATGGCTTTGTTTGTAGAGATGCACCTAGAGGTGTAGGAGGATAATGGTCAGGTCACTCTTTCTCCCTTAACGATGGGTTCGATGCTTTCAAGTCAAGTTAAAGAAGGTCACCTTTATGATCCTGAGTGTTTGATCATGAAGTAAGATCTTCAAGGTGGGGAGCTACCATCTGTTAGGGCTGTCAGAGTGGACAGTGTTTTTCGTGTTCATGATCTTGTGGTTATGCCTGGGTGTATGCTGAAAAAGTTGATGTGTGATTCCCATCCATCAAAGTGGGAAGTGCATCTTGGTTTAATCGAGGTGTATTGTGATCTGTGAAGGCAGTTTTGGTGGCCTGTAATAAAGATGGAAGTAGCGGGCTTTGTGGCACGGTGCCTTTCCTGTTACCAGGTGAAAGAAGAGCATCAATGCACAAGTGGTTTGTTGCATCCATTACCCATTCCGGAATGGAAGCGGGATGATGTAACAATGTATTTTGTTGTGGGTCTTCTGAGAACATCATGGAAGAGTGATGCAATCTGGGTGGTTGTGGATCGATTAACGAAAGTGGCCCATTTCTTACCGATTCAGGAGACCTTTACAGTCGACCAGTTGGGTGAGCTGTATGTTCGGGAAATAGTGTGGTTGAATGATGTTCTGCAAACCATAGTTTCAGAACAAGTTCTGCATTTCACGTCGTGTTTCTGGAAAGGGTTGCAGAAGGAGCTCGATACGCAGGTGTTTTTGAGTACAGCTTTCCACCCGCATTCAGATGGGCAGTCAGAGTGTACGATCCATGTGTTGGAAGATATTAAAAGAGCTTGTGTCTTGGACATTGGTGGTTCTTGGGAGATACACCTATCATTAGTTGAGTTTTCTTACACCAATAGTTTTCATGCCACGGTTCAGATGGCACCGTTCAAGGCACTCTATAGGAGGCCATGTTGATCTCAGTTGTGTTGGTTAGTGGCAAGTGAATCTGAATTGTTGGGTCCAAATACCATGCAGGAGACTTCAGATAAAGTTAAGTTGATCAGGAAGAGAATGGATACGGCTCAGAGTAGGCAGAAGTCATAAGTAGATCGTAGGCGTAGACATCTTGAGTTTGTGATGGGTTATAAGGTGTTCCTTCGGGTGTCGCCATGGTTGGGTCACCATCGGATTCGAAAGCAGGGTAAGCTGGCTCCTAGGTATGTGGGACCCTATGAAATTGTGGATCGGATTGGAACAATGGCTTACCGATTGGATCTTCCATAGTGGTATGCTGGGATGTATGATGTGTTTCTTGTGTCGTAGCTTTGACGTTATCACCCTGACCCATCTCACATGGTCGATGTGGAGGAGGTGGAGCAAGAGGCTTATGCGTCCTTTGAGGAGCATCTGGTTCATGTGGTGGATCGTAGTGAAAAGGTCTTGCAAGGCAATGTTGTTCCATAGGTGTGAGTACTATGGTAGCATGGTAATGTTCAGGAAGAAACTTGGGAGTGGGAATTGAATATGTGGGCTTAGAGGCCCAAACTCTTTTCTTCGGTGGGTCAATGAGGCTTGGAAACATGGATCAAGGTAGGGTAGTTATAAGGTGGGGAGGTTGAAAGATCCTTTTTTTTGGAAAGGAATGTTTTTGTTGTGTTTTTGGTTGAATTCTTTGTTTTTGGGTTTTAAAATGTTTCTTGAAGGTATGAGAGGCTCTAGGTGTGTTTCAGGGGCTCAGGGCATGAAAGAATGGAAAGCTGGGCAAGACAAGCCAGGGCGCATGGCCTGGGCACGGCCAGGGAAAACCGTGCAGCCTGCCAAAGAAACTCATGTGACCCCTCCTCCTCTGGACAATAGCATGCGCACGGATTGCACATGGTTTTCCGAACTGTGCGGCTAAACCTTTCAGCCTCTTAAAGTTGCAAAAAATTACAAGTTTTCCAATATTGGATTTTAAGAACCCACTCAGGTTTTCCTCTGATTTCATCCCTACTCATCATAGGCATGAACTAAATTGACCAAGAGCTCCAAGAGATCGATATTCCTCATTTCTATGGTGTTATTGGTGTCGTTGGATGCAGATAGAAGCTCTGGGTAAGGCTAATCCCATCATTGCTTCTCTTTTTGGTTTAGGGTTTGTATCTTATCTCCCTCTTGTTCGTAAGCTCTGAAACCCTATCTTTCAGGTGATTTTTATTTTTAAGTTCCAAATGTTGGTCGGATCGAGGTCTAAGGACTCGAATGAGAGTGCGTTCAACAATGGTTTTGAGGTAGGTGGCCTATAAGTTATATCCCATGGTTATTTACATATTTGTGCATGTTTGGTTGTGTTCTTGTTTTACCCCTGTTTATGTTTTGGATAACCTTGGCATTTTTGGTAATAATGGTGTTTGAAATGGAAAATGGGAACCCTCACGATCCCTTTGGGATGTGTTGGAATTTACTTGATTTAATTGGGGGCATCCATGGGATGTGTCGGCTTTCTCGGACTTAGGGATTGTTGTTAAACAAGTGAAATTGTTGTAATAAATTGTAGAGACCTTGATGAATATATTGGCATGATTGGTTGAACTTGGAATAGATGTTAGGTGATGCACCTGGACATGGTAATAAACTAAGGGATATTTGGATTGGAATGAATGGTTGATTTATGGAAATGATGAACAGGTTAAATGGGTTAGTGTGTAAACTCATTAATGACCATAATGGGATGGATTATGGGTCTAGTATTGAATGCTTAGTGAGATAGGCATAACACAAGGTAATTTGGTTGATGGTTAAATTATGTGAAATGGTAATGTGTTGATGGGTTAAGGCATAATGTGAATTCTCGTGTGGTTTGTTGTGGATGGTTCATCCATGGGGAAATGGTATGGTTGGCGGATGGTTACTTATATATATAAGCATGTTCACATGGATTGGTAGAGTGGGGTATGACTAAGGACGTACACCCATGGGTCGAGTGAAGACTGATGCTCTGAATTCCACCCTAAATGCACGGGTTATGAATGAGGACTGAGGCTCTATTCTCCTAACGGTTGCATCCACCCGGAATGAGGCTTTGAGGTGAAGATATAGTTTCTATGACCACCCGGAATGAGGATTCAGTGAGAATAATTGTTTCTATGTGGGGGTTGGTCCTAGTGAGATAGCATAACCATTTGTATTCCCTCTTTAGTGTGATTGTTTTCCTTATACCCATGTAACATAATGTATGTGATTAACCCATGGAAATGTGATGAAATGGTAAGTGGTGGTAATTGTTGTGAAATGAATGGTAATGGAAGTGGCAATGGATTTGGCTATGAACTGGTTAATGGTAACTTAAATAATTACTTGCTAATTATAATTTATATTTCTTTTATATGCACTATATGTTTATGCTGGACGTTTTGTAGAAGAAGTTGGTGGTGGACTACCGAGTTGTACTCACACCCTACACGGGCCGCTATTCGGTACCTGAGCAGACATCATGTTGCAAGCCAGGAGAAGGGCAAGGGTCCTTGCTAGATAGTTGACTGGACATGGGTATCACTTGGTGGAGGATCCAGACTTGGAGTCTGGACCATTTTGGGGATTTTGGTCATTGTATTTATTTTGGGTTTTTGTTCACTCTTGCACTATAGTATGACATGGCATGTTTATTGTTGGAAATGGTTGTTATACATGTTCCTTGTTTATTGCTTATTGTTTCGGCATTTTGGTTTATTTATATTGTGTCTTACTCTGATAAAAGGGGGGTATAGTCTTCCCACTTGACTCCATAAACCCCCGCGGCTAGTCGGCAGCCTTCGGCGTATGGGGAGGCGAGCTTAATGTTATGTAACCACCCGAATCTGAGCACCGGTTCAGTGGCTTCTGGGTCAGGGATGATACAAATTTAGATATTTCAAATTTAAAAATGATACATATTTTACCAAATTCAAAACATAGAAGTTTCATTAATTATTTTAAAATAAATTTCCATTTTCAAAACATGAGAACATGTTTTTGAGAGTTAAAAACTAGCAAAATATTGATATGTGTTTATGTTCAATTTAAATTTAAAATTACTTCCACTGACCAAAATTGTATTAAATGATAAAAATATAATCTATTTATACTTAAAAATTATATAAATCTATAATTTAACTCTATAAATTATCTTTATTAAAAAAGTGGTTTTCAATTATAATTTAGTATTTTTCACTATTAATCATAATATGAATATTATCAGAAAAACACAAAAAATTATCCCAACTAAAATTTTATGTCCAGATTATAAATAAGAAGTTTATTTTCTCCAATAGAATATATAAAAGTTTCAAATATTGGATTTAAAAAGGGTTCCCAAATATAAGGTGGTAAAATTGCATTTTTTGAAAAAAAATTACTTCTTTTATAAGAAAATTGAATTTGTTCTTACATTATGTCTAAGAAACACATAATATGGATGTTAAAATTAAATGTAGTAAATAAAATTCAAAATTCAATTAATATTATTCATAACCATTTTTTGAACGTCTAGTTTGGTAATTCATGGTGCGCTCGAACTCGGTGTTGCATGTAGCACAAGATATTGAATTACATTAAATAAAATAACTTAATATGAAATATTGGGGTCCTAGAACCTCACCCATGATATTATAAATAAATTTTTGGAATATTATAAATGAAAATATGATATAATTACAACATAGTATAAGTTTATAATTGTTTTGAAAATGATAAATTATGTTTTAAATTTTTTTTTGAAACATAATTGTTTATTTAAAATTTTATATTTAAAATAATGATTCAGAAGAAAATTTATTTTCATAAAATAAATTCATAGATTAATATATTTTTCACTTATAATTATTGGATAATTTTATGCAACCTTAATTATTTTTTCAAAGTTTTAAAAAAGAAGTAAAAATTTTTAAATTTTTATTTTTTGAATAAATGATTATTTTAAATACAAATTAATTTTATCATATATCTAAAATTATTTTTCAAAAAATTATATATTTTTTCAATTCTACACATATAAAATGGTTATGATTAATTTCTGGGATTTCTCTAAAAATTTATAATTTTTTGAGAATACTTAAATACGTTAATGTACGATATAAGATAAATACAAGAATTATTGAGTCATATATGATGTTTGGAGGATTTAAGAAAAATCTATTCAATGTCGCATGCAGTATTTATTTTAGATATCCACAATAATCCACATTATTCATTGTCATGACCTAAAATAACAAACAAATGAATAAAATAATCCCAAAACTCCCCTCTCCTCTACTATAAATACCACACCTCATAACCTCTTCTCCTCACACATATTAAGCCTTTTAATATTAAATAATTTCTTTCAAACCACTTCCATTTATCTTCCCTGAATCTATGGATTTATGGGATAAAAAAAATAAAAAAAACCAATTTCTCTATGTAGGTTCTAATGGATAATAATTTAAGAGGTAAAATCATTTTGGGATTTCTTTATTTTGTTTTCACTTTCATTTATTTTCTTACACTCTCCTAATATTATATGTAAAAAAATCATGATACCTCTTATAACATATATATACTATAATCTTATAATGATAATGTAAAATCTACCATCAATCCTCTTCTGTGCTTCCTTTTCTTCTAAAAATATTAATATCATCTGTGGGGTGTTTGTTTATCACCTTTGAGGATGAAAACATTTCATTTTCTATTACCTCCATCAAGGGTAGAAATAAAACCATTATAATGATTGGTATAGATATTAAAATTTATTTTATAACTATTTTTATGTTCTTAAACTAACTTATATACATAATAATGAATAATGAAACAAAACTACTTTATGTTTATCAAAAACCAGCCAAAATAATCTAAATGATTATCACTAATGTATTATCTAATGATTCAACCTCAACCAAAATAACCAGATTAATTTCATAATAATTTAATCATATTTATTTTAATTATTAAAATATAAATGAAATTATTGATATTTATTCCCATTTTATAGAAGATAAAATATCAAGAAAACCAAGGAAATGAGCACTACCGATTGATTAAATTGTATCTTATAACTCATATAAAAACCCATAAATGAATTAAATAAAATTATACAAATAAAATACAAGTGTAAAATGTTCTTAATTAATTAATTAATGGATATACTTTTAATATCCATGACATTATGATAATGTTATGAACCCTTTCATACATAAGGTAACAGATTATTTCTGAACTGCTATTTTTTCATTCTGGTTATGCTTCCTCTCTCCTAATCCTATTATAATTATTAATTATTATTATTATTTAATCCACCAATATTTTTTTTATATTCCAGTCATATTTTCCTATACAAATTTATTTTCCTTTGATGTGTAAATACATGTTTTATAAGGATCTCTTCCCATTCCCTCCAGATAAGCAAGTCCAACTAGAGGGATCTTAACAAATTATTAATGATTATCAAGTACCATCCATAATATATTTTAAGCCACAATTATGTCTATAAAATTACTTAAATTATCAAGAAATTCATTATTGGTTATTTTAAAGTTTTATATAAATAATTATGACTTCGTCACTTTAACGACTCTTTAATGATTTCTCTTAAACTACACTAAAGTATCTAATTTATACTGATTCCTAACCACTATTTTTAAAATTTGTCATATAATTTGAACATAATTTTTTATTATATATTCCTATTTTCATTTTAAATTTCCATTTATTATTTAATCCTTTTTTAACTATTTTATGATGTGGACATTTATTATTCCTTATGACAAGTTTATGATACCCAATTCATTCCTTGGGTAACCCTTATGTTTAAAAATCATGTTTGATATTTGTTATTGAAAAATAATGAAGTAACATGTTACGATTGGTGTTCCTAGATTTCTATCCAATTCATTTGGAAATGTTTAGTCTCATGAGGTATCATGTGGGGATATAGATTTAACATGAATCCTTTTTGGGAATTTGTGATCCATAAGCAATTGCCTTGGAAGATAGCCTTTACACATGCTTACATCATGTTTTTTGTTGATTCCTCATTCCTATTATTCAATGATTAAATTTCCCCATTCACTACATGTTATAAATGATTATTTTTATTCATGATCAATGTCTTTTTCCTTCATTTTATACCTTCTAACTCATTTTCTTTTCTTTATTCATAAATTTATACCCTTTCATGGATTTTTATCTCATTCCTTTGGTCCATGTTTTCACAATTTTTTTATCTATGTATAAGAGATAAATAAATTATATGAGTTATTTATAGATTATTAGAATAAATATATTTTATTCTCTTTCTATTTTTTATGTTTTATGTACCTAATCATCCAAAGACACTGGTCTTTATAATACTTTGTTTTTAATTTTATGGTAAAATGTGATTAAAATCATGTAATAATAAGTGTAATTGGATAGGTTTTTATATATTTTATCATAATAAATTTTGGAAGTTTTTTGCAGACATAGATGAGAGAACCTTATTAAGAATCCTACGGATAATTTTGTCACTATAGAAAACCTAGAGAGATACATAGGGTATCAAAAGTTCTGATATACTTTTAATTTAATATTTTATCTGTCTATATTCAATGTTTTCTTTTTATGTTGTTATTAGATATGTATTCAAGCCCCCCAAATTGTAATTTTTTTATTAGTTAATGTCTGTAAATAAATGAAACTGTTTCAAAAATAAATGTGATAGTAAATGTGATGAAATCCTTAATGATATGCCAAATATGTTTCGAAAAGGTGATAAAAACATCATGATAGTACCTTCCCAACTAAATAATGTTCATAAAAATAACATGAATAATGTTGAACACCATCCTTCTCTAAATAAATAGAATGTTGTGGTAAATCCATCATGAAAAAAGGTATCACATATTTAGTGGATCATCTTTTCTCATCATCATGTAACAATAAATTAACTCCAATGGGAATATTTCATCTTCCCTCCAGTGCTTAAAATAAGAGAAATGTTTTATGATTAGTGAACAACACTGATCAAGAACACAATGTACAAGGAGTGAATTGATTCCTTGGATTTGGAAAAATAAAAAAAATCCTTAAATATTTAAGATGAGCCCTTTATCATAAAATGGAAAGGGAGATCATTTGATCCAATAAGAAGGAAGACATTATTATTAGATTATATGAGGAACACTTCATAAGTATTTCATGATATGACCTAACCTCTTTCAAGTACAAAAAAAACAAGCTGAATCACTTATTTAGTGGGATAATGTAGAGTCTATGAAAATCATTAGTGATATGAGAATTTGAATGATATGAGGAGATTTCTCATTGTGCCCTTAAGGTTGAAATGGGGATCAGAGAATATCTATGGTCTTATGGGCCCAAGGAAAAAAAGGAAAATGGAGTTTTATATGGGTGGAATAATAGATAAATCCCAAGATGGAATGAATACCCAACATCCCACGTGTCAAAAGTGTGGGAAAGAGCATCTTGGAAACTACATAAAGGGTGTCCAGTGATGCTTCAAATGTAGAACATATGGGAATATGGATAATAACTATTGAATTAATGTGAATATTCCCACAAATTCAAAATAGAAATGAATGGTTCATATCAACATAACTCTTGTTGTGTTGTTTTTCAATAACATGGAACATGGGAAATATGCAAGACATTTCCCTAAGACAATTGTTGTTGGAGGAAATCAATAATAAAAATCTACAAGGAAACAAGGAAGGGAATATGATATCACTACTGCTGATGTGGATACCAAATATGATGTGGTGACATGTACACAATTTATTTATTCATGATTATTTTACTTTTTATTATATTCCAATTCTAAATATAGTTTCACATCTTATATGTTTAGTATGTCTATTCAAATATCGCCTAAAAATATTGATGTGGAGTGATATTTGAGAATATAAAATTGTAGCATTATTGCATCCAAAGTATATGAATTCTCCTTAGTTAATTTTTTTCGACTGAACCTCCATTTATATATTTTCATACATCTTTGGGGGATTTTAATGATGTATTGGGAATAGATTGGTTATCCTTATACAAATCAATCATTAACTTTCAGGAAAAAGATATTAATCTTTATATCTTGGGGAATCCTAAAATTATTTATTAGTGTGTGGAGAAAGATGGATCCCATTTATAATCATCATATCAATTATGTAAATTATTTCATTATTAGATAGTTTATCTATCTCAAATTATTGATTCAATGAAGATAATCCTTGTTGATGAAATTCTAATTGTGAGGGACTACATAAAATTGTTTCCTAGGGAATTTTGTGGTCTTATTATAGATTGGGAGTTTGAGTACTTAATAAAAATTATTCCTGGGTCTCTAGCTATATAAAAAAACTTATATAATGGCCACCATTGATTTGGAAGAGCAGGAGAAGTAGTTACAGAAGAATGTGAATAATGGTTTATTTATGCCTGAGTTCTTACTATGGGTTTAACCAGTCCTATTAATCAAGAAAAAGGATGGATCAATGCTATTATGTATTGATTATCATGATATAAACAAGATAATGACAAATAAAAAGTCTCCCCTTCCACTTATATATGACTTGTTCGATCAAAAATGTGGAGAAAATTATTTCATAAAAGCTGAACTTCGATCATGTTATCACCGATTAAAGTCGAATAAAGAAGATATTCTCGATACTATCTCTAGAATTAGTTACGCATAGTTTGAGTTAATTTTTTTCCCTTCGAACTAACTATTGATTCAAAAAAGTCATGGAATTAATGAATAGATTATATAGATATTACCTTGACAATATTGTGGTAGTCTTTATTGATGATATTCTGATATACTCCGTAAGGCTGAATGAGCATGGGGATAATTTTAATACTATGTTGGAGAAATTGTAAGTTGATAAAATCAATGAAATGTATAGTAAAGGTGAATTATAGATGGAGTAATTATCATAATTAGGACTTGTTATCACAAGTAAAGGGGTATATGTGGACCCTTTCAAGACAATGGGAACTAAACTGTGGTCCAGGACAAAATCTATAGTGGAGCTTCATAGATTCCATGGTACCAAAAGGTATTACCAATGAATTTTTATGTACTTCTCTTGGTTTTCAAACCTAATAACAAAGATGAATCGTAAGGGAGCGAAGTCTTTCTAGAGTAGTGAATGTGAATAATACTTCACAGAGTTGAAAAAAATGTTTATCACGACACCAATGCTTACACTACGGAAAATTGGGGAAATAATTGTGGTGTATAGAGATTATTAATCGATGTACTAAGTATGTGTACTAATGAAAAAAGATAAATTGATATCCTATTCCTAAAAGATGATAAAAATTCAAGATCAAAACTATCCCATGCATGATATGAAGTTGGCAGTAGTGATATTCACAATGAAAATCTGGTGGAATTATCTATATGGGGAGAAGTATGAATTATATTCTTCATATAAGATCCTAAAATATATATTCAGAAATAAGGATATTAATATTCATCATCAAATATGGTTAGATCTCATCATGTATTTTGATTTATCAATCCACTACAATCCTAGTAATGAAAATAAAGTGTTGAATTCTCTATGTATAAAGGATCCTAAAACATTATCAATGATGTGAATTGAGTAAGATCCAATCTTTTTATATTTTAATAGGATGAATTTTGAATCATTATTAAAGGAGAATCAAAAACCCTTTATAAACTAATATCTCATCCATCCCTCATATTGAGAATAAAAGATTATCAATGAAATGATGTACAAATTCGAATGAAGTTTGAAGCCATGAGAAAGAAGAAATCCTCAGAATTAAAATTTGATTAGGAAGGAATTGTAATATTTGGGTTACGACTATGTGTACCATCCAATCCCGAGATAAAAAAATAGCTTCTTAGTAATTCAAATAGAAAAGCCATCATTATTCAACCAGGGAGGACAACGATGTATTGAGGTATCCAAAAGTACTATTTATGGGATAATATGGAAAACTATATTGTTGAATTTACATCAAAGGGCCTTGTATTTCAGCATATGAATTCTTTAAGGAAAAAGTATAATGGGATGATGCAACCATTTACTATAAAAATATATAAATGGGAAAACATCACCATGGACTTTTTCATCAGAAATATAAATAAATCTATAAGAAATAATTATATATGGGTAATTGTGGATGGCCTCACAAATACATCTCACATTATCACAATTGGATATGACATATGGATGGATAAATGTGCAACGATTTACATCAGATAAGTGGTAAGTCTACATGAGTAAAACTATCGATTGTATCTAATAAATATCTACGAATCACATCCATGTTATGGAAAAGTATCATGCATGATCTAAACACTATTCTTAACTTCAATATGGCTTCTCATCCCCAAACAGATGGCCAATTTGAAAAAACTATTCAAACATTGGAATAGATGTTGAGAGCATGTTCTATGGATATCAAAGAGGATGGGACCAGCATCTACATCTGGCTAAGTTCTCTTATGACAACAATTACCAATCGAGCATCCAAATTGCACATTATAAATCCATTTATAGGAAAATATGTCGAATAACAACTTATTGTGATGAAGTTAGTGAATTTCAGCTGCTAGAACCTAAAATGGTCGATGAAATGGGGGAAAGGTAGAAAACCATTAAAGATCACATATATGCGTCCCAAATTTGATAGAATATCTACATAGATAATTAATCAAGAGACATTGGGTTTAATGTTGGAGACATGGTATTCCTCCATGTATCACCATATAAGAGGGTCGTAATATTTGGGAAGAAACAAAATCTATGTCCCCACGTACATCGGCACCTTTGAGATTCCATATCGTATTAGAGTTGTGGCTTATTGACAATAACTTACACCAATGATGTCTCAAGTACACAGTGTATTCCACGTAACCCTCTTAAGAAATTACATACAGTATTCCCCACACATACAAAATTTTGAGGTCGTATGGCTGCAAGATGACCACTCATATTAGGACCAGCTAGTGAAAATCTTGGATCTTAGAGACTAATTTCAAATCAATAAGACCACTCACTTTATCAAAGTACTATTTAGGAACTATAAGTACAAAGAGGAAATATGGGAATGGGACAATGTAATGAAGGAGAGGTACCCTAATGTGTTTTTTCAATATTTTGTAAAATAAAATTTCGAGGGTAAAATTTCATAAGGGGGAAGAATGTAACAACCCATAATTCTAACAATGAAATTTTACCTTTTTATAATGATTTAATATAGTACAAATAATAAAAAAACATAAAGATAACACAATACAAACAGTATAAATAATGAATCAATGAAATAAGATGTATTTCGAGAAATTAAAGATCATATAATAGTTGAATAGTATCATAGACATCAAAATACTAATATGAATATTATGAATAGTAAATTGGCCAATAGAATACTAACCACGTCCATGAAGGTATAAATAAAATTTAGTTATCTTATAAATGAAAATATTATATAATTATATCATCGTATAAGTAAATAAATGTTTTGAAAACAATAATTTAAGTTTTCATATTTTTATTATACATAAATTTTTACCAACAGTTTTTTGAATAATATAATGATTTAAGATAATGTTTATTTTATTAAAATATATTCATAAATTAGTATTTTTTCATACATTTATATGTTATTTTTATGGAACCTTAATAAATTTTTAAAACTGTAATAAAATACGATATTTTTTTATATTGGTATTTGTCAAATGAATGATGATATTTATTAAAAATTTAAATTATCATGTTCAAAAAATAATTATCAATAAATTGAGTTGAATTTTTAATTCTATATTTAGAGGAATTTTTAGGGTGGATCTTTGGGTTTTTTTGGAAAATATTTTAATTTTTTGGTGAATATTGAAATTAGGTAATTTAAGATATAAGATAAATACATGAATTATTAAGTCATCGATGATGTTTGGTTGATGTAAGAACCATTGGTTTGAACTCACATGAACTAGTTACTTTACATGTTCACAATAATCTACACAATTAATGTTAATGATCCCAAATAATAAAAAAATGGAGAAAATATTCAAAAAAACACCCTTATGTTTTACTACAAATAACACCCCTCAACTCCTAATCTCCTCACGCCTATTAATCCTTTAATATTTTCTAATTATTTCCCAATACACTTCCAAATTAGATTCCCCATTTCCCTGAGGTTATAGTCTCAAAAAATTACGAAAACAAATTTCCCTAAGGGAGTTCTCAATGAGAATAATTCAGAAGGTAAAATCATCTTTCTCTTTATTTTAACTTCATATTCTTTAATTTTCCTATACTATCCTAATTTCCCCTATCGAAACATTCATGATAACACCAATATATTTTATGTACATTAATGTTATTATTTTAATGTGAAATCAACCATTGAGTCTCATCTACTCTTCCTTTTATTCTAAAAATGAAAATATCTTCTCCATGGTGTTGACTTATCACCTTCAAAGATGAAATTTTTTCATTTTCTTTTACCACCATCATGGATCGACATAAAATCCTTATAAGGGTTTTTACATATTGTAAAATATATATTATTAACATTTTTATGTTCTAAAAATAATGTGTTTAACAATAATGAATAATGAAACAAAACTAGTTAGTAATGATCGAAAAACCTAAAAATTTATCCATACGATTATCACTAACGCCTTATCAAATGATTCATCCACAACCCCGATAACCATATTACTTATTAAACCATTTAATCTTATGTATGTTATTTAATAACGTATACCTTCAAATATATATATTTATTCCCATTTTACATGATCTTTCATAAATTTATTCATGTGAACAAATCTTGGAAACCAAGGAAATGAACACACATGAATGATAAAATTGTATCTTATAACTCAAAAAAATTCCATTAATGAATCTAATAAAATCATAATAAATTGAATATATATATGAATTGTAATTAATTGATTAATTAATGGATTTAATTTTATTATCGAAGATATTAATTATAAAGACCTGGAAATTTTGTGGAATTTTTTTTTCATAAATTCATGGGATTTCTACAAGTCTGCAAAAATTTACAGCGCTTTATTCCGAGGCCTGGTGTGCCCAGAATCAATTTTTGATGTTTTGTTCAGTTACGTTCAGTAAACGTATGAGAGGGATTTTATAACTTTTGAACCGATGCTCGGAATTGAAATCTAAGGCACTGTTTAACTCGCAACTCCAGTATTCGTTTAAAAGGACTTTCACCTCGACGACAGTCAATCGAGAATGAAAGATAATATTTGAGTTTCTAAGGAAAAAGTTAAATAAAAATAAGTGTTGGCTTATTTTTATTTTTTCGGTGGTTAAAACCTCCTAGAGGTGGTTCAGGGTGGGGCCTACCATACCATAACCTCCCATGAGAGGTTATGGTGGTGGGGCCCACATGAGGTTTAAACACATCGTGTCAAATAAATAGGTGGGGACCACACTGGCTTAAAACCCCCTTTTACTCCCCATTAATTAATTGAACACCTCTCAATTTTATTAATTGTTCTCATTCAATTAATTTATTTAAAACCTTTTTGAATTCTTCCTAGCAATTAAATAATAGAAAAATATATTATTTTATTTTGGGGTTGGCATTATTCTTTTGGTAGAACAGAAGAAGAGTAAAGCTTGGAAGAACTATCCACCCAATGAAGAACGCAAAGAACACCATCTTCTATTTCGTCACCTCCGAACACGCACCCTCCAAAGTCGGATACCCTCTTCTTTTTTGGACTATGATGGATTGATGCCGCATTTCCGCAACATCGTCAAAGATTGAAAAATAAGGTAGGGGTTGTTTTATAATTGAGTTTTACCCTCCGTTCTTCATCATTAAAATTGTGGATTGTGAATCACCATTTGTTTACCATCATAAAGTGGAGGGTGTGGGCTACACAAACACGGCCTGGCCCCCCACCATTTTACTTCCCAGGATGACGACGACGGTGGCATAACGGCACCACCGGGGGAACGGTTCATAGGGGAGCAACGATGGCCGTCATTAGGCCGACCGCGAATGAAATGGGTGGCACAAAGGCCACCGGGTTGCTGGAGGGGTGTGGAGCAGTCGCGTCGTGTAGGTGGAAGGGCCGCGGCCAGGCGGGCCACAACGGTCGGACGGAGTGGCGCGGCGCCGTTGCACTACACGGAGGACCAGAACCATGGCCCGGCGGGCTGTTGTGGAGAAATAGGAGTGGTTGGCTACTCGGCCAGCCAGGAGGAGTGGGTCCCACGTGATCTAGACTGGCGTCACCTGGCGCCAGTTTCGGCTCACACCTGAACGACTTTTTCGTTCAGGAACCAGGGGGCGCGTGGTTCCCCCTAGACGCGGCTAAGGCGGACCCCCCGCGGGCCGCCTGGTCATTGGACCAGACCTGGCCCAGGCCGGGCCACCTAGTGCGGGCTGGGCCGCCACCAGGCCAGGCCTGGCCTCCCCACCGGGTCGGGCTACCACTAGGCTGGGTCGGACGTTCGGGCCAGTTCAGACCCCATTCCGGACCGTTTGACGCGAAAAGTCCTTTTCACCCATAACTTGGGCTACTGGTTTCTGATCAATGAACCGTCTATGAAGAAGGAAATATTAGAGCGAGTTAGTTCTTTTGTAATACCCTACATGAGGTTTGATCACAGTTGGGGTATGGTCGGTTTGGTTTGAACCAAAAATCCAATCGTGTCCCTGGGACGGAAATTACAATAACTCACAGATCGGGCATCTGATTGACGCACCGTCTATTGCGTTGAGACCCCTATGAAGAGGTGGACGTTTGAGATACTTCTAATTGCGACATAGTGATAGTTGGAGTATCAACCAGAATCTTGTGGAGAAGATCCTCTCGGAAAAGAGCGAGCAGAGTATAGAGACCTAGTAGCTGGCGGATACCTGACGACTTCTAACCTTTCGACTCAGAGTGTTTTGACTAGCCCAGTGGGAAGTTCCTCTATGTGACACGGAAGACCCACAGTGGGGAGCACCTCAATCTGACGCATAAGATGCATGGTAATCGACAGGAGGAGTACCCCAGTAGTCTATGAGGGGGAACACCTCTATGTGACGTGGTAAACCAACAATGGGGAGTGCCTCTGGTGAGGCAGCTGACTCAGGGTACTCAACAAGAGGAGTACCACAGAAGTCCAGGATAGTGGGAAGCACCTCTATCTCATGCGGTAAGCCCACAATACTCTATAGATGAGAAGAAAACCAGCAGCTGAGGTTTTGACAGTTTGACTGGGAGTGTTACATGTTACCACCCATAGAATAAAATCTTGGTTTTGAGCTTAGTCGATGACTTTTGTGTTTTTCTCATGATTGAGATGGTTTACTAAATAACTTATGTATATATATCGGCATATATATAAGTAATTTTTATCTGTTAAATTCATACTTTTTTGTTTATCCTTATTGGATTTTGTGAGACCCTAAGAATCTTGGGGTCCCTACTAAGTATCATTATAATCACCCCAGCACGGGATATGCCTGCACCTCGTTGTGTTGGTTGTAGACGATGGATAGCGCTGACTGAGACAGTGAGTAGCAGGACTCGATGGTACCCAGAGGTGGACCCCTCAGCGTGATGGTAAATGGTGCGAACAGACGGACGTAGATTACTGGGGAGTCCATCTTTACCTACCCTTTTGGTAGGAACTCCAGAGGACGACCCAGTAGCTGCTTTACTTCTTATTAGATATACTTGCTTTTAAGTTGTACTTGTAATTTCCTGTTGGGATTGTATTTCCGGCCCCTTTACTTTTCAGCACTCTTTGTATACATCTTTTCTTAGTGGTTTTTCTACCAACACGTACTCTATTGTGTGTTTTTTTACAGTTATAAATGAAATTCCTTCCCAGTTTAGGGATTTATGCCTTTGGTGCTAGTCTCCAGCCCCTGGCCTATGGATGGCGGGCTTGGGGTAGTCATGATATGGCCCCTGGGGGATGGGTCAGGAAAAATTAGTATCAAAGGTGTCAGTTCTACCATTAAACATGGGACTCTGATCTTTCTTTTCTATGAACAATAGTGTTAGGGGGTACTAAGTGTGGTTTCCAGTTCAGGGAGTATAGTGTTGGTGTGGGCGGCTGACATATCCATACACCAGGACCTTGACTACTGATTTTTGACTTAGTGCATGAAAACAATGGCTGTGTGTGTTTCTTTAAAAGTTTTTTTAAGTTGGCTCAACCAGGTCACCGCACCAGGTATAATCATTTGACTGTGTTGTAATCATTTCTTTCAGGATGCCTTCCCGTAGAGCCATGAGAGTCGTACGCTCTGACAGCCCACTGTGCGATGAGGCCTCGATGTAGGCCCCCTTTCTAGTTGTGGTACCAGTGGAGACATTAGTGGTACCACTTCTAATTGGGCCACGGATTCCACCAGCCCCTACAGCAGACGATGCACACCGCTTGAGCACGTTGCATGAGTTCCAGCACCAGAGGCCATAGAGGTTCCATGGAGAGATGGACCCACAAGTGGCTGAGGATTGGATAGAGGCTGTGGTTAGAGCCTTCAGGCTAGTTGGGACACCAGCAAAATACATGGTGATCCTTCTCACGAGTCTCTTTTAGGCAGTAGTAGGCAGATGGTGGAGCCTGATGCTCCAGGTTCATGTGGAGGCGACGCTACACTGGATAGACTTTGAGAGCCGGTTCTGGGTAGAGTTTTCCCATACAACCTTCATGTGGTGTGGATATAGGAGCTACTACATCTATATAAGGGTAGCATGACTGTAGCTCAGTACTCAGCATGTTTCATCGACCTATCTCGCTACTCTACAGATATAGTAAAATACCCATTCTTTAGGGCCCAGACCTTTGACATGAGGCTCAGGCGGGAGATCATGGATTTGATTATCTCCCTTAGCATCATGACGCAGGTAGGGGTGTTAGAGAGAGCCCTCCTAGTTGATATTTTCTTTGATGAGCAGTCACCAGCAGTGAGATCCACTTCTATTCGACATTCAGCGGAGTCTTTTGCAGCTGGCAGTATACAGATGACACAGAATTCTAAGAGGACAGGACCCACAGGTGGCCGACCGCATAACTGAGGATCAGTTGTTCGGGGAACCCAGGGCAGTGACATATATGCCATGAGTAGACATTGTTACTCATGCAGCGGGCAGGGTCACATGGCTCGTGACTATCCGAACCGTCGTTCAGATGATCATCAGACAGTTGAGGGACCTCCCAAGTTGATGCAGAGGTTCGATCGAAGTGGTCTACAGGGCGCAGGTGAATGTGGCAAAGGAGCTAGTCGAGCAACAGGTAGTGGACGATGTTACGAGGTGCTACCGCCACCACCACCAAGATGTCCACCCTGACTGCAGGGAGCAGGTGGACATATGAGATCTCAGCTTCAGGCAGCTAAGGCATACGACCATGGTGCTATGGAGAAGATTTGAGGTACTACATGTGTCTACTCCACCTTAGCTGCAGTTATTATAGGCATAGGTGTCAGTCACTCTTTCATTGTCACTTCCCTCGTTTGGTGCTCGGAGATTCTGACGAAGCCGTTGGCTCGATCCTTACGGCTAGAGACTTCTACGGGAGTAGACTCGATGATTACGCATTGGTGTCGGCAGTGTGAGATTACTTTAGGAGGCGAGAAATTCGGCTGGGATCTCCTCATAGCGGCGTCGAGGCCTTACGAGGATATTTGGGGTATGGACTGGTTATCTACATTCCATGATCATATTGACTATATTAGGCAAAAAGTGTAGTGTGTTAGCATGGATGAGACCAGTTTTACCTTCACCGGTGAGTAGGAAACCATTGGAGAACATGAAGGACTTACTCGGAGGAGGGTGCAACCGATCACTCGCTAGTTGGCTTGCCATACCCTCATACCAGTAGATGTGGAGAGTCCAACTTATCCTATAGTGGTGGACCAGTACTTGGATGTTTTCCTTGATGATTTTTGAGGACCACCTCTTCACTGAGAGGTGGACTTCTGCATTGACCTGTACCTCGGGATGACACCGATATCCTCTCCATCATATCAGATGGCTCCCGCTGAGCTTTGGGAGCTATGGGTACAGTTAGAGGACTTTGATGAGAAGGGATTCATCTGGCCCAGTGTTTCTACCTGGGAATCCCCGATTCTGTTTTCCAAGGATGATGGTAGATTTAGGATCTGTGTTGACTACCATCACCTGAACCAGGTGACCATAAAGAACAAGTACCCACATGCGAGGATTGAAGACCTCTTTGACCAGCTAAAGGGAGTACGATGGTTCTAGAAGATAGAAATCAGATCAGGCTATCACCAGCTCAGAGTTCGACATGAGGATGTGCGTAAGATAGCCTTAAAATATCCGTATAACAACTATGATTTCTTGGTTATGCCCTTCGGCTTACCCAACACTCTAGCAGTGTTCATGTGTATCATGAACAGGATCTTCCAGCCATACCTCTATCACTTTGTCGTAGTCTTCATCGATGACATTCAGATCTACACGACTACTGAGGAGGAGCATGCATACTATTTGAAGGTAGTAGTGGACACACACCGAGAGAACTAGCATTATGGTATGCTCTCAAAGTGACAGTTTTGGATTCGAGAGGTTCACTTCATGAGATATGTCATCTCAGAGGCTGGAGTTGTAGTAGATCCTGTGAAGATTGAGGTGGTACTTTCGTGGGAGTCACCCCGGAGTGTGAAGAAGTTACGGAGTTTCTTGGGATTGGATGGATACTATCAAAGATTCTTTCCAGACTTCTCTAAAGATGTAGCACCACTGTCAGCCTTGACTAAGAAGGGGAAACCCTTCGTGTGGATGAAGAGATGCCATCAGAGCTTTCAAAAGCTGAGCAAGGGATGTCTAGTTCCCCAATCTTGAGGCTTCTAGAGGAGGGCATAGGGTACATAGTCTACTGCGATGCATCATGGACCGGACTCGGGTCTGTCCTGATGCAGGAGTGATTTGTGATCACGTATGTTTCTCGGTAGCTGAGACAGCACGAGAAGAACTATGCTACCCATAACCTACAGTTAGTAGCAGTGGTATTCACTTTGAAGATGTGGATGCACTATCTGATGGGTGTGGGTTTCATCGTCTACTCAGATCACAAGAGTTTTAGGTATATCTTCTCATAGAAGGACTTGAACCAGAGACAGTGGCATTGGATTGAGTTCCTCTAGGACTATGACTTCAAGATAATCTATACTCTTGCGAAGGGGAACGCTATTGTAGATGCACTCAGCAGGAGATTTGGTACAGAGCGGCTTGGAGAGGTGACAGAGCAGCTGGCTTCCTTACAGATATCCTATGTGGATTAGGATGGAGCAGCCTATCTACAGTCTCTTACTCTCACTCCTCCACTTCTTCAATGAGTCAGGGAGGCACAGCGTGGGGACACTAACTATGAGACACGACGTGCTCAGATATCCACAGGGTAGGTACCTGATGGATTTTATGAATGTGGGGAGCACATCATCCTCTTCAGATTAAGTACATTGGTACTTGAATTAATTGAGGTGGAAGTGTTTAGGAATTCCACAATTCCCCTCAAGCGATACATATATGAATGGCGAAGATATACCAGGACCTCGGACAACAACACTGGTGTCCAAGTATGAAAATGGAGGTAGCGGAGTTTGTTTCTCGGTGCCTCACTTTTCAGCAAGTGAAGGTGGAGCACCAGGTACCAGGAGGCTTGGTACAACCCTTAGAGGTCCCAGAGTGGAAGTGGGATGAGATATCCATGGACTTCGTGACTATTCGTCCATGTATATTCAGGGGTCACGACTTGATTTGGGTGATCGTCGACCAACACACTAAGTCGGCCCACTTCCTACCGATCAGAGAGAAGGGTCCAGTATAGAGCATGGGACTCCTCTATGTGTAGAAGATTGTGTGTTTACATGGTATTCCTTTGGCGATTGTCTCTGATCGTGACACACGATTTACATCCTGGTTGTGGATGGGGTTTTAGGAAGCTTTCGGGACACAGCTTCACTTCAGCACCACCTTCCATCCTCAGATGGATTGTCAGACCGAGAAGACCATTCAGAACCTCGAGGAAATGCTCGTTGCATGTTTCATCGACTTCAGTCAAAGTTGTGATGATCAATTACCTTTGGTAGAGTTTGAGTAAAATAACAGCTATCACTCCACCATAAGGATCTCTCCTTTGAGGTGTTATACAGGTGACCTTGTAGATCAACCTTGTGTTGGATAGACCCAGGGGAGTCAGCACTGGTGGGACCAGAGATGGTACAAGCTACCACAGAGAAGGTGGATATTATCCAAGAGTAGATGAAGACTGCACAGAGCAGGCATAATTTTTATGCTGACAAGATATGGAGTCCTCCGGAGTTTGAGGATGGAGACCTTGTATTCCTACGGTTCTCACCTCAATGAGGTATACCGTGATTTTGTTGAGACGGAAAGTTATCTCTAAGATTCATCGGATCTTTTCAAGTCCTCAAAAGAGTATGTGGGGTGGCTTACAACTTATCTCTTCCACATCAGTTTCACCGGGTGCACGACGTCATCCACGTATCTTAGCTGAGAAGATACGTGCACAAACCTTCCCACATCAGCGACCATGGAGAGATGGACATTGATGATGGGGAGACATTCATAGAGGACCCATTGGAGCTTGAGTATAGACAAGAGCAAGTCCTATGTGGATGATCGATACCTCTGGTGCACGTATGCGGGCAGCACGGGAACTTCCAGGAGAGCACATGGGAGAAGGAGGCACAGATGCAGGGTTAGTGCCCCCAATTATTCCCTTATTTTGAGTTGCCACTTATGGGGATGTAAAGCCCAAAGGTTGGAATAATGTAAATACCTGAAAATTCAGTGCAATTTTTTTTCCTGAAATTCATGGGATTTTTATGAGTCCGCAAATATTTACGGTGCTTGAGTCCGAGCCTCGGTGTGCTCGGAATTAATTTATGATGTTTTGTTCGGGTAAGTTCAGTAGAAATATGAGAAGGATTTTATAACTTTTGAAACAATGCTTGGAATTGAAATCGGAGGGCACCGTTGAACTCGCAGTGCCGATATTCACTTAACAGGACATTCATCTCGGCAGCAGTCTGTCTAGAATGAATGTTAGTTTTTGAGTTTTTATGGAAAAAGTAAAATAAAAATAAGTGTTAGCTTATTATTATTTTTTTTGGTGGATAAAACCTCCAAGAGGTGGTTATGGGTGGGTCCCACCCGACCATAACCTCCCCTGAGAGGTTATTGTGGTGGGTCCCACCTGAGTTTTAAACAACTCTTGTCAAATAAATAGGTGGGGAGCACACAGGCTTAAAACCCCCTTTAACTCACCATTAATTAATTGAACACCTCTCAAATAATTAATTGATCTCATTCACATAATTAATTTAAAACAATTTTAATTCATTCCAACAATTAAATGATATAAAAATCTATTATTTCATTTTGCGGTTTGCATTATTCTTTTGGTGGAACAGAGGAAGAGTAATGCTTGGAAGAACCATCCTCCCAATGAAGAATGCGAAGAACGCCGTCTTCGATTTCTTCCCCATTGAATGCTCATCCGCCAACGTCGGATACCCTATTATTTTCTTAACTTTGAAGGATCGACGCCGCCTTTCTATAACATCGTCAAAATTTTTCAAACAAGGTAGGGGTGGTTTTATGATTGGGTTTTAGCCTCCATTCTTTGTCATTCAAATTGTGGATTGTTAATCGCCATTTGTTTCTCATCATAACGTGAATTGTGCAGACTGCACGAACATGGAATGACCCCCTCTGTTTTACTTCTCTTGATGATGATGGAGGCGGAACAACGGCACCACAGGAGGAATGGTCTGTGGTGGAGCAACGACGGCTGATGTTAGGCCGGCCACGAAGGAAACTGGCGGCGCAAAGGCCACCGGGACGCCGGAGGGGCGCGGTGCTGTCGATCGACGTGAAGAACCGGGCCGCGTCCAACATGGGTCGTGGCGTAGAAAGGTGGCCTAACCACAACCATAGGGGCGTGGTGCCAATGTGCCTCGCGGGTGGATAGACCGCGGCCGGGCGGGCTGTGGCGGTCGGACTGAGCTGTGCGGCGCCGTCGCACTGCACGGAGGACCATAACCACAGACAGGGTGGGACGCGATGGAGGAGCAAGAGTGGCTGGCTGCTCGGCCAGCCTGGAGGTGCAGGACCTAGGGGGTCCCTCGTGATCTGGACTAATGCCACATGGTGCCTGTTTGAGCTCACACCTAAACGGTTTTGCCATTCGGGAACCAGGGGGCACGCGGTTCCCCCCGGGACGTGGCTGAGGCAGAACCCATGCGGGCGGCTAGGCCACTAGGCCGAACACACATGGGCCAGGCCACCCTGCGAGGGCCAGGCCACCACCAGGCCGGGCTGCCACTGGGCCAGGCTACCCCACCGGGCCGGGCTGCCCCATCGGGTCGGGCGGCCACCGGGCCGAGTCGGACCTTCGGGCTGGGTCGGACCCCAGTCCGGACCGTTGGACCCGAATACACATTTTCACCATCATCTTGGGCAACGAGTGTCAGATCGAAAAACCATCTATGGCGACAGAAATATTTGAGAGAGACAGTTTTTTTGGTATACTCTACTTGAGGTTTGGACACAATTGGGGTATCGTCTGTTTGGTTTAAACCTAATATCCAACCGGGCTCCTGGGACGGAAATGCCTATAACTCAAAGATCGGGCGTCCGATTGATGCACCGTCTATTGAATTGTGACCCCTATGACGAGGCAGACCATTGAGATATATATACATGGGACTTCGTGAAAGTTGGTGTATCGACCAGTAGCTCATGGAGCAGATCCTCACAGAAACAAGCGAGCGGAGTATGGAGACCTAGTAGCTGTCAGATACCTGAAAACTGTTGACCTTTCGACTAGGAGTGTTTTGAATAGCCTAGTGGGAATAGCCTATGTGTGATGAGGAAAACCCACAATGGGGAGTGCCTTTGTGTGACACAGCAGACCCACAGTACTCGATAGGAGGAGTACCTCAGCAGGTTACGAGGGGGAGGACCTCTGTTTGACGAGGCAGACCCATAGTGGGGTGCGCCTCTATGTGACGCAACAGAACCATGATACTCGACAGGAGGAGTACCATAGTAGTCCAGGATAGTGGGAAGTTCATCTGTGTGACACGGTATACCCACAGTACACTATAGAAGAGGAGTACACCAACAGTTGAGGTTTTGACAGTCTGGCTGGGAGTGTTGCATGTTACCACCCCTAGAATAAAATCCTTGTTTTGAGCTGAGTCAATGACTTTTATGTTTTTCTCGTGATTGAGATGGGTTATAATATAACTTAGGTATGTGTATGGGAATATACATATGTAATGGTTATCCGTTGACTTCATACATTGTGGTTCATCCTAGTGGGATTTTGTGAGACCTTGAGAGTCTCAGGGTCACTACTAAGTATCGTTATACTCACCCCTGCACGGGATATGCCCGCACCTCATTGTATTGGTTGCAGACGACAGACAGTTCTAACTGAGACATAGAGTAGCATGACTAGACGATACCCGGAGGTGGACCACTCGGCGTGATAATACATGGTGTGGACAGAAGGATGTAGAGTGCTGAGGAGGCCATCTATACCTACCCTTCAGGTAAGAACCCCGGAGGACTACCCAGTAGTTGCTTTACTTCTCTTTAGTTGTACTTTCTTTTTAGTTTTACATGTACTTTCCTATTGGGCTAGTATTTTTGGCCCATTTACTTTTCATCACTCTTTGTAAACCACATTGCTTAGTGTTTTTACTTCCATATTGTACTCTTTTGTGTGTTTGTTTAAAGTTATAAAGGCAATACCTTCCTAGTTTAGGGATTTATGCCATTGGTGCTAGTCGCCAACCCCCTGCCTATTGAAGGTGGGCTTGGGGTAGTCACGATATGGGCCCTAGGGGATAGGTTGTGACATTAATATCATGTGAAGATCATTTTTATACATAAGTTAAGCGATTCTTTTGGAACCTTCATTTTTTCCATCTAGATACACATTATCTATCCTTATCCCAATGTAATTCTCAAACATTCTTATATAATCCACAAATATTTTTTTTGTATTTTCAAAATTATGTTTCTATCCTTATTTTATTCCAGTTAAGGTGATGTATAATTTTTATAAGGTTCTATTCCAATTTCCTCCCTATAACAAAACTAGATTAAAGGGAAATTGTCACATTAATAATCATTTTCAAGATCCATAATTAATCAATTTAATCCCCCGTTATTTTTTTCAAATCACCCATATTATTTTCCAATACAGTCATGTTTCATTTTTGGATTTATACAAATAATTATTACTTTTCTATTTTAAAGACCCTTTAATGTTTTCACTTAAACAACACTAAATTGTCTCATTTCTAAAGTTTCCTATACAATCTTTTTAATATTTTACACATCAAATGGACATAATTTATCATTATACATTACTATTTTCATTAATTAATGTTATTTTTTAATTAATCCAATCATTCTTGAAGATTTTAATGATTTGAGATACAGTTATTCCTTATGTCATGTTTCTGATACCCAATTATTTCCTTGGGTAACCCTTATATTTATACCTCATTTTTTATTCTTCTTATGGATAACATCGTCATGAAAATGATATGATGGGTTATAAAATATATTACTCCAATTCATTGGGTGGCGTTTAGTATCATGAGATGTCATTTTGGGATAGGGAGTGAACCTGATTCCTTTATGGGAATTTTACCATCATGTGCAATGGTCTTCAAAGTCAGCCTTAAAGCATACTCATTTCATGTTTCCTTTTTTCATATTCATATAATGAAATTATTACACGTAACTATTCTATATATTTTATTACTCTTTATCTTTAATCATTATCAATTTATTTTTCTGTCATCATCTTATCCCGTTTATCCCATGTTTTTTTCTTTATTCCTATGTTTATACCCTTATTGGGTATTTAGCTCATCCCTCTTGTTCTTGTATTCCATAAGTTAAAATAAGTACCCTGCCATAAAATATTACTTAATATTGAATATTAGTCGAGAAAATAAATTATTACACATTGAAGATCTTTTCATGATTAGATTTTTTAGTAATTAAGAAAAAAAGAATACATAACATCTCATAATCATAAATCTGGATACTATTAAAACAATATCCATTTTTTTCAAAAAATAAAACATTTCATATAAAACATAATATATTATAAAAATATTCATTACATTTAAATAATATTCCTTATTTTTCTTATACCTCCTTAAAACCGAATAAAAACATTTAAAAACATGGGATGAGCACAAAAGGCTCAATAAGGGATATAAGTGAAGATATTGTTAGTACATTGATAGTATAATTGCCAATAAAATCCATTTCATAAAAACTAGTTAACATTCATGGATACATCATTATGTTTACTTTATAAATATTTACCATATCACTCTTAAATTCTCCCTTACACAAGGAATAACCTTAGGTCAACATCAATCTTAATAGAACCCAATGAATTGGGGAGCTATAATGGGGATCACCCATCATATCTTGAGATATAATGGGATAAAAGAAAGAAAAATAATATACAAGGAACATATCATGAATAAAACACATCATAACTAATTTAAAAAACTGAGAATAACACAATCACATTTCAAAATACCATTTTCCATTAAAATAAGTCTTAGCACATAAACCATACACACAGAAAATATTGAAAACCTATTATTAAATAATAACTATAAAACATATAATGGAGAAACTATAGTATTAAAACATTATTAAATCAGAATATTACACCCATGAAATAAAAAATAACAATCTCTTTGTATTTCATAAGGGAGACATCAAAAATTATTTTAAGAGGACTGTCCTTTACAAATATCATAACATTTAATAGAGAATTAATTAAATGAAGGGAATATGTATATATATTATAAATAAACATAATAAAAAACAATATAAGAAAATTAAATTTCACAAATCCTATTATCATGGTAAAACCCATTGAAGATGAAGGTTAACACTAAGAATAGATATTGGTTTTAAAAATCACTTACAAAATTCCGGCATCGTATCAAGAGTATATTGGAGGGTTTAATGGGAGGGAAATGGGATTCTCATCAATAATAAATCATAAGGGCGGTATGGGGAAGGTTTTGAAATATAGCCCATCATTATTAATTAAAAATAAAATAGCACAACATAGATTAGATTGTTGAATAAAATTGAGAAGGAGAGGATCCCTTACGTTGGGTTCAACTTCCCTCAAACATGTTTAAACCTTATCTTGATAAATTCTCCAAGAGATCCTTTGTAATGCCTTTGGATTTGACCTTTCAATGAGACCATATAGTCTTAAACTAGGGGATGGGGCTTGGGAGGATTATTTGGTGGAACATATGTAAGCATTGAGGCTTTAGAGGTGTAAGAAGAAGAGGGGAAATTTGTGATATTTATAGTGGATGACAGGAGGAGTTTTCCATTATTTTAATCATTAGTTTAATTTTTTTCTCTAACGACTATGAATAGTATTAATTCTTGGGAAAAATAGTAAGTAGGGTATGTGAGTTGGAACCAAGTGTGATTACATCAACTCGGATATATAAAATAGTGCATTTAACTTATAATTTTTAAATACTGTATTTTACTGTATTTCACTATTCATTAAAAATTCAAGTATTTCAGAAAAATCCTAATACTTCACCCTAACCATTTATTGATGTTTATAATTCAAAATAGAAATCCATTTTTTGAAATCAATTTTCTAAATTTGATAATTTAATTTTTTTAGTAAAATAATATTTTATCCCAAAAATTATAATTTTAAAACAATTATTTACTTATTCCAAAATATGGCTATATCATAACAAAAATTAAATATTATATGAATACTATCATAGGTGAGATTAAAATTCATAATGTTATGTTTAAATTCATAAGAGTAAGATTAATAATCATAAGGTTTTGTAACTATTCACCAAAAATTATGTTGTTCTAATGAGACACTAAATAAGAAACTGATAGTTACCGTTTATGTTTTTTTAAATTCAAAATGTATAAGCAAAAAGATTATGTTTAAAGGGTAGTTGAAAAAATCTACATAAAAAATATGTCATGAATTATAATTTATTTTCTAAACCCTTGGTATGTAACATTATCCTCACATTCTCAAAATTTCATCCTCAGAATTTTAATTAATTATTTAATAAGTTATGATACCTTTCCCTCAGAGCATTGTATGATTCCCATGTTCGTTCATTATCCATGTTGTTTCTCCACAAAACCTTTACCAGTTGGATTAATATATTTTGAAATACATGATCTCTACGATCATGAATTAGAATAGGGTTCTCCCCATATGAATGGTTATCTTCAAGCCAAAATGTCTCTAGGCTCAAAACATGAGATGAATCCGGCACATACTTTCTCAACATCGAAACATTAAAAACATTGTGTAATAGAGAAATACATGGAGGAAAAGATACTCGATAGGCAACTACTACAACATTCCCTATAATTTCACAAGTTTCAATGAACTGTGGACTTAGCTGACCTTTCTTACCAAAACCCATAACACTTCTCCTTGGTGAGATTCTATGAAAAACATGATCACCAAAATCATGAGAAAATTATTTCTTACGATTCTCTGCATGATTTTTCTTCATTCTATGAGATTTCATCATTTTTTGCTAGATCAGCCTCACTTTCTCATCCACTTCATCTAATAATTCTAGTAATGTTAAATTATTTTCCCCAACTTCATCCCAGAATGATGTAGTTCTACACCTCTTCTCATGTAGTGCCTTAAAATGTGCCATCTATATACTGGAATGATAACTATTATTATCAGAAAACTAAAAGAAACAAATATTTTTATCCCAACAGTTTTGATAACCCATTGAACATTCTCTTTGCATATCCTTCAATATATGAATCATTTTCTTGGTCTGTCCACCAGATTGAGGATGAAAGGTAGTGCTGAAATTCAATTCTTTTCCCAACGACTCCTGAATGCCTTTACAAATTATATATGGGAACCTGGGATCGCAGTTTCATATAATAAATAGATTGACTCCATGAAACCTGATAATAACATTAAGGTAAAATCGAGAAAGATGATCCAATGACATAGTATCTCGAAAAGGGAGAAAATTTGTACATTTAGTAAGGCGGTCAAAAACAACCTAGATTTAATTGTTACCTTGAGAAGTCTTTGGTAGTCTCACAACAATGCCAATGGATATATTTTCCCATTTCCACTCTAGAACTAACAATGGCTGAAGAATCCACTTTGGTAATTCCCTCCCAACATTAACCTATTGACAAGTTAAACATTTCACATTAAAAACCACAATATCCATTTTCATTCCATCCCACCAATAACACTCTCAAAGGTCTCTATACATCTTTGTGCAGCCCTGGTGAACTGGAAATGGTGAATTGTGAGCCTCACATAAGAATTATATAATCAGTTGGGCATTATAAGTTACGCATAATCTCTTCACAAATCTCTGAACACAATCATAATCCATATTAAATTTAGGAAATTTACCTTTATTTACCAGTTTTACCTTTTTTAACTCAATGTGATGCATGTATACATTATTGATTCTGTTCGAGAGAGTCAACTTCAGTGACAACAGAAAAAAAACCAAGTAATTACCTACAATGACAACTTCCATAAAAAAATTCATCAAAATCATTAATCACATGGTCAGGTTTGAGACATAACATGGTTAATGATGCATGGTGTTTTTGAATAAAAACATGGACCTATTTGTCTTCTTATTCTGGATTGTAATTGATTGATCAATCACAATATATTATCAGTTCAAGTCATCTTATTTTCATCATGTTCCATTACTTTTGAGTGAATATATATATATCAAACTTGTACGGTCGGTATATATTTCACATTTTATTCCATACAGATGATGCCCCAAAATTTTTAAATAAAAACTGCAACTGTCAATTCCAAATCATCTGTGGGATAATTTAACTCATGAGGTTTTAGTTTTCTTAATGAATAATAAATTAATTGATCATTCCACATAAAAACAAAACCAATTCCCTTAAATAAAGCATCACTATAGTTGAAAAACACACCATTTCAGGAAGGCAAGTGAAAAACAAGACCATTCACCAATCTCTTTTTCAATTCCATAAAACAAAAATCATATTATTCTATCCAAAAAAATTAACCCATTTTCATTTTAACTTAGTTATCGGTCTAGATAATTGTGTAATGAAATTAAAAATCTATTGGTAATAACCTTCTAATACAAGAAATCTACGAGCCTCTATAACATTATTAGGTATTACCATTCTTAAATGACTTTTGTAATTGCAGGATAAACTTTTATTCTATCCTTATTTACAAGGTGGAAAAGATAAAATATATGTTTCAACCTAAAATAACACATGCTGAATTTTCCATAGTGTTTCATTTATTTTATGTTTTGTCAAACTATCCGTAGATGTTTTTCATGCTCCTCATTTCTTTTAGAATATAAAATAATATTATTAATAAAAATAACCACATCACTTCCATGAACTCATGAAATATTCGAGTTAAAAAATCCATGAATAAAGTAGATGAATTAGTTATACTGAAGGGCACAAAAAAAATTTCATAATGACCATCTCTAGTGTGGAATAATGTATTTGGGATTTCATTACCCTTTAATTTCAACTAATCATACCATGACCTCATGTCAACATTTGAAAAATATTTTGATCTTGGGAGATGATCAGACAAATCACCGATATGAGGAAACAAATACAGTTTTTAGTAGATGTGTTATTTAGGGCACTATAATCAATGCAGAGTCTCATTAAACAACCTTAATTTTGGAAAACAAGATAGGATCACCCCATGATGAGGTTCTAGGTCAGAGAAAACCTTTATATAATGATTCTTGTAACATTTTTTTATTCCAGTAGTCCTATTTTATCCATTTGATAAGGGGGTCTAGGAATTGTGTTAGCATTGGTAACTAAGTCAATAGTAAACTCAACCTCTCGATTAAGAATAAAAACATGCTAATCATTAAGAAAAACATCTAGGTATTCATTTACCTCAGTTACATCATTAATCTATATAGTTATCTTATCTTTAAAAATGTGACCATAATAAATTTTTTTTCCATCATTTATTTATTTCCTAGATTCCTAATATGTTATCAATTTTATGGGTTTATTCTAGTAAAAAAATTGTAACACTATATAAAAAAACGAATTTTTCTCTACAATCTATCATTGAAGGATAAAAAGAAATGCAGTCCATTCCTTGAATAAAATCAAACTCTACAAGAGGGAAAAACAACGTTTTTTAGTAAACTCTTTCCACAGAAAAATATAAGTAGATTCTTATAACTTCTTTTTCCCACAATATTTACTCCATATTTTATTACCATGAGTTGTAGTTCATTTGATGATTTTGAAGTCCCCAACTTTCTAAACATTTTGTAGAAATGAATGAATGTATAGACCCTCGATTGAAAAACACATTTGGGAATTCTATAAAAATATGGAATTTACGAGATACCACATCATTTTATGGTTCAACATCTACTAAAGTGGTTTAAAAGGATTTAACCATGCCCTTATTCTTGTAATCTTGCGGATATCCCACCTGAGTGACTAGCTTCGGACAAAAATTAGAAAAATGAACAAATTCATTAAAATAAATGCATCTCACAATCGACTTCTCATTGATTTTGAGATCATTTTCCTTTCACTCAGGAGGCATGTTTCAAATCATTAAACAACAGTATCATTTCCAATAATTTACAAGACATTCACCAGGTTTCATTTTGCAAAACTTTTCACATGAAGGGGAGTTAATTTTCTTACCTCCATATTTCAATGACTAATTCTTCCCCAAAGCCTGAAAACCTCAACACCTATTAAAATTATCATCACGAGGAACATACTTGTTTGAAAATAACATCTATATATTTTATGAATAATGAACAGGTTTCTCATAGATTTTAATCTCTTTGGAAGCCACAACACTTAGAAATATTGGTTTCAAAAACAGTAAAATATATTAATTTTACTATAAAAATACAATGTAAAATCTAGTACATACCTATCTAGTATTGTAAAATTGGCTTTAAATTCTACTAAAAATTCATTGTATTTCTACTTCAGTTCCAAGAATTGTATCTCTATTCTGAATCAAACTTTTTAGGAAAATATTTTTCAAGAAAAACACACTTAAAATTGTCCCATTCCAAACAATAAATATCATTCATTTCTCTTATATTCTTTACTGGAGACCTATATTGATCAACTTCACATTCAGTATGATAAATGGCTTGTATTACATTTTTACATTCCAATCAACCCATGACATCAAATATCTTTTCTAGAGCATTGATCCATCCTTCCACTTTCACTGGATTTTTAGTTCCACTGAATGATAAAGGATGTCTCCTCATAAAATGATCCTCAAAATACAGGTTTTATAATTTTATATCATATTCCTCTCTAGCATGTGTACCTCCATTTTTTATTTCTTGTGTTAACTAATCCATTACTGTCACAAACAGCTCGGTTCTGATTCCCACCATTAATGGTTGTAGATTCAGACAGACATCAGCCTCATGGCGTCTTCCTACTATAGAATCCCTATTTCTTATTTGGAAAAACATTATGAAGAGACAAATGTTAGATTAAGTGACACGGTCTACTTTAAAATCTATAACATTTCAAATTAACTATATATGAAAATTAATTTATTGTATTCTTTAAACATCATTCTGACCGCCTATGTTATCAAACCATCCTTTGATACCAACTACAATGACACATACTTAAAACTTTAACTAAACATCAATATTATTCAAGAAAATTAATTATTACTAGTTGAAGATATTTTCAGGTTTAGGGTTTTATTTAATTATGACCTAAAAAATACACAACATCTCATAATCATACTTGTGGATACTATTAAAATAATATCTATTTTTTCGAAATATAAAACATTTCAAATAAAACATAATCTATTATAAAAACCTTCATGAAATTTAAATTTTCTTCTTATTTCCCTTAAATAACCTTATATCATTTGAGAAACATTTAAAAACATGGGATGATCACAAAAATATCAGTAAGGGATATAAGGAATGAAATCATTAATCAAGTGATAACATAAAAACCACTAATACCCATTTCATAAAAACTTATTAACATGAATGGAATCATCATTCAATCTACTTGGGACATATTTACTATATCAATGTGACATTCACCATCACACATGCCTTTTGGATAACATCCATCTCCAAAGTACCCAATGTATTTGATAGCTATAATGGGGCTCACACATCATATCTAGATCTATAATGGGATAAACCCAACATATCTTGTGCTATAATGGTTATCGCCCATAAAATCTTGAGATATAATAGATTGAAACCACCATAAATAATATTCAAGGAATATAGGAAGAATATAACACTTCATTACTTTTTTACATCCATGATAAAAAGACATTCACATTTTAAATTTCCCTTTTTCGTAAAAATAACTCTTAGAACATAAACACTACAGACACAAAATTATGAACACATATTATTCAAAAATGACTATAAAATATATAATGGAGACAGTATAGTTTTAAAACATCATTAAATTATAAGATACCACTCATGACATAAAAAAGGAACAATCTCATTGGATTTCATAATGGAAACATCTAAAAATATTTTAAGAAGAATGTCCTTTACAAATTCATTAAAATTTAAGAGGGAATTGATTAAATGAGGGGAATATGTATATATACAAATAATATAAATTATAAAATATAATATAACCAAATTAAAATCCAAAATACTTGTATCACGATAAAAACCATTGATGTTGAAGGGTAACCCAACGAATGGAAATTGAGTTTAGAATTCCCTTACGAAATTTTGGCATGGAATCAGGTATACATGGGAGGGAATAATTAGAGAGAATGGAGAATCTCATCCTTAATAAATAATAAGGGATGTATGGGGGAGGTGAAAAAATATACCCCATTATTAGGAATTAAAAATAAATGAGAACAACATAGAAGATATTCTTGAATAAAATTGAGATATAGATTATCCCTAACCTCATATTTCACTTCCCTAAAATGTGTTTAAACCTCCTCTTAATCTATTATCAATGATATCCTTTTTAAATTCCTTTGTTTTTCCTTTTGGTGAGACCAATATGTCATGGATGTTGGGAAGGGGATTGAGATGATTATCTGGAAAAACATAGGTAAGGATCAAGGCCTGATAGGTTTGTGAGGAAGATGGTGAAATGGGTAGTATATATCGAGGAGAGGAGGAATTTTCCAATATTTTAATCATTACATTCATATTATTGCAAAATATTTTGAATAGTATTTATTCTTCTGAAAAAATAGTAAAGAGGGCATGTACATTCTAAGAAAGTGTGCTTACATCATCCATGATGTCAAAAAATAGTGTATTTAACTGATAATTTATATATACGGTATTTTATCATATTTCACTATTCATCAAAATTCAAGTATTTCAAAAAAACCCTAAAATTATTTTGAATTAATTTTTTATGTGGTGAATATAAAAGTGAACACAATTTTTTTAAAATAACATTATAAATATGAATAATTAAAATTTTAAATAAAACTATATTTTTTTCAAAAATAAATATAAATTAAAACATTTATTTACTTATTCCAATATATGGTAATATAATTACTTCAATTAAATCTTATATATATACTATAATATGCGAGGTTACATGTAATAAGGATATGTTTCTATTCATAAGGGTAACATTACTAATCATAAGGGTATGTTCCTATTTATTAAAAAATAGGTTGGTCTTATTTCACACTAACGAGCATATTGATCACGACTGTCTGTTTAAATTTTTTTAAAATAAAAACATAGAAGAAGAAAAATTATGTTTAAAGGCTAGTTAAAACTATTTACTTAAAACAAGGTATCATGAATTTAAATTTATTTTTCAAAACTATGGGGTGTTATAGTTATCCTATAAAGATGTAGTAGATAAATAGAAGATAGAATCTCCTTAAATATGATTAAAATAATTATTTTCTATAATTCCACATTTTCAATTTTATGTAACTAACCATCTCAATACAATAGAAATTATGATCCTTGGAAAGTTATTTGATTGTTAATTACGCTTAAAATCATGTTATAGTATGTGTAAATGGATAGGGTCTTTGTAATTTGTCCATATACCATTATGTATAGTTCACAAATATACATTGGGTTCCCAGAGAATCATTCTAGAACTTCATGGGTATTTGGAGCACCTATCCTTGACATATACACCATTTTTCAATCAATCATAAATATCACATATACAACATTGACATCAAAGTTTGATAACATTAAAATTCATTCAAAAAATTTCATAAAAAGGCACCATTTCATTTATCAAACACAATAACGGATCATGACATTAATCAAATGGAATTATATGTACAATTCTCCATTAATCTATTTATCATCAATTAATAAAAATATTTCATTAAACATTAAATATGATTCTAAAAAAACCCCTTTAATTCCAATTATCTACTATAAAAATAACGTAATTAAATTAAATAAAAATATATATTTCCCCTTTTTTACATTCTATAATCATTTTTTAAAATATATTGGCACACCCCAAGGGTTTTCTTCAAATCATTTTTCATATTCTATGACAGGTCCAACGGGATTCGTGAAGGGTTTCTCAAATTCACATTATCAAATTCACCTTTTAAATTTAAAATGATATTTAAAAACATATAAACACTACAACACAATTTAACACACATTATAATTATATAAACTATTTAAATTATTAATTAAACAATTTATCTCAAGATTTTTGACTAACGCTTGCCCAACCACGACCCTCAATTCGATGTCCTATGATCCAATTAAAAAAGAGGATATATATGATAAAAAACAATGAACTAGATCCAAATAAAATATATCAATAAAGAACTAGATATAATTCATTAAAAATTAAGTACAAATCATCCATATATAATGGTAAATATATTCTGAATAGATTGAAATCGGCATGATAAAGAGATTTCATACCATAGAAGAGTATATCATTAAATATGGTCATATGTTCTCAAAGAAGTGGTTTGAGGACCCTTGATATCCTCTTGAAAATAGTAATTTTGAATTAAATATTATTATGTATATATGGGGTGAATTAGTATATGATTTGATATTTTTAATTTAAAATTTTCGGGCTTTAAGTTTCCATGTTCTCGGTTTCCTAGGTAGGGTTGCATAGTTTTCCAAAATGTGACCCCTAGCTGTGCACCCGTACTATCTGGGGTGCACAAATTTCTTCTCATTTTCACATTATTTTTCATCTATTTTTGTAAATATTAAATTCCACTCGTTTTTGGATATACATTGTTTAGGGGTAGGTGTATAGTTTAGGAAAACCATACACCAACCATGCACTTCCCAAAAACCCTCCAAAAGATTCAAAAACTCCCCTCACTCACTATAGAAAAGATATAAACAAAATATGATAAAAACAAGGATTAAAGGTTTCTAAAAACTAGTAAAATTAATTTACAAAGTATCCAGGATATTACAGGTAGTGACCTCCAATTTTTGTATTATTTTAGTTGTTTATAAAAATGTCGCTTCTCCTCAATTATAAAACGGAACCACCTCTCCTTTCGTCTTCACACATAAAAAAATTAATGAATGGAAACTACCTACCCAAATAACATCAAAAATTCCATCATATTATCCTTGAGCCCATTTTTTGTATATAATTCTAACATAGGTAGTCATTTGGTGAAAACCAAAGGAGGATACCCAAAAAAGAGGTAATGTTCATCGATGAGTGTTTTTGTTTTATCTTTTCCTAAACTGACTTAAATTATTATTATTACATGATTTTATAATAACAATAATTTAATACATATAAATATATGATTCTATATTATGTTAATTTCATAAAACCATGTACACTTCAATTATATGGGCAATAAAATCCTCGTTTCTTTGTACGATGTACTACCTCATCATGAAACAATTTCATTCATTTTTTCATGACAACCTCTCACGTTTTGGTCTGATGATGGAGATAAAGTATATATATGATATTTATAAAATATTTATACCATTTTAGGGATATAATTATATATGAATTTTTAATTTCTATTTTGTTGGGGATAAGATAACACCTCTCATGTGTATGGTGAACTACAACCTCACGGAGAGATGTAATTTTTTCACTAATGCTTTTCATGAAATAAAATAAGGATAAATTTAATAAATATATATTATATACATTAACTAATTATTATTTTTCTAAAATATTTATCATTTTTAAAATATAAAATATAATCTTCCTTCTTTCCTTTTCACTCACTGAATGAAGATAATTTCATTCGTGTATATGTGGACTATCGCCATCACAAAGCGATGTAAATCTCTTTCCATCACCAATCCACATTGATGATATTTATACGTATATTCAAATAAATAATTTATTATACTATATATTATTTTCATTATATATATATAATATTTTACCTACCTCCTTTCTATATGGATCATTAAAAATTTAAAATGTTACACATGTGTAAATACGACCTACCGTCTCAAGGATTGTAACATATCTAATTTATAAAAACCATATTTCATAATTTGTATTAATATGATATTTCATTTATAAATGTTATTAATATTTAATTACTGTTATTCTAGATATGGTGTAACAATTACCAACGTAATATGACAAAAACAAAAAATCAAAACATAGATGGAAAAGGCAGTTAATACCCTAAACTTGACTTTCACATGGAATTATTAATAAACGAGTAATAAAATGACATAAGTAAAAAATATATACTATTATATATGTAATTTTAGTTTGGTCATAGATTTATAATAAACTTATATTTATTATATGGGCTTTTTTATTTGGTATGAAGGATGTAGAGACGTACGGTAAGGGATTTATAGTTTGTTTTATTTATGAGATACATATGCAAATTTACCCTTAATTTATTTATTTATTGGTGTATATAATACCTATATAATAAATAATATTATTAGTAATATTAATTTAATGATATTTAAAAATTCATATTATGTTATTCTTTCTGGGGGATTACAATTCAATTGATTAATAACGTGGTTATGAATTTTCATCTCACTTTTTTAATTCTATGAGGTACATGCCATATTCAATACCTATTTCACTTATGTGGTGTATATTATTCTCATGAATGTATTTTAGTATTATTATACTAAAAAAATTTTGGATTAAAATATATATTTTAGGATACATCTTTTATGGGGTTTCTCATTCCTAAAGTTACAAAATAAGTAATGTACTTTAATCTCAATTTTCTTTCTATGAGACATATGTCATATTATGCACCTATATTCTGTTATGAGGTGAATTTAAAGGACCATTGACATGTAATATCAAGAGTTTACATATGAATATAGTATTTTGTGTATTAAATAATGATATTCTATCATGGGGCTAACGTTTTAATGATACCAAATTGGTAAAAAATTTATTTTACAATCACATTGTTTTTCGTTATTGTTTGTTATTATGTTTCAAATGGAAGAATTTTATGATCCATAAGTCAAGAAACTCCTGATTTTTTTAACTTATGTTTATTCAAGTATAATACACTTTTTGGCTTAATTTTACTCTCTATGTACTCAAGAGCGCAAAAAAATGTTTAATAGAAAATTCCATTTTTAGTTAAAACACAATTTTTTCCAAAACAATGTTTTCAAAACAAAAAAAATTAATATAACATTTTTTAAAATTTTATTAACTATAAAAAAATTAACACCATTATGAATTTTTATATAAAAATTTAAAATTATTATTCATGTCATTTTTAAAAACCACTTTCTTCTTTGATTTTATATAAAACTTGAATAGAATATTTGTTTATAAAATGCATGACATGAATTGTATTTCCTATTATCATTACCACTTAATAATTATTTTCACCCATTACAAGTTTTTAGGGTTCTTTTGATAGGATTTTTTTCATTACTATTTTTGAAAATATTATATTTTATATAAATTATTTCAAAATGAAAAGGATATTGAAAATTTATTAGGATTTTAAAACAATTAGAGTGGAAATGATATATTCATCAAGAAATATATCAAAATATTTCTTAAGCTTCATTTATTTATTTTTAATGGTTTTTTGATGAAAATTACTTCCAAAATTTGTTTAAAAAATTATTATAGAATAGTTATTTTATAATATTTATTTTAAAAAATTTATTTTAAAAAAAGGATTATTTTCAACATGAAAAATTAAGTGTAATTATTCTTCAAAAATAATTATTCATATAAGATGACATGATTTGAGGTTATGTATGCTTTACTCAGGATAGGATCCAAGGATACCATTCTTATTCTATGAATATTTTTTTATGATGACATGATGACTATGAAGACCATTTAAATTTCCAGCGTTTATACCATTATATAATTCTTATGATACAATATTCATTCCCCATAGTTTATTCTATTATGAAAAGATGAATTGATTATGAAACCTATACCTTTCCAGGGCTATGATATGATGAAATATTTATGATGCCTATTTCATTTAATGGATTATGATACAATTAATGCTTCATGATCTTGTTGAACACATATGTATTATTTTCATTATGTGTGGTCGGTACCTATATCTCCCTCTAATTCAATGGGTAAAGATTTATATCTAATGTGATAGAGATGACTAGAATAAATACTAAACACAATTAAGGATGTGAATTTTTCCTCTACGATGGTCATTAATGTAAATCTTGACTACTATGACGGTTTGGGACGTGAACCCATTAGACTATGATAGCCTTGGTAATGATACCTGACAACTCACTAAAAAAAGACTACATTTGTGGGGGTTATTTTTTTACATTAAAAGGGGTTATAAGAACTTCTAAATACATTAGCAGTGGTAGTGAGGAATCACCTATAATTTGGTTGCCTACTATAACAAGAGGCAGTTTTGAGGAACTGTTGATACAATCCCCGGAAATTTAGTGTCATATACATTAGAGGGGGTGTAAACCCCCTATAATGCTGATTTAAATTCACTCAAAATGAATGCATTGGAGGAGGTTATAGTCAAAACTTCCCCTAATAGAGTGTATTAGGGGTTGTATAAGCCACCCCTAATGAGGTTCACTTTATGGGCGATTGTGAAAACCGCCCCTAATGAATCTTTTTTATTTTGTTCTATTTTTTCGTACCGACCCAGGCGCATTGTCCCACCCCTATCCATGCGCCCCGCTTAGCCTCGCCACACTCCACGACCCACTCCCTGCCTAGCATCATCCCGACATAGGCGCATCATCCTGGCGCATCGTCCCGCCCCATATCCAGGCGCCCCTCCTGGACTAGTCACATACCTTAACCCACTCCCCACATAGCCTCATTCTGACCTAGGGGAATTGTCCCGCCCCTATCCAGGAACCCCATCTGGCATCGTCACACCCCCTAAACCACTCCACGCCTATCCTCATCCCGCCCCAAAAACCCACTCTCCCAGTTTGCCCTCTGGTTTCACGTTCCCTTTTTCCATCACCCTCACTATCCCACGTTGTCACGGCCCCCTCCCCCATCCTGATTCTCCCCCTCCGGTTCTCGCACCCCTCTAGTTCCGTATTTCCAAAACCCCCTTCCACATAAAATAAATCAGCTTGTGGTGGGGTTCAATTCCGAACTGGCCAGACTCTCCATCTCGAAGCATCTAAGATGTACCACTAGGCCAAATTGTCTTTAGGAATATATGTACAAATTATTATTTTTATATATAAATATATATTGTTATCTATTTAAAAAAATAGTATTCATAAAATATATATCTATACATTCAAATAATAACCTATCTATAAATATTTATAAACTATATACATGTTTATATGTATATATATATATATATATATTTATAAAAATTATTTATATACATAAATATATATTTTTATTATATATATATATGTGTGTGTTTCCTCATGTAATATATATAAATAATTATATTTACATATATAAATATATATTTATAAATAACTTTATACTTATCTATGTTTGTTTATGTATGTTTTTAATATTTATAGATATAATATAATTATAATATATATATATGTATAAATATTTTTAGATACATATATGTTTGTGTCTGTGTGTGTGTGTATCATAAAAATAATATTATTAATTATTTTTATTTTTATTACAGCTATTTTTTAAACAATAAATATTATATATTGGTTTTATAAATACTATACATTTATTTTATAATTTATATCATAAATATATTATACTAAATACATTTATATAATATATTTATGTGAATTATTAAAATAAATAAATACATATTCATATATTATATACATGATTATATAATGAATATGAATATATATAAGTATATACTTAATACATTTATATATTTCTTTTAAATTATATTTATATAATGTATTTCAATACAACTATTTAGATTATAGTCAATATTCTATTCCTTTTATAATGGGGATACCATATATTATGTAAATCAATAGTACCACATGCAATCCCTAGTTACAAAAATTGTTGTTTTTAAAATTTCCAATTTCTTATATGCACCCAAAAAAATGCTTTAGGTATTCATTGATCTAGAAATACTATTATCCAATAATAATGTGTGAAATTATATTTATAAATTCACCAAACTCAAATTTTATGAGAAATCAGATATGGAAACCCATGCATAGTTCCCACACAAATAAATTATAATATACCATTTACATAATAATTAATTTTGTATCTAATCAAATTATTATGATTTTCTTAGATATAGGACCCTATAATAAAAGATTCATTGGTCTAGAATTCACAATGATAATTGGAACACCATCAGCCTAGGAGACAATATCATAAATCGGACATAATTTTCCATGGTTGCACAATATCCCCTGTTCATTGTGATATAACCATAATATGTATTGAGTTGCAAAATATTTGATGGTGAACAATGTGTGTATTTCTTACCTACATTTGGATACTTTATAAGTCCCTCTAATATGTCCAATATCCACTCCACAACACCTTAAACCTCCATAAATATAAAAAATTCACTATTTATTAGTTATATGGCCTTAAAATAATGAGTGAATGTCCAATAATTGATGATAAGGAACTTCTTGTAAAACCCATTTATTAATGCATTATATCAATCAGTAATATTTACAAAAAGGGCTAAAATAATTTTTACTATGAAGGATTTCACAAATAATCTTCAAACTCTAAGAGTGTCCTATATTACACTATAATCAATTTTTTAGGATTATTAAATGGTTTTATATATAGTATTAGAGGTTTTGGAAATGATTTTAATGATTTTATAGTTGTTAAAAAGTTACATAATATCTTTGTAGAAATTTATTTTATCAAGGAATCAACATTTGAACACCATAAATCTAATAAAACCCTATTATATTATTTTCTAAAAATATAGATTTCATATTAAATTAAAATATTTATAAAGTATTATCAATAAGAATAGTTCATCTATAATAGGTATATAAATTAAATATGTAGAGTTATGGAAGTGTCAAAAATAAGAAAAACTATAATGATATTATATATGGGGTGACGATGACTGAGGGAATTTTTTTTGACTAAATGATTTTTTCATCGTAAGGTATCCCTTAAAAAGAAAATAAATGTGTTGAAAAAAATTACATTGATGCGTTTCAGATTTAGTGTTATTATTCATTTGTACATATTTTTCTAAAACATTTGGAATAATAATTTGAAGGTTTATTTAAGAATTTATGATGTTATTCATTGAAGAAACCAATAATATTAAACAAAAATTCCCACGATGGTAAAAGGTAACAATTTATTAAAATTTAAAAGTAAAATGTTTTGCCTAATTTTTATAATGAAGAAAGTGTTAAATATGAATATGATGATGATAATTCAATAATAATTAGGAAAATTTTTTGTTGGATAATATGAATTATAATGAGTTTACTAGTGGTGAAGGAAATAATTTCAAAAAATTGGAAAATATTGGGATATATTTTTTGTTTTGACATGAGTTAATATATTTTTCAATGAAATTAAAATTATAGAAACATAATAGAAAATAAATTAATAATCATATCCTTCCATTAAAAATGAATCTATACTTATTGAAATAGAATCAAAATATTAAATAGAGATTTTGGATTATCAATTATTAGATGTTGATGAGAAAATTATAAAATAAGAAATATAATCAAATTTTAAGGTGAATTAATGGTAACATATAAACTATTAAACATAAAACGGTATTTCAAAACCTTGGAGAAAAGGTTTATGGTTATCTTCAGGTGATATATGAAATAAGTGCAATGATGATTGAATATAAATATCATGGGCTATCAATTCTAAATAAATTATGATTTTTATTAAAATTAAGAAAACACCCCTCTCCATAAGAATAAAAGGATATGGATATATATAAGAAATAATTAATTTAATTTCTATCAGACATTTATATAATGATTATTGAAATAAATTATGTTCTAAAAATCTATAAATTCGTAAAATTGTAACATATTTAAAAAATAATATATAAATTAAAATTTAAAAATTTGAAGGAGTAATTTTAAAATATATCAAAATTTATTTGGGTTCTATAATTAATTTAGTTCATAAAATGTGTTAAAATGAGTGGTAAAAATGATAGTTATTTAATTAATCAAAATAAAATACTCATTGTTGAAGAAACATAGTATTTAATTTTTATTGTGAATATTTTAGTGGTTTTACACACATTGAAAGATGGTTTTGGTTCAATGATGGTATTTTATGAACTTTTATTATTTTTAATTCATGATTTAATGGGTATCCATCTATCTCAATTAAATAATGTCCAGATAGAAGAAACAATTTACAAAATCTCATCGAAGGTAATTTTTCGATATTTAAATTATTGTGTAGAAAATATTTATATTATTGTAATGAACCTTAAATTTTTCTTTAAATATTTCTAGATATGTTGATTTTTAATTTGATGATTCGAGAATTTCATATAAAAATGTTTAAAGGGGGGTAATGACATCGTCATTGCTGTTTCCTTAAATAATCTATAAAATGAGTATCATGGAGCCTATATAGTGGTTTTTCATCACTTATGAATGATGATAAAAATATTAAAATGGAAATGATTTTTTTTACATGTTTCCATGTTATTTAGAAATTATAAATCACTTAAAAATTACAAATATTTCTCAATAGTAACTGAATATTACGTGTAGAAAATTGATGAATATATTTTATATCGAAAGGATGAAGAAAAACATGTTATGATTTTTTCAATATCGTAATCATATAAAGTAGTTCTTCAAAAAACATGATTCGTGGTGATGTGGTTAAATGATATTCTAGTTCTGACAATAGGATATATGAAAATAAGTAACTTGTTTCAATTATAATTTAACAAGTAAAATTATGTTTTCATCATGGCGAAGGAGAATAAATTGCAGATAAAATTAAATGTAAGGGATAGCCTAATGAAATTGAATAATCATACTTTATGAGAAAATAATTTTGATTTTACAATTTTAATAGTGAAAGATATTTCATTTGTTCTAAATTTCATAAAGAAATCATTGTGAACTCCTCAAATAAATATCTCGGAATTCAAACCAGTCACCATTAGAATTTATACATTCATATACTTATAGACCGATGAGATTGAAAGGTATAAATAGATAAAAATAATTTATCAATATTATTAATTAAATTATTTTTATTATATGTTTTATGTTATTAAATAATAAATTATTGGATTTGAGGTTGTTTAATAGCTTACCAAGATGTGATATACATGTTTTTATATTTTCCATAAGTTTAGTTCCAATAGATAATGTAATTGAGTATATAAATATAATATTTTATAATTATTTGATATGGAATGGAATATTTCCCAAGTTTAGTTGAATATACACCCCATATCAAAATTAGTTTAGTAAATGGAGGAGAAAAAATGGTTTTTAGATGGATCGAACAATAATAGTAGAGTGTAGTACATTATGATTATTTTGGAGGAAATTTATTTGGATAGTGGTGAATTTTGAAAAAAAATTCATAATCCTATTTTAAATATATCCACATTTGAAATGTAATAATATAATTTTTTTTTATTAAACTACCTAATGTTTTATGTAATCCCTTGTACTAATTATTATGGAAACTAAAACATTAAAATTATTGTTAAAAAATGTTCTGATTTGAATTCCATTATTTATCCCTAAGATAGAAGTGAATATCAACACTATAAAATGGATAAATTTATTATTATTGATAGTAATAGTTTTAGGATAATATAAAATTTAAAAAATGAGTGTTATTAGAATTTAAGACTTCAAAATTTGATGGAGTTGAAAAATAAGTTTTTGGGAAACACAATTGGAAATCGATAAATGCATAAGGTTAAATAATTTTCAAGATAAATGTGTTTATTTATTCATATACCATGATAAAAATCATTTATTTTATCCATGGATGATAATGAATGTCTAGATTTTTAATATAACTTTTATCATAAAAATCTATTTAAAAATCGATAACACTGAGGAGGGAAACACAAACCTCATTACTTTCTAAAGATAAAAAAATAAGTGTTATTAAAATATTGTACATTCCTGAAGTGGTGGATAATATTAATTAATATTTTTATTATATATAGAAGAATATCAGTTGGAATATAGTATCATAGATTATAAACAATAATTTCATTAGTAAAAATTTATTTTTATTTAACATTTTTATCAAAAAAATAATAATTTCGTGAATCAAAATATATGAATTCCTTAAAAATATAATTATTGGGGATAATGGATTGATATTTATGATACTTTATTCTAGGTTGGAATTCAAGAAACTATATTTATTTTTCTATCTATGTTAACTCAATGATGATACATGATATTCGAAATGGATATCATATCATTTATTAAATATGGTGAACAATAATTGTAAGTTTATTTTGAAAAATATGACGGATTCCCTATAAAGGATGATGAAAGAAGTGTTTTTATTTTTAAAATGGAATTATAATGGATGAAAAAAATTCATAGGGAATGTTAATCTAAAAGAGAATATAGATGGAAGAAAAAAATATCAAAAAATAATGATTTCGTTGAAACTTCTCCATAGTTCAAAAAATATTTTCTAACTATCATTCAAACTTACTTTGTTAGTTATTTAATTTTTAGAAGACAATTTCAATGTGTATTAAAATATATTTTTTATTAACTGAAGAATATTTTTAGATTTTGATTATGAGAGAAATTTCATTCCCCTTAAGACATAAAATTTGAAGAGGGAAATCATATATTACATCCTCAAGAGAGAAATAACATTGAAAAATAGATTATATTTGTAATATATAGTAAATCTATGTTATTTAGTATAATAAAATATTAAAATAGTTATATGGATAATAATGGTTTAGGGATAAATATAATTTAGTTTATTAAACTCATTAGTTGTTTAAATTATTTTAATACATCAGTATTATACAAGGAATATTCTAATATTGTGTGTGTATGTTATTAATGTACACTAATGGATAATCATATCATTATTACAATGATATTCCATACTTATCTACAAGGTACCCTTGATTTAATTATAACATATTATAACAAATTAATTCAGGATCAATGTGGTTTTTTTTATTTTGATTACTCTAAATGTATTTATGAATGAAAATCAATATCCTTTTGAGTAATAAAATTAGGATAATTATTTTTAGTCCAGTCCCAAAAAAGTAAAAAATTTATTACATTGATTTTGATTCATGAAAATATATTTCTACAACTCTTGAAACAACCCAATTGATGTGGATGAGAACACATCAATAGGATATCAAGGTGGAAGTGACGTTATATTAAATACGGGTTTCAGTTAACAGTGTAGTGAGTCGATAGATAATAATTAATATATAAATGTAAATAACTTAAGAAACAATAAATTTAATCAATAACTTGAATATCATGAATTGTAAGTAAAAATCAATATGGAATGTTAAATTACCAAAAACACATTCCATTTAATCAATAAATAATAATTAAATTAATCTGGTGATAATATCATAATGATAAAATCCTGGGTAATAATATGTAAATTATCAATTAATGAAATAAAAAATTATTAGATGTAATGATCTCAAAAAACATGATTTCACTACTATCATGATCTTTCACATTATAGTTTACAACTATGTGTAAAAACATTTTTAATCCATGTTTAATCATTTACATCATCACACAACCAATGCATTGAAGGATACATAATTCCAGACCCCACTCAACACTACATGTTCAAATAATTCCTCGAATATCAAATAATAAATTTAATTCATGTATAGTGTTCCTTATCATCAAATATAATTATTGAGTAAAAAATATGTATTTAACAATATTTCACTAGATAAAAAAATTCAATATAAATTATCATTTGTATCAATTATATATAGTTTAATCAATTATCATTTCCATGATAAATAATAATGATATTTAGTTGTATTTTAATTTCATATTATGATAAAAAAGAAAACATTTAAAATAATGTTTATTACTGAAAAATTTAATCAATAAACTGAATTTCATTACTTTCATTTTTCTAAATGCTCATATACCATCCATATAATGAACAAGTATGGTATCAATACAACATATCCTAAGATGATTAAAAATAAGATAAAGTATTTTTATCATTGAAAAAAATAAATACCATTAAAATATCATTAAAACATTCACAAGGAATGTATACGTTTTAATTTTAAAATTCATTTTCAATAATAAAAGTTTGAAAAATATTTTGAATATAATATTGATAAATAATATCATTTGAGACAAATAAATGAATATTTGAAACATTTATTGGTATTGAAAATATTAAATTTCATACATGACTTACACATTAAAACAAATATTTATTTCACATTTTTAGTAAAATCTTTATGGGCGTTGATTGGAAAATGATAGGAATATTGCTTTCCAAAAAATTTTAAAACTGTTGATAATGGGAAGTGAAATATTTGTTAAATCATTTATATAATTTAAGAAATATTTTCCGAAAAAATTAATAAATATTTTTTTGATGAAAAAGAATTTTCGACCGAAGATAATAATGAAGTATTATTTTATTAAGATAAATTATCAATAACATTAAGTACAATATTGTTGGGAAATGGTAATATTACATGAAAAATCAATAATAACCTAATTAAATTATAATAAAATGGTATTATAACGTATTGATCAAATAATTTCATGCAAGGAAAATTCAATCATAAAAAATCCTGATTAAAATGATATTTTGAAATAAAATATAATAAAAATCAAAATGTTGATGTGATAATTAACCTATGAAATGATTATGGGTATCAAATATATATCGAAAATAAATAATTAGAATTAAATATTAATATTGTAAAAGGTATATATATACATATTCATATAATATCAAAGACAATGAAGATGTAATATAACCCTATAAATAAAAATTGTGTTATGAAATTCATTACCACTCTGTAATGTTCATGTCAGATCCACTTGGATTAAATAATTCAATTTAAAAATTAAAATATCATGAATTTTTAATGAATAATGAAATTAAATTTAAAATATGCTGTATATAAACTTTATTAAATAAATTGTCTACATAACATTACAATATTCCTCAATAAAGGGAAATTGATATTAATTCACTTACCTCACACATCCTTTTAGCTGAGCTTATCTTAAACTCATGTATAATGGTTTTAATAATTTTATTATGTTAGACTAGAAACATATTTGTATTTATAATACATTATATGACCCCCTTATGATATTTTACTACTTCTTAGTTAATTATTTTACATTATTTTCATTGTTTTGAGTGTTATTTGGCTTGTTTTCAAATGCATGTTCTTTTCATGATAGTTATAGATCCTATATATTTTATATTTCCATAAATTATATAAATATATTAATTTTATAAATATCAATATTCTTCGTTATATACATTTTTTTGAATAATTGTTTAAATTTGATTAATGAGAATGGACAGATCACTTTGCAGATATTGTAGGATGTACGTATGAACAACATTATCATTTACTTAACGATTGAAAGGGTAAATAATTGGATTCTATATTAATTTTAAAGAATCATTATATTTCATAAATATCACAGATATTAATGAAATTTTTCCTCATTACATTCCATTTTAATCATATGTGTCAAACAAATAATGTCACGTCATGAGGTGGTAGTTTGTCATACACATAAGAAATGTTATAATATATTAAGATACATGGAATGAAATAAGATATATATTATATTAAAATTATATAATTATATTTATTTCAAAAATATAATATCAATTTTTTAAATCCATAATTATATATATCCTTTAATGGTGTCGACGGAAGTAAAATTAGATCGGTTCGCAAGGAAGTAGTCCACCATAAACACGATTTATGGTTTTATTTCCACTTCAATGGAAGTGAAGATGGATATATTCCATTAAACTATCAAAATAAAATCTCATTATATAGGATATAAATTTTTTATTAAACTACCACGATTTATTCATAAGGAGGTGTAATAAGAAATAAAATAGAATAAACTGTTTTAGAACAATACCTCATCTTCAGAAGACCTATTTATGATTGCAATTGAATCCATACTAGGACAGATTTATAAAAAAAATAAGGGCTGAAATATATTTTTAGTGCATTTTGGAATTTATTTGGTCTAGTATTGGATAGTAAAAAAGGATTTGGATGTGTGAATAGGATAAGAGAGGGGGTACCCTTTTATAAATGGGAGAGAGAACTCACATTGAAATTAAAAAGATATTAAATTAAACCACAACTTATTCCTAAATAACTCATTCATAATTGGTTATTATCATCCCAATTAGGTGGTAATGTATAAATAAGGACATTAATATGGTTTTGTAAATGATTTTATGTCAATTTATGTTTCATCTTTTTAGTTTAACAAATTTGTAAATCTGTTTTATCTAACCAGTGAAAATTAGTTTATTATGATATTACTTTCCAAAATGGTAATATATTAAGTTAAAATTATTATATAATATAAATTATTATTATTAAAAATATGAATTATAATTTTTTAAATTTAAATTATTGAAGTTTAAAAGTCCAATTAATAATTATACACACAAACGTAATAGAAAAGAGTGTTTCCAAGGAGAAAACTTTCAAAATTATTAATGAATTTTATATCAAAATTATAAATAAATTTAATTAAAATTAAATAATATAGTTAAATTTGTATATAAATGATATAATTTTTCTTTAGAACCAATTTACAAGATAATTTATCCTTTTAAATTATTTAATTGAAAAGGTTGATTTTCATAAATGTCGTTATTTTTCAGTATTCATCAAAAAATGAATTCTTTTAGAAAAATTCATAAAAATTCAACCCAATATAATTTTAATATGAATATTTCAAAAAAAATAAGTTAATTTTTTATGATTCCATTTATGATATTTGAAAAATAAATTTAAAATTATGGCGGAAAATCATGACTATACTATTTAAAAAAGTTATTTCTAAAAACCATTCATTTACAATTAAATTATTCTTATTTTATTCCAAATAAATGGATAAAAATAATATTAAAATTTTAGTTATTACTATTCATGCCATCCAATTTAACATATATGTTATAATGGTATACCATGTTATGGTTTTTTTAGTCTTGGGGTTCCATGTTCAACAAGCTATCGATGATATTAAATTTAAAGAAATAAAATTTATAGGTTGTTCAAGATCAGTGTTATGGGTCATATATGCTATAAAATACAATGTTATTCTATTATAATTTCATGGTTTCACAGTCTTCTCATATTAAATAAATTTCATCCTTACAATTTAATCTTGCACCTAGAAATTATCAGTTTGATTTTGAAAATTTGATTGTTGAAAACACACATTGTAATTATTGTTATTAAAAAAACTCTTCATAAGAGTAAAGGGGAATTAAAATAGTCTTTTGAAATAACAAAAAAATAAGTTTATATATAAGTAAATAATTTTTGAAAGTTGAAATATAGACTAGTAAGAGAAGAATAAATAATTATAAAGAGTTATATATATCATTAATCAAAGGAAATTTAATGTTCAATTGAACATTATAGAGCTCAAAATCATATATTTGTGATGATTTAAAATACTATTTGATTTATAAAATATGAATTTTATAGGATACAATTATTTGTTCATTATCATTTTGCTAAATTTGAAGAATTATTTTACTCTCTATGTATATAAATAAATATATTTACTTGTTATCAGTCAATTTTAGAAGGAAAATTGTCTCATTTGTTTGTGCTTTGATAAATTTCCCCATCATCTCTTGATCTATGAAATGAATAACCCCAAAAAATTATTTATGAAGCACTAAATTTGAATTATCACATCACTTAAGGTCCGTAAATGAGTGACAATTCATTCCTCTTATATCTAAAAAATTTGTGCATCCAAAAGGATATTCATAAGTTATCCAATATAATACATTAATCTCTAAAACTTCATAGTAACACAACTACTTGAATATTAATAACTATTCATCAAGTGTTTTAATTAAAAACAATAATATATAAACCAAACCATCACATATACTAGTGGTAGGGGAACCACACCTTTCTCTATTTGGTTATGGGTTTAAGTCCCAAATACTTTTCAATGCGATGGGTAGTCAGTCAACATGTGTGTTGCCCTTTTTCAAAAACAATACGATTTTAAATTCTATAATGTTCTTAAAGTGTAACAACCAAAATTTACATAAAATTCAAGAAATGGTAAAACAAAAAGGTTGACAATATTAATAAACATTTTCCCATATTATGTAACTTCATACTACATTAAATTAATTTTTATCTAAACAACCAACTAAACCAATGGGTTTTATTTCCATAAATGTTTCCCAAGATATCCTTAATCATGGTATATTCCCTTAATATAATAATGAAAAATTGTTTTTTAGGGATTTAAATTTATCTTTAATTTTATACTCATAATTCCGTGATGGTATCCTTATATATTAGCTAAATGAAAATATATATTCTCCCAAAACTAAGTCAATAATTATTTGTTTCATGATTCGTATAACAAAAATGCCATTTCTAAAAAAACACTACAATATAATCATGTAATCTTAATAAATACGTATATAATTTTATTTTCAAATAGTTCATTTCTTGATCAAGAAATGTACGTTTATATGAGGGAATTTTCTTAGAAAATTCTCATGTTCACAATATTTGAAACATAGCACTATAAATAGATCCCTAGGGTAGAACTTATTTTCTCCCACTATACAATTTATTTTTCCTCATCAATTCATTCATGTATGACCTTATATTATACACATAAAACATTACACATTCCATTGAGTCACATTATTGGGTGTCTATTTCCACATTTCTAACAAGAATTAAATCACGTCTTCTTTCCTCCATAGTCTCTACGACTCAATCTCTTAGAAAACTCCATCATTTTCCTCTTTGGTGAGTCATGGAGTTTGTTATGGTATAGGTTTTTAGTTATATTTTAGGTCCAAAAATTAGTAATAATAAAAATATCTATTATTCTAGTCACTATCCAATTTGGTTTCTTGTAGTCCCTACATTTTTTCTTTATATTGATTCCTTCAGTTTGCAGCAATTGACCAAAACAAAAAATCATTTTGTGAAAAAAAATAATAAGTGGAAAAAATATAAAAATTTATAGAATGTCTAAATCATGAAACCCTATTTTCAATAATTTGAAACATAGGATTAACCTATGTCATTCATTTTAATCATCTATTTGAATCCATCATTAAGGTTTCTAAGGATAATGTGAATTATCCATGATTATACCCCCAGAATTTTCAAATCAGTTGTGTATTATGTTACATATTCTTTTACTAGGGAACAATAAAGTAAAGACCAATGTATCTTATCAATGTTTTTACCCCAAGGTAAATCTTTTCTAGAACCAAGTAAACTTGTAGTGTCTATAAACTAATGTATTTCTTATTAAATCCACATATCTCTATCGTACCAAAACACTAGAATGTTCTCATATAATTTTCGTCAAATTCGATCATATGACCATGTTTCTTAGTCTATTATTTCTTTAATATTGTCCACAATAATTAAATAAAATATATATTGATTCCAAATATAATGGAATGAACCCTAGTAACCTAGATCTTGTGTCTAGTTTACTACAGTGGAGTAAGATACAAGTTATTACTTCCTAAAAGATCTAAATGTATTGTAGTCCTGGTAAACTGGATACATATATGATTCCCATATTACATTTGAATATAGAAATTATAAAATAATTTTTTTTGAACAACATTATTACCTCTATAATATCCTCACATATCATTCTTATTAAACTTACTTCATTGTTGACGATGTAAACAAATTAAGGAGATCTCAAATGCTTAGTAAGGGTTAAGTATGGTTAAATGCTTCATGAATACTTAATCATAATCAACATATCAAGGTAAATAAATGAAGACACATTCCATTTTAATAATTTTACTACTATGATTAGAAATAAAATCATCAAAATAGAATTGTAAATAATTAAACACAAATTCCACTTAATTGATAAAATCAATGTCATGAATATATAAATAATAATCAATATTTAATGGAAAATAACTAAAAACAAATTCCATTTAGTAAATAACATAAATATCATGAATAGATAAATAATATTCAATATGGAATGGTAAGTAACTAAAAATACATTTAATTTAGTTAATAAATGATAATAAAATTCATCTAGTGATAATACATTTGAAGAAATATCATGGATAATTATTGATGAATTATTAATGAAGGAAATTCCTAATTATTAGATGAAATTATCTCATATATCATGATAACTCTACTATCAAGACCTTTCATAAGACTTTTTAAAACTATTTTTAATAACCCATTTCATAATTTTTATTGATAAGCCTCATGAGGCTACTAATACAATGAGGGGCTATATAATTCTTAGCCACACCCACTACTACATGTCTAAATAATTCCTCTAATATCGAATAATATATTTATCTCATGGATAATTTATCTAATCATCAAATATTTTCTTCATGTAATGAATATGGATTTTTTAAATTTTCATTAGATATACAAATAAATTAAAATATATAACATTATTTTTAGAAATTATATACGGTTTAAGAAAGAAACATGTCCACGATATGTATTATGGATATCTAGGGTAAATTTATTGTTCAATGTTCATATTAAATTGAATATTTCATTAGATGGTTAATGACTAATGAAAATGAATTGAGAAATATAATTTCTATTCTTCCCATGGTAAAAAAATGTCTTAATCCATATAAATAATGAATAAGTATGGTATCAATACAATATATCCTATGTGGAGTATTTGTAAAATAAATGGTTGTTTTCATTGAAAAATATGAAAATAAATAAAATTCCATTAAAATATTTCTGAGGAAAATAACATTGAATTCAATAAATATAGTTTCTTAAACTGATCGATCACAAAATATTATTGAAATAAATTTCATTGAAAATAATTTTGGGAACATATAATGGAATATTTAAAACATTTTGTGACCCTAATTGTGGATAATTATTTACATGTTGTACATATTAAAATAGAAATTCGTTTAACATTATTTATAGTATCCAAACGGTCTATGTTTGGAAAAGAATATAAATATTCATTTTCAAATAAATAACAAAATAAAAAATTGGGTTAAAATTTATTTTATCAATCATTTGGATAATTTTTTAAATAAAATGATTAAATTTTTAGAAAACATGGTTTTCGAATAAAAGGTTTTTTAGATTGGTGAGAAAAATGATGTTGTATTTTGTTAAAAAAATTCCTAATCAATTTATGTACCAATGAAAAGAAAATCATTAATATTTAAATTTAAAATTGTGAATAACTAGATGATAAGAAAATGAAAGGATTTTATTAGACAATGATCAAATAACTTCAGTCAATGTAAATTCAATCATAATCAAGATTAAAATTAAATTGTTAAATAAATCATTAAAAAGATCCTCAAATTAATGTAATAATTAATAAATGTATGTAATATGTGTATCAAATATAAATCCAAATAAAACAAATGGATATAATTTATAATATATTCAAATTTAAATAAATTCATAATTATATAATATCAAATATATTGAGGATGTAATATAACCAAATGAAAAGAAATTTAGTTATGAAATTATTTACTGAATTGTAATTTTCATGTCAAATAAACATGACAAGGTAATTCATATGGAAAAATAAAATACCATGAATTGAAAATTATTCTTGATAATTTATTTAAATATCGATGTATGTACACTATATAAAATAAATTAGGGACATAAAATTACAAAATTCTTTAATGAATTGAAATTAAGAGGAAGTCCCTTACCTCATGGTTCCATTTTTTATGAACATGATTTAAACTACTATAAATTATTTTAAGTAATGTTATTGTTTTATACCTTAATTATATTAATATTTATAATATCATATATTATTCCCTTATAACATTTTACAACCTATTTGTTAATAATAAGTACTTATTTTCATTCTATTGAGTGTTAAATTATTTTCTTTATCATGACTGTTAGTTCATGAATCATTCAATGGTTACACATATTATATACTTCCATAATCTCTATATTGATTTTAATGTTATAAATATAATTTTTGTTCATTACATGCACTTTTATACGAATTGTGAAAATTTGAACATAGATAATGGATCACATCGCTTCATTGAGATAGTAGGTCTTACATACATAGAGGCACCATTAACATTTCCTTAATAATTTAAGGTTTAGATACATTATTTTTGCCTTAAATTACTTTGGAATATTCCTATCAATATATTTAGAACTAGGAATTTAGAAAACATGTGATTATAAGTTCCAGTGTGAGAGGAATTAATTTTATAAAAATATTAAATATATTTTATATTGTATGAGACCATTTTCTAAAAAATGGGATAATACATAAAATAGGTCTTAGATCAAAAATATTAGACCAATGGTTAATGGATAACATGATTTATACCCTAATCAAGACCTAAAATTGTTTATCTCAGGGCATTTAGGAAAAATTGTTGTCAGGGGTACATTCAGTGGGTTAATTAAATAATTAATTTAATTAATTTATTAATTGAGTTATATAAAAATCATCTATAGAAACTATTTTATGGTGGTTATATAGTGTTATAAGCATAAAACTATGATTTTTGAGTGGGTATTTTTACCACATATCATTGGTAAATCAAAATTAGATGATAATGAGACAACAAATCAAGGAGAATCGAGGAATAGTGAACACATAAAATTCTATTATTCATTAACCAGCATGTTCATCATCAATGAATTATCTGAATTTTGTTAGCACTCATCAATCTTTAGATTCATCACTAATTGATTAAAATATTTATTATGATCACTTTTTCCTTTCATCTATGTCAATTTCAAACATTTTCATTCACTCGCATGTCGATTTTAAATTGATTTTTCTATATATGTATATATATATCCATGTTTTTAACCCCAAGAATTCCAATTAATATATGTTTTCCAAGAAATATTTGACAAATATCATTCAATTTTTTTTAATTATTTAGATCTATAAATCATTGTTTTTTATCTTCACAATTAGGACACAGGGCCATGGATCGACATTGTTAGGTAGGATCGAGCATGATTGAACCAAAAGATCTATGATAGATTCACATGACTAGAATGGATTAGTGATAAATGATTTATTTGTGATGATTTTTAGATTTTAGATGATTTATACATGGATTTGAGAACTGAGGTATATAGTTACATGAAACAAGAGGCATGCATGGCACATTGGGCATACGACAAACCCCCATTGTCAACATGACCAATTTTTTGTCTCCAGATAAAATGATACAAATAAAATAGGCCATTTACTTTGGTTTTAGGTGTCCTAGTGGTGATATATGTTGTGGGAAAATAGTAACTAGAATGAATAAAAATTATATGGATTTATGTGAAAATCATGACTACACATTGTGTAGTTTATAAGAATACATGGTGTGTAGATCCGTCTCTAATGTGGGTATTATTTCTTGTGAAAAAAGTATCACACGCCGTGTTGTACCCACACACATCTTGTGACTTGTTTTTTGGAAACCTGGTGTGTAATCTGTGAGTAAGGGATAATCGGAAAGTATTGGAACATGCCACATATCGGCACATGACTAGGATACATGGTGGCCTGAAGGACATGGGTGGGACCCCATGAGGGAGGATACATTGTGTTCTAAATTACATATACATGGGATAAGGTTTCACAAAAATGGAATGGGTCACAGGAAGAATAACAGGTGTTTGAGCCATGTTAGTTAGTCCCCTTAAACATTTTGTAGTGTTGCATGGGCAGTTATCCATGTATCATCAACAACATATCCAGGTAGCGGAGCGGGACCACACATCGTTTGGGTCCCCATACATGTCGTGTACACCTTAATCCTTTTAAAGGAACCCTCAAACACTCATATCTCCATCATTTGGTCTTTGCTTTTGGATCATGAGTATCCTATCCTAAGTTTGTTTCTGCGCAGAACACAATGGTGACCTTCATAGTGTATTTTGAGATATGATGTGATGTGTTCAGAGTGTTATGCTTCATTAAGTGGGGGTGGATGAGGTATGTGATTAGGGAGGATCATTATAGTGGTACCAAACTATGGAATTTTGTCATGGGGCCTCGATCTTTATAGTGGTACCCCCTGATATATTAGGGCATGGGTCGTCTATCTATTGAGTGGTACCCCAATGAAGCACTGGGTTATGGGTCCCCTATATTTTGAGTGGTACACCCTAAGGGAATACGGAGTGGGTCCTCTATATAATAAGTTGTATCCTCTAATGGTTAGGGTTTTGTTCATTTATCCATTGAGTTTTACCCCTATTAGATAGGGAACAAGATGTCCTTACACTATGTGGAACCCCTTGATGAATTAGGTTGTTGGTATTATACATAGATATGATTCTCCCTCAACATTGGGGAATGGTGGAGAGGCATGGTATCTAAAAATGGTTACTTCTATAGACATACGAGAAAGATGTTTGGAATAATTACAGGACCTCTTAGAACTGTTGGTCAACTTTCATTTTCTGGGTTGTGATATGAAGATCCCATTTATCATTTATTTTTTATTTTTTTGAGAATATATATATTTTTGTGTGTGTGTGTGTGTAAATTAAAATGGATGGTGTAAATATCTTTATTTAGGATAATATATTTATTACTATCATGTCTGTTATTTCTCCCCCTTTAGCTTTCGGGCCATCCTACTAGGTATGTATATAATCACACTTGCATGGGATTTTCCCTCACGTGTCGTGTCATATATAGACAACATAAAATTCGACAATGATTAAAAAGGATTTTAGGGATAATTGGAAAATTTGTACATGTATTGTGGATTGAACATAGAGATTAGGATTTTGGATCTCTCTGCAGTTACTTTTCTATTTTATTCACGTCAGGACATCTTTCTTATTCGGTGTGTATTTTTCCCTTTTTAATTTTTTATTTACATTAACGTTATATATTACTCCCATGTGGTTTTAAATGAATAGTTTATTCTATAGTTTTTGTACCAATTATTGTTACTTCTCATCACATAAAAATATAGATAGTTGGGTTTGTTTATATAGAAACATTAGGAAAAGGTCTCCCATATTAGTTATGTCTTTCGACGCTTATCGCCATTCTCTGGCATATAGATGTGGGCATGGGTAAGTTGCGGCCTATTCCTCATTGGGTTGGAACTCTACATATTTTTATCATATTTTATTCTTCAATATGGTTTTTTATTAGTCCTATTATAATAATTTGGTAGTGACTTTGGGAAAAATGAAAAAGTGTGTTGAATGTAGATTTTAGGCCATATAACTAGGTGTTGGTGTGGTGGCAGACTTATCCATTCACCATGAACATAACTACCTACTTGTTAGCCTGGAATATCAAGATATAGGTTGTTTGGATAAATGTTACCTGAATCATATAGGATTTATATGTTTTATTATCCTTCTTGAGAGAGCTCCCCTTTATATATATATATATATATATACTCATCTAATTATGGAATATATTGATTAAATTTTCAAGATTCCACTGGGAAATTAGTTATATAGGCTCTCTATTTTAGGTCGTGATGATAATATGATGAGTGATGAGCCCTTAGTCTAAGGGTCATCATGTGAGTTTCTTCCTCGAGGTGGATAGGTATCATCATCCCCACCTCTCGAGCAGCAGGTAATATCACTAGAGTTAGGAGAGGTTGTATGTAGGCTTAGCGAACTCCATGAGTCATGGAACTGAATGCCATTGATGTTCCTTGGTGATACTATCGCCATGCATCAGAGTATTGGGTAAAGTTATTGGTATAAGTTTTTTGGAGTATCTCGGCACCAACTGATCATGAGTTTCAACTGGTAGTTATCCTTTTCCAAGGTGTAGGTGGCCACTGGCAGAGTCTGGTTACACAAATGCATGATGAGTCGACACACTCACGTCCCGACATCCATTGTTGTTTTTTGAGGAGTTATACCTATCATTCTTGTACTTAGTTTATATTTAGGAGCTTCTACAGCTACATTAGGAAGTATAGATAGTGGATGTGTATACTGTATGTCCCATATATCTAACAAGGTACTCCCTTTACATGATTTGGGATCGATAATTCTAGGAGAAGATGTTTGAGATAGGTCCCCACAAAGATATTTGTGCCGGTGTAGTGCCCTTGTGCACTCCAACCAATATTGGGGTGTTAGAAGAAGAATTAGTGGTGGATAACATCATGTTAGATGGATTCAAAGTAGAAAGAGCCGGTAAAGTAAATTATAGGGCTGAGTTGTTTTTCATATCTAGTATGCGCTAGTTGGATGTTAAAGTAGGATACCTCCACATTACCAGACATAAACACATGTTCATGCCAGAAAAGGGGCCATGAAAATGACCAGGTATGCCCAAAGGTGGTGGTTCAATTCATGTTATTGGAGAGCTCACACAACACATTGATTTCTTGACCCAGCATGTTGAGGAGGTAAGGAATGGAGAGAATAGACCGCCATAGTAAAGGTAACACTATGATCAGGGATCTACTAGGTGAGTGAAGAGTTTATCCCATGGAGTTCGAGATAGACAAGGAGTATTTGGAGCTCTATGAGGAGGAGATATTTGTGGTGTATAATGATATTATGTTCTTCCTCCAAAACCACTAGGTGGCCCACATCAGGATTAGTGAGCTAGAAGTCATTGTCGTGGACATATGTTGGCTATGGATATTTATAACCCATAGGTGCATGAGATGATTTGAGGTATGAGATTTATTTATTCTACACATTATTTAGCATTAGTTGACTCGATTTTGGGTCATTAAATCATCACTTTACTCATCATGTGATAGCTAGAGATCATAGTTGAGTCTTTACCCCAATATTTTTTTCTTCATGTTATTATGGCAAATAATTCTTCAATATATTTAATCTATTGTTATTATGAGCTTACTATTTGTGGATAGAGGTTATCATGGTAACTTTTGTTAATAATTGTATATCTTTATGATTTCTTCTTTGGTATAGAATGGTTATTCATGGTCTGATCCCTAAATGATTATCACCACATATGTGTTAGTTATCTTGACACTAATTGAATGAGATTATCCATTGTGGGTGATGGAGATATCAAGTTAGGGAATGTTGGCTTTTCAGGTAGGTTGATGAACACCATTAAAAATCAGTTGGAGATTGTATCCCTTGGTGAAACATGATCTTCAAGAATCTCGATTCCTTTAATCATGGAGGATTTTATGGACATCATCACTGACGTCATTCTAGGACTACCTTTGACATGGGAGATGTATTTATTTATTTACAAGAACCATAATACTGCACCGAAATATTCTTTGGAATATTGGTTAACCCCTACTAAGCTCTAGGTGCTTCAGTTTTAATTACAGGATCTTTGAGAGAAATATTTTATCATAACTTATGTATACCGCTAGGGAGATCATGTATTGTTCGTGAAAAATTTGGACCAAATCTTATGGATTTTGGTGGATTATAATTGCCTAAAATTGGCCAGGATAATGAAAAGTTACATATTTCTGAGGATTGATGACCTATTTGACCAGTTGTAAAGCTCGAGTCGGTTCTTGAAGATCAATATCCAGTCAAGCTACCACTAGTTTAGAGTTTTTGAGGCTGATATTAAGAAGATGGAATTATTATGTGACTAAGGACTCATTGAGTTCCAGGTGATTCCCTTTATTGTGATGAACTCATCCTCCATGTTTATGAATTTGATGAACATTATCTTATTGCCTCACTAGGACTAATTTTTCTCCATCACTAGATAAAAGCTCATATACTCTATGTAAGTGGAGAAGAATGCAGATAACTTGAGGATGGTCTAGATTTTATGTATGAGAACTAGATTTTTGGTAATCTCTCGAAGTGCGAGTTATGGATCCATTATATTCACTTCTTAGGAAATGTTATTTTAGTGAATGTATTAGCATTGGGCCCAACCAAGATTAATGTAGTTATTTATTTGGATCCACCAAAGAGTATGTTGAAATTGAAAAGTTTTCTTTGAATAGAGGCATAATGTATGTGTTTTGTGAAAGACTTACCTAAGATTTCATCCCAGTTCACCAACATGATATGGAAAAAATATCTATTTACCTAGGATGAGCAGTGCCAAATATATATTAAGGAGTTTATATTGTGATTGATGAGTGATTCTTTTTTGAGGCTAATAGAAGAGACCATTAAGTACATAGTGTATTTCATTGCCCTGGGATCTAGGATCAGCTGCATGTTGATGCAAAGATAAGATGTTATGGAATATGGGTTAAGGTAGTTGAAACCCCAAGTGAAAAACTACATGACTTAGGACCTAGATCTGGTACCAGTGGTATTTTCTCTATGGATGTGGAAGAACTATCTTCTTGTAGAGAACATTATTGTTTACTAAGACCATCAAAGCCTTAGGAATATATTCCCACATAGAGAGTCGATCCTAGGTCAATGGAACTGGTTGGATTATATATTGGACTATTACATTGAGAGAGTATATACTCTTGGGATGGAAAAAATGGTGGCATATTCCCTTAGCAGGAAGTCCCAGGCTCGTTGGGTTCAATAGGGGTCTGAGTAGTTGGCATTCTTTCATCTAACCTTGGTTGACCATGAGGATTCATTTTTTCATTAGTATTTGGTGATGAATTCACTTCACCTATAGTGTTTGATGGATTCCGAGTTGGGATACATAGATTTTGAGGTATTTTGTGACTATATAACCTCAAGATATTCTCCAAATGGATTTTCCGAAGGAGTGAATCACATCACCTATTCAATGGATAGATGGTGGTCCTAGTCAACCTGCACGAATAAGAGTGTAGAGAGTTTCACACAGGCCCTTTTTTCTATAAATCCTAATGTTCTAATGATGTAAAGATAACTTTTGTAGTACTTTTGGTGGGAAGGTATGAAATAGATAATGGCTGATTTCATCTCATAGTGCCTCACCTATCAGCAAGTGAAGGCTGATCACCAGGGTCTAGTAGGTTTTTTGTAGACCCCTTAGATCCCAGAGTGGAAATTGAATGGAATATCTATTTTTTATAGGGCATAAGTAGATTGAAAGTGGCCATGATTCCATCTGGTTGACAGTTGAATGCCTCATGATTTCGGTACACTTCCTTGCTGTTAGGGAGTAGTGTTCGGTGGGAAATTTAGGGCAGTTGTGCATAAAGTAAATTATTTTACTACTAGGGGTTCACTGGACTTTTTCCTCTGACCATGATGTTTAGTTAATTTCAGGGTTGTGAAGAGTTATACAAGATGAATTCAGGACCCAGATAAGTATGAGTATATCCAATTACTACTAGATAGATTGGAATACTAAGAATACAATTTGAATGTTTGAGGATATTTTGAGGGATTTAATGTTAGGATTTGATCAAAGATTGGAAGATCATTTTACATATATATAGTTTTAATGCAATAATATCATCCACTCTACTATTTGTATGGAATAGTTTGAGGCCCTATATGGGAGACCTTGCAGGTCACCCTTATGCTCTACAGCGATCAGTGTGACATCTCTTATTAAGTCAGATATTGTGTCAGAAAATATGGTAAAGTTCAAAGTAATATATATGTGGATGAGGAAATACCATATTAGGAATAAATATTATATATATACACATAATATGCCATTATAGTTCGAGTAGGGTGATTGAGTTTTCCTGATATCATCCCCATTATGAATATTGAAAATATTTGGTGGGGGGAATCTAGGTCCCAAATTTGTTGAACAATTCCAGATATTAAAGAGGGTTGGAGGGGTTTCTTACCACCTCACCCTACCCACATAGTTCAAGTGGGTGCATGACATAATCCACCTATATTATTTGGGTAGATACATCCATGACCCCACACATGTTATGGATTGGGGGAAGTTGGGCATCGAGGATGGAGACAATGTTGTAGAGAACCTGATTGCGATCAAGGATCGGTAGGGGATGCCCCATCATGTATGGACCTTTACCTTGTTTCATTCAATTTGGTTGTATGATAGAATATAGGAGATCGTTTTAGAGTGGTAGATCTAGATGTGGGATTAGTATCTCGATCTTTTATTTTAGTTTTTTTTATGGGGAGAAGGACTGTTATTTTGCAGGTTTTCTCAATCAGATTAAAAAAACATTCTTCTTGGAAGGGTAAGGCTCTTTCCATGGTTTTCCATGTTTGTTTGATCAGGTTTTTTGTCATTTGGATGTTTCTTTACTCATTCACGATTTATGAATGTTATGATTCCCTTATTAAGATCATTTTCACCTCTATAAAAAAATTATATGGATTGTTATAATTCTTTATTGGAAAAATGATGTGGTGGCTTGAAAAATCAACTATATGCTTTATGACTCTGGACATCTTGGTATAAAAAATATTAAGTTATTAAATTTTTCTTTTCAAGAACATTTTATATGTATATTTGTAAAAGAATAATATTCTTCTCTTAGATTTCTTATGTCCAAATTCCTTCCAAGGATTTTCAACAGGAACATTCTTATATGGCTTCCTTGGTTTGGTCGGTAATTAAAGTAATTTTCTAATTTATTGATTGTTATTCAAGATGGAATGATCCCAAATATTCTTCAGTGAACTTTTAGATGACCAACTGGATTGAATCTACCCTTATTGATTATCTTTCAGATAGTGATTATAATCTTGATCTCACTGCTTCTATTGAAGATCAAATGACTAATCTGGGGTCCCTACCTGCTATTTTTATTGGGGTAGTCAATAGGTATTCTTTCTTTCCTATACTGGATTGATAGATATGGGAACATGCTAAAAATGAGTTTCCTTCCTCTAGATTTTTTATTCTCATCTTATTGTCTCAATAACGAATATATAGTGGATGGGTAGTCTCAAATTCAAGTTCATCCACCCATCCTAGTTGGTTCTAGTATGGTGTGTTTCTCATAGTAAGATTCTAACTGGTCGTTTTTTTCAAGGCTATGGTATTTCCTTATGTTAATCTTGTTTCCATTTTCATTATCATAGAGAAGACATTGATCAGTTTTTATTGATTTTTTCCATGGATTCCTCGATGTGGAATGTTATTTTTGAAATTTTTGAGGTTCCAATCCTTGGTATGCCTTATATGTGGGATTTTATTAAAATCATGCCAGTTTTATCACACTCAACATGGTTTCTTAATCGTTTCTTAGCCGCTTCCATGGACCAGATATATATTTTCTGGCACTCTCGTAATAGATGGTTGCATGATCATGTTCTGTATGTCGCTCAAACTACATTGGATCATCTTTTCTTAGATTTGAGAGAGGCTTGTATTCATCATAAGGTCCATTGTTTCATCTTGATTCATGATCTTTCTATCTTAAGGCGTCTATGTGTAAAATTTTATTTTCATCCACCTTGTGGAACTTTCGATTTTTTTAGGAGTCCTTCTTTTGAAGGATGGTTCATAGTCGACAGAGATGGATCTTCGTTAGGGAATCCCGTTTCTTCGGGCTATGGATCTTTTTTCAGATATCATTTTAGGGATGTTTTGGGATGTTTCATTGAATATTGTGTTGATTACTCCTCACTTGAAGCTGAAATGATGGGTATTATTACGGCTATTGATAGAATTTTGCCTCCTGGTTGGAATAAGATTTGGAAGGAGAGTGATTCTTCAATAATGGATCAGGAAATCTGTGCTTTTTTATAGTATATTTTATGGCATTTGACTCCTTATTGGCTTCCTGTTTGTATTTCCTTTCTTCTATTGACTTTTTCATCAATCATGTTGATTAGGAGGCCGATTCGCAGGTAGATGGTCTTGCCCACATGGGTGCATATGGTGGTAATATTTCTTGGTCGACTCAAATTTACAATGTCCTCATTCCTCATCTCCAATTAGACTTGTCTAAATCTCCTATTTTTAGATTGTTTTAATTGGATATTTATTTTATTTTAATACGAGACATGATTTTCTATGAAATTTATCATTAATAAAAAAGGTGAAAATTTGGAAGTTGGGAATAATGTAGATACATCATTTTTCCATTTAATAATTTGGAATATATCTAGAAATATTTTTGGATCCAGGTACTATGATGGCATGGGATTTTGGGGCCAGGTGTGCTGAAAATTAATTTTATAAAAATATTGAAAATATTTTTTATTACACATACATTGTTTCATAATGGAAATAGGATAATACTTAAATAGATTCTTAGACCGAAAATTTGTGACATATTTTATATTTGGAATGTGAGGTTTTCCTGAGGTGTGACCTAAAATAGGTGAATTAAATTCATTCCAGTACAAAGTTCATTGGTGGTAGGTTACGTTGATTAATTGAAAAATTAATAAATTTATTTATTAAATGGACAAAATAGAAAACCTCTATATAGATCATGCTATGTAGGAACACTTGGGTTACCCGCATAACATTTTGATCATTAATAGAGGATTTCTATGACCTCTAGTTTGAAAAGAGAAATACTAAGATGAAAAGACATTAGATTCAGGTGAATCTAGATGTAACAAATGAATTAGCTTCCCTTTATAGTTGGAGAGCATGTTTTTTATTGAAAAATGATCATAATTGAGTTATGACTTGAAAATATATTGATTATTATTGAATTGATTAAAATATTGAAAATTATCTTCCTTTTCCTTTGATCTTCATCATTCTAAAACCATTTCATGTTCCCGCATAAAAATTTTAAATTGATTTTTAAATCTATATCTATAGTTCCATGTTTTTCACCCCAGGAATCTAAATTTTTATTCATTGGAAATGAATTATTATCCAATTATCATTACAAAATTTTTTATTCCTTAATCCTAATTATTCTTCAGGTTCTTCTCTATTAGAAAACATAGCTATAACTCAACATTACTAGGTCGGATCGAGAATGATCGTGCCACCAGATTCACATAAGATTCATGTGATATGAATTCATTTGTAATCATGATCTAATTTGGAATTATATACAGGTTGAAAATGATTATGTCATAGATCTAGGATCCAAATCAAAAAGAGGCCCGACAAAGGAGGGTATGAGGCATATGGGTATATAATAAACCCCATGAAAAAATGGGACTAATTTACAGCCACTAAACGTCATGAAATGATGAATGGTGACCATTTACCTATGTTTTGGATGTCTTAGAAGTATGATCCATTAGGGATGAGATAGATCTGAAATATAGGAATATAGTTTTAGAGTTACTTGAAAATCATGACAATATGCCTTGTAGTTTTCAATAAAACACATTGTTTAGGGCCCTGTATAAAACATCATGGGTTTTCCAGTTGAGAAAAGTATCACACATCATGTGGGACCACCACAATCAATGTGACCCATGTGCTAGCAACCGACAATTTACTCAATCAGTACATAGGAATGGGCATGTCCTGGTACATTTTGTATACTGGAACACTTTTGAGATGCATGTACACAACCCAAAAGACACGATGGGACACCATATGGTGGAACACACCATTTACTATAGTATATAGACATGAGATAAGGTATCATGGTCATGAAAAATGAAAAGGTCAATAACCTATTTGGCAAGGGAATGTCATGTCATCCCTTTAGAAATAGTGTTGGGCTATCTGGGAAGTTATATATGTAACAATAGATAAAATTTTAGTATAACACTTAGGCCACATGTCTTGTGGGTCCCCTTACACACCATATACCCCTTTCACCTATTCATGGAACCTTCTACCTCTCATATATTATTTTTTTGGACTTAGATTTTGTCCCATGAGTTGCATATCCACGACTTTTTTTTCTATGAAAAATGTGACAGTTACCTTTATAGTGGATATTGATATATGATGTGAGGTGTTCCTGCTGTGAAACTTCTTTTAGTGGTTCTTGATGATGGAAGTGATTAGGGAGGATCCCTATATTGGTACCCACCTATGGAGATAGATCCTGATCCCACTATATACTAAGTGGTAACCCTTGATGGATTAGGGAATGGATAATCTATCTACTGAGTGGTACCCATTACTCACTAGGGTGGGGGTCCTGTATCAACTATGTGGTAACCCCAAACACATAAGGTGTATTTCCCCTATCAACTACATTTTACACCATATTGGATATGGATCAGGTTTTATTTCACTTAGTGGAACCCCAGATGCATTAGGTAGCAGGTTCACTACTTGGAGATGATTCCCCCTTTACATTGTGGCACAGTGGTGTAGCCTTCACCCTCTATATAGTTACTTATATAGACAAACATGTCAGATTTTTGTAATCATCATTGGACCTCTTGGAACTATTTTATTTATTTCATGTAATGGGAAATTAAATAGAGATCACATTTCTCTCTCTTTTCAGATTCTTTTTTCATGTATATATATATATATATATCTGTATGCATGTACTTTGATTTTTTAACTATATTAATTTTTGTTGAGTTTTCTATTCCAATTGATTATCTTACTTCTCCCATGTATCTTTTTTTGTCTTCTACTATGTATGTATTTACCCACACCTTCAAGGGATTTTCGTACACATGTTATTTCTTTTGCAGTTGAAGGATAGGTCAATGTTGATTACAGATAAGAATATGGATACCTAGTGAATTTGGTTATGTATGGTAGTCAGATTTTTGAAAATGGAAAATGTTTTATTTGACCATTTAATTTTCCAATTTTTTAGTTTTTGAAATCATTCTCTTTGAGTATTTATTTTTCCATTTTTACTTTCCAGTTTACACTTTTGTACTCTTGTACTCATAGATGTTTTACATTCATGGTTTATTCTCTAGATGTTGCATATTTTATTATTATTCCACCAAAATTCAACATTGATATGGTTATTTGTGTGCATACATGTACATTATCAAATTCCTCCCATATTTGTTTACCTTTTATTGTTGTCACATGCCCTAGGTCTATAGACGAGGGCTTCTGGTAGTTGCAGCTCGAGCATCATTGGGTCAGGTCCTGTAATAAATGTTAAGTAATTGGTTGGTAAATTAATATATTGGAATCAATATCATATCATAAATATAACATAGATTTCATATATTTTTTTACTATATTCTGGTTAATGTGTAAGGGAAAAACGAATCACATCGCTTTGTGAGATGATAGTCCACCATACACAGGAGCAACATTGTTGTATTATAAATGGAATGTAACTTTAGAAGTTATTATGGTATTAAAATTAATTAAGTAAAATAATATGATAAATATAATATAAATATTTAATTTCAATCATTATATTCATCCTATAATGGTGGTGGTGGAAAAATAATTACATCGGTTTCTAAGAAGGATGTCCTCCATACACATGATCAATTGTTTCATTTCCCATTTGATTGATGAGGAGAGTAATATAGGTTATTCCCATAACATATTATAATATATTATAAGGTAGAAATTGGATTTCTTAATCTAATGATATTGAATATTATTTTATGGATGTTTAAGAAGAAATATAATAAGAATTTTTTTAAGAACATTACCACTTCATTGGATGAACTATATAGGATTTCACCAAAAGAAATCTTGGGATGAATTTTTTATTAAACCAATAGCTCTATGTTGTTTGGATTTATTTCGGGATTTAATTTTGTTAGTTATTGGTAGAAATATTAATCCGACATTAAAAAATTGGTGGATATGGGGTGAACTTGTTTAAGTGGGGGAGAGGACACACATGGAATTTTTGAAAAGATTCCATTACACTGACATTTGTATCATGCACAAATCCTCAAAAATTGGTCATTATCAATATATAGTGGTTTTGATGTTGATAAATGTCCATATAATTTCAATTGGAAAATATTTAGTTCAATTTAACTTGTACCTTTTCATCCTAACCCCCGAGTAAATCAATTTTTACCTTAACTCCAATACTTAAGTTTTACTTATTTTACTAATCATAATGGTAAAAAATTAACATTAAAATATTATATAATATAAATTATTATTATTATTAATATGGAATATATTTTATATAATATAATTCAAAAAATTAAAAATATCATTTTAAATTATTTCTGCTTATGCAACGAAAAAGTGAGTTTTCAATGAAAAAATTCACCTAAGTATGGATGGTTTTAATATAAAAATTTAATATAAAATTCATTCCAATAAGTTATATTAGTTAATTTTTTCATAATATTACTAATTTTAGTTTAATAACAATTTATAAGATAATTTATCCTTGATATTTATTTATATGAAAATCCTTTTTTCATTAAATATCAGAATTTTTCATAATTCATTGAAAATTGATTATTTTCTGAAAAATAAAAAAACCCCACACTAATATAATTTTCATATTATTATTTTAACAATTAAGATCATTTTGTAAACAAAAGATTCTAATTTCGGTAGATATTAATGTTAAATTATGTGGGAAAATCATAACTAAACCATTTTTTAGAAAGTAATTCTATTTATAAATAATTTCTATTCATTTTTTATAATTATTTCTTTATTTATAATCCAGATATAAAAATAAATTTTTAAATTTATTTATTAATATTCATACCTTAAAATTTAATGACTAGTTAATAATTTTATACTATATTACAGTTCATTTAGGCTCAGGGTTCCATGATCACTGATCTATTGAAGAGATTAAATTTAATGAAATAATTTTTGTGGGTTGTTTAAACTCTGTGGTAAATGTAACATACACATTCAAAAAAATTATTTTCTAGAATATTGGGGTGTAACAATTATAATTCTATGAATATAAGATGTGTATTTTCCCAACTAAAACAATATAGAGTAACTTGTTAGAGTTTTTATTACATTGTTGTTTTATATTTGAAGATAATATTTCTATGTTTTAGGGTAAAATGGAATTTGAAAAGACACATTTTTTAATGTAACATGAGATCAAGGATAATACCTTCTCAATTTTATCAATGACGATAACTGGATCCTTTGATCTGGTATTTTTTATAGTAGTCCATGAATGTACCCTTTCATTTCTAGTGGTCATCCTTGAAATTTTTTTCCCAATATATTTTTTCGTAATGATATGGTAATGATAAATATTTCTAAAATAATTCAGTAAATTTATTTTTTGAGGACAGTATTTTAGTGATGGATTGTAAAATTAAAATATTGAAATATTCACCACTACTTAACTCATAAAAATACAAATTTCTAACATTGTCTTGGTCTCAAACATTCACTACTGAACTTATTTTCTTATAAATCCTTACATAGAATGTTTATTACCCATTATGCTACAAAATACAACCTAAATTATGTAATCAATTGTCAAAGTAATCATACAAAATTCCATGGATATCATAAACTAGTTATTTAATTTAAATTAGAGTACATTAATTTCAATAATTCTATAACTAATAAATTTATTCATTATAAATCCCTATTCATTATACTTATACATATACACATGGGAGTAAATAATTCATATTCAATGAAGCATAATAGATATCCCTGTGATTTTCATTATCAAATTCTGTAGTAATAATTTAATCTAGATAACAATATTTTTTTAACAATATTATAATTTAACCAAATACCTTATCTAATATCAATTTTAAATATAAACATAACCACTTTTAAGAGAAAATGTTATATTTCTTGTATACTAATAATGATTCATAAATACAGACTATCATACATTCCTTTTAAGTGACCAGTAATAAAACAAATTTATTATTAAAATAATTCATTAATTTATCATGAATAAATTTTCAAAAAAAATAAATAAATCCAATTTCTAACATCCCAAAAAAAATTAATGTAAATGTTCATTCTTAATAAATGTATAATAGACATCGCATGTTTGAGCCTTGTTATCATCTTTCCACATATGGTCCCAAATTATTTCGCTCAGATGAAATATTGTAAGTAATAACATGAGGATTATTTCACCCTCTAATAAATCATCACAATTTTCACTCCAAAATACATTTAATAAATATTAATCATGGATGTAAAATATCTATTTTAAGAATAAAACAGAATAATTTTTATATGATAATAAATTTCAAAAAATAAATAGTAACTAAATCCCAAATTCAACTCATTCCTCGCATAAGAAACTTTAAAATGAAACTAATAATGTCCAATATTACTATATCCCAAATATAATATGATATATGTGACCAATGATCCATGAAAATTAAATAACCAAAATATTCCACAAACAAAGGTCCATTTCACATAAACTCGTAATTTAAAAAAATATGTTCATTGTTAATGTGTATATATTCATTTTTTAGAATAAGAAGACAGTAATTTTCTCAAAAACTCTTAGAAAAGTATGTATTTAAATGTGTAATAACGAAATAAATAATATAAATTATCCATAAAAATAAATCAATAATGTAAAATTAAAAACATGTGATTTATTGTTTAAACAATTAATAGAACTCAATGAATATTATTACATTATTCATGATAAACAGAATATCTCTATAATTAAATAACCATCTGAGTAACACATTTTTATTTATAGAATATAATAGCATAAAATATATCACTATTTACTTAGGTTACATAAATATAGAATTTGGATATTTCTATAGATTAACATATCCTATGTTTATTTCGGTCAAACTCATGGATTAACCTATCCAATAATATTCCCCTTTCATTTATTATATATAATAATATAAGACAATACCCATTAATTTATGGTCAAATGTAATCTAGGATATTCTTATAACAATAATTTCATATCCTAACCAATGATATTACCATTTCAATTATACAATTATATTAATCATTATATACCCCTTTAATTCATGGTGTCACACATCACTTAATATTCTATTTTTATTTGAGTAATAATGTGTCTCATAACACTCCCCTCTATTTAATTTATTTACAATGTATATAAACCTATTACTTTTACACATTTTATAACATAATTATTAAAATGAATTTCTAACAAATAAACACAAGGGATTGAGTGGTATAATGTATTTGGATGAATAGATACACAAATAAAACATCTTAAACATAAAAAAATTGCGTTATTTAACAATAAAAACAATTTTCATAAAACTGTAAATCCTCTTAATGTTCATAGGATATACTAGGGAAAATACCTAATGGAATGTGTGAGATAAAAATCCAATTAAGGGAATAAATATTGAAACAATGGGTAATGAGAGAGTTAAGTAGAAAATCATAATATCAAAACTGCAATGATCATAATCATGAAAATATGGAATTTTAAAATAAAAATAAAAGATTATTGAATCACAACATGTGGAAAATTTATAATGTATGAAATCATAACCATATTTAAGGCATAACTATCAAGAAAATATAATAATGGCTAACCACTATCATAATCATGATTTTACCAAGAAAACCACCATCATAACATACAGTTCATTAGGTATCCACTTATTTACCATACATATTGTTCTTAGGATAAATATACTTATACAATGCATATTGCGCATAGAATAACCACGTGTTAACCATATATAGTGTGCTTAAGATAACTTTTGAAGCCCCATAGAAGGAATATCATGTGACATTAACATAACCCAATACATTGGAGGTAAATATTAGACCCAACCATAAAAAAATAGGGTAATTGACATCATAACCTAGTGTTAATGTGTAGAAACCATGTTCACTATACATGGAATATTATGATACATTAACAATAATCAATGCATTGTAGGGATATAACAGACCAACGAATGACAACATAGGATAACCATTATAACAATATGTATTAGATTATTTATTCTAAAAATGGACTAAAAAATATATATAAATGATATGAAATACAAAACCCATGATAATAATGTGTATTTAACAATTGTGTCTTAAGGAATAACAAAATGTTGTATGATATATATTCCCAAGATGAGGTGTAATAAAATCATTTTGAACTAGAATAATTTCAAAAAGGGATATAGATATTGAATATGAGTACTCATTTAAATAAATAATACAACAAAATATTTGAATTAGTAAGAATGAAAAATAATCCTCGTAAGTAAAACTTCTTTTAATGATAAAAGGATCTCTTAATGAAGAAAAAAGAAAATGTTTTTTTAACACCATAATTTAGAAAAACTTTTTTAATAAATCAAATTTTGTATTTATAAAAAATATTAATTTAAAATTATTTTATGGGGGAGATACATAATGAGATTATTAATAATGGGATGTTCCTTAAGAAATAATTTTAACATACAAAATAAAACATCGATGAGAAATTCAAAATGTAATTTACCAAAAAAATAAAGTCACTGTAAAATAACTTTAAAATTAAATATGAGATATAAACATAATATTAGTTATATAAATTATAAGTGTATAAATAAAAATAGGTAAATGGAGAGGGAACCTAAATAAAAAGGTAATAAAGGTGGTTTAGATGATACATGACCTCATTTATGAATGTTCCCTTCACATACAATTAAAATACTGTGTAATAAAATTTAGAGCATTAAATACATAACCAAGAACATTTTTCATCTATATTTAATTTTTTAATTATTATTACTATTTTTATTATTATTATTATTTTAATATATATTCTTGTTATGTCACTTACTTAAGGTTGTTCGACTGATTTCTTTGTAACACATCGGGTTTATAGATCATGGTAAAATGTGATGTAAAATTACATCATGACCTCCATAATTATGGATAATTATTCTATTTATTATTTAATTAGAATAATACATACAAGGTCATAGATTTTATCCCTATAATATCTGAGTTATGAAAGTTCCTTCTGAAGAACATTCAAGGTGGTTAATGTAATTATAAACATATATTTTTTACATAGAGTTTTTCACATATTATCATTAAAAATATTAATTGTTTGAAAAATATCAAATTACTTTTTTTAAATAACCTTCTTAAAATTACAATTTTTGTTGGGGATGGAAAAATGAACTTCTAAATTTATAAATAGGGTATTCTTCACACAGATATTACGACATTTTTCATTTTCATAATGATTTTAGAGGAATTTAAAATATAGATATTCCAATAGTAAAAAACCATTTAGGATTAGTAAAATTAATTTTATTTATCACACATTAATGGAGAGAGTGGACTTTTATGGTGAATAAAAAAATGAAATTTAAAGTTTCATTGAAAGTATTAACTTGACATTGGATTTTATCCATTGGTTAACTCTTTAAAACAATTGGAATGGTCTTATGTTAGACCAATGATTCATATTTGTGGGATGGTGTTAAAGAAAGGCAAAGTGAGAGTTTTTGCTAAGACAAATTATTTTAATGCATTGAGTTATATAGTGACCCAACATTTTATTATTTGGATATTAAAATAAGTTAATGATAAACAACATAATTGTAATATATTCAATGATAAAATGGGTATTTATAATTGGAAAATTAGGATCATACAGAACATGTACAAAAAAACAAATTCATTATTTAGATATTATTCTTTATCCACTTAATTTTTTTCACATTAAACTTCAAAGATTTAATCAATTGAGGATATACAACAAGTAAAGGGGTGATCTCAAATCCCAGTAACGAGAGGAATATGAAAGGTGGATCAATAATACAAGGCTGATAATAATTAACAACATAATTTAATAATCCTAGAATCATCATCATAATCATGTAAGAATTATTTGATAATTTCATGTGATGTGGAATATTTATAATAAGGAAAAAATAATTCTTAGTGTTCAAATACCACAAATAGTTTTAAACAAAGATAACATCATGTTCAACCTAAACCGTTGTTCACAAATATAGAAATCCAAATTTTGAAAAAAAAGGAAAAAGGTTCAAAAATAATACACATAATCACCTATTATATATCCTATTAAACAATTAAATAGAGGATTTATAATTAAAATACCACCCCTCGCATATTAAAATTCTAATAATGATGAATTACACATAGTACATAAAATAATGATAGTCATGAAGTAAACTAATGGAATGGAAATAATTTCAAGATGGCTAAGTAAATCGTACATTCAAGAATAATCTTATGGGTTTACTTAATGAATTAGTGTATTTATGATTTGGAATAAAACATCATCATTATTTAGTAGATAAAAAGCAACAAAAGAGGATTCAATTCAATGTTTTCTAAATAATATTCTTTTTGAAAAAAATGTTTTACGATAGGTCTATAAAACATTTCAAAATGGTAGAAACGTGTATGTCTCAAGAAAAATGGAAATTATATTTGAAATTTTTTTTGGGACATTGGTGGAATATATGTAATTAAAACAATGAGAAATAGTGGTATCCCAAAAAAGTTTTGTTCAGGAATCCCTTATCTTAAATTTTAATTTTTTATAAATTTTATTCTTCTGGTATAATAAACATTGGTTTATTAGAACATGTTTCAATAATTAAATTATTTTTATTTATGTCACTATATATACATTATAATTATGGGATTCAAAATTTAAATTATTCTTTGTTAACATAAATTATTTTGATATCATGTTTTATTTAAATTATCATATCATATTGCTATTTATATGTTTTTGTTATAGTTCATGTATAACTATGTAAAATTTAGTATAGATTCAAAAAATTCTTTAATTACATATTTTTATATCATATAGACTTCATAAAATACATCCACAAAGGTGGTGATGTCTACGGAGTTTAAAATATCTTCATAAGCGGTTAACGGACTGCTGACATGACATCGTCAAACGTCGAGAAAATAGAATATTGACAAATAATTATGTCAAAAATATATTAATTATATCAGTTTTTAATTTTTATTATTATTTTAAAATTATACTCATTTTCTTTTATATTATTTCGATTTGAATGGAATGGACAAAAACATAATATAGGTGGAAAATGAAAATAATGGATTATGAAAAATAAACCTCTTTAAGGTGTTACTTATTCTCTATGCCATTAAAAACATGAATTTCTAATAGTTTGATGAAATTATAAAAACCGAAAGGATTATTTTGGTCATAATGGAATTTTTTGGAATATTTTTACCTTTGGAGGGTGATAGAGGAGTAGTTTTCCAAAGGTGGGTGAGTGGTTATTTATACTTCACGAGATTGGTATTTTAATGATAACATTATCAATTAATTATTATATCAAATAAATTCATTTAAATTCTTACATTTCATACATTATAAAATATATTTGAATAATTTAAAATAATTTCTAGTCTTTTAACCACTTTATAATTAGAATTTATTCTTTAATCAATATGAATGGATAAAAATAAATCAATGTTTATATAATGAGACACTATAGATTTTTCAAATTTGGAAAATAACTTTTAGGTTTGGAATTTTAATTTCAGTTATTATTTAGCGTAATAAAAAATTTAGAATTAAATTATAGAATTTTTTACATCATTTTTACATCATGAATGATGTAATATAAAATACATCAGTTATGAAACAACTATATTTTAACTATTCTTCTAAAATTGATGTGGTTAATGAAACTAAAAATACAATACCATAGACAAATTTAACATGAAAATTATAAAAGTTTAATTAATTTTATTAAAATTAATGTAAATCAAAAGTAATTTAATTAATTTATAAATATTATTGTTTTCAGTATATAAATTAAAAACATTTTTTTAAATATACCTATATATTATTTTACATTTTAACCATGAAACATATTTTATAGATATGTAATATATAAATATTATAAATTATTTGTGATATATATAATTTACATTAAATGGTATTGTTTTTATGTGAAATTACAATTCCAATAGTCGTCTTAGTACTTTAAATAGTAAAGTAACTATTCAAGTAGTCAAATTAATATTCCAATGGTCATATTTACTCCTATAAATTCCTCATAATTATTTCATTAAACATTAACTAAAAATAATCATATGGTTTTTTAATTTCATTTCCTAATATATCAATTTAATTTCTAATAATATGTTCTCTTTTATGTTGTTTTAATCATGGTGGAGATTATTCCAGTGGATTAGATGAACATGAGTTTTTCCATTACACTTTTCATATTTTATATTTTTCCCCATTGAAATGTTAAGAACATTAATGGGTTTAGTTTACCCAAAAATTAAAAAAAATTATTAAATAATTAAACTATTCTTGTTTTCACGATATGCTATTTGTGTATAACAAAACATATTTTATTATAACACACATTAATCCAGGAAATAAATACCACTTATAATATCTATATAATTACATTCTTTCCCCATATAGAAATTTAATAACTAAAATTTCAATATAAGTTATTTTTTTATAATAATGTGTACATATATTTCACAATTTCTAATATTTCCCATGTTTCCTCTTCATATATATTGTTCCTTTACAACACTATTTCAAGATGAGTTTTATTATTGAATATAAATCTATCTATATAGTCCAAGAACTTCATCTGTTATTCCTATTAAGGGTTGTGATTCTCTAGTTGTACCATCATCGAATTCTTTACTTGTGATGGATCTGGTATATACACACTCATGATATATACACTTAACACATAATGAAATTGATCTCTGTTTCATTAAAGTGTTAGAAGATAGGCTAGTTCTTGTTAGCGATAAAGGATCTAAAAGTGTCCAATGTATATGGGGCTATATATCCAATTAATTCCAAACTACATGACTCATCCATGGTGATATTAAAAGAAAAAATTGTATCCAACCACAGTCTCCATGTCCATGTGAAATTTGTTCACATATATCTTATTCTGAATCTGTACATATTTTATATTTTATGGGATGTCTTGATCATTTTTCATCATCTCTGGCACAAGATTCTGTCCATGAATCATTCGATCACTCACTTCATCCTAATAAGTAGGTGTTCCACATTACATCAAATATAGAGAATCATATAGAACTATTTAAATACCTGAGTAAATCAATTTTTTGTATAAGAACTCAAATAATGAGAGATATTGATCCCATCCACATTGAAATTTCATTGATCATGATCTTAGAAAATCGACCAGTGTTTAAATAATAATATTATATTATACAATTGGGTGATGGTATATACTGTTATTCAATTTAGTCTTCAGAACCTGTTGAAGGACTCTCAATAATATAAAAGTGAGAAATGGAACACAATCACAGATAATTAAATGTGTTTCCCCATGAAGCCTAACCACTTACTTTGTGTATATCATAAATTTTGGATTAATTGAGAATTATTCAAGAATAATGATCAAGTGGGCAGTCTTTGTGAGTTTATACCCATCATCACATATCACAATCCTTCCTTTAGGCTCTATCATATCACTAGAGACAAATTCCACAGTGATTAAGGGCCATTTCCATATGGGTATATAAAATGGTTTCTTTATCTTATTGGAAATATATCATTTTTTCTTCAATTTATATCATACTAAGAACTTTTTGGTGTAATCAGTGATCAAATTATTTATGTTATCCCATTAGTAGTTCTCTCAAAGATGATATTACATATTTTTACTTACAAAACTAATAGAGAGAGATGATCTATATTCATTTTATAGAATAACTTTCTGTAAATCTGGTGATGAAGGCATACAAAGTATAATCCCAAATTGAATGAATACATATCCATTGATGTGGAATTTCTGAGGTTTTAACTCCTTTATAATTTCTACCTTATTTTTAGGATCGATAATATCCCTTTTCTCCTCCTTGGTCGTCCATTAGATGTATGGTTGAAAAATAATTTGGGAAAGGTGGTATGTATTCCCTATCATAATGAATTTGTTATCAATCATTTTCTTATCAATGAAGATATAGTCATTCCAAATATACATCATGGATATAGTATGATATTATCCTCTTCTATGAGAAATAACTACCATGTAATATTTTAAAGGACAGTATTGAATTGGGTAGTCATAGTCATTGATCATATCTAACTATAATCATTTGTGAATATCCAATAATTTTATGGTGAATATATAGTTTATACTCTTTAATTACATAAGTGTAACACTTTTTACCATAGAGGTAGTTCCTCGAAATAAATATATATATAAATACATCTACTCACTCCAAATCATCTGGTAGGTAGTTCTTTACATCGATCATTAACTAAGAGGAGGAATATTCTATCACCTTATCATTCATAATGAATACACAACCCATTAAATTATTTTTAAAATACTTTTATATGAAAAAACCTTATCTACCTAATGACTGGATGAGTATAGGCTTACTGATTATCCTCTTCTTGATCTCCATGAATGTTTACTCACAATCTTCAATCAAGACATATATTACCTATTTCTATGTTAACATAGTTGGATAGCTGTAAAATCTTGATAAATGTCTCATATATTATCGATATTCCATAGGTAAAACCCAAAAAAAATATATGTTAGCAACACTTGAGGTTTCATCCTATTCAAAAGTTTAGGTTTTCATTGAAGGATCTATATAAATTCCATCAATTTTGATCGCATGTGATTGACCAGACCTATCTGGTCCATCTCGTTGCCATAATCAGGTGTATGAGGTGTTTCGGGAAGTCAAGGTGACTTATTAGAAAAAATTTGCTAAATTTTTTTTTATGTGAACAGTGTCATCAATGACCATTGGTGAACTGTTCCAATGATAGACAGTTGTGAACAGTTCAATGGTGACCTTATGTGAACAGTGTCATCGATGACCATTAGTGAACAGTTCCAATTGTATACAGTTGTGAATAGGGAAATTGTGACATTTTGTGAAAAGTTTCATTGGTAACCTTTTGTGAAAAGTGAAACAGTGAGGTCCAATGGCATACTCTCTTTCCTTTTCCAAATTTTTAATTCTATAAATAGTTCCATCAGTGAATAGTTCCATCGGTGAGGTTCCAAAGGTGACCACTTTCCTTTTCCAAATTTTCAATTCTATGAACAGTTCCATCAGTGAATAGTTCCATCAGTGAGGTTCCAGCGGTGATCACTTTCCTTTACAAATTTCCAATTCTATGAAAATTCCATTAGTGAATAATTCCATCTGTAAGGTTCCAATAGTGACCTCTTTCATTTTCCAAAATTCAAGTTCATGAACAGTGTTTCCAGAACTGTGAGGTCCTTCATTAAACTCTATTTTGTTTTCCAAATTTTCACGTTGTGAACAGTGCTTCTAGAATGATGAGGCACATCGGTAACCTCTATTTCTTTTTCCTAATTTTGAGTTCGTTAATAGTTTTTTCAGAATAGTGAGGTTCATCAGTAACCTCTGTTTCCTCCTCCAAATTTGGATTTTATGAACAGTGTTTCCAGAATGGTGAGGTCCATAAGTAACCTCTAATTCCCTTTCCAAATTTTGAGGTCTTTAATAGTGTTTCCATAGTGGGGAGGTCCATCGGTAAACTTTATTTCCTTTACAAATTTTGTGTTCGAGAACAGTGTTTAAAGAATGGTGAGGTCCATTGGTAACCTCTATTTCCATTTCAAAATATTGAGTTACTGAACAGTGTTTCCGATACGGTGAGGTCCATCTGTAACCTCAATATCCTTTGCGATATTTTGAGTTCATAAATAGTGTTTTCAGAATGACGAGGTCCATCATTATCCTCTATTTTCCTTTAATAAATTTTCAGTTCATGAACAGTGCTTCCAGAATGGTGATGTCTATCGGTAACCTCAATTTCCTTTTCCAAATTTCGAGTTTGTGAACTGTGTTTCCAACTTCCTACAGTTTCTCCCATTTAATATTTCCTTTTATGTAAAATTCAATTTAAACCCTTTTTAAGGACTCTATGGCTAATTCATAGGCTATAACTCCTATATTAATTTCTCCTAAAGCATGAGAGGTTTTTACTTGGTCAAACTGCATGTTATAATGTGATCCACATTCAATGGAAAATCTAGTGTATCATAAACTGCCACTCCGTTAAATTTTCTAAATGGACGGGAATATCTTCCTCCCTATTTCTATATCTTTTTTCTCAGCTATGAGGCACTCGAACCTTAATCCTCAAATCTTTTCCCCTTGAATTTCTTACAACTGCATCAGCACCCCTTGTTTTCGATGCAACCAAGTATTGATCCTTCATCAATATAAGGTATGTTTTATCATCACTTGTTTTCGTTCATGTCCTTTTGTTTCTCATTACCCTGTTATGGTATGTGATATTCATACTTCTAATGGGTTTATCTTGGGTTTCATTGGGTGTGGTCATACCATAGCATCCTCGGGTGGATATAGTTGTCATAGGAGTAGGTGATCGTGATTCTTTGTGTGGGTCGTTCTTGTATAAAGAATGATAAGAACTCTTTGAGGTTAGTAATTCCTTGCTCCTCTTTTCATTTATGTGAAACTGTATAGTTATCATGTTTTATTCCATTGGATAACAATTGAACTAACATAATAAATATTTGATCCTGATAAATAAATTGATATCGATCTTATGATATTGCTTCTTGTTTTTATAAATATTGTGATATTTATGATTTCTTTATTTAGCTGTTTTTTCTTGATGGAAATTGGTAAAGAACTTAAATATGGAAATAATTGATAATTGTTTATCTAAAAGGTAAAGAGGTATGTAAATGAATCTGGTTCTTAATTTTGTAATTTTTTTGTTAATCACAATAGTGTAGTAAACATGTTTAATTGTTTTTGATAACTTAATAGTTAGGTTTCTTGAATAAGGAACCTATGATTAATAAATCGGTTAATCCAAGATGGATTAAATAACTGGTGGTTTTGTTAATAGATAATTCCTTATAGGTTTATGAGTTACCCTATTGTCTGTTTATGAGCCAAGATCCCCTTTAATATGATATTTGTTTTCCTGTTGGTTGTGTTAGGGTGTGAGTCAGGATGGCTATTGTGATATGTTGGGGTAGGAAGGCCTATTGGTTATGGTAGCAGTAGATGCCAAGAGTGGCGAGATGCATCAGTTTATGTATGTGGGTGTCGGTGAGGAAACTGGGGATGATGAAATGGATGGATGTGAATTTTTGAATGCTTTCAAATTCTTATTGGTTATTTATCTTCTTTACTATTCCCCACTACTCAAGGCAACTCATCTTGCTTTCCCTTCTTTTGAAAGAGGTGAAGATGCATGAGGTATGCCACGTGCTTTCCGTGTTTAGCTTCTCAAGGGAGGATGGGTCTATGCTCTTGCTATAGGCAGTAAGGACTCTAAGGGTAGTATATCTACTCACTATGTTGATCCCCCTTGTGTTTAGTAGCATATAATGTTTTTCTATAATTCTTGGGAATATGTTAAAGTAATGCGGTAATAAATAATTAAAGAAATGATGATAACCCATGGGTTTGGAGCTTGCTGGAACAAAATGTTGAGGTTAAAATTTTAAAGGGAAAGTGGACTTTGGTTGTGATGCTAATGTAATTTAATGTGGAATAGTTAATGGTTAATTAATGTTTAAAGAATTAATTAACATAAAGTGGAACTGGTAAATAGAGAATGAATTATTGTAATAAATCTCTTTAAATGGTTGTGTGCTTATAGGTTACCGAGTCTTATAACTGGAAGTCGGGATTCCGATAGATGTTAGCAACATGTGATCCTAATACTTGGTTATTCCCACAGTGTGGTTGTGAGATATATTATATTCTACAATTTTTGTGTTTTTATACGCTACTCCACCCTTTTAGTTAGGGAAACTAACACCCTGGGGATTCTAAGCCTTAGGGGTGTTTTTCCAAACATTCTGGTAGGAAGATGGATGGCTGACTACCCTGTTTGGCCCCACTCTCTTCACATGGTAGATACATGTGCTGGTAGGCACAATGGTTAGTTTTCCCCATATATGTGTGTAGAGGGTTGTAATGGCTTTTTGTTATTCACACGCATATATTCTGGATATAGTTTCCTATGGACTACTATAGGTGTAATGTGTATAGGCAGAAATGGATTGAGGATCCTTACTTGGTGTATGGGCTACAATGGATTGATGTTTAATACCCTTCATATGATACATGTTATGTGAGCTGTGGTGGCTCCCAGAAACTACTTGTTAACTTTTATGTGTGGGTGTGGTGGTTTGGTTGCACAAGGTGCATGTTGTGGTGCTTCCCCCTGGTGTCTGTGGGAAAGCCTTTTTTGAGAGACATGTTTAGGACGTGCGATGTTGGGGAAAAGTGGAAAACCAGTAGGGAAGTTGTAGTGGGGTACCCTTTATATTCTTAATTATATTATATACTCTTCTATGCATTACTTGGTGAGAGTATCCCTGGTGAGGCTGGGAACCTAGTATACCTATTTAGGTGACGAGTTACTTTCACTTTTTGTCACTATGCTTTAGCATGCTTTCTTTACTTTTTCACGAGAGGCTTCAGGGAGGATCTAACATAGTATATTTTTATACTCAACCTCTGTCTATATAAACTGTTTTCAGGTCACTTAGAGAAGGTTGGAGATCATGCTGGTTCCTACAAGCTTAGGGTTGCAGGAGCTATTTGGGCTTGTGGTTGCTACTCTTTTTACTTTCTTTTTGGGTACTTGAAGTATTCCCCTTCTAGTTGTAGTAGTTTGGAATGAAATTAAATATGTGCACTTTGATTTTCATTTATATTTCAGTCATATTTGGAGTTGTTTTATGTCTATATTATCTATATCTTTAACATGTGTTCTCTTAGAGGGTATTGCCTCCCATATGCATGTTTACTATACCATCGGTGATAGTCGCCAACCTGGGACCTATTGAAGGCGGGACTCTGGGGTCATTATCACCCTTATCACATTTCCAGCCTAGGAGGGTTGCACATTGTGGGTAGGGGGTCTTGAAATTATGTTATTAGAGTTTTGGTTGAGAGATAGGATGGAGTTTGGAATAAGTCATAGGTGAGGATGCATGGGTTGGTACGGAAATTATGTCATTCATCTTTAGAATGAGACGTAAACACTAGAGACCAGCTAAGACATAGGCATTTATGGCCCCCTTTGATCTGATGGGCAGACTGTTAAGTTTACAATGCTTACTAAACAAGGCGATACTAGTAGAAGGGTAGAATCCTAGGAATGGATCATGTATCATTATTCATTGTACTTGTGTTTGAATGGGTAGACCACAAGATAGTATAACCTAAAATGAATAAAATAAAACAATTAATTAATTAATACCAAGTATTCCATATTCCAGGTTTATGAGCTCTAACTGTTTGTTATTTTATAGGTATGGCTTCAGATCGACATCCTCATCAAAATTTCATAGAATATGTCTAGCAGGCTATGCCAGAAGATTGCCGTAGGGTTGAGGTTGACGAAGATGACACTTAGAGGAGGACACTCCGAGATTTTTAGTGCCAGAGTCTACATAAGTAAGAGGGATCCATTTCAGATACAGGCACAGAAGACTTGTTGGAGGAGGTCGAGATAGGTTTCATTTCGATCCATGCCTAGAAATAGCACAATGTATTCTTGGTTGTAATGATGCTCTGTGGACCAGCGAGGCAGTGGTGCTTCTCGTTCCTCGGGGATCACTATGAGTCAGCGATCTCATGGGAGAAGTTCTTATACAAGTTTAGAGTCATGTTTCCTTCTTCAACTATGAAGTCATCCAGTCGCCAAGATCTTCTTATCCTTCAATAAGGGACCTATAGTGTGTAAGAGTTTGGAATCCATTTTAGGAAACTTTTACGATATGCTTTCAACTTGTTTCCAGATGAGGAGGCTAGGGCGAGAGGCATTTTGAGGAGGATTTTCATCCATAGATCCTACGCCGAGTCAACACATTTATGCTGAATACATATCTAGAGGTTCTGGAAAGGGTAGAGGTCATCGAGAGGACTTCGGCCAAAACCAGATCATCGTGAGAGGGGAGTCATCATGATTCCTCATGAAGCCGAGCTATGGTCTAGGGTTCTCAGTTTTTAGGACAGAAGAGTTTCCATTCAACCGGGGGTAGGTCCCAGCCCTCGACATCTTGTTTCTCTAGGGGCAGCATCTCTCTGGCCTATTTCAAGGGATCAGGTGCTTGTTTTTCTTGTGGAAGATAAGGGAATTAGTAGAGATAGTGCCCGACCTTTCAGAGCATTCATTGTGCATAGGGTTTTCCCCTCCAGGTTCCCCCGTTGAGGTAGTTCCAGCTGAGGACACAACATTAGGTTTCACCGTATTTATATTAGCATAGGGTATATGGGGAAGGCAGGGGATTTCCTCGTGATGATCCCCATCCTTAGAGAGCATAGTGCGGCCATGTTGGTGGTCGTCATCAGGGTATGAGAGGTCATAAAGGAGGTCGTGGTTAGCTTCTTGCTTTAGCGTTGCCAGCACCAGGTGAACCAAACGCCATTCAAAGTACCCTTTTCTTGTTTTCAAACTTATTGTATGCCTTTTTTGATTCAAGAGTATCACACTCCTTCATAAATCCTACCCTTGCCAATGCTTTGGTACATGAGGTAGAAAGGCTTCCAGTTCCCTTGGCATTGACTACACCAATTGGTAGTCGAGCTAACTTGTTTGATGTGTGTAGAGACTGTGAGCTAGTGTTGGAGAAGTACCGCTCTTGGGTAGATTTCCTATGATTACAGATACAACCATATGATTTCATCCTTATCATGGATTGGTTGTATTTAGTGCAGGCTATCGTGGATTGCTTCATGAGGTAGGTTTTTTAATTTGATGCAGATGGAGAGCCAACGGTGTTTGTTGGTGAGCGAGACCCTCAGATGGGACAGAGGCATGTAACATCCTTCTCATCTGTGATGGCTAAGCTGATGCAGATTTCCTTAGAGGATTATCATTTGACGTTTCCTAGGGTCATTGAAGAGTACCCTAATGTCTTTTTGATAGAGGTTGTAGCATTACCCCCTCGACAAGATATCGAGTTTGGGATCAAGCTACAACAAAGTGTGTGTCCTATCTCTATGTCTCCACATAGTATGGATCCTTCTGAGTTACGAGATTTATGTATAATTAATGATGGTTGGTCTGAGGATGAACAATACAGAGTGTTGTACCACAAAAGTCTTTTTGTTCCTTTGACGATGCGTGAGACAGTTCTCAGAGAGTTCCATATTTCTCCTTTAGCGGTTCATCCTGGCATGACAAAAATGTACCGAGCATTGAAGAGAATGCTTTGGTGGCCTCGACTAAAGCATGATGTCAAGGATTTTGTGTCTCAATGATTGGTACACCAGAAGGGGAATGTCGAACATCATGTTCATGGTGGTCTGCTCAAACCGTTATATGTTCTGCAGTGGTAGTGGGAGGACATCTCAATAAACTTTTTTACTTTTTTACCTCGAGATATGGGAGGACATGATGCTATTTTGTTAGTAGTGGACAATTTAACAAAATCCTCCCACATTATATAAATCCAGGAGTCATGATCAGTGGATGTTTTTTAGAGGATGTATCTAGAGGAGGTGGTGGGTCTTCATGGATCCCCAAGGATGATCATTTCTGATCGAGATCCTCTCTTTACTTATAGGGTGTGGAGAGGTATCCAACATTATTTTGGTTCTCATCTATCCCTTAGCACTAATTTTCAACATCAAATAGATGGTCAGACAGAGCGAACCATCCACACTCTTGAAGAAATTTACGCTCTTTTGTTTTGGATTTCAGAAGTTCGTGGATGAGGCACTTACCCTTGGCGGAGTTTTCTTACAATAAAATTTTTTACTCCACCATCGGTATGGTGACATTTTATGCCTTATATGGCTGAACTTTCTGTTCTCTGTTGTGCTGGACTAGGGTTGGAGAGTTTGAAATTCTCAGACCAGAACAAGTGAAGAATACAACAAAGATGGTCTAGGTGATTCATGAGAGGATGAAGACAACACAGGATCATCCGAAATCATATGCCGATCAAATAGGGAGACCCTTAGAGTTTGATTTTGGGTATCACATATTTCTAATGGTGACTCCCCATCATGGGCAACGAAGGTTTTGTCATGGGAGTAAGATTTCTACCTTGTTTGTAGGGCCTTTCGAGGTGTCAGATTGTGTTGGAGTTGTAGTGTATACAGTAGCACTTCCCCCGTAGATGAGTCGGATACATGATTTTTTCCATGATTCAAAACTCCATCGTTATTTTCATGATGAATCTCACATCATATATTGGGGATAGATCGATGCTGATGATGATGCGGCCTTTGGGGAGTGACCTATAGAGATCTAAGTCTACAAAGAGAAGGTATTACACTAGCGTTCTATCACATTAGTTTGTGTCTTGTGGCAGCACGGTGGCATGGGTGAGAGTACCTGGGAACATGAGTCATTGATACATTCTCAGTACCCAAAGTTTTTTAATTTTTAACTCTTTTCATGTATCGATGTATCCCTTGTGGTTATAGACCTTTCATGTGTATATTATGGAATTCTTTTGTTGCTACTTGTGGCATGGTTTCTTTTGAGAGGTATCTCGTTGGGTGGTTGTTCGGACCAATTTTGTTTTCCCTTCAGGTGGGATTTGAATTGTTAAGGACAAGAATGTCCTTAGAGGTATCTGATGTAATGGCCCAAACCTCTCTGGTCCATTCATTTAGGAAAATCTGGTGTATGAGGAGTTTCAGGAGGTCAAGGAGATATATCCCCAACACTTTTTCAATTTTTACATTTATTTGAATAGTGTTAGTGGTGACCATTAGTGAACTATTCAAATGGTAGACTGTGGTGAATAGTGGAGTGGTGAGCTTATGTGAACAGTGTCATCAGTGACCAGTAGTGAACAGTTCCAACATTACACAGTTGTCAATAGTGCAATGGTGACCTTCTACGAACAGTGTCATCGGTAACCTTATGATATTAGTGTAATGGTGAGGTCCAATGATAACCTCTGTTTCCATTTCAAAATTTCCAATTCTATGAACAGTTCAATAGGTGAATAGTTCCATAGGTGAGGTTCCAACAATGGCCTCTTTCCTTTTCCAAATTTCCAATTCGGTGAACAGTTCCATTGGTGAACAGTTCTATCAGTGAGGTTCTAATGGTGACCTCTTTCCTTTTCCATATTTCCTATTATATGAACAGTTCCATCGGTGAACAGTTCCATCGGTGAGCTTCCAAAGGTGACCTCTTTCAATTTCCAAAATTCATGTTCATGAAAACTGTTTCCAGAATGGTGGGGTCCATCGGTAACATCTATTTCCATTTCCAAATTTTAAGTTTCTGAATAGTGTCTCCAGAATGGTGAGGTTCATCAGTAACATCTATTTCCTTTACCAAATTTTGATTTTTTTAAATGTGTTTCCAGAATAGTGTGGTCCATCGGTAACCTCTCTTTACTTTGCCAAATTTTGAGTTCATGAAGAGAGTCTCCAGAATGGTGAGTTCCATCGGTAACCTCTATTTACTTTGCTAAATTTTGAGTTTGTGATCATTGTTTCCAAAATAGTGAGGTCCATCCATAACCTCTATTTCCTTTTCCAAATTTCGAGTTTGTGAATAGTGTTTCCAAATTTTTAGAGTTTCACCTGTTTAACATTTTCTTTTGAAGTAAAATGCATTTTAAATCCTTATTTAAGGAATCTAAAGCTGATTAAAAGGACATAACACCTATATTAATTTCTCATAAGGCTCGGGATGTTTTTACTTGGTCAAGCCACCTGTTTTAATGTTGTCTTTTTTTAATGGGAAATCTGGTGTATCTTAAACCATCGCTCTGTTAAGTCTTCTAAAGGAATATGATATCTTCCCCCCTAATTCTTTCTCCTAGTTCTTGGGTGTGAGATGCTCGAAACTTAATCCTCAGATCATTTCCCTTTAATTTTTTTACTACTGCATGTGCACCCCTGGTTTTCGACACAATGATGTATCGATCCTTCATCGATATAATGTATATTTTATCATCATTCATTTGGGTTCATCTCTTTCTGTTTCTATTTTCCCTGTTGTGGTATGTGATCTCCATACTTCTAATGGGTTTTTCATTGGTTTCGATTGGTGCGGTCATACAACAACATCATCTGGTGGATACATTACTCACAGGAGGAGGTGATCGTGATTCTTTGTGTGGATCGTTCTTGTATAAAGAACGACAAGACATGTTTCAGGAAGGGGATTCATTTCTTCTCTTTTCATTTATAGGAAAATGTATAGTTACCATGTTTTATACCACTAGATGACAATGGAAGAGATATAATAATTATTTTAACTAGAAAATAAATTGATATTGATCGTATGTTATTGCCTCTTGTCTTTCTAGACAGTGTGATATCCATTCTTACTTCGTTTAGCTATTTATTCTTGATGGAAATTGGTAAAGACTATAAATTCATAATTAATTGATAATTTTTTTGGCTAATAGAAAAGAGGTATGTAAAGGAATATAGTTCTTCTTGTGGTAATTTGATGTTAATAAATTGGTGCAGTAATCTTGTTTAATTAGTAGTGATAACTTACTGGATAGGTTTCCCAAATTTGGAACCTACTGATAAAAAATCTATTTATACAAGATGGATTAAAGAATTGGTTGTTATGATATAAAAAAATTCCTTCAAGGGTTCTAAGTAACCATCTTGTTTATTTAAGGTCCAAGGGCCCCTTTGATATGATGTTTGTTTTCCTGCTTCTTATGATAGGGTGTGAATCTGGATGGCTTTTTTGTTATTTTGGGGAAGGGAGGCCTATTGGTTGTGGAAGAAGTGGATGCCTAGAGTGGTTAGATGCATCTGTTTAGGAATGTGGGTGTCGGGGGGGACACCGGGGATGATGAAATGGGATGGATGTGAATGTTTGGAAGCATGTGAATTATTTTTGGTTGTTTATCTGCTTTACTATTCCCCACTACTCAAGCTAGCATGTCTTTCTTACCCTTCTTCCGAAGGAGGTGAAGATGCCGGGGGTATGCCACATTATTTCCGTGTTTACCTTCTTAAGGGAGGATGCATCTACGCTCTTACTTTGCGAGGCAAAGACTTGACGGGTAGTACATCTACTCAACGTGTTGATCCCCTTGTGTTTAGTAGCAAAGAATGTTTTTCTAGAATTCCTGGGAAAATGGGAAAGTAATTTTGTATTAAATAATTAAATAAATGATGTTAACCCATTGGGATAGATATTTCTACAATGAAATGTTGATGCTAAAATTTAAAGGGACAGTGGACTTTGGGTGTGATTTTAAAGTAATTTATTGTGGAATTGTTAATGGTTAATATATATTTAACGAATTAATTAACATAAAGTAGAACTGATAAGAAGAGAATGAAGTAATTTACTAAATCACTTTAAATGGTTGTATGCTTATAGGTTACATAGTCTTAGAAGTGGCAGTCGGGAGTCCGAGAGGCGTTAGCTACATTTGAGTCTAAGAGTATGTTTTTCCTATAGTGTGGATTTAAGCTATAGTATATTTTGTACCTTTTGTGTTTCTATATGCTAATTCAACCTATCAGTTAACGAAAATGACAGCCCAGAGATTCTAATCCATGAGGGGTGTTTTCCCCAACATTCTGATGGGAGGGTGAAAGGTGGACTACCCCCTTTGGGCCCTCTCTCTTCTCTAGGTAGTTACATGTACTTGTAGGAATAGTGGTTAGTTTTCCACATATATGTGTGTATAGGGTTGTAATGTCTTGTGGTTATTCAAAAACATATATTCTGGATATAGTTTCCTATGGACTAGTATAGGTGTAACGTGTATAGGCTATGATGGCTTGAGGATTCTTACTCGGTGTATGGAGTTTCAATACCCGATGTATGAAACATGTTATGCGATATGTGGTGGCTCTTATAAACTACCTGGTTACTTTCTTGTGTGGATGTTGTGGTTTGGAAGCATGATTTTCTTGTTGTAGTGCTTTTCCCATGTGTCTGCGGGCATGCCTTTTGGAGAGAGAAGCTTAGGACGTGTGACATTGGGGAAAAGCGGAAAACCAATAGGGAAGTAATAGCGGGGTGCCCTTTATATTCTTTATTATATTATATACTCTTGTATGTGTTTCTTGGTGAGAGTTCTTAGGGTGAGGCTGGGAACTTATTATACATGTTTAGGTGACGAGTTAGTTTCACTTGTTGTTCACTATTCTTTAGCATGCTTTCATTACTTTTTCACAAGAGGCATTAGGTAGGATCCAACTATGTATACTATTATACTCACCCTATGTCTATATGAACTATTTTTCAAGTCACTTTGAGGAGGTTGGAGATAATGCTGGTTCCTGTGAGCTTGGGGTTTCTGGAGCTTTTCAGGCTTGTGGTTACTGTTGTTTTTTACTTTTTTTTGGGTACTTTCAGTTTTCTCCCTTCTAGTTGTAGTAGTTTTTCATGACATTAAATATGTTCACTTGGTATTTAATTTATATTTCAGTCTAAGTTGGAGTTGTTTTGTGTCTATATTTCCCCTCTCTTTCGCATGTGTTCTTTTAGAGGGTAATGCCTCCCTTCTATGTGTTTATTATACCGTCAGTCCATATCGACAACCCAGGGCCTACTAGAGGCGGGACTCAGGGGTCATTATCTCCCTTCTCACATTGCCTACCTAGGAGAGATACACATTGTGGGGAGGGGGTAATAACATTAGAATCCCTATGAATTTGACATTAGACATCCAAATGTCAAACATATTGAACATATAACTCATTTTATCCTTTATTAATGTCTCAAACAATATCCTCAAATTATCTCAATGTTCCTCTTTTCTCTTTGGGTAAATTATAAAATCATCAATAAAACTAAAACACATTTTCGAGGTAACCTATAACGAGCCAAATGTTTAACAATTGAAATTCCCTTATTATAATTATTTCATACAGTATTAATAAAATAAATAACTTTTAGAACACAATAAAAACATTAAACTGAATAATCAATTGAATCAAAGTTATTTCAAAAAATTAGGAAACCAATCCTGATTGAATAGTAACTTTACCCTTGGAATCATAACATGACCATTAGTAATAGTAGTCTGTAAAATATAATAGTAACCACACCTAAGAATGTATAAATAAAATTTGGGTATCTTATAACTGATAATTTGATATAATTATATCATACAATAATAAATTAAATGTTTAGAAAAATTTTAATTAAGTGTTGGTATTTTTTTAAATCATAAATATTTAATTATAGTTTTATATTTAATTTAAATAATTAAAATAAAATTTATTTTCATAAAATTGATTCATTAATTAATATTTAGTTGTCTTATGATTATAATATTTTTTTCAGACATTATTTAATTTTCTATATTGTTATAAAATAAGTTAAAATTATGAAATTGATATTTTCCAAGTAAATAAATATTTTAATTTAAAATTAAATTTCACATATTTATAAAAAAATTATATAATTGAGATCAATTTTTGAATTCTACGCATTTAAAAATGTTTTGGGTTAATTTGTGGGATTTCCCTAAACCAGTTGAATTTTGGGTATAGTGAAATATGATAATTTGCATTAAATATAAATTTTATGTTAAATACACTAATCCTTGATCCATCGCTGATGTAAATACCATTATCTAGAACTACCATAAATTAATTTAATATATTTACTGATAAGGATCATTTTATTTATAATCATGAACAAAAATAATAAACTAATAAATAAAATAATGAGAAACTACCCCTCACCATGTCTTATTGTCACACCTTCTAAAGCATGAATTTTGACATATATATTTCCATTGCTCATCCTAAGAACCAAACTCATCTCCATGATATATTTGTCTCATCAAAATTCATAACCCTTTTCCCATAAGGGGTTCTCAAGGATGATAAATTCAAGAGGAAAAATCTTCTTTCTTTTTCATTTAATTTTTTTTGAATTACATTTAATTTCTTCTTCTATACTCACTTCCAATTATACCATAAAAATGATAGATATTGTGTATTTTATATACTATAGTTTTATTATGTTACGTTAATAATTCATATTCAAATATCTTTATATTTTCATTTATTCTAAAAATATCACATGTGGTGTGTCGATTTACCACCACTGTGGATGATGCATTTTTATTTTCCTCTAACAAATTTAAAAATGGTCATAAGACCATTGTAATTTTTGAAACACATTTTAAACATTATGTTATAACCCTTTTAGGGTTTTAAAACTAAAATTTATACATAATATCGAATAATAATACAAAATGAGGACATTATAATCGAAAATCACCACAAAATAATCTAAACGATTAACATTTACATGTTATATAATGAATCATCATCATATTTGGAAAAACAATATGTAAGACTAATTAAACATAGATATGTTCACTAAAAACATAACATTTCTATTATAGAAACGTATTTTTATTTTACATAATCTTTCATACTAGTATTAAAGTGAACCGCTCAAGAAATCCTTGAAAACTAACACTATTGAACGATAAAATGGAACTCTTGAACACATAAAAATGCCATAAATAAAATAAATAGATCTATAATAAATTAAATACATATATAAGGGAAATTATATTTGTTAATTAATTAATTTAATTTGATTATCTATGATATTAGAGCGAGTAAGTCATTCATATATATGGTAAGGGGATTCTTGATGCTAACTCCATTTACATGGGTTTTCTTTATTTCAAACCATTCTCTATATGGTTATTCATATAATCATCCATAAATTTTATCTATTTATAAATCCCTTTTATTTTATAAAATATACGTGTTTACAATATAATTTTATGAAAAATGTAAATGTTTTTCCCAATTAACTTTTCTTTCAAAAGAACACATATTTTACTTATCTTGAGATTACTTATTCTTCACCAAAGATTAATGATTCTTATAAAAATATTTTATTCATGACTGTATGATTTATTAAATGAAACATGTTCCTTTCCATGTTAAATTTTATTTCTATAAATAATATAATTTTTATATGGCCTGCAAGATTTTTTAAATATTATGATGTGACGGGTGTGCTAGGAATTACAAAGCCAGTGTAAATGCTTCCATGTGATGGGTGTTCCCAGAATTATACATAACCACAATGCATTGGTAATGTTATGTATCCCATGAGAAAAAGTTAAATATTTGTGAACATGATGGAATATTTTTTCACAACTAGGTTTGGCATTTTACCCCTAAGACATGATGTTTCATTTTTATGCATTACCGCATTCCATGCCTTTATTTACTATGACCTTTCATGGTTATGATTATGAACGTTTATTTATGTTATCTTGAAAATGATTATGGTCACACATGTTATATTGATTCATTTTTGTATTTATACACTTATTTTCCTTTATCTCAACCCTTTATTCGATGTATATCCTTAGGTGATTACTTTTAATAAGGAGAATACAGTGGCCACTAAGAAGCTATAAAAGACAGAATTAAATATTTTTTATGTTCTATTAAGTAAATGTTATGTTTGGTCCTAATTTTCCAAAGATACTAAACCTACGGATCATCATTTTTTACACTATTATATTTTTTATCTTTAAAATGATTTAATAATAATTCATGAAAAGTAGGTTTTCTAGAGTTGATATCAGAGCACAATTCAGTTAATTTTGGAATTATGATTAGAAAAAATTGAAAACCCTTAATATGAGACTATGTATAAGTACAAACCTAAGATGAGTTATTCTAGAAAAATACTAAACATAGGGATTCAACAAGAAATTCCTTTATAGTTAATTTCAAAAATAGGTAAATTATTTATTCTTGAATTGTTTACCAATGTTTTGGTCAATATTTATTTATTTTAGAAAATGGTGGGAAACAAGAGAAACTGAGCCCATAACCTATGATTTTTACAATGAACTGATTTCCCAAATGACATACCCAATGCCTTGGGAGGAAGAGTTAAAAAATTCATGGATATTATTACAAAATTATCTTATGAAATGATTGATAAAAATAATAATGTGGATCATCCTCCATCACCTATTATAGAACAACTGTATATCGAGTCTTTTATGTAACAACAACCACTGACATTTATTTTATCATCAGATCAACTAGTCATGGAATAGTGGGTTAACTCAATAAAGAATTTATTTTCTATACATCATTGTTATGAGATAGAGAAGGTGAATCTGGACATTTATTATATAGATTGAGGGGCCATCTAATGGTGGGTATTGATTAAGAACACCAAGATGAAAGAAAAAACTGAATATATAGAGATTGAATAATTTAAGATAATATTTCCTAAGAATATTTTCAATAGAAATAATTTTAAAAATATTGAATTATAATTCATAGAGACGAATAAAAATGAAGGTGAATCTATCATGAACTATGAATAAAATATCACAAGGATTTTGAGGTATGAGTCAGGTTTTGTTATCAATAATGAGAAACAAAATTGTTATATTCTATAGTGGTCTAAATCCACACATTCAAATGGATCTATAAATTATATACTTTTGGATTTATGAATAAGTTATTTTACGTTCTGTCAAAGTGGAAATGGGTTTTTTCATATGTTCCCACTACTATGGATATAAGAAATGAAATATGGAGTTTCAAGCTAGTGGATCTTATAAAAATGGTAGACTAAATTTCAACCACTCACATGTCAAAAATGTGGAATGATGCATCATCATAACTATTTAAAAGGATAGTGAAGTGATATAAGTGTGGGAGAGAAGTCCACTATGATCTTGAATTTCAAAAAGATATAAGGAATCTAGGAAATTTGGTGGAGGAAAGAAGAACATCACCTATGGTTCAAAGATTCAATTATAGCAAGAAAGGTAACAAATAAATCTAGTGCATTAAACCACGTGTTCTTGAGAGTAGTTAGTTCCATAATTCATCAATTCCCAAGGAGAAAGGGTTAGATTATACTGACAATACTATTGAGGTGGATCTTGGAAATGATGTGGTGATAGGTACACTGATTATTCATTCAATAATAGTAAATGTACAATTTGATTTTGGTTGTACTCATTATTTTATATCTTTATAGTTCAGTAGAAATTTTCAAAAATGTCCTAAAAATATGGATCCTAAGTTATATCTAACAATAGTAAATTGGACAATTATTTCATACAAAGTATCTAAATCCTCCATGGTTAATGTTTGTGGACTCAACCACCCAGAAAATCTAGTCTAACTTCATTTGGGGGTGTTTGTCTCCATTTTGGGCATAGATTGGCTATATTTATTCAATTCCATTATTATATGATGGAAAATGGAGATTACTCTTCACATCCCAAAGAATCCTACAATTCTATAAAAGTGTAAGGAGGGGGACGAAGCCCATTTAGATTATTCATCTCAATTGTGTGTTTTATTACCTTATGAGGAATAATATATATCCCTAATGATTGAGACAAAAAATATAATCATTCTTGATGACATTTTCATTATAAGGGACTACACTGATGTGTTCCTTGAATAATTATCTAGTCTTCCTCTTATAAATAGGTGAGTTCTCAATTGAACTCATTCTTAGATCTGTTCCTATATTAAAGACACTATATAAAATATCCACCATTATGTGCGAGGAACTGAAGAAGAAGTTACAAGAGAATATGGATAGGGATTTTATATGCCCGAGTGCATCACCATATAGTTTAGTAGTCCTGTTTATCAAGAATAATTATGGATTAATGTTCCTCTATATTGATTACTGTGAGGTCAAAAAAATCATGACAAAAAACAGGAATCCACTTCCACAGATAGATGACTTTTTTGGTGAGTATCATGGGGGAAACTATTTCTCTAAAGTGTAACTTGGTTGGGATATCACCAATTAATGGTGAAAAAATAATATATTCCTAATACTTCCTTTAGAATAAGGTTCAGAAATTAAGAGTTTAGAGTGATTCTATTCAAACTCCCTAATTCTACACCAATATTCATCTACTTTATGTAAATAGTCTTTATAGAATACATTTAAAAAAAATTGTAGTCTATATTGATGATATTCTAGTATAATTCAAGAACAAGGATGATACTGATGGGAATTTCAATATTATGCTAGAAATATTGAAAATAGAGAAGCTATATGTAAAGAATAGTAAATTTGAGTTCTGGATGGAGGAATTATCATTCTTTGAGGATGTGATCAACAATAAAGAAATATCTGTAGACCCTTACACAACAACAGAAATCAAATAGTGGCATTGGAAAACTTTGGTAATAGAGATCTATTGTTTGCTTGGTCAATAAGGGTACTACAGGTGATTTGAAATGAACATATCATGATTTTCAAACCCATAAACCAAGTTAACTCAAAGTGGAGAATTTTTTTTCTAGATTATTCAATGTAATGACTGATTCAAAGAGTTAAAATAGAATCTTATCACCACACTAATATTCACACTTCCAAAAATTGTGGTGATATTTTTGGTATATAATGATGCTTCAAAGAATTGACATTGACCCAATCTTCAATGAATTGAAAAGGATGGATATTGGAAACATTATGGAAGGAATATCATCCATCCTTTATAAATTGATTCTTTATCAATACCTTATAGATAAAATATAGGATGCACAATGAAATTATGTGGAAATTTAGAAGACGGTGGATGATCTTAGTAAAGATAAATCCTCAAAGTTTAGAATTGATGTTAAAGGAGTTGTGATATTTGGGTCCTGACTATGTGTAAAATATAATCTGTATATAAAGAATGACATTATTAATTAAACTCATACCTCAAATTTTTCCATTCACCCAGGGATAACAAAGTTGTATCCTGATCTCCAAAAGAACTAATTGTGGAACACAATGAAAAAGGAGATCGAAGAATATATATATCAAAGTTCCTTATTTTCTAGAAAGTTAAATATGAATGGAATAAAATATAAGGGGATGATAAAACATGCACATATACCAACATGGAAATCCGAAAACATAATCATTGCATTTTTTCACAAAACATTCAAATTCTTATAGAGGAAAAATTATATATGGGTTATTGTGGATAGACATATAAAGACAAATCACTTTATATAAATTTTAGAGTACTTCTCACCATATCAAATTGCATGGATATAAATCAATGAAGTGGTAAGTATTCTGGGAGTACCACTATCGATTGTATCTGGCTGATATCGAAGAATCACCATGATGTTATGGAAAAGCATACAACATTCTCTAAACACTAAGTTGAGATTCAGTACAACTTATTATCCTCAAATTGATGGCCAATATAAATAGACTATTCAAATATTGTAATTCATGTTGAGTGATTGTTCTATGGAATTACAAGGATTATGGGAAAAACATCCACCTCTGTTCTATTTTTATAACAACAACAAATTCTACTTGATCATGAAAATGGATCTATATAAATATTTTTATCGGAAAATATGAAGAACAATGTTGTGTTGGAAGGAAGATGGTGATTAGAGGCTGCTAGGAACTAAAATGTTGAAATAATGATGGAGAAGGTGAAAATAATTCAATAAGTAATAAAAAAACCCAATTTTGATAGAATGGATTTGCATACAATCATTGACAAGACCTAGAGTTTATGGTTGGAGATATGATATTCCTCCACATATATCCATGGAAGAGGATCGTAATATTGGGTAAGAAGGGTAAGATGAGTCACAGGGACATTGGCCCCTTCGAGATTATTGATCAAATAAGAGATATGGCCTATCAAATCCCACTTCCACCTACTATGTATCTAGTATATGTAATATTCCATTTATCCCTATTGATGATGTACAAACCATATCCCTCACATGTACTGAATCAAGTTGTGGTAAAGTTTGAAGTTGATCTATCTTATGAAGAACATCCAGTGAAGATCTTGGACTATAGATATAAATTTCTATGTAACAAGACTACTCACCTAGTCAAAGAACAATGGTGAAATCATAATTACAAAGAGGCATTCTTGGAATTATAGAAAGTGATGAATGAGAAGTACACAATTTTGTTTCACCATAGTTTCTAAAATGAAATTCCAAGGGACAAATTTCTTAAGGGGGAAGAATGTAAGGCCCAAAAATTTTATCAATGGAAATTTCCTTCTTATAATTATTTAATGTATTATAGACCACATAAAATCACTTTGTGTACAAAATAAAAAAAAAATTACAAATGAGGATTTAATTAAATGACATGAATTTGATAAAATAACCGAACATATCCTGATTAAATAGAAATGTGAACCTTTGAATAGTAACTTGACCATAAGGAATTTTAATCAACCCAATAGAATAGTTACATAACCTAGTAAATTATAAATAAAATTTATGCATATTATAAACGATAATATGATTTAATTTTTTCATAGTATCAGTAAATAAACATTTTAATAATTATTAATTAAGTCTTTGTACATTTGTAAGCCATAAATATTTAATTATAATTTTATAATTAATATAATTATTTAAATGAAAAGTAATTTTCATATAATTTATTAATAAATTAATATATATTTTTTCTTATAATTATAAAATAATTTTATGAAACCATAATTATTTTTTCAATGTATTATAAAATCTGTTATAATTATAAAATCCTTATTTTCCAAAAAAAATATTATTTTAATTAAAATTTAATTTTCTCATATTAATAAATTTATTTTTTAAAAAAAAGAGGTTATTTGCTAATTTTAATCATCAAAACAACTACAGTTCAATTTTTTGTATTTTTCTAAAATAGGTGATTTTTTTGTGAATGGTAAAATATGATACTTTGTAGCATATACAAATTATAAGTTAAATACACTATTTCTTGAGTTATATATAATATAATAACCATAATATCTAACTACCAATAATTATTTAATATATTTATTGATAAGTTTCAAGATATTTATAATCTGGAACCAAAATAATAAACCAATGAATAAGATAATGGGAAAACACATCTCTCCTCCATTATAAAAATGACCCCTCACCACATCTTCTCCTCACACCTTCCGAAATATAAATATTCTCCAACATATACCCAATAAACTTCCCAAGCCCCTTCCCCACATCTCGGTGCTCTTTTTCTCATCAAAATACCAAACACATTTTCATATGAAGGTTCTTAAGGAGGAGAAATTCCAGAACTAAAATCCTCATACGTTTTCATTTAATTTCTTTTTAGTTTCTTTTTTTCCAATAAACTACCCTATCCACTTATCCTAGTGTAATTTTAAATTTATTATATTTTACATAAAAATATTTTCTTAAAATAGTGGAATAATTCATATTGAAATCTCTTCCTAGTTCCTTTTATTTGAAAACTATCATATTTGGTGTGTCGATCTACCACCACTATGGACGATGCATTTTAATTTAAATATAACACCTTAAAGGATGGAAACAAAACCATTATAATAGTTGAAAACTATTTTAAAATATATTTTATGACTGTTTTTATGTTCTAGAACTATCATTTATTAATAATATTTAATAATATAATAAAATGATTTCTGTGTGATCGTAAACCACCGAAATTAATCATAACGATTATCATTAACATGTTATCTAATCAATGGTACTCATATATGGAAACAAAATAATATATAAGAAAAATAGAATAATTTATGTTCTCTAATAACATAAAATTTCAATTCCCTAATATTATTCTAATTTTATAAGATCTATCATACATTTATAAAAGTGAATTGATCATGAAAACCACGAAAAAAAATGTTCTTGAATGATGAAATTGAACGCTATATCTAATAAAAAATGAAATATTTGAATTTAATAAAACTATTATAAATAAAATACATGTATAATATGATATTTATTAGTTAATTATTGAATTTAATTTGATTATCAATCATATTAATGTGAAATAGCATTTGGGTACTAGGTAAGAGGATTCTCGAACCTTACTCTAATTCCTAGAGGCTTCCCTATTTCACTCCATTACAGTACGGTTATTCCTTTAATGTTAAATAAATATAATTTAATTATCCTTATCTTTTATTTTATGAGATATACATGATTCTAATCTTATTTTATGAATAATTCACAACTTTTTTCAAAAGAACTCTTTAAAAAACACATCTTTTACTTCTCCTACGATTGTTTCTTCTTCACTCGAGATTAATGATTATTATTACCCAATGTTAATTCATTAATTTAATCCGTATGAATAGAAAAAATTAGTTTTACATGGGTTATTTAATTTCTAGGGATGATATACATTCTATGTGGCATTCATTGTTATGAAAATGATATGATGTTACAGGTGGACCCGAAATTATATAGCACATGTAAATTATATGATGTGATTGGTGTGCTTGAAATTATATGGCACTCCAATCCATTGGGTAATGTGATGTGTCTCATGATTAAAATTAAAATGTTAATTGACATGATTATATTTTTATACACAACAATGTGTTGTAGTTTACCACTAAGATATGATGTTTCATTTTTATACTTTACCAAATTACATGCCTTTATCTATTGTTTCCTATAAAAATAAGCATTGTGATACGCCTATTACATTATGATTATGGTGAGTATGATCATCCATGTTATATTTATCCATGTTCTTATCTATAAACATACTGGTCTTTTCTCTCAACCCTTTCATTGATGTATATCCTTAGGTGATTACTTGTGCTAAGAAGAACACATGGTCCACTATGAATCTAGAGAAGAATGAATTTAATAATATCAATTTATTATTATGTAAATGTTATGTTGGGTCCTAGTTTCCCCAAAACTTTAATCTTTTGGAACCTGATTTTGTAAAAAAAATTAAATCTTATCATTAAAATGATGTAATAGTAATTTAAGAAAATTAGAGTCACTATTTAGCCATTAAATATTATATTTATCAAATATATGTAGATTTAAGGAGAATTAGTATTTCCAATTGTTATCACTAAGAACTCTTAGTGTACAAAACCTGTACATAAGGTTGAATTATAAATATCATAATTCATTATCTTCAGTGGATGATACCTATGTTGAAGATCCTTTATTGAGAAGTAATAAGGAAATCGTAGTTGATTAAAAAAGTCACCATTCCTTAGAATGGGATACATTTTCTTTATGGTGATCTTACTATGATATCAATAATTGATACACAACCACATTTATCCATCATTTTTATTAAAAAATATCATTAGGGTACCCCAAGGCGATGCACTAGGGAATATGAACCCTTTTTCAAAATGATCTTATAGATGATTTATAAAATCTTCCATTTAGATCTAGAAAATAATATATAGTCTTTTGAGATAGGAATTGTTATCTGTATAATAACTATCGAGATATATAAATAAATAAATATGATAATTTTGTGTCAATATTTTTAAAATACACCATTTTATTCCCTCAAAATGTGAATTTCCACAGGGTTGATACTTTAATTTGAGTAAATAATTTGTTAAATGTATACTTATTTAATATGTATGAACACAAACACAATTTTTTGATTTTCCAATTGAGATTCATGATCATTATTTCATTTGTAGAGTATAATGGGTTGTTTTTTACAATATATAAATATATTTCATTCTCCCAATTGTTAGAATGTTGTTAATATAATGAGAGACAATAAATGCCCAAAATTGCATCATATTATTCCAATGGAAGGGATATTATATTTTCTAGAAGAATATTTTCATTGATGTTACCCAGATATGAATCCATAACATATGTTGAATTGACCACACTAATATGTGTTTTTTAAAATATATCTACTTTAAGTTGTTAAGGGTGTTATTCAACAGTTCTAGAAAATATATAGGTTGTGAAGGAATGTGTAGAACCATAATCAAATTTTAAATTTTCCCAACTTGATTGAATTTGATGTATACATTTGTATTACCCTATTTTTGAGGTATTTGATCCTTGTTTATGCGTTTTTATGTATAATAAGTAGTTTGGGAGCGTTTGGGAGTGTTTGGAATGGTTTTTTATGGGTTTTTGGATTTTTAATGTAGAAAAGAGTGATCACAGTTAGGTAAAATTGTGCATGATCTCCAGGAAACCATCCAAGTGGAGGGAGAGGGCTTGACATATTTTTCAAAATTTTTTCCTTACCATGAAGGTAAACTATGTGGGGTCCCTATTGAGGCAGTAGCATGTGCACGTTTAGCGCACATTTTTCTTAACCCTGGTAGCTAACCATGCACGGCATTAAAATTTTGGTTCTTAAGAAAGAGACCACCCATGATTTCCACTAAACTCCTCATTTCTTCTCAAATAAATTCACTACTCAGTATGTTTGGTTCTCAAGGGTTATATGGGTCTCCCACTCATTTTTGAATAAAATTTAAGGGTTTTCAAGGTTTAGAGAAGGTGATTCTTCTCTGGTAAGTCCCTTCTCTTGGATCAATCTTGGTTTTCCTTAGATCTAGGACTCCATATGTTTCTTTTTTCTAAATAAACTTATTTTTCATGTAGATATAGTTTTTATATTTCAAAAAATGATGATATTTGGTATTTTTTATCATAGGAAAAGTGATCTAAGGTAGTTTTTGTGGATATTTCACCCAGATTGTGGGGAGGTTCTGATTTGGTTGATTTCACAGAAACCCTAAGGTATATAGATTCTTTGTCAACTCCAATTTGATATAACTAGAGGCCTTGTTTTCAATTTATTGGGTTTTCTAAAAATTTAGTGTGATAATGATGTTCTAATCTTGTTTGAAATTCATTTTTTGTGGAATAATGGATTTTGTAGAAAATAAGAATCATGGTGAAATGTTTATTATGTTTAATTTGAAAATGTAGATATCAATATTGGTTGTTTGGGTTGACTTATGAAAATGGATGTGAAATTTTTTTCATTATAAATGGATGGATTTATTGGATGGTAATGATTGCATGGAAAATTCATTAATGAATTTTTTGGGATGGAAATGGTTGTTTGCATAATGATGTGGCCTTGGTGTGATATTCTGGTTGTTGTTTAAGTATATGTGAATGTGATTGAAATGGATGAAAAGTAGGTGGAGAGTACCACTATATAAATGGGATTGATATTATATGGGTGTGTCATCGTCAATGAAAAGTTGGAGGGAAGTACCACTAGATGGGAAAAATAGTAAATGGGCTCAGACAGGAAGTTCCATCATGATTGTTACACCGATTTGAGTGTGTGAAACTCTAGGGTTATGTTTTTATTATTCATGTGGATATGCAATATGACATTGTTGTGATAATATGTGATGGTAAAATGGATTATGTCTTGTTTGTTGGATTTCCCTTTTATTGTGTGAATTTGGGTAAAGGTTGCTTGTTAAGGGTGTGTTTGGCTTCTTGGAAATTTTAGAACTATTCGAAATTTTATATAAACTCCTTTAAATAATTTTTCTAACGGTTCTACCCTGTGGTGTGTGCAGTGAAATCATTTTGGGAAAACCTTATGAGTATTATTACTCACCCCTTTCTTTTGAAATTTGGTGCTTTTATAGAAGTGGTATTTCGGGATACAGGTAAAGGTAATGAATCATATTTCTCTAGTGGTTCATCATGATTCTTGGGTGGTATAGTGGTTCTTTGAGAATAGAGCGTGGTATGGAACTATGGAGTTGTGTCATAGCTTCTTGGGTTTTGTTTTGTACACTCTTTCTTGGCACTCTGATTTTGGAACATTTTGGTCATGTTGGGTGGCGTATGGGAATTATTATATAGATGGATTAGTCGAGTGGTTCCTTCTTGTTAATGTAATTTATTGGATAACCGTGCGAGGAAACCATGTGGGGTCTTTATTGAGGCATTACCATACACATGATTAGCATGCAATTTTCCTAACTGTATGACCTATCCATGTGTGTCATAAAACATTTTGTTTTTAAAAAACAGGACCACTCAGGTTGTTCCCTAAACTGCTAAATTATTATCCTATATGTACCCTACTAATTATTTCTGGCTATCATGGATTTTACGGGCTCTCCCCCTCATTCTAGAAGCAAATCTAAGGGTTTTCAAGGTTGGGGGAAGGGGATTTGTCTCACGTAAGTCCCTTCTCTAGGATCATTCTTGGTTTTCCTTAGATATAGTTCTCACTATCACTCTCTTTCTCGGTTTTCTAATTTTCATTATATATCATGTTGATATTGGGGTTTCATTGCATAAAATGATGATATTTGGGCTTGTTGGTGTCAAACAGAGGAATGTAAGGTGGGTTTGGTTGAGATTTAACCCGTATATGTGGTCCAGTCATGAGTTGGTTGATTTGACTGAAATGCTAAGGTAGGTGGATTCTCTCTTCAATACACTTTGCTAAAACTAGACGCCTTGATTTAAATTAATTGTTTTTTAAAATTATGTTTGATTATGATGTGTGAATATTGTTATAAATTCATTTTGTGATGAATTATAGAATATGAGGAAAATGCGGTTTTGTTGTGAAATGTTTTTTATCTTGGATTTTAATATTTAGATTTTAAAATTTGTTTTTTTAGTTGACTTATGAAAATTATTGTGAAATGGATTTCAATAAAAATTGAAGGTTTTTTTGATAGTAACATGGAATAAAAAATTACCTAAGGGATAGTTTGTGTTTTGAATAGTGGTCTACATATTTTTGTGGCCTTTGTTTGATATGCTTGTTGTTTTTTAAGTATTTATGAATGTGATTGAAATAGATGTGAATTGGTATTTCGATCATGGGTAAATTTTCTAAACATGGTGTATTTTTAAAAAATTGTGTAATATGGGAAATGTGAAATTGTGGAAAGAAAGTTTTTGATAGTTTCTAAGTAATTGAACATGAAATTGTAACACTTTTATTGGTTAGGGGTTGAACCATTTTGTGAGTTTTTTATTGATGGAAATTCCATCATGTAGGATTAATAGATACAAACGGAGGAGGATTCTAAAAATTTGGTTTTTCTTGAGCCCTAGGTGAACCAACTAATAGTTCATAGTATAGTGAAATCTTTTCAAGCTATGGAAAGTGGGAATAAAGTGGATTAGTAAAATCACATGGATCATGCGATTCAATTTAAAAATAAGAATTAACAAATATTTAGGGATGATTCAGAAATGGTAAAGGTTTAGGCATTGTTTAATAGAATAAATAGGATAATAGAATTCATTCAAACAATGGTAGTGTTGAAATCAAAGTTACCAACATACATGTTGGGAGATATTACCCATTAGTGGTGGGAGTTGGTGTTCCAGGATGGAATGGACCAAGGTATAACATGGGTGGGTTTTGAAGAATTTTCTAATAAAAAATCTACCCTCATAAAATTAGTATCCATGCATAATATATTTCTTTAGGCTGAAGAAAGAAAACCTCTCTGTAATGCAATATGTGGTAATGTTAATGAACATAGAATTGTTTTCACCTTAGGTGGATGGTAGTATATCATTGATGGAACATATTTTTGAACATGGGTTATGGTAGGAAATTAATTCTAAAATAGAAGTTATATGTATAATTTATTAAACAAAATGATGAATAGAAAAATAGTATATGAATGGGATGTATTAGGAGATACAGGTGGAAAAAACATGTTGATACCCATGGGGAATATTTGGAACTCTGACACTAGGATCAAGAAGAATAAGATAAATTATTTCCAAGATGAGAGTATGTCTCCACATCAAATAGTGGGATCGATGAATCTTCCTCTAAATCTCACAGTAAGCTGTGATGTTTTTAGTGTGGTTCTATTTTCCAAATCAAGCGAGATTTTACTAAAAAGACACAATCATGTAATCACTATATGAATATTGTATATCTTCATCCATATAGTCAAAATACACTGAGGTAGGGTGTTTTCACACTCCTTATGGGTCGTAGGTGACATATGCCTTGATAGGTATGGGGCAGTAGCATACCCTACAATAGATGATTAATGTTTGTTATGGTGATTACAAAAATACCACAAATTTTCAGAAGGGAAATAAAGTGTAGAGTGTTGAAAAGCATGTAACTTTTTGGAGCTGATAAGGTTGTGATGGATGGTCAATCATAACCATCCACGGTGCAAGGTACAATTCTTTTAATGTATACCTTGATGTAATAATTGTTTGATATGATTTCCTCGAATTATTTTATTACATCTCATCTTGTTATTGTTTGGGGTGTAACTATGGAAATGATGCCTTCTAATTTAAGACATCATTAAATTATTGTTCAAATATAGTTTCAATCCTTTCGATGTATATCATATTGTATAGTTGTGGTTGAGGTGGAGTTTATGTGGGATTTATCAATTATTAATAATGATACCTATGAAATAATTTTGGGTATGGATTGTATGTAAATGTCTAAGGCACATATCAACTATTATGGACGAATGGTTATTTTTACACTAGATGATGTGGTTGAAAATTTCTTTAGAGGAGGGATGATGTAAAGGCGGGTGCAACTTGATTGCTGGAAATCGTTGCTGGCACAATATTGTATCAATTGGTGGCATTTTCATTTGAATCAATGGATATAGATTAGGAGAAAGAAATTTAAATATATGTTGATCATTTTTTAAATGTATTTCCCAAAGAATTATTAGGGTTTACACCCATGATAGAAGTGGAATTTACTATTGACATCCTTCCAGGGACTAGTACTATCTCGATTCCTTGTTACTATATGTAACCGAAGAGTTGAGAGAATTAAATATACGATTGGAGAACTTGGAAAACAAAGGGTTCATCACTCCTAGAACATCTCTATAGGCAGCCCCCATTTTTTGTTAAAAATTTGGATGGAACTCTATGATTGTGTGTTGATTATCATATGATAAATCAGGTTAGGAAAAATAATTGATATCCACTTCTATGAATTGATTATTTTTTTCAATTAGTTGATGGGAGCTCACTGGTTCACTAATAATGTGTTACGGTAAGGATATCATCAATTTCCTGTGCTTAAGATGTATATTCCAAAAAAATCCTTTAGAAGTATATATAGCCATTATAAGTATGTGGTTATGCCATTTGTTCTGAAAAATACACTAGAACTCTTCAAGGAATTGATGAATCAAGTATTTTCGAGATATTTGGATTCATTCATTGTTGTATTTGTTGATGATATATTTTTGTATTCCAATAGAAAATGGTAGCTTGAGAAACACATGGAGATACTTTTGGGGATCTTGAGATATCATCAGTTGCACGTCAAATTGTAAAAGTGTTACTTTTGGATTCAAGAATTTCATTTACTTGGACATGTTATTTTTTAGAAAGGTGTTTTAGTTGATCTGAAAAAGATAGTGGCTTTTATCTTAGGAACGCCGCCAAACTATGTTTTTGAGATATAAAGCATCCTTCGTCTAGGTATTTATTATCGACGTTTTTTTGTGATTTCTCATGATTGTATTTAATATGAAAGATCTGAAAAGGAATAATGTTTTATTTCAAGGGGTTTAATAGTGCATGAAATCATTTTAATATCTTAAGAGTTTCATTACATCAGCACCAGTCATCATTTTTTCATAACTAGGTAAAGGGTATGGGGTGTGTTATGATGAATCAGGATCTGGGATAGGGTCTGTTCTTAGGTAAGGGGACCATATTGTTGCATATGGCTCAAAAAAGATAAGGATTCATGATAAGAACTACCCAATGAATGAATTGGAGTTGTGGGTATGGGTGAATGATTTTAAAATGTCGCATCATTATCTATTTGGTGTTAAATTCAAGGTGTTTAGATGGATGTAGTGTCTATAGATGCTTGATTTTGACTTTATGTACACAAAAGGTAAGGATATTTAGTGGAAGATGCATTAAGTTGGAAGTCATATGCTCGATTGCTGAAACAAGCATTGGATCAGTATCAGATGATGTTGTTCATAAATGAAATGCGGTTTGAATGTGAGGATAGTGGTGAAAGAGTGGTTTTCATTCAAATCTCATTGTTTCTGGACTTGGTAGGTTTAGTTAAAATGGAACAGGTGTATGATTCTAAGTGTATATCTGTGAAGTCGAAACTCAATTGTGGGAAGACCATTGAGGGATTTGAACCTTTTGGGAATTCAGTTTTGTGTTATCATAATTGGATGGTTGTACCAATGTATTTTTAGGTGTAAATTCAATGATATTATTATCATTTTAGGTGGGTTGTCCATACTAGAATAAAAAAACTGTATAAATAATTGAACAAAAACTTTTGTTGTGCTAGTATGAATAAGAGAGTGGTAGAATTTATTTCGAGATACATAACATGTTAGTAAGTCAAGAAATGGAATCAGTGCCTGACATGTATGTGGAAATATTTACCTATCCCAATCTGCAATTGGGAGCACATAGAAGTCTATTTTATTACAGGTCTCCCAAGAACAGTCATAAATAAAGGTACTATATGGGGGATAGTGGATTGGGTAACAAATTCAGGTCATTTAATCCACATTCATGAATATCATACAGTGGAGGATATGTCCAAAATCTATATATGTAAGGTAGTAAAGAGACATGGTGATCTTGTTTAAATTATATCAGATAGAGGTCTGAGGTTCATATATCATTTTTTTAAATCCTTGCGGTAACCCCTTAGAAGTCGGGGAACAATGAGAACAATGTTTCATCCTCAGAGGGATGTGAAATCTCATAGGGCGATACAAACATTAGAATACATGTTACGGTCTTGTGTGATGGATTCCGATGGATCATGGATGGATAAATTTCCGTTGGTTTAATTATCACATAGTTACAGTTATAAGGACTCCATACCCATGGCTACATTTTATGCATTGTTTGGGAATCCATGTTTTTCTCCATTTTGTTAGGTATAAATAGGGGAAACTTCATTGGTTTGGCTAGGCCTTTTCGAACAGAATATAGAGAAGATCAATATGATCAAGAATAGAATAAAGATGTCTTAGAGTCATCATAAATCACAAACATGACAATGTTAATGGCCATTTTTATTTGAGGTGGATGATCATCTATTTTTGAGAATCTCTTTGAGATTTGTACGTCATCAATTTGGAAAGAAGGGTTTATTAAATTCATGGTATATTGGGACTTTCGAGATATATGAGTGGGGTGGAGAGGTTGATTATTTGTTGGCCTTACATCCATGGTTTATTATAGGGCACAACATTTTGTATATTTCTCAGTTGAATAAGTATTAGCCAAATCTTGACCATGTGATTCTATGGGATCTTATTGAGATTGAGCCAGATGTTTCATTGGTGAACATGCTAGTGTATATTATGGAAATGAATGGGAATGTATTTTATGGTAAAATCATCATTCTAGTTTGGGTTTTGGGGCATCATGGTCAGATTCTGTTGGCGACTTCATATAGGGGAAGAGATAGTAGACAAAATGGCCCATGCTCTTTCGAGAAAGCAATAGTTCTCCACTTTCTATGTTCGGAATGTACAATGATGGGGAGAATTTAGTACTCCCAAATTAAGGTATTTCACCCGTATTTATGCCTTTTGATGCATAATAAGTAGTTAGGGAATGTTTTCGAGTGTTTGGAATTGATTTTGAATGGTTTTACGATTTTTTAATGGATCACGGTTTGAGCACAGTTAGGTGAATCCGTTTAAGATTTCTAAGAAACCCGAAAAGTGGATGCAATAGGCTTAACATTGTTAGCACATGTTTTGTCTAACTATGCGAGGAAACTGTTTGCAGTTCCTACTGAGGCAGTATCATACCCACTATTAGTGCACCATTTTCCTAATCTTGTTATCTAACCATGTACATCATTAAAATTTTGGTTTTTAAAAAGGGGACCACTAGGTATTTTCCCTAAAATCCTCATTTATTCTCCCACATGAACCCTATTCAATTTTTTTTTGTTTTCTAGGGCTATAGGGGTTCTCCCACTAATATTGGAAGAAAATAATAGGTTTTTTAAGTTGTGAAGAAGGTGATTCTTCTATGGTAAGTCCCTTCTCTTGGATCATTCTTGTTTTTTCTAAGATCTAGTTCCTCCTCTCTCTCTCTCTCCCTCGGTTTTATATATCTACTTATGTCGCATGTAGATATAGGGTTTTTATTTCCTAAAATTGTGTTATTGGGTAATCGTGATGTTAGGAAAAGAGATCAAAGGCGGTTCTGGTGGATATTTCACTCGGATTTTTGGTGTGTGTGTGAGTTGGTCAATTTCACAGAATCCATAAGGTCAGCAACTTCTCTCTCAACTCCAAATTGCTAGAAATAGAAACATTGTTTTCAATTAATTGAAATTTATTGAAATTAAGTGCGATTATGTTGTGTAAATCCAATTGCAAATACATTTTGTGATTAATTACGGATTTTGGTAAGAGTGGGTTATTAGGGTGAAATGTTCTTATATGATGGATTTTAATATGTAGATTTCAAAATTGGTTTTTTTGGTTAAATTATGAAAATGGGTTTCAATAAAAAGATATGGTTTTATTGGATGGTAATGTGGCATAAAAAATGACCTCTAAGGGATTTTTTTGGGTTGGAAATGGTTATTTTCATAATATTTAGCCTTGGTGTGATATACTTATAGTTCGTTAAGTATTTATTCATGTGAATGAAATGTATGTGATGTGGGTGTGGAGTACCAATATAAAAATGTCATGGATAGTGGATAGAATAGCCCCCATCAAGTATAATGTGTAAGGGATTACAAATAGAGTGGTAAAATAGAAAATGGGCTTGGACGGGAAGTACAACAATTATTATTACACCAGGTTGATTGTGAGAAAAGTTAGAGTTATGTTGGAATTATTCATGTGGACAGGAAGGATGCTTTTTTGTGATAATATGTGATGGTAAAATTGATTATGTGTTGTTTTTTGTCTTTCCCTTTTATTGTGTGAATTTTTGTAATGGTTTCTTGGTAAGGGTGAGTATGGTTTTATGGAAATTTTTCCACTTTTTGGTATTTTATATAAACAAATGTATAAAAAATTTCTAATGGCTCAACCAATTGGAATGTGTATAGATTTCATTTTGAGAAAAAATACTGAGTATTATTTCTCATCCCCTACTTTGGATCTTGGGTTCTTTTTTAGATGTGGTATTAATGGATATAGGTAAAGGTAAAGCATCTCATTTCTCAAGCGGTTCATCATGATGCTTAGGTAGAATTGTGGTTATTGGATCATAGAGAATTGCATGAGGCTATGTAGTTTTTTCATAGATTCGGGGGTGTTTTTGTAGTCTCCATCTTGGTACTCTGATTTTGGAACATTTTTGTTTTTTTGTGGTGGTCAATGGAAATTATTATATAATTGGTTGGGTTTAGTGGTTCCTTCTTGGTAATGTATTTTGTTGGTTTAATTTGTTGGAAAACAACATGTAGTTGAAGATAGTTTTTTATTGTTGTATGGTTTATTTATAAGTGAAATTCATTCCGAAAATTTTTCTTTATGACCTCGACTTTTATTTCCAACCTTTGGAACCTTGGGAATGATGCCTAAGGCCGAGTAGTATCTCACCGCCTTTTCAAGACAATGAGGAAGGGGTGAGACATTACAACCATTTATGACATCATTTTTTTAGCCACCTTAGTGGTAGTGATAAAATAATATTTCCCTTTCTCTATTATTTTATGTGGTTTCTAGAACTTATTAACATTAATGACCATTGGTTTTGTGCACTAGCATATATTGTTCCATTTCTCCCTTCAATTGAAGAACTGAACCATGTGTGGTGTATTTGGAAGTTCCATTTATACCTCCATCCCACTGGCCAAATTATTTACATCTCCTTGACATTAATGATCTTGTTATACTTTTCTTCTATTCTTGTAGAATTTAATTATACATCTGAGGTAACTCCCATGATGCTTCTTTCCAAATTTTTATATGTTAGTGGACGGATATTCTTTCTTCCTTTTTCATTTAACCCACAATATTGAACATCCATATTCACATTTCTTATCTCCATAACCATGGTAACATTGTCCAAAATCTACAACTACTAGAAGAGAAAATTTAACTACTTCTTCATAACACAAAATTCATGTATACCTAAATAAATTCAATTTGTTTCCTTTAAAACACCAATGAATCAATTTATTTTGATTTTTTTGTTAATTAAAAAACATTAAGTGTATCTTGAATTCTATTTGAATGTTTCCTCGTATACTAGGAAGGATTCACTATTATTATTCTTAAGCATGATGAATTATTTATCCATATTCATTTCAATATTTTGATGGAAATAATGTTTAATAAATAAAATCATAAATTCATCCAACTCTATTTCATCAATTTCATCTATATTCATTGAAATATTTAACAAAATCCCCTATTGATAATCTGATCCATAAAAATTATATTCATACATGGTTACATTCTTTTTATAATAATATTTGATCACCTAAATGGTATTTCCCATTATGTTAACTGATTTTTATTTCATAAGTGAATTAAAAGAGCACCTAAACGTCATCAATTATTATCCTATAAAGGAACCAATGACTAGTTTGTCTTTCAATGGTGAAGGTTGATGATCTACATGGTTCAAATTATTTTTTTAATCCTTAGATTGATTGGTAAGATTCACCATTAATTTATGAAAACCTTAAGTCACTGTATTGGGAATGTATTTTGGAATGTCATTGGATTATGCCTAACATATGTTTTTGGTCAGGTGTCTTTGGGTACTAACCAATTTTTAAAATATAAATGTTTTTTGAAATGTGTTTGTCAAAAATGAATGATTAATAAATTTATTGTCATGAAAACATTATTTGTAAATTCATATCATATCAGAACCCTATGTTAAAACTTTTTCAATAAATATTATTATAGAATCTTGAAATGTAATCATTTTCCATAAAATTAATCAACATTGATATCTATCCTTCATAATGGATTAAATATAGTATATTATTACCCAATGAAAATCCTTCAAGAGTGTATACATTGGTCCAACACATAGCCTCTTTTTTTAAAAAAGTTTATTACTGAGTAATTGTCCAATCTACCCTTTTCAGAGTTGTTACCACAAGGTATAACTATGTTACAGCCACATCAACTTATAATATCTAGAAATGTATTTTATTTCTCGAAAACCACATACTACTAATCATAGTATTATATTTATGGTCATAAATAATGTTTTATAATACTAATTATAATATTAACTAACCAATAAAAATGATACCAATAGTAGAAACTGTTTTTTTATATGATACTATATTATCATTTTTATGATAGAAACATAATTGAAATACATTGATGTGTGAACAGTTTTTATATATATTCAAAATTATTATCATATATAAATTATAAAAAATTAAAAATTATGTAAATCCTTTTTCTTTATTCTATTAAAATATATCATGTAATCATTAGTACATGTAATCACCTAGATATGTAAATAAATGAGAAAGTGGTTATCTAAATGCCCAATAAGGGGTGGAAAAAGGGACATGAATCAAGCGTAAATGGCTGATAGTAATCAATATCATCATAACATTATCATAATGTCATCTTCATTATTATTAGTTACGCACTATAAAAATTCTCAGAATGAGTACTATATATATAATGATACACCATAATTTAGTGATCAATTACAACACATAGTTGTAAACAAAGCTAGTATCATATTCATGCAAAACATATGTGCATAAATCGTAAAATCATAATTATGAAAAAATATTTCGTTAAGTTGACAAATAATAAAAATAATCTCATGAGATATATCACATTAACAAATGAATTGGAGTTCTATTTAATTACAATCCCTCATGCACATTATAAAATGATCATAATCATGACTGCCACATAGTACGTAAATCATTCAAAGTAATGACATAAACCCATGGAATATAATGGGTTTCCAAATGATTTTGTCAAGAAAAATATTCATGAATAACATCTGGATGTTCCAAAATGAATTATAGAAACCATTATTTTTTATAAAACATCAACATTCTTGAATGGATCATAAATAACACAAGAGGAGTCAATGCAAAGTTTTAGAAATTAAATTATTTTTTAAAAAGGATTTGTTATTTTCGTAGAAAAAGTATAGAAAGGGTATATACAAATATTTAAATTAAAATAAATGGTAATGAAAATTGATAAGGAAACATAGGGATATTACTAGAATATCCATACCAAATATGTTGTAAATGATGGAAAATTTTAAAATTGGGAGTTGTGTTCAAAAATCCTTTTACCTGAAATGTTGCTTTATTTCATTAATTTTTCACCTACTATATATTATATAGAGGAATATTAAAACATGTAACCAATGTTTTATTATGTAAATTTATGTCACTATTTATCCATTATTATTATTGGAATCTATTTTATAATAATATTTGTTAATAATAAATTATATTTTTATCATTTATCCATTTCATTATCCCATCTTCGTCATATTTAACTATATTTAAAAAATTCATTTATTCACATGTAATATAAATTATTAATTCGTCTAATATAAGTAATGAAATATTTATATATTATATATGATTTATACTATATATCCATGAAGGTGGTGGTGTTAAATGGGTTGGAAATGACATTGGAGGTGGTTAACCCACCGTTTACAGCACATTTTCATTATAGGTGAAAAGTGAATCATGGCATATAAATATGTCAAAAATATAGCCATTATTGACTTTTTAACATCGTTAATATAGTGCTAAAATATAAATAATTTATGTAAAGAAGATTCAAGTTGGAAAGGATGAGGGAAAAAGGAGCGATAAAAGAGGAAAATGTGAACAAGTATTTATGAAAACTTACCCTCTTATCGATGTTGTATATTATATATGGAAATAATATCCTTGAACTCTTAGGGTTGATTGACTAAAAAATATACATAAGGATTATAAGTGTCTTATAGAATGTAATTTTTTTATTGGTTTATAATATTTATGTGAGTATGGAGTGATCTCCCAAGGTAGGGGTGAGGGGTTATATATACTAGAGGAGGGGTATTTGACTAACTGAAAATTTATTTATTTTTTGTTATCATAGGTCCCCTATTAATGGATGAGGGGGAAAAAACATGACTTCAACCAAAAAAAGACATCAATCCAAGTCCCCCGCAATCATAAAGAAAAAATAACCAAATAAAAAAAATGAAGACCCCTCCCAAGCATAAACAACATTAATGCTAGTTTTCACCTTTCGAACGCTACATGACAAGCTATCACGTAAAAAGACATGTTGGTACCAATGGCCACGACCATACCCTAGCAAACATAAAACTACAAATCGAATAAGTCTGGAGAAAACATTAAACTATAAACCTCATCTAGAGTAGTCTCTATGGATAATCTAGGAACATGAACCCTTGAACTGCAGACCGCAGGTCAAACAACATATCACCTCAAACAGACTACAAGGCAACCTAAATAATCCTTTCACAAAGTCCCCGAACAAAGAAAACACACACGATCCAAGACCCCATACTGAATACTTCACCAGTCACTATAACCAAGAATCACATCACTAACTCTTTATCCTCCACCAAAATCAGACAATGACACTCTAATGTTAGAAAAAATAGATCGCAAAATCATCACTTATATAGAAATTATCAAATAAACTTCACCAAAAAAACCCAACACATATCATCCACACCGCTACTACAAAAATCATGTAATAATTCTCAATGTTCATGTTATTATTTATGTTGACATATTACTATTCCAACTATCTTACCACCTCTTATAAATACCTCATTTTTAATTCATTAAATATCCACTGCATTCCAACCAATGTTCTATATTTTTCTTTTCTAAAATGTTCACTTGTTTTCTATTATGCTGTTTATTTAGTATATTTTTTATGTGGTTATGATTTTAGTAGATAAGAATGATCTAAATTTTCCCATTAAACATTTATTATTTTATAATTTTAATTACATTGTAATATGTAACATTGTTAGGGGATTAGTTTCTAACTAATTATGTGATATATATTAATGAAAAAAAGTGTTGTTGGTTTCTCTATTTATTTTATATCAATACTTATATAGATTATAATATAAAACAATTTTTTTTGGAAAAAAATATAAATTATAAACTATGGGTCACTATATAAAATATCGGGCAGGTGGAATGCTTTTATAAGTTTCAAAGGACATAATTTTCTAAAAAAAATCATTATTTATAAATGTTATCACTCCATTATTGATGAATAAAGAATGAAATTGGCCAATAATGGTATACTGATGAATATATAGCTGAGAACTCCTCCTCCAATAATTGTTATAAATTTTTTTCACAAGATATATCCAAATGAAAAGGGACTAATCAATGTTTACCCTTAAATCGGTAACTTCACTTTTACCCATAGTAACTAATTATAATGGAAAAATAAAAATTTAGATTATTTAATAATTATAATATATTTATTTTAAACATTACAATTATTTTATAAAATAAAATTTACATGATTTTACGGAAATTAATTTTAATATTATTGCATATAATGTTCAAAACATGCGTTAACAAAAAGTGCATTTTCATCATAGGATTTATTTTGAGGATAAAATTATAAATTTTACTAATTGTATTGAAATTGAAAATTTTATTAAAATTTTATTAAAATAAAATTATGTTGAAACACTAATTCATCCATGTGATAATTGTTTTAAATGTGACGGATATAAATTAATTTCTATAAAACATTACCTAAACATTCAATAATTCTAAGCATTGGTTATATATATCAAGATAGTATTTTAAAATAAATACTTTAAAATTATAGGGTATATTTTATTATTTTAAAATGGTGGTCAAAAAAATTCCTTTATTTTTTTAATAATATCTTAATGTTTTCAGTATTATTAAAATCAATTTTTTCAATATTCACATTAAAATTAATTTTCCCAAAAAATTCACCACATTAATTCTATGAAGATTTACACAAATTGAATATAAAAGTAAAAGTAAATTAATTATATTCAACATATATAATTTCATAAAATTAATGTAAAAACTACAAAATGTATAATATGTAAAAACACTTCTTTATGTAAAATATAAATTTTGTTCCAAAATATAAAATATAGATTTTTAAATCAAAACAATTAATTTTAATATTATAACGTCTCTTTTTAAATAAATATTTGGTCTTCTGAAATTAATTCATGAATTCATAATTCATAATTTAATACTTATAATTTCAAAATTAATCTTATTTTTAAAAATGATATTTTGCATATTTGTCCTAAAATCCAATATTTTAAAAAAACAACCTAAAAACATATTAAAAAAATATTAAAATTCCAAAACTAAAAAATATTTTTACTTTTTCTAATTCAATTTCAAGAGATTTTAATTTGAAAAATTATTTAAACGTATAAAATACAATGAGAAACTGATTTTATAGGAGGAGACCTATTTAAATTACTAGTTATTCATATTCATAATATATATAATAATAAAGATAAAATTAATTATTCTATATTATATTTTATTGAAATCATCATTTGATAAATATATACTTAGTAATCATTAATAAAAATTAAATTTCACAAAAAGATATATTTTTAAATAAATGAACAAAATATTTAAAATTTTAAAAAACATTTTTTATATATATTTATATATACTTGTATATTTTATATTTCTGTTACTCTTATTTGTACATATTAACTCAACACTATATTTTAGCAACCTAAACATATATTAGTTTCATTTCATTTTATGAATGTGTGTGGAGAAAGCTATCAAAAATATTATTCATAATTAGAGGGATACATATAATTAAAATTATGAGATTTTATATTCACCCCCATAAAATAAATTTTATCCCCAAAATTTTATTACTCAATAACAATGTTATGTATTGGAATCAATAAGATAAAAAAATTATGATACAGTTTCTAAATAAATAATACACTTACAAACACCAAAAAAATATCCTTCTTGTTGAATAATGATTAACCCAGATATTTAGTTTTTATCCAACCATTTAATCCAAGAGTTAATCATTATTTGGTATTAATACCCACATTATATAATTTATCTTTTAATGGATTTTATTATTATCTTTGTAATACTATCATGGGATGATTTAAAATGGTATGTTTTTATACTTCTTCAAAGTGGAGTGAATTAATCTTTTTCCAAAATCACAATAAATATATTTAAATGACAAAAAAAAATTCCATGAATGAAATTTTGAAAACATTGAATTTTTATAAAATATTTATACAAATATATGTTTCTTAATAATTAGGTTTATTATTTATTAATATCACATATATTCCAAGGCTTGCTATCCTAGATATAAAATATTCCAAAACCTATAAATCTGAATTTGAGTTTGATTTTACCTTCTATACATTTCTTTTATAACCTATTTTGAGTAGTGGAGTTATTTCTACTTGTGAGGAGGTCATTGATAGTTATTACCCTCAATATTCTAGGTTTATTTTTTTGGTTTTCATTATAACAACTCTACTATTTATTACACATTAATTGTCAATTTGTCACATTAAAATTACACTTTTATACAGCCCAAAATATTGAGAGGTCTAGTGTCTTTGTGAATTGGGTAAATTAAATAACAACTTATAACATTGGATTAAAACAATTTTTAAAAACATCCTTGACCTAATAATAATAATATAATAAATATAAAACTAAATGGGATAACCTAGGGACAAACATAAGAATGGGTGACCTATAAATTCTCATATGGGGAAAATTAATAATATGGATAAAATGATAGATTTTAGAATATAGAAATATAAATGGGGCATAAAAATATTAATAAGTATAAACATGAACAATTTTACATTATATAGATGGTAATCCTAAAGGCAACCTAGGAAATGTGACAACAACTTAAAATACTAAATCATAAACATAATTCAGGGGAAAATATTCCAATAAATTATAGTGTAAAATTTCCCCTTAAATTAATTAGGTATAACAATATCCCATGATTATCTATCATGATACTAAACATTAACCAATTCATTAGAGAATGATCCGAGTGCATGCATTATATTCATTTTATTCTAACGATAAAGTGTTTCACATTGATTATAAAACATGGATTCCATCATCATAAAAATTTAATCCATGATTATGGTGTATGAAATACATATATTTATGTCCCCAATGAAAAATAAAATTTGCATAAATTTTAACACCCATGATAAGAAATAGGTATTGTACTCACTAGATAATAATTTTGGCATCAAATATCACAGTGAAATTTTGGAAGCATAAAGGTATAAAATAAATATTCATATAAATGGATTGATGAGAGAGAAATGGGTATCTCATCCTAATGAAATCAAAAGGTATGTAATAGAGAGAAGGCAAATCATATCCCATGATTATAAATTTGAAGACATAAGGTATTAGGAAATGAATAAAGTTGAATAGAGAAAAGATTCCTGACTATATTTTGGCATGGTAATGGATGTACATAAAAGATCATGGGAGGATTAATTAGATGTAAAGGTAATATCATTATTATTACATCTAATTTACATAAATTATCACATGGAAGAACATATCCCAACATAATAAAATATAAATTAAATAACAACACATAAAAGGAGTGTTTGTTAAAACAGGGGAGTGGAAGATCCCTTATGAAATTTCATCATAGTAATTGCTTTGCTAAAGGTCAATATGATATATAATAAATGATATATCATTAAAATAAAATAAATTTTACAATAAGTGGATGTTTATAAATAAATTAAATTATAGAAAATTTAAATTATGTTTCTTGAATTGAAAGGAGGAGTGGAAAGTGAGGATCCATTACATAAATGTGTAACTCCAAAGTCTTTAGAAGGACTTCATGAGAGCTAGGGGTGACTTGGGAGGACTCTATAGAAATTATAAAAGGATGTTGGGTAAAGATAACAAGGTGATTGGGAGTGTTTATACCATAAATGAGGGGGATATCTTTACTATTTTGGTTTAGGACTCTACATAATAAAATTTACAAAACCAAATTACAAATCATGGTTTCTGGAAACTTTGGGTGTTTAAAATTATTTTATACGTAAAAGAAAAAAAGTTAAAACATTATCCTTGATTATTTTTAGTTGAGAAACACCCCTAAAGAAATTTTTTTAAAACCGTAAAATATATCACAAGATGTGGAGGACTGAAAATGCATTGTAAAATAAATAAAATAAATATTAAAAAATAATTTTCAAATAAAAACATATATTTGGTGATTGATACCATTTATTTTACTTATTAAATCACATTTGGTTCAATATGATGTCATAAAACACAAGGTATATTTATATAGTATTTATTTTTTTACCCTAAAATTCGATCGTATTATAAAATTATGAAAAATTAATCATTTGATAATTTTGACAATTTGAATATTGAAATAACAATATTCGATTTTTATAAATATTTTTCTAAATTTGTTCATTTTCACTTTTAAAATAACTGCCATCATTTATTGGAAATGACAAGTTTTTTATAATAAATGTTTTCGAACAATAATAAAAAAACATGAATTCATAAAAATAATATGATATTATTTATTTGATAAAAATTATTTAATTATAATATTACATAAATATGTTATTTATTTCAAAAATTATTTAATTCATAAATGCATTGATTTAATGTGACTATACAAAATAATTTTTTTGTTTATTTTATCAAATTAAAAATCATTTACAATGTAATAATTATAAGATGAAAATTTACTTATTATTTTATAAATATAAAGTAGATAATCCTATTTCTATGTTCTTGATATATATCACGTTAATACACAAGAGAATTCCCTAAGAGTAAGGTAAGTGATGGTGGGACATTCATGGGGTGGTTCGACAAACATATTTTGGGTCATGATCTCAATGAGCTTGATCTTATTCTGAAAAATGTTTCACTTTTGGTTAATTTGATTGATCTGTTATTTGGATAGGTCTAGGTAAAATCCTAGAAATTAAATATCCCTTGGAAGCTTCGATAAAAGTGATTTATAGGATATGATCCCACTGGTTGAGGCTATCACTTCCTTTGTTTGTGTCCATTAGGTTTGATAAGACCCTATATTTATACTATTCATGTTATCACAATCCAATGTATATATTATCAATTGTAAAGATACATAACGTCATTTTAACTCTAATTGGATATAATAAAACAAATGAAGTGCATGTATTTGTTGTAACCATATTATAAAATAATAAATTTTACTCTATAAAAGGATAACTATATTGATAACAGTTTGAGTTGTTACAATATTCTCCCATTTGGAAATTTCACTCAATAAATTTACATTTTTAAAACTAAAATAAATAATGGTAACTCTTCTTCATAACCTCTTTTAGTTCAATCATCACCTTATAAAAATTTTGGTTTCTCCATAGTACTTTTACAAGGTGTGTTGTATTATTTCATAGATCTTTTTCTATTCAATCAAATATCTTCATTGGATCCTTATCATAAGAATGTTCATTATCTAACGGTACCACCTTTGGAATGAGTAACTATGAGGGTATGGTCTGTATTTTCTCAAGAGGGATACATGAAATACATTATGACCTTGATATAGGTTTGGTGGGAGTGATATTCAGAAGGCCACCACTTTGATATGATCAAGGATATCAAAAGGGTTGATGTACCTTGGAATAAACTTTCCCTTATTCCAAAATCTCATCACTTTATTCCATGGATATATTCCAAGTAAATACATGTCTCCAATATAAAACTATAGTTCTCGTTAATGATTATTAGTATAGCTCTTTTTTCGACTTAGAGTAGCCTTATTATGCTACTGAATGGTCATAACTTACTCCACCATTTCCACAACCATTTTAGTACTTATATGTTTTTTCCAACTACATCCCAGCATGTAGGTTCTCTATACAACCTCCCATAAATGGGCTCCATAGGGATCCATTTGGATGATCAAGTGGAAACTATTTTTGAAAGATAACTCAACTAGAGGAGGATGTTGGTCCCACTTTATATTATAGTCAATTGAGAATTGTCTCAATATATCCTAAACTATTTGTATTGTCTTTTCAGATTGGCCATCAGTTTGAGGGTGATAATACATACTGATATTTAGCTTAATTTTTTATGAATGATGGATACTTTTCCAAAACATATAGGTGAATCTTGGATCTCGATCAGACATAATCGATTGTGGAACTCCATGTATCTTCACCACATCCCTGGTTAATAATCTTGCGAGCTGATAAGATGATAAATCCCCTCAATTTGAAATGATATGTATATTCTTTATAAGATGATCCACAACAACCCATATAGCATTATTCCTTTGGATTTATTTTGATGTCCGGTGATAAATTATGTGGTGATGTTTTCCCACTTCCATGTTGGTATTAGTAATGGTTTCATCCTACCCTTACCTTATAACATTTAGTGTTACCTTTTTGAAATACAATTAACATTGATTTATATTTAGTAATCTCATTATTTGTTTGGTCCCACAAGTATTTCTCTTGGAGATCTTGATAGTTATTTGTGTTTATATGGCGAATGGAGAAAGTCTAGCTATACGTATCATCCAATAGTTCCTTCTATAACTCTGGATTTTATGGAACACATAAACATAACTGACATATCACATTTCTTTATTCATTAACAATTAAATATAAGGATTTACCTTTATATATAGTTTTCACTTTCTTCGGAATTCACATCTCTTATTGTAGAGGATCATTTTACTATTCAAGAAGAGGCTATAGAGAAATAATTAAAGAAAGTATTGATGATATTTATTTCATTATTTTTCCCATTTCTATCATATTCATATCTAATAATATCGTATCCCTATCAATTATCATAATTGAAAATTATTTTGAAACATTTCTACATAGAAAATCTTCCACCTTATTGTTTTACTAGTATAGTAGTGGATTTGGGTAGTCATATTCCGTGTTCATATATAACCATCTTCATTGGCACATATTCATCTCTTTCAATGTAAATATATATTTGATAAATTTTAGATTCGTATATATCTCGCACTTCTCCCCATTGAGATAATGTAAATATAATTTCAATGAAAATGTAACTGCTTCCAACTCTAGATCATGTGTAGAATAATTTTCCTCATGAGTTTTAAACTGCCTTGAGCCCTATGCAATAAATTTTTTATTCTGTATTAACACACGCCAAATACATTCTTTAAATCATCGCTAAATACTATGAATAGTTCTCTACTTATGGGTAGTCTAAGAACATGTACAATGGTAAGCCTCTATTTTAAGTCCATGAATCCTTCATAAAATTTTTCATTCAAATAAAGCTTGACTCCCTTATGAGTTAGCATGGTAAGAAGGTTTTAAAATCATAGGAAATTTTTAAAAACATGCAATAATACATTTTTAACCCAAGGATACTATGGATATCTATTGTAGATGTTGGTCTCTGATATCCTTATATTTATATTAACTTTTAAGGATCTACAGATATCTCATTTCAAGTGATGATATACCACAAGAATGACACTTCCTTCAACAAGATCTCACACTTTCAATACATGGCATAAATATTCTCATTTCCTGATATCTTTAGTAGAATTTTCAAATTCTACTCATGTTCCTCCTATATTTTGAATAAAATTAGTATATAATATTTAATGACTAATTTTTTTTGTAGAAATATCTAAATAATCTATTCATAAAATTTCTTAATGTGTGATGGATAATTATTGATTATGAATGGAATCACTATGAACTCATAGTGTGTGTACATTGTACAAAAAGAGACCATTGTCATATCATCATTATTTACCCTTAATTAATAATATACTAATTGAAGACCCACCGTAGAGAATTATTTTTCTCCACATAGATGGTCTAACAAGTCATCAACCCACAAAAAAGATTACTTTTAATTTATTATATTATTTTTGAGTTCATGATAATCAATTAAAGGGGAATTGACCAATCCTTCTTCTTGACAAAGAGGATTATTACACCCCATGGTGAAGCACTTGGACGAATATACCCTTTATCTAGATTCTCATGTAGTTGATTCTTTAGACCCTCATGTTCCACAACATCCATACAATATGGATTCCTAGATACCGTTAATGAAAAAGGCATAAGATCAATTGAAAATTATATATCCCTGATAGGATGAAGGCTAATAAATCCCTCAAGAAACACATAAACATATTCCCTCACAATAATAATGTCTTCAAATATTATCTTTTCTTTAGAAAAATCCAATTGAGAAATATATTCATTCTCATAGCGCATAAATATCCATTCTTGAGATGATTTTGTGGAAAAAGATTCATCATCCATATTTTACCTGTATAGAATCATTGATGGATTCTATATCTAGAGTGACTTAATTCTCATAGAAATTTGTGTTAGATCAATATAGGTAAATCCAATCCATGCCCAGAAATGAATCAAATTCAACCAATGGAAGTATGACAAGATTCACTAGTAATTTCATCAATCAAACTGTGACATGGGAGGAGTTATATACATGGGATGCAACAATTTTCCCATTTTCCTTTTTCATAGACATCTCAACTTCTATGATTTGTGGTGGTGCTTGAATAGATATACTAAAATTTTGTGATACGAAGGAATGCATATAACTAGAACCAAAATCATTTTTCTATTGTCGAATGAATATCTAGCATACAGGTCACCACATTATTTTCAAGATTCACTTTAGTTGTAGTGATGAAAAAATATTCCCCTAGTTACCTAGGGTCTTTTGTTTCCTCTAAAAACCCTTACCTTAAGGATTTTTGGTTTCCATATTTTGATGGTTCCTTGGATTTATATTAATGAAAAATATGCTTAGGGTTTACTAGAGCATTCCTTGTATTCCTCTCATTAGCGGTTTTCTCATGTCAATAATTAATAGCTAGGTTTTCTTCCTTCCTAAATCTAATGTATTTATTTGTCCCTTTAAGAAATTCTTAGGGTGCTTATTTCAAAACCTTTTACATGTGGGGTGAGAAAATTTCACATCACCATTTGATTTCTCCATCAGACCACTCTAATTAAACTTTATTTTCCACTTCTAATACCCATAATACCCTTTGTATTATCCGATATTCATTTCGAATTTATGGTCAAAATGGATAATTTTCATATAGCAATTAACGTCAAGGATCTTCAAAGATTTTTATAGACTAGGTTTTATTCCATTAAAGAAGTCTCCAAATGTGAATTTGGGGGCAACGATGAAGTTGTAGGCATATCATCCAAGTCTTGTGATGTTTTCCTCAAACAACCCAATAAGACTATCATATGTTTTCATTAGGGTGAGTAAATACCCTTCTATTTCATGTTGTATAGAGTGAGTAAAATATTTATCAAAAAAAATTATATAATTTATATCACTCCATCACATCAATCTATTCCACATGCTTCATATTCTTAATCAATTTCCACCATTGTTCAGCATCTTCCTCTATATAACAAAAATATTATATAACCATCTCTTTGTTATAACATTGATGGAGGGATAAGTTCATATCATTATAGTTGATTAACTATTATGTAATTAATGAATCAGATTAGGAATTGAAACTAGGATTCATTTTTTGGATAACACTCTCTATTGATTCTTCTTCTCTCTTAGGTGGGTTTGGGAACACATACTGATCCATGTTACTATTGAGAACCTGAGTCATATGAGAATGTATCATGAAAAATCTTGTGATTCCTACTCCCAAAAGCATAGGAATATTTTTAGGGCAGTCATCAAATTTCCAATCACATTTATTGGTTACCTAATTTATCTTATTTTCAACCATTTTCTAGATTAAAATAAAAATTAGGGTTGAATAATTTAAAAAATTAAACACATTAAGGGGAATCTAGTGATATTATGGAAATTACATATAAATTATATTTTTCTGATTAAATTATGAGCTTCTAGGATTAAATCAATGTTATCAATGATCTATTTCCTAACATATATTCCTAGAAAAATTTTTATTTTCATCCCATAAAAATGATTTTTAATTTTTCTATGAATTTATCATAGAATATCCCCAAATTGTGTCAAACTAGGTGTGTTTTATGGCCCATTTGTATGTACTAGGTTACCCTGAGTTAGACCTGGAACACCTTTCCAGAGTTATTACTCCGATGTAAATTTTTTACATAACCATGTCCATTTGTAGTATCCAAACATGGGTGTATTTTCTTGATAAACCACTTAATCTATTCATAAAAAATTGGGACATTTTCTAATACTTCTTATTATGTAAAAGGATTTCTCTAGTTGTCTCTAATACTAATCCCAAATTAACTAATCTCTTCCTCTGACACAAACTATAACAACCTTGCTATATATTACACATTAATTATTGATTTATTACATAAAATCACACTTCAATATAACCCAAACGATCTAGAAGTCAATTTTCTTTGGAAATTACGTTCATTACAAAACAACTTATAACGTGGTATGAAAAAACATTATTGAGCACTTCCTTGACATGATCATAATATTCCAAGGAACATAAAACAATATGCGATAACCTTGGGTAAAACATAATAAATGAGTGATCTATAAATTCTATTAATGGAATAAAAATAATAATAACATGAACATGAATATATAAGTTCAAAAATAGTAAAATAAATAGGGCATAAAATTAGTAGGAATCATAAACATGAACAATAATACATGATATAAAATGGTAATAAAAAAGGTAACATGGGAAATGTGGCAACAACTTATAACAATTAATCATAAATATACGTCAAGGATAAATCTACGAAGACTTCATGGGGGGAAATCACCATAATTAAATGAGGTACACCTCGATCCCATCATGATGTATAATCGTACCAAACAATACCCAATGCATTGGAGAGCTATCTACGTTCACACATCATATTTGTTTCATTCTCATGATAAATTATTCCACGTCAATCCCAAAACATGGATTCATTCATAATCATAATTTATTACATGATTATAGAGTGTTTATATGATATATGTAGGTCCTAAAAACCATTATATGTGTATAAATGTGAATAAATTTAATAGGAAATAGTTATGGTATTCACTACACAATTGTTATAGGATGGATGATCGTGGGGAAATTTCGGCATCATAATGGTATCATATAAAGATTCATAAAAATAGGTTGATGAGAGATAATGAGGTATCTCATAACATATAAATAATAATGGATTTAATAGGGACAAGGTAAATAATATCAAAACATTAAAATTTTAAATATAGAAGGCCTATCGTAATTAAGAAACTTAAATAGAGAAAAGATTACTAACTATATTTCGGCATGTGAAAGGGTGTACATAATGAATCATGGGAGAATTATGTAGAAGGGATATGGTATCATAATATTTATAAAAAAAATTAAAGTAGGTATTATATTAAATAACATGTCCTAAAATAAGAAAATGTAAATTAAAATATATCACATAAAAGGGGTGATTGATAAAAGAGGGGACTAGAAGATCCCATTCGGAATTTTGGCATAGTTGCATCATATGTAAATTTGAGTATGAGAGATAATAAATTATATAACATTCAAATAACTTCAATTAAAAAGTATGTTTATGTTTATCAATATTTTATATTATAAACAATTTCCATTAAAAAGGAAATTTCCAATGAAAGTTCTTGAATTGACAGGAGGAGAAGAAAGTTAGAATCCCTAAAAAGAATGTGTGACTACAAAGGCCTATGATAGACATATTTAGAGCATGGTGATCCTTGGGAAGACTATAAAGAGAGTAGGTAAGATTATGGATGATCTCCAAGGAGTTTTAGTGATGAAAAATTGGTGATTGGGAGGGATTACATAGTAAATTAGGGGAATTCTTGTATTATTTTGGTTTTGGACCCAACATAAAAAACATCCAAACACACAAAGCGTACCTTGTTATTTTACTATGGTTTCTACCAAATGGAATTTTATTTAATTATTTTATAATTCCAAGGTCATATATTATTAATATATTACCATTGGTGATGTGGAGTTTAGTCACATAGTTATATAACTCAATTTAATACCTTAAAATATATCATAAGTTTTGTACGATTTACAAAAGAATTATAAAATAAATAAATTAAACTTAAAATAAATATATTTTACATTAAAAAAGTTTATTTGGTCATAGATCCCATTTATGTTAATCATTACATCACATCTTATTCATTATCATGTCATAAAAGAGAAAGTGTATTTATATGGTATTTAATATTAAATCCAAAAATTTGACTTTCACAGAAAATTATGAAAAATTCATAGTCGGATAATTTCAATGTTATGAATACAAAAATTATAATCACATTATGTAAATAATTATAAAATTATGTTAATTTTACCTTTTAAAATATTTAATGACATATATTGAAAATTATGGTCTTTTTATAAGAAGTGTTTTTGAACCCTAATAAAAATTAAATTTGATTTCATAAAAATTATAAGAATATTAATATTTGATAAAAATTATTTAATAATAATATTAAAATATTATATTATATATTTAAAGAATATATTACATCATAAATTGATTAAATTAATTTCTTTAAAATTCTATTTTTGGTTTATTATATCAACATAAAAATCATTTACAAGGTAAAAATAAAAGGATGAAAATATACTCATTGTTCTAAAAAAAATTTATATACAAGTATTTTGGGTTATTAATAAATATTCTTTTAATACACCCGAAAACCCTCTAATAGTAATGTGTGTGGTGGTGGGACATTCCTTGGGAGGTTCAGCGAACACGGTTTGGGTCCTGATCTCGAGGAGCTTGAAATTATCCTATAAATGGTTTCAATCATGATTAAGTTATTGGATATCATATTATTCATAATCTAGTTCAAATACTCTAAATGAAATCTCCCTCAGAATCTCTGATAAATGGGCTTCCTAGGGTACAATCATAGTAGTTGAGTCCATCACTTCATTTGTCTTTTCCAATTGGGTTTGTTAAAACCATGTATATATACAAGTCATGTTATCACTATCCAAAAACTATATTATCCATGGTAATGATATATAATGGTATTTCAAATCCAATTGGATATAATGAAAAAATAATATGTGTTTTTTATAACCATATCATATAATGAGACATTTATTTAAATAAATTGGGGGATTTTATTCATAATAGTTCATGTTGTTAGATTAATAATTCCAAAAATATAATAATTTGAATCATTTAAGAGTTGGATGTGAATTTATATAGACATTATTATCTTCTTTTACCTTTTTTTAATATTTTAAGAACTTGTTTGGTCAGTGAAAATGTTTAGTATATTAATACTTTTCCCTGAACCACTTTAGAAATTTTTATGGGGCTTCTTCACACATTTTTTCATACGTGTTTTTAAATTTTCCTTCTTTCATCATCCATATTCCTTGAATTTTTATGATTATTTATACTTATCTTCATTGGTGGGTTTAATATTTCATCTTCTTTTACATGTTTAATTGGGTTTCATGAGAGATGGTTTTTTATAATCAAAATTTTTCACATTCTAACTCTAGTTGTGATAGGTTGTTCATTAACATAATCAATGTATAGTACATGAAAAACTACATCAACGTAGTTCATTTTAGTTCAATACATCACTAAAACCAAAAGGGGATAACATTAGAGTTGAATAATTATCATCTTAAAAAGAGTATCCCAGATAATCAATGGGATTTTAACTAGATGATTTTTTCATTGTAATACGAGTATGTTAACAAATAATTATTTTAGTTAAATCCATATTACTCTTCCAATAAACTATACCATTCTTAAATTGAATTATATCATCCTTATATCAACCTAGATCATTCTTGATACATCATAGTTTATATTATATTGGGTTATATTATACTTAGCAATCTAGTCCATCAAGGAAACTAGGAAATAAATCCTACATATTATTTTGTTAAGAGAAAATGATCAATGAATGAAGACCCTCTACGATTTTCAAACCTAATGTGCAATAAGATCCCATTCACCATGTACCAAAATATAGTTTGAGAAACACTGGAAGAATTATTTTTAAAAGTATTACCCTGAGATAAATCTATTCCAACACAACATCCTCTTAAATTATGTAAGAAACCAGATCTTCGTTTCAGGTATGTCTTTCCTTTTTGTAGAGTTTTTATGAAAAATGGAGTTTCTGGAAATTTTTTAAGTATACACTGTGTACTTTCTAGGTACACCCTGTGTACTCTTTTCCCACTCTAAGCCATGTGATGGCCGTATCCAGGACACACACACACTGTGTGTTGGGGTGAGGTGGAGGTCGGTTAAAGCGGAGTACGGAACAACCTAGTACACGTCGTGTACTCTAAAATTACACACCGTGTACTTTATTTTTTTCATTAAATAGACCGGGGTCACGCATAATCGACAGAAAGGTCTTCTTCTCCATCTTCTTCATCTGAGAGCGCCGGAAATCCGCGGATCTTCGACGAGCCCCCGTTCCTCCATCCGTTATCTAAATCAATCACCATCGACTGCGTTGGAATCACAGTGGTGAGTTCTCCATTCTCCTTGATCCTTGTTTTCCAATTCCTATTTTTTCTCAAGTTATCGTGGGTTGAATGTTTTTGACGTTTTCTCAGATCATCATCATTCTAAAGAGAATATGTCAACATGCTTCCAATATATAAATCTCCTATGATCGAGGTAGGTAGTTAGTGTCATTCTGTAGGAAGTCGTTGAATATTATGTGAAATTTACACCAATATGATTGAACAGGGTATTGCGTGTTCCCTGTTTTTCCCTTGTTGTTTTCTTGCCATGTTAATATGCATGTGTAGTGGTCATTGCTGATAAATAGGGTAAATTGTGATGTGTTCTGGATGCTTTCCATGCTTGTTTTCTTGTTTGACGTTTTCCAGTTGTCGTGCCTAGTTGTAGGATAGAGGATTTATTGCTTTGTTATGTTGTTGAGCCTTATAATAATATCCAAGTAGTTCATGAGGTTTACATGGATGATACACACGTGCTATGCATGTTTTTTTACATAGGACTGCGAGAACATAGTGTAGTGGACCATAGAGAGAATCAACGTAAGGGCTTATCCAGAGTTTTTACTTACGATGTGAGACCATAGAGGGAATTGACATTGAGTGCTTCCTCAGAGAGTCTATAGTTCCTCGACGTGGTCCATAGGGGGAATATATGTTGAGTGGTTCCCTAGAGAGCCTTTAATACGATACGAGACTATTGGGGGAATTTATGGTGAGTGCTTCCCTAGAGAGTCTATTCTTTAGCTTAACCAGAGGGGTGAGATTGTCTGTGCCTCCCAGAGGTTACATTTTTGTTCTACTTTCTTGAGTAGCTATTTCTTGTTTGTATAATATATGCTAGAATCTATGGATTGTTACTACTGTGTATTATCCTGTTTACTACTTACTATACTTTACATTCCATATATTCATTGAATGTTAGGCACAAATCTTTGGGTTGTTTCCTATTGTTACTATCCCTCACACCCTATTTGGGTCATGCATTTGGGCCCAAACAGATTATATTGTTACAGGTATAGATAAGGGAAAGCGCCATTCTACTTCAGTTTCTTGATTGCACTGGAGCGGGAGAGCATGAGACCGAGCCGAGGCTTGCAATGCTGAGGATTTTCTCATCTGTTTTTATTTTTCACTTTGGTTTAGTATTGTATTCATCATTGTGACTTGTTTTGATGTTTTCCTAGACATATATGTATCATGAATCATTTATATATATTTCATCTCCAGTTGTTTATTTATCAGTCTCCCACTGTTTACTCATGTATGGATGTCTATTGTTTCCTCTATTGTTGTTATTTGTTTTCTCTTCCGTTGTGTAATCTGCCAATGAGGGAATATTTTCCCCACTATCACACCCTTGGCCATCGCTACTAGTCGGCAGCCTCTGGTGTTTGGGGAAATTCCCTTGAGGCCATGTGACCAACCAGGTATAGGGTTCCTCTAGGTGGCTTCTGGAACCGGGACATTACAAAGTGGTATCAGAGGTGTTTCTTTTCTCATGATTTACAATTTGCAGCCTTTATCCAAGGATAGAAAGTATTTGGTACTTGGTATTAAGCTATGATCGGGAGTAGCTAACCCATGTACAGGGAACAGCCATACTACCTTGTTAATTGCAGTTTTCTGGTTTTGAGATTTTACTGTTGATATGATTTCACCTAGAGTAATTCACATGCTTTTTATTGTTAATGTATTGACTATTGCAGTTCTATTTCTATCGCACCCTGATGTGATGAGGGTATTCCATCTCATGCATCATATAAGCACTTGTAGAAATCACATGCTATGCATTCTTGCCATGCCATCTAGGGTGCATTAGCGATCACATGATGTTGCGATAGACTTTGTGTAGATTATTCATGTTATTGTGATAGATTTTCGATAGAATATATGCTGCCTTGTAAGAGGATGGTTTGTATTCTACATTTATTAAATGAATGCCAAATTTTGATTCCTGAGGTGTTATGGTCCCTCTTGAATCGGAAATTGGTGGGTCATGATCTTGATTTCTCCTGCCAATGACTTTTAGAGATGCCAAGATTTAATTTGTGGGGAGTATGGTCCCTCACGAATCAGAATCTGGCAACTCTTTTCCTTGTTTTCTATGTTTTTTGATCTTCTATGTAGTTTCTGAGATACTGCCCAGGAAAACCCAGAATACATGGCGTGTACTTTTTGACTACACGCTGTGTAGTTTTTAAACTTTGTCACTGACCGTGTGAGCAGGGACACGCTATTGTAGAAATGACTTCAAGAACACATCGTGTATGGTAGGTACACGCTGTACAGTTTTGAGCCGTGTACCCGGCCGTGTCACTAACAACACGGGTCTAGGAAGCTCGAGTAGAACACACCATGTTGGTAAGGAACACGTCGTGTATTCTTGTTCCTGGTACCCGATAGTGTCATAAAAAACACGGGATGCTGTTCTCCCCTCATATACACGCTGTGTTTGTTCGGAACACACTGTGTAAGGGTCATCTGTGTACTTGGTCGTGTCGCCAACAACACGGGTCAGGAAAAGTCTTCATGTACACACCGTGTTTGTTTAGAACATGCCGTGTAGTCTCAGCTGTATAGCCGCCCGTGTAACTAACAACATGGGTCGTTGACACCTTGCCTACTACACACCATGTCCACTGGGAACACACCGTGTAGTATCAGTTTAATAAGACCTTGTGGGTTATCTGTGCATGGAGACACGGGCAGGGGAGTGGAGTTATGTACACGCCCTGTAGAGGTTATACACGCTCTATAGTACTATTTCATAAATCGTGTGTGTTTTTATCCTGTTTTCATTTTTTACTCCTTGGTTCTCTGTCCTTGTTTTCCTAATCTAAGGTATGCTTTTGATCTTTCAGAGCTATGCCTATGAGACGTCCTCTAGTTGTATGTCAGTTGTCTGGTAGTGATCAGACGCCAGATATGGCAGATCAGGGACTTTCTGCCGATCCTCCAGTCGGGCCAGCCTTGGCACCGGCTGTCATACCAATTGTAGGGGCTGATGTGCTGTTCAGGGAAGATTTTATGAGGATGATGCAGACTATTGAGAGAGTAACACCTCCTTCCACATCTATGAAAGACATGACATGGGGTTTCCAGTAGCAGCATCCTCCTACTATTTCAGGGGAAGGAGGACCACAGGCTCCAGAGTCATGGCCGGAATCCATGATGACTATCATCGAGCATCAGGATACTCTTCCAGAGTGGCAGGTCAAGCTCTCTACCTACATTCTCCGAGACTCTACCCAGAGGTGGTGGGACATAATCCCATAGCCGGTTCATCAGAAGGTTATGTCTTGGGAGGAGTTCCAGCGCGTGTTCAATTACTACTTCAACCCGAATACCCTGAGGGCCGATCGAGCCAGGAGTTCATGATTCGAGAGTAGGGTACTCTTTCTTTCATGGAGTATTCCTCTCATTTCACAGAGCGACATCATTTCACACCCCTCTGTGATGGAAGTGGGGTGTTCTTAGCAACGAAGTTAGAGTATGGTCTCAGGTGGTAGATTCACTTGCAAGTGAATATCTTTTAGTTGACTTCCATCACATCTATTGTTAACCAGACACTGATTGTGGAACGCAATCTGAGAGACTCCGGAGCTACGAGCCAGGACGGTTCTGCTTCCAGAGCTAGTGTTCCTCCAGTTGACAGTAGTAAGCACTGTAGGGAGCCTACGCGCAGTGATCCGAGGAGGCGAGATACATCTTCAGGTAGCCAGGTCGTATGATACTAGTGTGGGAGGGTAGGGCACACGAGGCCATAGTGCAAGCGAGACCCAATGGAGTGCCAATATTGTGAAAAGATAGGTCACCTTCTGCATTTCTGCCAGGTTTTCTCACTAGTTGTTGGTGATGGAGGTTCTTCCATGACTCCTTGTTTAGGAGCAGCACCACCATTTTCTCACTAGTCAGGGAACTAGAGTTCTGCTGGCCATTCAGGCCGAGGTGGAGGTCAAGGCCGTGGTAGTCAGTCACCGGTCCTTTAGCGCCAATAGGGATGTTCAGCTCAGAGTGGTCATGCAGGGTCATAGGGTCGTGGGGTAGGCCAGACTTTTTCGGTAGAGTAGACCTATCATGAGCAGGATCCCAGACATTCTATAGTTCAAGGTACAATTTTAGTAGCCTCAGTTTTATCTTCAGATCTCTTCGATACTGGTGCTACGCATACCTTTATCTCTGTTGCTGTTGTGGAGAGCCTTGGGCACTGTATCGTTTCTTCCCCCGACTCATTGACACTAGACACACCTTTGGGGACAAGGACATCTAGTGTACGCTAGTGTAGAGAGTTCCCTCTCGAGGTTGTAGGGTATCATTTATTATGATATCTCTATGTCCTAGAGATGAAAGGATATGAATTCATCCTTGGGATGGACTAGTTTGTTCGTTCCATTCAGTCGTCGACTATTATCGCCGCAGAGTGAGTTTCCTTTCACCAGATGGTGAATCCTTTCTTCATAGAGGCGAATGGGATGTTCAGGAAAGTCGATCATGAGTCGAACATCATAGGCTAGGAAGGGTGACATCCCAGATTGCTAGTCTTTATCTAGATGATCAGGGAAATTCATAGCTAGACTTTCTTCTAGGGGTGGATCGTTTCAAGGATGTCTTTACAGAGGACTTTTTGGGTTTTCCTCTGGAGCGTGAGGTAGAATTTTTTATTGAGCTAGCATCGGTTTCCATTCCTCCTTATAGAATGGCTACACCTAAGTTGTAGGAGCTCATGAAGTAGTTGGAGGAGTTGCAAGAAAAGGGTTTCATCCAACCCAATACTTCTCCTTGGGGTTCTCCTGTCCTGTTTTCGAAGAAGGCAGATGGTACGCTTTGGCTTTGTGTGGATTATCGGAAGCTGAACCAGTTGACGGTCAAGAACTAATATCTCTTGCTGAGGATCGATGACCTCTTGGATCAGCTTCGAGGGTCTTGGGTTTTCTTGAAGATCGACTTGAGGTCCAATTGTCATCAGCTGCGTGTTAGACCATCATATATACCTCTAACAACCTTTAGGAGCTCGTATGGTCTATATGAGTAGACAGTCAGGTTGTTCGGTCTCATGAATGCGCCTGCAGTTTTCATGGCACTGATGAACTGAGTGTTCCAACCTTCGTTGGACTCCTTCATCTTGGTCTTCGTGGATGATATCTTGGTGTACTCTCACACTCAACACGATCATGCCACACATCTTGATATTGTTCTGAGTACACTGAGAGAGCATCATCTTTATGCTAAACTCTCGAAGTGCCACTTTTGGATGGAACAGATTCATTTCTTGGGTCACGTCATCTCAGAGGAAGGAGTATATGTAGACCTAGATAAAGTGAGAGATATAGTCTCCTAGATAATCTGATGAACGTTTTTGAGGTACAGAGATTCCTAAGGATGGATGGATAATACAGACGCTTCATTCATTACTTTTCATGCCTAGAAGCACCATTGATAGGTCTGACCAAGAAGGGGGTGAATTTGTTATGGTCAGACTCTTATGAGTCAGCCTTTTAGGAGCTGAAGGGTAGTTTGACGTCGGTACCGATACTAGTCTTTCCAGATCCAGGAAAGATCTATACAGTCTTTGGGATTCTTTAGGTATCAGTCTCGGCGTTGTGCTTATGCAGGGACATGGAGTCGTTGCGTACAGGTCTCGGCTGTAACGCCCCGACCCCAGCTACCCAGAGTCGGTGCATTACTTCGTAACATTGGCATGATCACAAGAAAGATCAAATCTCGAAAGACCGATTGGTTTAGTATCCTTGGAAACTATAACATCCCAAGTAATTAATGAATAATAGATATTTTTATCTATGTCTATTAATGATTAAGATAGTGTTTTAGAGGCTTAAAATGAAAATAAATACATTCTTATGCATGGAATACACTAATATTCTTAAAAGATTGTTTTACTTCCTTATGATGGAAAACCCTTTTTAAATCTATGTTTTGACAATTTTATAAGCTATGTTTTTTAAAATAAACTTATTCTTTATGATTGGGACATCAAAATTTACCTTGTGTGAATTTATGGTATTTTTCTGACAATGTTCATTTTTTAATGAATAGTGAAAAATACTGCATTTTACATCAAAACTTCTTTTTAATCTAATTTATTTATATGATTATATTATCTTCTGAATTGGTCTTAATGTGTAATATGAATATATATTTACCATTTTATCCAATGGTGTTCATTGTAATCAATTTCACTTTGAAATTAGACTTAAACCGGTGTCAATCTTTTGATACTTTTTGTTTTGTAGAAACACGCTATTTTCTCTGGCAGTGGGAATTAAATATTAAATTAATTAATGTGACTTATATGATTTTAAATTTTTAAAATAGACTTTATTTTTGAATTCGGAATATCAAATATAGCTTAGGGTGAATTTTTGGTAATTTTATGAAAAACTTCAATTTTTGATGAATAGTGAAACCACTAAGTGGTAATCAAGCAAACTGATTTTTCAGTTAAATTAAAGTTTACCACGATTGTGTATTGATTTTTAAAATCCGACATACATGGTTTTCATTAATAAGTAAAATGTGGTTCAATGAGATTAAAATAATTTTTTGGTGAATAGTAACTTATTAAGTTTTTAATCGCGATTAGTGGTAATTAGTGTAGTTTAAGGTATAAATAATGCTTTAATAATATGAAATAACCTAGACACATGTCCCAACCTTATTGGTTGTGTCATGGCCGACCAAGACAAGCCATGGGTCAACTTGGGGACCCCATGGAGACATTTTGGTTGGGAAATGACATAAATAACTTTTTATTTAATGTAAAAGTAAAAATGACACAAACATAATATGTTTCACGAAAACAATTTTTACATGGGGTTATAAAGATCATATATTTGATTATAAATAGTCCTTGGAAATCTAAAAAGATTTCCTACATCATAGTATTTTTTTTATGATTTTTAGACATTAAATAAATTAAATTATTTATGACATAATAATGATGCAGCGATGACATCATTATTTGACGATTTAAATAAAATGGAAAGACAATGTAAAATCTATGAACTACACATGGCCAAAACCAATTGGATGAGTTTATTTCGAACCCTTATCACCTTATCCACTAATTATATCAATGTGGGGCCTTTTAAAACCGAAAAACATTTTCAAATAAAGTAATATTTCTTTACTTTCCAAAAGTGCCCCTCCTCTCCTCTTATAAAAGGCCCCCACCTCTACCTCATTTCACACACTCCTCAAGCCTTTGGCTCGGCCAACCCCTGCCCATTTACTCTCTACACATCCCTCTCCTCATCTTAGAGGATTCCCTTTGGGCATAATCCTTTCAAAGGAAGCCTTTAGGCTCAAATCAAAAGGAGTTACACTTTTAAAGGTAATTCATTCTCTCATGTTCATTTGTTTTATTTTGCTTCTCCAACCCCCAAAAATCTTTTTATTTAATTATTTTTTAACAACACCAGTATCTTAAATATAAAAGGATGTTGTTATAATATTTATTTGAGCTAGACTCTCACACAACTACATCAAATGGTTAAAGAAGATACGGTTTCCGTGGATGGCGAAATTCTGCCTCCCGAAACGATGATTGTTCAATACTCATTTAACACCTTAAAAGGTGGCCATTATGAAGTCACTATTTTTATATATGATATATAATATTTTTATGTTTTCCTTAAGCTTCTGTTTTTTTCATTTTGGGCATACCTTTATGGTTTCCATAATGGTTAACATTATATCTTCATTTTAGGAAGTGCGGACTACCGCCCCCTGAAAGTGATTTGATTCGTTAATACCATATGTGGGATGTGTAAAGGATAAAGTTAATGATATTATATATGTTATTATAATGGAATTATAATATACTCTTATATCATTATGATTCCATTCCAGAAAATATGAAATAGAAATGGAAGTAGCGTTCATGCGTACGTACGGCTTACCGTCTCCATGAACGGTGCATTTCATTTCTTACCCATAAATGTGATGTAATATTATAAATACATGTATATGATGAATATATATCATATATATGTTATCCAAATCATTAATATCATTCTGGATATAACGAAACTATGACCAAATTAACAACATGTAAGTGTAAGAAGTCTATTTTTGACTTAAGAACCAAATACCGACAAAATGAACATTATTAACTTAACTGATTACATGATGTTCATAACATGGTATAAAAGGAATAATGAACTTGAAAAAGGTTCTTATGCAAGTAGAGATTAACTCAATTTTATTATTCAGGAGATTAAAGAACGGTCGGGTCAAGTCGGATACGACGTATGGGACTTCGTCTCAATCTCCTTTCATTGAGGCATATTTTATTTTATACACAACTTTCTTTTATACGGTGTATAAACCCCTTTGACTTTTACGTTTATTCAAAAGGAATCTTTTTTATAAGAAGCGCTTACTAAATGACAAAAGGGAATGTTTTTGTCGTACGTATGCGGAGACAACGACTTCTCCACCGTCGTGACCGTTATTTGAGTTTCGGCTTCCTCTACAAGCCATACCTTCTTTTTAAAAGAAAAATAAATACAATGTTTTAATTTACTTTTATTTTGGTATTGAAAATGGTTTTCATACTGTTTTTATATCAATGTTTTGTTTTGATATCTTGTGATTGAAAGGTGGGAATGTTATGTTTCCTTTATGCATGTTTTATGTGATACGATTATGTTGAGGTTCTTGGGCATTGTTATGAAGACGGGTGGTTCCGTGATAAACTAAGGGCGGGTGAGCCCGATATAGCTCTCCAATGCATTGGGTAACGTGAAGGAGTGAAACTTTAAGGTTTCTCCGAAGATATTTTAGGGAATATACTGTGATGGGTATTCCAAACGTAACCAAGAGGGTTACTCCCTACGTAAGAATGTTATGAATGCCTCAAGTTACCTTTATGTCTTATGATTTGTATGATTTATTCATGATTTTATGAGGTATGTTAAAGTGCCTATGTTTTATGGGTAACGTATGATTTCATTCTTATGTATATATGAACTCATGTTTCCTTTCCATATTTTTTTTATCACCCATACTGAGTTTTTATGCTCATTCCAAGTTTTTGAAATGTTTTTCACAGGTCAAGGGAAAGGTACATGATAAGATGATAGAGTCAAGGATGTGTCAAGAAATAATCCATGTTTTATTTTAAATGTGTTTCCATTGATGGGAATGAAGAATACTATCTTTATGTAACCAATTTGTTTATATGTGGAATGTAATGCAAGTTTTACGATCTAATTCTCTAAAACTCTAAACCCGAAAAGATCCTCAATGTGTAATCTTGTAATAACTCAAGATTAAGTAAGGTTTAAGGCTGGGGCCTTATAGTTGCTATCAAGGGTCGGTTTAGATAACTTTAGGAGTTAGAATTCTATTAAATGACTATCCAAAAATTTTTTTTTTTTCGAAATGATATAGCATTTAAAGATTACCATGTTTCTTCATCTAAGACATGTTTGTTCAGAATGGCTTTCCGCAGAGGAAATAGGGAAGCAGTGCTAGGAAGGCATACAGAAGGAAATAACCTTCTGAATCAGCATCCAGAAATGGTCGAAATTGGAACTGAATAGTTTGTTGCAGTAATGGCGCAGTTGACTCAAGCGATAAATGGCGGTGGTATCCATACACGAGATCAGCCAGACCAACCGCAGAGGAACATGTCAGTGGTGGAACATATCATGAGGCAACATCCACCATCATTCAGAGGATCATCTGACCCTGTGCTAGCTGAAGGGTGGATTAAAGAACTGGAGAAGATTTTTGATGTCATGGGGTGTTCAGAAAATCAAAAGGTTAGTCTTGCTATTTACCGTTTGGAGGGTGAAGCAGATCAGTGGTGGTCTATGGTTAAAAATATTAGGGACGCCGATGAGATTGATGCTCTTGACTGGGATAAATTCAAAGGTATGTTTCTTGAGAAGTATTTTCCTAAGGCTGTTCGACTTAGGATGGAAAATAAATTCTTGGAATTGAGGCAAGAGGAAGACTCGGTGGCTGCCTATGAAGAAAGGTTCACTCGATTGGCAAGGTATGCTCCAAATTTTATCCGGGACCTTGATAGTAAAATCAATCATTTTTACTCAGGATTAAAGCCAAAGTATCGAAGGGCATTAGCTTCTTGTGAGTTTAAAAGTTATGAAAAGCTTGTTCGATGTGCTGAGAAGGTGGAAATGGAGTTTGCTGATGACCAAGTTTTCTATTAACAACTAGCAGAAGAAGAGACCTAGGTGGCAGGAGAAAGGTAAGAATTCTTCAAAAAAGTCTGATGGTAAGAGAACTAAGTTTCCAGTTTGTGATAAATGCGGAAAAAGGCATGCTGGGGAATGTCTTCTGAATTCTGGGAAGTGCTACCGATGTGGTAAGATGGGACATAAGGCTCGTGATTGCACTGAAAAGGATCAAGGGGAAGGTAAGAACAAATTTGATTTACAGTTAGTGAAATGTTATAAGTGAAATGAGATGGGTCACTATGCAAACGAGTGTCTGACAAGGAGCTTGAGTGATGGGAAGCAGTTAGACTACAAGCAGAAAGGGGTGGTGAAATCCTTTGCAACTACTTCAGCAGATGTCGGGCCATCAAATGAAGTTGTATCAGGTACTTTGTTTGTTTTTTCAGATTATGCCAGTGTGTTGTTTGATTCGGGGTCTACACATTCTTTCATCTCTGAAACCTTTTCTAGTAAAATGGGAATACCATCTCAAGAAATGACTCCTGAACTTTTGGTAAAAACACCTGAGGAAAGTGTCGAGGAAAAAAGAATTTATAAGAATCTTCCTATACATATCTGTGGAAAGAACCTACTTGCAAACCTTATTGTTCTACCTCTAGTAGAGTTTGATGTTATCCTGGGTATGGATTTGCTCTCTATTTACCATGCTAAGATTGACTGTAGAGCTAAAGAAGTTTATTTTCAGAAAGACTTTCAGTTTGTTTACAAGAATGAACCCTTCCTTTTGATAACATATCAAGAGGCCGAGAAACTTGTAATAGATGGAAATGAATGTTACCTTGCACATGTCGTTGAAAATAAAGGAACTGTTCAGATTAATGATGTGCCAGTGGTAAATGAGTATCCTGATGTTTTTCCTGATGAGTAGCCTAGAATAATACCAGATCGAGAAGTTGAGTTTACTATTGACTTAGTTCCTGATGCTAAGACAATTTCAAAACCCCCTTATCGAATGGCACAAATTGAACTTTTAGAGTTGAAGGAGGAATTGCAAGATTTATTAGAGAAAGGTTTCATTAGACATAGCACATCACCATGGGGTGCTCCTGTTTTATTTGTTAAAAAGAAAGATGGTTCTATGAGACTTTGCATTGATTATAGATCCTTGAATAATATCACTATTAAGAACAAATATCATTTGCCTCATATCAATGATTTGTTTGATCAGCTCTAGGGAGCTCAGTTTTTTTCAAAGATTGACTTGAGATCGGGGTACCATCAGCTGAAGGTAAAGGAGGCAGATATTCCGAAGACCGCGGTCCGTACGAGATATGGCCATTATGAATTTGTAGTAATGCCTTTTGGGCTAACCAATGCACCTGTTGTATTCATGGACTTAATGAATAGAATTTTCCATGAGTTCTTGGATAAGTTTGTGGTGGTTTTCATTGATGATATTTTGGTGTTTTATAAAAGTAAAGAGGAGCATGAAAAACATTTAAGGGCTATCTTGCAAACCTTAAAAGAAAAGAAACTGTATGAGAAATTTAGCAAGTGTGAGTTTTGGTTGCAACAAATTTCTTTCCTTGGTCACATTGTTTCTAAAGATGGAATAACTGTTGATCCTGCAAAAACAAAAGTTGTGGAAGAATGGCCAAGACCCACAAATGTAACCGAGATTCGTAGCTTCCTTGGTTTGGCGGGCTATTACCGAAGGTTTGTTAGAAATTTTTCACGGTTATCTAGTCCAATGACTAAGCTAACTCGGAAGGGTGTTAAGTTTATCTGGACAAAAGAATGTGATGATTGTTTTCAGGAATTGAAAAGAAGATTGGTGAATGCTCCAGTTTTGGAACTACCTTCCCGGAATGGTGAGTTTGTTATATACAGTGATGCTTCATTGAAAGGACTTGGTTGCGTTGTAATGCAGAATGATCAGGTAATTGCTTAGGCTTCACGACAGTAGAAAACTCATGAGGTAAATTACCCTACACATGATTTGGAATTAGCTGCTATTGTTTTTGATTTAAAAATTTGGAGGCATCATTTGTATGGAGTAAAGTGTGAAATATATACCGATCACAAAAGTTTAAAGTATATATTCACTCAGAAAGAGTTAAACATGAGACAAAGGAGATGGCTGGAATTAATCAAAGATTATGATTGTAAAATTCATTACCATCCGGGAAAAGAAAATAAAGTGGCTGATGCTTTGAGTCGAAAAAGTAATGCTTCATTAACAATGTTGCGTTTGGAATGTGATCCTTTGGTTAAGGATTTTATGAAATTTGGCATAGAAGTTGTTGGTGCAGGGAGTCCTTCTGTTTTTTTTCAGGTATCAGTGAGATCATCTCTATCAGATAGAATCAAGCAAGCACAGAAGCAAGACAGTGAGTTGCAGGAAAAGGTAGAGCTTGTTCAGAAAGGTAAGTTGCCTTAATTCAACATTGATAATGATTGCGTTTTGAGATTTGGGAAGAGATTGTGTGTGCCTTGTGATTCACAGTTGAAGAGAGAGTTGTTATGTGAAGCTCATAGTTCTCCGTTTTCAGTTCATCCGGGCAGTACTAAGATGTATAGAGATCAGCGGGAGTATTACTGGTGGGATGGAATGAAAAGAGATATTACTGATTTTACTGTGAAGAGTTTGACTTGTCAGCAGGTTAAAGCAGAGCGGCAGTTACCGAAAGGGATGCTTCAGCCTTTACCAGTGCCAGAGTGGAAATTGGAGAATATATCCATTGACTTTGTTGTTGGATTACCGAAGACATCTCGAGGTAATAATTCAATCTGGGTTATTGTTGATCACTTGACCAAATCTGCTCATTTCCTTGCTATACGAGATACTTTCTCTCTTGATCAACTTTCCCGTTTGTATCTTAAAGATATAGTCAGGTTACATGGAGTTCCTCTCTCCATTGTATCGGATCGTGATCCCAGGTTTACTTCTAACTTTTGGAAAGGCCTTTAGAATTCGTTGGGTACTGAATTAAATTTTAGTACAGCTTTTCATCCTCAATCAGATGGGCAGTCAGAACGAACAATTCAGACATTGGAGGATATGCTATGAGCTTGTTCTATGGATTATCAGGGAAGTTGGGACCAACATCTTTCTTTGGTTGAGTTTTCATATAATAACAGTTTTCATTCCAGTATATAGATGGCACCATTTCAGGCATTATATGGGAAGCGGTGTCGAACTCCAGCTTTCTGGGATAAAGTGGGTGAAAGGAAGTTGATGGGACCAGAATTGGTTGAAGAGATGGCAGAAAAAGTTCAGCTGATTCAGAAACACATGAGAACAGCTCAGAGCAGGCAGAAGAGTTATGCGGATAACCGGAGGAAGGATCTATCTTTCGAGGTAGGTGATCATGTTTTTCTCAAGGTTTCTCCTTGGAAAAGTGTGATGAGATTTGGTAAGAAAGGAAAGCTGAGTCCAAGGTTTATTGGACCATACGAAATTCTGGAGAGATTTGGATCAGTTGCATACCGAGTGGATTTACCTCCGAGTTTATCTCAGGTACACAATGTTTTTCACGTTTCGATGTTGAGAAAGTATATGCCAGATCCATCTCATGTTTTGAGTCCAGAGGTAGTTCAGCTGGAAGAGAACCTATCTTATGAGGAACAACTGGTCCAGATTCTTGACCACAGGGAGCAAGTGTTACAGAATATGTTGATTCATCAGGTAAAGGTTTTGTGGAAAAACCACATGATTGAAGAGGCAACATGGGAATCTGAAAATGCAATGAGGGATAAGTACCCCCATTTATTCGATAAGTAAATAAATTACGGGGACACAATTTTCTAAAGGGGGGAAGGATGTAACATCCCAAGTAAGTAATGAATAATAGATATTTTTATCTATGTCTATTAATGATTAAGATAGTGTTTTAGAGGCTTAAAATGACAATAAATACAATCTTATGCATGGAATACACTAATATTCTTAAAAGATTTTATTACTTCCTTATGATGGAAAACCCTTTTTAAATCTATCTTTTGACAATTTTATAAGCTATGTTTGTCAAAATAAACTTATTCTTTATGATTGGGACATCAAAATTTACCTTGTGTGAATTTTTGGTATTTTTCTGACAATGTTCATTTTTTAATGAATAGTGAAAAATACTGCATTTTACATCAAAACTGCTTTTTAATATAATTTATTTATATGATTATATTATCTTTTGAATTGGTCTTAATGTGTAATATGAATATATATTTACCATTTTATCCAATGGTGGTCATTGGAATCAATTTCACTTTGAAATTAGACTTAAACCGGTGTCAATCTTTTGATACTTTTTGTTTTGTAAAAACACGCTATTTGCTCTGGCAGCGAGAATTAATTATTAAATTAATTAATGTGACTTATATGATTTTAATTTTGTAAAATAGACTTCATTTTTGAATTCTGAATATCAAATATAGCTTAGGGTTAATTTTTGGTAATTTTCTGAAAAACTTCAATTTTTGATGAATAGTGAAACCACTAAGTGGTAATCAAGCAAACTGATTTTTTAGTTAAATGAAAGTTTACCACTAATGTGTATTGAATTTTGAAAATCCGACATACATGTTTTTAATTAACAAGTAAAATGTGGTTCAATGAGATTAAAATAATTTTTTGGTGAATAGTAACTTATTAAGTTTTTAATCGCGATTAGTGGTAATTAGTGTAGTTTAAGGTATAAATAATTATTTAATAATATGAAATGACCTGTACACATGTCCCAACCTTATTGGTTGTGTCATGGCCGACCAATACAAGCCATGGGTCAACTTGGGGACCCCATGGAGACATTGTGGTTGGGAAATGACATAAATAACTTTTTATTTAATGTAAAAGTAAAAATGACACAAACATAATATGTTTCACAAAAACAATTTTTACATGGGGTTATAAAGATAAGATATTTGATTATAAATAGTCCTTGGAAATCTAAAAATATTTCCTACATCATAGTATTTTTTTTATGATTTTTAGACATTAAATAAATTAAATTATTTATGACATAATAATGATGCAGCGATGACATCATTATTTGACGATTTAAATAAAATGGAAAGACAATGTAAAATATATGAACTACACATGGCCAAAACCAATTGGATGAGTGGATTTAGAACCCTTATCACATTATCCACGAATTATATCAATGTGGGACCTTTTAAAACCGAAACACATTTTCAAATAAAGTAATATTTCTTTACTTTCCAAAAGTGCCCCTCCTCTCCTCTTATAAAAGGCCCCCACCTCTACCTCATTTCACACACTCCTCAAGCCTTTGGCTCGGCCAACCCCTGCCCATTTACTCTCTCCACATCCCTCTCCTCATCCTAGAGGATTCCCTTTGGGCAGAATCCTTTCAAAGGAAGCCTTTAGGCTCAAATCAAAAGGAGTTACACTTTTAAAGGTAATTCATTCTCTCATGTTCATTTGTTTTATTTTTCTTCTCAAACCCCCTAAACTCTTTTTATTTAACTATTTTTAACAACACCAGTATCTTAAATATACAAGGATGTTGTTATAATATTTATTTGAGCTACACTCTCACACAAATACATCAAATGGTTAAAGAACATACGGATTCTGTGGATGGCGAAATTCTGCCTCCCGAAACGATGATTGTTCAATACTCATTTAACACCTTCAAAGGTGGCCATTATGATGTCAATATTTTTATATATGATATATAATATGTTTATCGTTTCCTTAAGATTCTGTTTTTTTCATTTTGGGCATACCTTTATGGTTTCCATTATGGGTAAACACGATATTTTCATTTTAGGAAGTGCGGACTACCGCCCCCTGAAAGTGAATTGATTCGTTAATACCATATGTGGGATGTGTAAAGGATAAATTTAATGATATTATATATTTTATTATACTGGAATTATAATATACTCTTATATCATTATTATTCCATTCCAGAAAATATGAAATAGAAATGGAAGTAGCGTTCATACGTACGTACGTCTTACCGTCTCCATGAACGGTGCATTTCATTTCTTACCCCTAAATGTGATGTAATATTATAAATACATGTATATGATGAATATATATGATATATATGTTATCCAAATCATTAATATCATTCTGGATATAACAAAACTATGACCAAATTAACAACATGTCAGTGTAAGAAGTCTATTTTTGACTTAAGAACCAAATACCGACAAAATGAACATTATTAACTTAACTGATTACATGATGTTCATAACATGGTATAAAAGGAATAATGAACTTGAAAAAGTTTCTTGAGCAAGTAGAGATTAACTCAAGTTTATTATTCAGGAGATTAAAGAACGGTCGGGTCAAGTCGGATATGAGGTATGGGACTTCGTCTCAATCTCCTTTCATTGAGACATATTTTATTTTATACACAACTTTCTTTTATACGGTGTATAAACCCCTTTGACTTTTACGTTTATTAAAAAGGAATCTTTTTTATACGAAGCGCTTACTAAACGAAAAAAGGGAATGTTTTTGTCGTACGTATGCGGTGACAACGACTTCTCCGCCGTCGTGACCGTTATTTGAGTTTCGGCTTCCTCTACAAGCCATACCTTCTTTTTAAAAGAAAAATAAATACCATGTTTTACTTTTCTTTTATTTTGGTATTGAAAATGGTTTTCATAATGTTTTTATATCAATGTGTTGTATTGATATCTTGTGATTGAAAGGTGGTAATGTTATGTTTCCTTTATGCATGTTTTATGTGATACGATTATGTTGAGGTTCTTGGGCATTGTTATGAAGACGGGTGGTTCCGTGATAAACTAAGGGCGGGTGAGCCCAATATAGCTCTCCAATGCATTGGGTAACGTGAAGGAGTGAAACGTTAAGGTTTCTCCGAAGAGATTTTAGGGAATATACTGTGATGGGTATTCCATACGTAACCAAGAGGGTTACTCCCTACGTAAGAATGTTATGAATGCCTCAAGTTACCTTTATATCTTATGATTTCTATGATTTATTCATGATTTTATGAGGTATGTTAAAGTGCCTATGTTTGATGGGTAACGTATGATTTCATTCTTATGTATATATGAACTCATGTTTCCTTTCCATGTTTTTTTATCACCCATACTGAGTTTTTATGCTCATCCCAAGTTTTTGAAATGTTTTTCACAGGTCAAGGGAAAGGTACATGATAAGATGATAGAGTCAAGGATGTGTCAAGAAATAATCCATGTTTTATTTTAAATGTGTTTCCATTGATGGGAATGAAGAATACTATCTTTATGTAACCAATTTGTTTATATGTGGAATGTAATGCAAGTTTTATGATCTAATTCTCTAAAACTCTAAACCCGAAAAGATCCTCAATGTGTAATCTTGTAATAACTCAAGATTAAGTAAGGTTTAAGGATGGGGCCTTATAGAAACACTAGATATATTCATAAGTTTTACATTACGTCATAAAATGAAAAACTACTACAACAACATAATGTCTCCACAGTCCACACTATTATCCCCTCATAATATCCCTGTAGGTCATTCATAACTTACTTCATCACATCCTGGGGAAAATAAAACATAGAAAAGGGGTGAGCTCAAATGCCCAGTAAGGATAACAATATAGCGGAACATTAAAAAAAAGCATAAACATTTAAGGCAATGCATTACTAAAACAAAATCCTTTTAAACTTGAACTTCAATATAGTATGGCAAAAGTAAAATGAAATAATGCCATTTACTTATTCACATGGATATTCTACTAATCGAATAATCACATGCAAAATCGATAACCACTTTTATAATGATGGAATGCATAATGCTAAACTTTAATTTCTTTTCAAGGCCTCGTCCCAAGACCTTGGGGCTAACTGTAACCGGAACCCAACCCGGAGTGCCTCTAATAACCGGACACCAACCTGGAGTGCCTCTAATAACCGGACACCAAACCGGAAGGCTTACTTTTACCAGTCCCTAACCTGGAGGGCTTACTTTTACCAGTCCCCAACCTGGAGGGCTTACTTTAACCAGTCCCCAACCAGGAACATACATGTCCAACACATTCATATGAAGTAAAGGTTGAAATATAACATAAACATTCTTATTGGAACTAGCATACGAAATGTCAATACATCACTCATAAACCACGAATTCTATATAAATGACACATCTTCAGTCAAACATATCACAAAAATTCATTACAATATGGAATTTTTATATCATAATAAGTCAACTTCAAATAATCTTAAAATCCATCAAAGGATGTTGACATAGATGAAAATGTTTTTTTTTTAAAAATTATTGAGAGAAATATCCCTTTTTCATGAAAACATTTTAATGTTACACAATTTATAAAGTAAGGCATTTAAATACATTTTTGAATCAAAGTGTCCCATACCACTTTGAAACTTTTGAATGGAATTAACACTTTTAAAACATTCATTTTCATATAATAAATCCTTACAACTCATTTTGAAAACGTGGACATAATGAGGATGATTTAGAAGAATAAATATTTAAAACATTTAAATATGATGTTTTAGTAAAAGTTCCCTTAGAAATAATCCCTTTGAAAACTCTTTTATGAAATATGGACATGGATAGTAAATATGTCCCTGTAGATACTTACGTAAAGACAACCTCAGATATTAAAGAGATTGTGAAGTAAACCCTTATAAATTTGGTAACTTATGAAACATACAACCCATGAAAGAGGTATCATACAATGAAAATGTAAATACACATAAGGTAAAGTGTATTACACAAAGAATACAATTATGGGCAGTACATAAACCACACAAAAGATAATAGTGGAAATATGGCATGAATCTCACGGAAATAAAGAGTGAGATGAAAACCCCTTACCATGTTAATCAACTGAGTCGTATGGACAAAAGTTAATAACCACCAAATTATTTACAGAATAACATGAATATAAAGATAATCATGATAATATATATCAAATTCCAGTACACAATACACCACTTTCAATAATTTAGTGGCGAATAATGGAAATCTCACGGAATTGAATGTGAGATAAGAAAATCCCTTACCTTGTACTTTTACTTGGTTGGGGTAGGTTAACCACCTGTATAATATTGAAATAATTGTTATTAAATTATACAAGAATCATATATATTAATATCATATCATATATGATCTTTTAACTTTGCTTTGTTAATAATGTCTTAGTATTATCGTTGTTTCAGGTGTTAACTTACTCGTTTTATTTTATATGTTTTATTACATAAGCCATGTTTGTAATGGATAGGTTGTATATTATTCATATCCAAAATGATATCAAGTCCTTAAAAATCATTTTTAAATCAGAAAATGATAATTATACTTGAATGGATATGATGGAGAATGAATCTCATCGCGTTCGTGGAGACGGTAGTCCGTACGTACGCACGAGCGACAATATCATTCTTTTGATATTAAAATAATATATAAATGGATGGTATATCATATATACAGAATCATTAACATGTTATATTTATTATTTACATGAGTTACACATCATTATTATACCCATCCAAATAATAATATATTGAATAACAATTACACCACGACGTGGAGACGGTAAGCCGTACGTACGCACGTATGGTGACATGTTATTCAAAGGGTGGATAGAATACTGAATATGGTTGTACCATATTTATAATAACATCACAGTATATGTGAGATACTGTATTTATTATTTTAGAATGGTATGAACAAAGAAAGAAGAAGTGGAAGAAGAAAGGAACTTGAAAAGGGGTGGTGAAAACATTACCTCTTCTTCGGGTTCTTCCTTTTGATTTGATTAAAAGGGCTCCTTAGGTTGGCCTTCTGATCAAACTAAGGCCTCTAGGTTGTAGTGAGGGATGTTGGGAGAGTATTTGGGCAGAGTTTGGCCGAGCCAAGTGGCTTGAGAGGTGTGAGGAATGAGTAGAAGTGGTCTCCTTTTATAAGGGAGAGGAGGGGCTCTTTAGGAAAGAGTGAAAGTATTACTTTATAATATAATTATATTCGGTTTATAATGGTCCAAAAATCATTGAGGTCGAAGATAAGATGACTAATTTTCTAAATAACATCAACCAATAATAATTGGACAGGTTTTAGATAATATTTTAATCATTATAATCTTATTTATTTAAATGATTTATTAATGAGGTAAACATTGCATCATTATTGTGTCATTAATAGTTTAAATTATTTGATGTCTAAAAATTATAAATAAAATATAATTATGTAGGAAATATTTTTAAATTTCTAATGAATATTTATAATCTAAAATCCAACATGTATAACCCTATGTAAAAATTTTTCTTCTAAAAGATGTAAGCTTATGCCATTTTTATTTTTATTTTAACATTATTAATATAATGTGTCCCTACCATATACAAGTTGCTCTAAGGGGTCCCCAAATCGACCCAAGGATGCCCATGGTCGTGTATGTGTCCAAAAATATGGTTAGGACACGTTTTAGGGTAATTTTGTATCATTATAATATTATTTTTTTAACCCTTATTTACCGGATTTACCCTTTAACCATGGTAAATAAAATATTTATCGCAGTAATTATTCAAAATGTGTAAAAATAAAAGTTACCTATTTACATAATTTGGAAATCCTGATTCCAAATATATAATCCCTTTTTCCAAATTCAAAACACAGAAGTGGCAGAAATTAATTTAAAATTAATTCCCGTTGTTAAAATAAAAAGCGTGTTTTTAAGAGATAATAACTATCAAAAGATTGACACTTGTTTATGTCTGGTTTAATTGTGAAATTATGTCCAATGACAAACATTAAATTAAATGGTAAAAGTATATTCTAAATATACTTTAAAACCACTCAAATTCATAATTTATCTATATTAATCATTTTGATTAAAAAAGTTGATTTTAATTAAAATTTAGTAATTTTCACTATTCATCAAAATACAAAAGTTATCCGAAAAGTACCAAAATTTCACCCTAGGTTAATTTCAATATTCCGAATCAAAAAATGAAGTCCATTTTGAAATATAAAATATATATGATTTCAAAAAGTAGGTATTACTATTCACAACGGCTAGTTTAATTAGTTGTGGTGTGTGTTAGAACTCGAGGTTGCGTACAACACAAGCTACTGTATTATTCAAAGAAAGCGTACCGTAGAAGCTTGGGATGTTTCATTTTAAATTTTTTTTGATGTCCCTATTTAGTCAAAAAGTTTAAAATATTGTATTTAAAAAGGTTTTACTATTAAAAGTTGATAAAAGTGTAATACTGAAAATGAATCTGTTCTTGTATTATGTCTAAGAAACTCATAATATGGATTCTAAGATTATAAGGATTATATAAAGTTTAAAATTTAGTTAATACTATTCATAACCACTTTTGAACGGCTTGTTTGGTAAGTCATGGTGTGCTTGAACTCGGTGTTGTGTGTAGTGCAAGTTATTGTATTATTTTAAAGAAATAACACACTATGAAATCTTTGGGTGTTACATTCTCCCCTCCTTCAATAAATTGCGTCCTCTCAATTTGAAATTGTTCTTCGAAAATAAAAGGTTGAAAATAAAAAATATCTTTGTGGGAAAACACACATCGGAAATTGGGTTACTAAAATTTAGTCTTAATATGAGTAAATGAGAAATGAAAGGGTCACCACCAAATTATGATCTCGATTAGGAGAACATTGGTGGCAATTAGAGACATATAATTGGAGGAAAAATGTAAATATTTATAGGTAGTGATTGAGGTCATCAATCACAAACAAGTATAAAATTGAGGTCCTTAAACTCATAAATCTATGATGATTTGAAATACCATTGGTTCAACAAAATATAGGGTATTAGGATAACACATTTTTGACGTTTCAAAATATCTTAGTTGAAATCCCACATCAAAAAATGAATTAATGAGGCCTCTATTTAAAATAAAGAGTGGAAAGTATGAAGATTACCGAAAATAACACATACTAGGGTTCCATGTAGGGAAATATGGATATGGAAGAGAAATCTAACCATCAATTATCTGATGGAGAGTGGTAGAGAACATGGCTATGAAAAGGCCAACAATCCCAAAGCCATAAATTAGTGATGATTTAAGGTACCATCTAGGACAACATTTTTGTTATAAGTTCCTTTTCTTAATGTTGAGGAATTTATTTATGAGATTGGATAAGATCATAAGGAGATATACTTACTTTATAAATAGAGTTTTGTCCATTAATAAATTTCTACCAAAAACTCATCTTTCACTCTAAAAGATAATAGAATGTAAAAAAATTCTATTTACACTATTCGTATAGGGTTCCAAAATAAACGAATTTATAATTCATCTACCAGATCTTTTAAAAAAAACTACATTATTTAATCCAGGACATCTCTTGGGCCAGTGGTAGGTGATACACCCTTGTCGTCCTTCGGTTGCGGGTTCAAGTCTAGCGGCCTTGCCGGACGCGACGGGTTGCCGCCCGACCTCCGGGTTGTCCTTTTATGGCAATCCAAAATTAATCTCAGACTAGAATTTATCCAAAATATTTCTGACCAAACTCACAGTCCAACATTTATAAGGAAGTTAAACATAATGTAGATACTTTTTACCACGTAATAGCATATGAATACATTCATCATGTATTCTTTTAATACACCGAAACATCCTGAATTACCATATTCCTTATTGATTACATTCATGCTCCCTTATTCCATATAGAATGCTGGATATACCTCATCAATTCAAAAATGTTTTAAACCCCAACAATAATGGAATATACAGATCATTAATCAGTTCGAAGGTAGTCAAGAATATCCAATATAATTTATCCAAAACAATCATGTATTATTCCAAAATCACTAACTCGGTCTCAAAACTATATTATGGTTTATCATTCTCTCAACCATATATTTTCCAAAAATTTATCCTGCTGTTGAGTCACCTTTCTTTGTTCCACACAATCTCAAGTCCTTAATGAAATAGTACTGCAGTACAATCCTTATATACTCCATAATTATTATAACAAGTACATTGTTGATACAACACTCAATTGACATAATCAACATAAGAACTCTAATCATTCCTCTTCATCTATGGTAGTATCATAACTTGATTATTATCTAATAACATCATTTGTGGCATATTCTGATGACTGGGACATAGGTTCTCATAGTGTCCAAACTCCTTGCAAATGAAGCATTGTACATTTGAAACTATTTTCTTACCCTTGCAGTCACGTACTTTGTGCCCTTTTCCTCCACACTTATAACAAACTCCCATTCCTTTCAGGCAAGTTCCAGGGTGTTTCTTTCCACAGTTACCACATATGGGAAAATTCTTCTTTTTCCTCTTCCCTTTATCCATCTTTATCTCTTCCACCCTTTTCTTCTCTTGCTTCCCTTCAATTCCATAGGACTCAGTAAACTCTTTACTTATCTTATCAACACATGATATTATTTCTTCATATGATGATAATACATGAGAGACTATTTCTCTTCTAAATTCTGGCTTAAGACCATAAAATATATGATCCTTCTTTCTCTTTGTATCATGTGCATTGCTGGAGTTCTCATTCCTTCTATTAGGCTCCATTTCTAAACATTGGCATACACTAGATTAGTTTATGAATAACAATACCTAATCTCAAACTTTTAAAACACATAACATAAATTAAATAGTTTATGGATATAATCCATAATCATAAAAATGTCTCCTTTGAGGATGTATATACTCATAAACCCTTCATAATGGTTTGTAAAGAAAATGAGAATTATCCTAAGCATATCCCCCGGGAGTGTCGTAACCAAGAGTGCAGCAAGGCCCGTTGTCGTGCAACAGTTCTCGTTCGAGTCTAGCTCAAAGCGGTGTTTTCGGGTTTTACCCCTAGGTACATCTGTGCCAGAGCCGCCTCTACCTGCTCGTATCCAGACACGGATGTATTGCTCGGAAAACTCACAAAATCTCTACAATACCAAAATTCTAGGAAGTTCATCTATACTAATCCTCAAAGTTCATCTTAGGTCTACGTGCTCTAATCAGAGTTTATCTAAATCTTGCTTCCAAGGTTTGTACTAACCTTCCTCTGATACCAACTGTAACGCCCCGACCCCAGCTACCCAGATTCGGTGCATTACTTCGTAACATTGGCATGATCACAAGAAAGATCAAATCTCGAAAGGCCGATGGTTTAGTAGCCCTGGAAACACTAGATATATTCATAAGTTTTACATTACATCATAAAATGAAAAACTACTACAACAACATAATGTCTCCACAGTCCACACTATTATCCCCTCATAATATCCCTGTAGGTCATTCATAACTTACTTATTCACGTCCTGGGGAAAATAAAACATAGAAAAGAGGTGAGCTCAAATGCCCAGTAAGGATAACAATATAGCGGAACATTCAAAATAAGCATAAACATTTAAGGCAATGCATTACTAAAACAAAAGCCTTTTAAACTTGAACTTCAACATAGTATGGAAAAAGTAAAATGAAATAATGTCATTTACTTATTCACATGGATATTCTACTAATCGAATAATTACATGCAAAATCAATAACCACTTTCATAATGATGGAATGCATAATGATAAACTTTAATTTCTTTTCAAGGCCTCTTCCCAAGACCTTGGGGCTAACTGTAACCGGAACCCAACCCGGAGTGCCTCTAATAACCGGACACCATCCCGGAGTGCCTCTAATAACCGGACACCAAACCGGAGGGCTTACTTTTACCAGTCCCTAACCTAGAGGGCTTACTTTTACCAGTCCCTAACCTGGAGGGCTTACTTTAACCAGTCCCCAACCCGGAACATACTTGTCCAACACATTCATATGAAGTAAAGGTTGAAATATAACATAAACATTCTTATTGGAACTAGCATACGAAATGTCAATACATTACTCATAAACCATGAATGATATATAAATGACACATCTTCAGTCAAACATATCACAAAAATTCATTACAATATGGAAGTTTTATATCATAATAAGTCAACTTCAAATAATCTTAAAATCCATCAAAGGATGTTGACATAGATGAAAATGTTTTTTTTAAAAAATTATTGAGAGATATATCCCTTTTTCATGAAAACAATTTATTGTTACACAATTTAGAAAGTAAGGCATTTAAATACATTTTTTAATCAAAGTGTCCCATACCACTTTGAAACTTTTGAATGGAATTAACACTTTTAAAACATTCATTTTCATATAATAAATCCTTAAAAACCATTTTGAAAACGTGGACATAATGAGGATGATTTAGAAGAATAAATATTTAAAACATTTAAATATGATGTTTTAGTAAAAGTTCCCTTAGAAATAATCCCTTTGAAAACTCTTTTATGAAATATGGACATGGATAGTAAATATGTTCCTGTAGATACTTACGTAAAGACAACCTCGGATATTAAAGAGATTGTGAAGTAAACCCTTATAAATTTGGTAACTTATGAAACATACAACCCATGATAGAGGTATCATACAATGAAAATGTAAATACACATAAGGTAAAGTGTATTACACAAAGAATACAATTATGGGCAGCACATACACCACACAAAAGATAATAGTGGAAATATGGCATTAATCTCACGGAAATAAAGAGTGAGATGAAAACCCCTTACCATGTTAATCAACTGAGTCGTATGGACAAAAGTTAATAACCACCAAATTATTTACAGAATAACATGAATATAAAGATAATCATGATAATATATATCAAATGCCAGTACACAATACACCACTTTCAATAATTTAGTGGGGAATAATGGAAATCTCACGGAATTGAATGTGAGATAAGAAAATCCCTTACCTTGTACTTTTACTTGGTTGGGGTAGGTTAACCTCCTGTATAATATTGAAATAATTGTTATTAAATTATACAAGAATCATATATATTAATATCATATCATATATGATCTTTTAACTTTTCTTTGTTAATAATGTCTTAGTATTATCGTTGTTTCGGGTGTTAACTTACTCGTTTTATTTTATATGTTTTATTACGTAAGCCATGTTTGTAATGGATAGGTTGTGTATTATTCATATCCAGAATGATATCAAGTCCTTAAACATCATTTTTAAATCAGAAAATGATAATTATACTTGAATGGATATGATGGATAATGAATCTCATCGCGTTCGTGGAGACGGTAGTCCGTATGTACGCACGAGCGACAATATCATTCTTTTGATATTAAAATAATATATAAATGGATGGTATATCATATATACAGAATAATTAACATGTTATATTTATTATTTACATGAGTTACACATCATTATTATACCCATCCAAATAATAATATATTGAATAACAGTTACACCACGACGTGGAGACGGTAAGCCGTACGTACGCACGTATGGTGACATGTTATTCAAAGGGTGGATAGAATAATGAATATGGTTGTACCATATTTATAATAACATTTTAGTATATGTGAGATACTGGAGTTATTATTTTAGAATGGTAAGAACAAAGAAAGAAGAAGTGGAAGAAGAAAGGAACTTGAAAAGGGGTGGTGAAAACATTACCTCTTCTTCGGGTTCTTCCTTTGATTTGATCAAAAGGGCTCGTTAGGTTGGCTTTCTGATCAAACTAAGGCCTCTAGGTTGTAGTGAGGGATGTTGGGAGAGTATTTGGGCAGAGTTTGGCCGAGCCAAGTGGCTTGAGAGGTGTGAGGAATGAGTAGAAGTGGTCTCCTTTTATAAGGGAGAGGAGGGGCTCTTTAGGAAAGAGTGAAAGTATTACTTTATAATATAATTATATTCGGTTTATAATGGTCCAAAAATCATTGAGGTCGAATATAAGATGACTAATTTTCTAAATAAAATCAACCAATAAGAATTGGACAGGTTTTAGATAATATTTTAATCATTATAATCTTATTTATTTAAATGATTTATTAATGAGGTAAACATTGCATCATTATTGTGTCATTAATAATTTAAATTATTTGATGTCTAAAAATTATAAATAAAATATCATTATGTAGGAAATATTGTTAGCTTTCTAATGAATATTTATAATCGAAAATCCAACATGTATAACCCTATGTAAAAATTGTTCTTCTAAAAGATGTAAGCTTATGCCATTTTTATTTTTATTTTAACTTTATTAATATAATGTGTCCCTACCACATACAAGTGGCTCTAAGGGGTCCCCAAATCGACCCAAGGATTCCCATGGTCGGGTATGTGTCCACCAATGAAGTTAGGACATGTTTTAGGGTAATTTTGTATTATTATAATATTATTTTTTTAACCCTTATTTACCGGATTTACCCTTTAACCATGGTAAATAAAATATTTACCGCAGTAATTATTCAAAATGTGTAAAAATAAAAGTTACCTATTTACATAATTTGGAAATCCAGATTCCAAATATGTAATCCATTTTTCCAAATTCAAAACACAGAAGTGGCAGAAATTAATTTAAAATTAATTCTCGTTGTTAAAATAAAAAGCGTGTTTTTAAGAGATAATAACTATCAAAAGATTGACACTTGTTTATGTCTGGTTTAATTGTGAAATTATGTCCAATGACAAACATTAAATTAAATGGTAAAAATATATTCTAAATATACTTTAAAACCACTCAAATTCATAATTTATCAATATTAATTATTTTGATTAAAATAGTTGATTTTAATTAAAATTTAGTAATTTTCACTATTAATCAAAATATAAAAGTAATCCGAAAAGTACCAAAATTTCACCCTAGGTTAATTTCAATATTCCGAATCCAAAAATGAAGTCCATTTTGAAATATAAAATATATATGATTTCAAAAATTAGGTATTACTATTCACAACGGCTAGTTTAATTAGTTGTGGTGTGTGTTAGAACTCGAGGTTGCGTACAACACACGCTACTGTATTATTCAAAGAAAGCGTACCGTGGAAGCTTGGGATGTTTCATTTTAAATTTTTTTGATGTCCCCATTTAGTCAAAAAGTTTAAAATATTGTATTTAAAAAGGTTTCACTATTAAAAGTTGATAAAAGTGTAATACTGAAAATGAATCTGTTCTTGTATTATGTCTATGAAACTCATAATATGGATTCTAAAATTATAAGGATTATATAAAGTTTAAAATTTAGTTAATACTATTCATAACCTCTTTTGAATGGCTTGTTTGGTATGTCATGGTCTGCTTGAACTCGGTGTTGCGTGTAGTGCAAGTTATTGTATTATTTTAAAGAAATAACACACTATGAAATCTTGGGGTGTTACATCGGCAGTTGAGGCCACATGAGAGGAACTACCTGACGCACGATCTGGAGTTGGCAACTATTGTTCATTCCTTACACTATTGGAGACACTATCTTCTAGGAGAGCACTTTGTGGTCTTCACCAACCACAAGAGTCTCAAGTATATCTTCACTCAGTGTGATCTCAATGTGAGGCAGCACAGGTGGGTTGAGTAACTTCAGTCTTTGGATTTTGAGCTTGCCTATATACAGGGAAAGGGAAATGCAGTGGTAGATGCGTTGAGCAGGAGAACTCAAATTCAGGCAGTTCAGGATGCCAGTAGTGAGTGGCAGCTTATGGCTCTATTCTCTGAGATGCATCTGCAGGTGCACGACAGACATGGACAGACTTTCTTATCTTCTATAGTTGTTACCTATATACTACTTGATCGAGTACGGATGAGGCAGCTATCAGAATCAGAAGGATTAGTCTTGTGGGAGAGTGTGTCAGGAGAGGACTCTCTTCCTAGATAGACAGTGGTCGAGGTTGAGATCCTGCGTTTTTAGGGATCCGTATGGGTGCCAGCAGACATACATGAGGAGATGATGCAGGACTTTCATTTCTCAGTTTGGGAAGTTCATCCTGGCATCACCAAGATGTATCGGGATCTTCATCGCCAGTACTGGTGGCCAGGTATGAAGAGAGATTTTGCTGGTTTCGTCTTGAGGTGTTCTACTTGTCAGCAGGCATTGTACAACAGTTACCCATTCCTGAGTGGATGTGGAACGATGTCATGATGGACTCCGTAACCAGATTTCCGAGGTCTCCTCGAGGTAACGATGTTGTCTCAGTGGTCGTTGAGTGACTTATGAAGATCTCTCACTTCTTACCGATCAAGGAGACCTTCAATGTCAATGATATGGGATGACTTTACATCTTGGTGGTTGTGCGTCTTCATGGAGTTCCACACTCCATTTTTTCAGATAGGGATGCATGCTTTAATTATCGGTTCTGACAGGGACTTCAGAAGGATTTGGGTACCTAGGTACTTCTGATTATGGCATACCATCCCCAGATAGATTTCCAGTCCGATCGTACGATCTAGGTTCTTGACGATACGCTCCTATCTTGCATTCTAGACTTTGGTGGTTCTTGGGAGAAGAATATTCCTCTGGTGGAGTTCACCTACAACAATATTTTTTAGGCGTCTATATATATGGAACCTTACGAGGATTTGTACAGTAGACCATGCCAATTACCCTTATGCTTGCTAGAGGCAGGAGAGGCATCTTTACTGGGACCTCGTCTTGTTCAGGAGAATTTGGAGCAGATAGAGTTGATTCGGAAGGGGATGGCTATAGCACAGTCTAGACAGAAGTCTTATGATGATCAGCAGAGACGAACTTGGGGCTTCTAGGTCGGGGATTAGGTTTTCCTACATGTCGCACCGAGGTTGGGACACAAGAGGATTCGAAGACAGGGTAAGATTTCACTACAGTTATTCAGGCCATTTGAGGTATTGGAGAGAGTTGGGCCAGTTTCCTATCGGTTGTAGTTACCTCAGAGTAATGCATGACGTCTTCCACGTCTCTCAGCTCCGACATTACTTTTCATACCCGTATCATGACTTTCAGCCTGAGGAAGTTGAACTCGAAGTATATGCATCATTTGAAAAGAATCCCATCCATATTGTCAATCGAAGTACAACGGTTCTCCATAGACGGTCTGTTCCTCTGGTTCGGGTGCTATGGTACCCCAGGCGAGTACAGGACGAGACCTAGGAGAGGGAGGCTGATGTATGATCCCAGTGGCCAGAGCTGTTCAGGGTTTCTCCTTCTCCGCCTCGTTAGGGAAATTCTGGGACGAATTTCTTTAAGGGGGGATGTTTGTAAGAACCTGGATCTTTGATTTAGGTATGTCACTCCTTTTTCTGGAGTTTTTATGAAAAATGGAGTTTTTGGAAATTTTTGATGTAAAAACTGTGTACTTTATGAGTACACGCCATTACTCTTTTCCCGCTCGAAGTCGTGTGTTGGCCGTGTCCGGGCCACACACACTGTGTGTAGGGGTGCGGTGGAGGCCGATTAAAGCGGAGAATGGAAAAACCTAGTACATGTTGTGTACTCTAAAAGTACACACTGTGTAATTTATTTATTTCATTACATAGACCAGGTTCATGCCTAATCGACCGAAATGTCTTGTTCTCCGAATTCTTCATCTGAGAGCGTCGGGAATCCGTGGATCTTAGATGAGCCCTCGTTCCTCCGTCCATTCTCAGAATTGATCGCTGTCAATTGAATTGGAATCACAGTGGTGGGATCTCCCTTCTCCTTGAGCCTTGTTTTCCAATTCCTCTTTTTTCTCAAGTTATCGTGGGTTGATCATTTTTGACGTTTTCTCAGATCTTCATCATTCTAAAGAGAATATGTCATTATGGTTCACATATATCGATCTCCTAGGATAGAGTTAGGTGGTTTGTGCCTTTCTGTAGGAATTCTTGAATATTATGTGCAATTTCCACCGATAACCTTGAACGGGGTATTGTGTGTTTCCTGTTTTTCCCTTGTTGTTTTCTTGCCTCGCTGATATGCCTGTGTAGTGGTCATTGCTTGTGAATAGGGTGAATTGTGCCATGTTCTGGATTCATTCCATGCTTGTTTTCTTGTTCGGCGTTTTCTAGTTTCCATTCCTAGTTGTAGGATAGTGAAACTATTACTTTTTTATGTTGTTGAGCCTTAGAATGATATCCATGTAGTTATTGAGGTTTACTTGGATGATACACACGTGCTATGCATGTTTTTTTACATAGGGATGCGAGAAGCTAGTGTAGTGGAACATATAGAGAATAGACGTAGGGGATTCTCTAGAGTGTATTTAATTATGATCCGAGACTATAGGGGGAATTGACGTTGAGTGATTCCTCAGAGAGTCTGTAGTTCCTCAACACGGGCCACAGGGGGAATAGACGTGGAGTGATTTCCTATAGAGCCTTTAGAACGATATGAGACTATAGGGGGAATTTATGGTGAGTGATTCCATAGATAGTATATTCTTTAGCTTAACCAAAGGGGTGAGACTGTGTGTGCCTCCCAGAGGGTTGCTAGTTCTTGTAGGTTAATCCTTAGGGGTTATACTGTGAAAACTACCCAAAGGTTACCTTTTTTTTCTACTTGCTTGAGTAACTATTTTTTGTTCGTATAATATATTTTAGAATCTTTGGATTGTTACTGCTTTGTATTATCTTGTTTACTGCTTATTATACTTTACCTACCATATATTCACTGACTGTTAGGCACAGATCATTGGTTGGTTGCCTTTTGGGACTTTTTCTCACACCATGTTTGGGTCATGCTTTTGGGCCCAAACAGATTGTATTGTTGCGGGTATAGATAAGTGAAAGATCCCTTCTACTTCAGGTTCTTGATTTCACTGGAGTTGGAGAGCATGGGACTGAGACGAGGCTTGCGATGCTGAAAAGTTTCTCATGTGTTTTTCTTTTTCACTTTGGTTTAGTATTGTATTCAGCATTGTGACTTTTTTGGCTATTTTCATAGACACATATTTATCATGCACCATTTACATATATTTCAGATCTAGTTGTATATTTATCAGTCACACGCAGTTTACTCTTGTATGGATGTCTACTGTTTCCACTATTGTAGTTATTTGTTTTCTCTTCCGCTGTGTACTTTGCCAATGATGGCATAGTTTCCCCACTATCACGCGCAAGGCCCTCTCTACTAGTCAACAGCCTCTGGCATTTGGGTAAATAAACATGAGGCCATGTGACCAACCGGGTACGGGGCACCTCTGGGTGGATTCCAGAACCGGGACATTACGAAGTATTTGGACTATGATTTATTGTAAGGAAAACATGATAATCAAAATCTTATAAAAGCTTCAGGGTTATATCTGACACATTGCAATAACCTTAAAGAATTCAAGAATGTCCCCTAATACAAATATCAAAAAATAAATAGATCTTCCATTCATACAGAAAATAGAGACTATAGACTTAAACACCCTATATTTCATTATTTTTAACATCGTTTTCTAACAAAAAAACACTGTTTATTGAAAGGTCAACTATAATTGTAAGATCAAATACAAACATACAGTATCCTTGACATATTTGAAATTTATTCTTTTAAAACTCAATATACTGCTCATACACACATAAATACTCTCTATCAGCATGAGATATACATGGGAAAATATATAATGGAATGAGTGAGATAAAGATCCTATTAAGAGAATAAAATTATAAATAAAGGATAATATGATACCCAAGATTCATAACTTGATACCATAATAAGAATGGTCATAAGCGTGAAAACCTATTGTATGGAAATTTATTTATAAGATCAAGGAATCATAATCTCTTGGAAACATAATAAAGAATTAAATCATAAGAATATATCAATTATAACATAAAGAAAACATAATATAATTTAACATCCATCATGTTCATGGTCTAATCCTACTAACCTACATCAAAACATAGTATGCTTAGGCTGACCACTCATGCACCATATATTGTCATCATATACTGACCACATGTACATTATAAATTGTGTGGTTAGTCTTAACCACCGATACACCATATTTACTTTTCTTAGGTAATCCACCCATGAAAAATGCATATCATCTCATTAGACATCATCATTACCCAATTCATTATTGAGCTATATTGGACCCAGTCCAAACATCAAAGGCTCACTGTCATCATAGCATAGAGTGTGTTGGTTGTCTGCCTATTCACTATGTCGGATATCTCTTGATATATTAAAACTTAACAATGAATTATAGGTATAATATAGAAACACCCATTAAAAATATTCTTACCCCCATAATATTATGAATAATATTATCTTTTCTAAAAATAGCTTGTAAAACCCATACAAAAATTCTTATAATGATAATTCTCATGAAAAGAGAGTGGGTTTCACAATCTTGCCTTATGGAATATCCAAATGATATATCATATATATTCATAGAAGTATAATGAATATTTTCATTTTTTAATATTCAAAATTTAATCAGGTAACTTATGTATTTAACTTGGGAAGTCATTTAAAAAAAATATTTAGACAATTCGATTATGTAAAGAAAAAATGATTCTTTTTATGTAAAATATTTGAAAATGAGAGAAGGAACACTTAAATAAGAGAAATGAAAATGATTTATTTTTAACTATGAATTTAAATATGAATAGATTTCAGGATTTAAATAATTATTTAAGAGAAAAAATTCTACGTTAAAATACTTAATGGGGTGATGCCTGACATGAATGCAGACAAAGTGAAGTTCCTTTAAAATATCAGGTTCACATAAAATATAAAAAAACAAAAAATAAAAATGTACTTTCACTAACAATTAAAAGTAAGTTGATCCTCTTATATGTGTAAATATTACATATGTATATAATAAGGGTGATTTAGATGTGAATATGTAAAAGAAAGAAACCATATATATGAAATAAAACAAGAAACTAAAACTTAACAAATGTGGTTCAATGGACCGCCTACCTTATATTAAGAAAATATATCATCTCTAGCACATAAAATCCTATTTAATTAATATAAATTATGTAAATATATTAACATGAAACTTTTTTATCTATATTTCATTTTATTGTGAATTTATTATTCTTTTTTATTATTTTATATATATTTTTCACATTTCTTTTTAATGTATTTCAAATTTATATAATAAGTAATGAGTATTTATGAAAATTCCACTCAAGATCACTTATAAAAGGAACCCTCATATATCCTTCCAAATATCCACATCATTATTTAATTTATATGAATCCCTATATATATTCTCCCATTAATAATCCCCACATTCAATTTGAAAATTAAACTCATAAGTAGATATCTCAAATTCCATATTTCCAATAGGCTCTCTAAGATGATATTAAAGTCTTCAATGTAATTGATATTTTATCAATAATCATTCATTAATATATTATTTTTCCAAATAATAAAAAAATTAAACACTATAATTATATTTTTAAAAAATTTATGAATTTTTAAAAGTTGTATTATTTCTATAAAATGACATTTTTATACACAATCATTCATTAAAACATGTTCATGTTTTGAATAACCTAACACCAACATGAATGATGCTATAAATTTTACATCATGAATGAATAAGGAAAAAAAGTAAAAATATGTAATATTTATTAATTTAATATGTTTCAAAATTTATAAAATGGTAATATTTATTTATTTATTTTTTAATTAGTAATGTAAATTATTTTTATGGAACTGACATATGGAAAATAATAATTTTAAGCATTCCATTCAATTCATCACCATAAGTTCAATGAAATTATCATATTGAATATTAAATACTTTAAACACCTAATATAAATATTCACTAGAATTGTGTAGTGATGATCACTTGATCAAGGGGAATGAATAGAAATCTCCAAACTAAAACATTCATGGAAAAGATGAAAAAAAAACAAAAAATATATTAATTAATAAAAAATAACTATATAAAAAACATGTAGTGACTCAGGATTCTAATACATATAAACTAGATCATTTTTGTAAAATCTTTATTATATTACACAAAAACAATTCCAAATACTCTATTATTTTAGTGCCTTTGAAAACATAGAAACAAAAATATTCGTCTATTACTGAACAACATAATCTCCTACTACATCCTTCATATCTAACACTAATCTTTTACATATCATAAATAATACATATCTTTATAACCAAGGGAAAGAAAAAAAATACACAGTGATCTCAGATTCTAAGTAAGGGTAAACATGGGAGATACTTAATCACAACATGAATATAAGGGTATGAGAACATTAACATAAAAGTTCAAACCCATACCATGTATATCAATGAACATTAAAGATACATGACTTAAATATTGGCAGTTCATAAAATATGAATCATAGGGTAATCAAATAATATAATCCATGAGAGAATTAAATTGGGAAAAAAGAAATGAATTTGTGGAATACACATAATTATTGGAAATAATTTCCATACTGGTTAGCGATCACTACAAAGGCCATCATAGTGAACAAAGTCCTTTTACTATATTGAGTTCACTCCTCTTCCATACCATATATTATTATACCTAGTTCACTCTTCATTACAACCCTATATTACTATATCATTATCACTCATCATTCCATCAATTACTATATAATGAGATATATAAATCATTACATAATGCAATGGAGGTATTTATTGGTCGCACGTATCACAAAATGAAATTATACTTATCTATTCCATAAGATCATAAAAATTCATAGTAACATAACCCATGAAATAAAATGGATATCAAAAAAAATTCATCATATATTAAACATTGGAGAATATAGACTGGTCATAATCACTTCATAAAATCCTAACTCATGATAATATGTTGGTTTCATAAATATATAACTCATGGAAGAGAAATAGGTTGCACAAACATTATTCTATCATAACATAACCCCTTCATAGAAAGAATATGAAAGGTACCCATGGATCATATCCCCATTAAGTAATTAGTTTCACCAAATAATTTCATATTATACCTAAAATAAATTTTAAATATCATTTAAAACATTTCTTAATGAAAATATCATTTCTATTGTGAAAAATAATTTTTAAAACATAAAAAAATTTAATACATTTTTCTTTGAGACCCACTTTAAAAACAATAATTTATAAAATATCAAGATAAAATTATTATCTAAAAATAACCATTAAATATTTTAAATTAATATTCAAATAAAGGATTTTTGTGATAGCTGGTAAATCCATTCATGTTTTATGTGATAAACAACGATTCCTTTTCCACAATATGATTTTTAGAAAATTTCTATAATTAGAAAATGACAATAATATATCATTGAATAGAAATTTAAAACAAAAAATGTGTTAATTTTTTTTAATAAGATGTTTTTAATTTTTTTAATGTAACTACTTTTAGAAAATATGATTTTGAAACAAATGATATTTTCGATCGAAAAGAAATGAATTCAGATTTTTTTTTAAAACATTTTCCTTATTATATTAATTACTGAGGAGATAAAAATTGTAAAATTATATAAATAAATCATGAATAACCATTCGATAATAAAATTAAAAGTAATTTATGAGATATGGATCAGAATATTTCATTAATGTATGTATAATATTAAAACAATCTTGATAAATGTTGAGATTATATCAATAAACTTTTACTAGTTTAGTAACATTGAATTAAAAAACCCAGGTCAGAATAAAGTAAAACTATACATAAAATACCATGAGGATGAAAATATTCATGATATTACTTGTAAATGGGTCCCTAAAATCACATTTTGAAAGAATATCGGTGCGTCACATAATGAATGTATCAAAGACAAAAAATTGAGAAAAAAACCCCTTACTGCTTTGGTAAAATTGTAACTATAAACCCCATGAAAGAGATAAACTCACATGGACATGTAAATACCAATAATTATCGATAGAATAATCATTAAATACTATCATGGGAATTATACACACCACATACAAAAGTAGGTGGTGAACATGGCTTGGGTCTAATAGAAAATAAAAGTTGGAGAGAAATACCATTATCATAAGTCATCAATTTTGCTGTACACAATCTATAATCTTGTATAATAAATATATTTTTATAATAAATAAATTATAGATCCATATTCATTTATATACTATCATATATTATTTTCTTATGTCGTTTTATACCCATCTATTAATAATTCCATTTTAATGTAATGTTTCAGATAATAACCACTTTATTTTTAATATATTAATTTAATTTTTATATTTTTTTGTTATAATACAATAATAGTTATTTCATCATATCCTTAATGATAGAAATTATATTTGTTTCATATATATTCAGTATATATATATTTACATTAATCTATAGAAGATACAAACATGAAATGAAATACATTATTCATAGAGACGGTATGTCTTATGTATACATGGACGTTTTTTCCATTTTATTGTTGGATTGAAATAATTAAATTTATAATAGAAATTATCAATAAAGACTAATTTTTATTTTATATATATCACATATATTTATTAAACCCAACCTTAACACATCCCATGTAATGTATGTATAAATCACATTGCTTTGCGAGGTGGTAGTCTGTTGTACAAACAAACTACATAATTTTATTCAGAAAAAATGGAAATCATTAATGTGTGTGTGAAATAACAATTAAGACCCATAATAATATAATAAAAATAATAAATATAACATATAATGAGTATTTCTGTCATTATTAAAAAATATTATATGAGGTAATTGGAAAGCAAATGATATCGGTTCATGAGGTGGTAGTCCTCCGTACACATGAACAATGATTTAGTAACCAATTTGATGGTAGTGTGCAAGGTTGTAGATCATAAACATAAAAATAAAACATCTAATTATATTGAAGATACATATTTTATTATACATTCTTTATATAAGAATAATTAAGGAGGCGTGAGGAATAACTAAAATAAAAATATTTTTGATGATTGTTGCCTCTTCTTCGGGTATCTTCATTTGGTTTTCACCAAAGCACTCAGTTGGTAAGAATTATTAACAATGTAAGGCTTATAGGACGAGATCAGTTAAGTGTGTAATTTATTTGTGAAGGTATTTTTTGAACCAATAGGATTTTAATGTGTGAACATAGGGGAATAGTGGTGGCCTTTTGTAAGGGATGTGAGTGGAAAATTTGTAAATTTTTTAAAAGTGGAATTCCACCTGCTTTTTCCCACATCACGTGGATCTATAAATTTATCAATATCGATACTAGAAGGGATAAGGTCAAAATATTTTCATTCAATCGGTGTTGTATAGTTTTAAATGTCATTTTCCCTTTAATATTAAAGTTTATTGGCATTATTTTTCTTGAAACAGAGTAAGAGTTTATTTATGTTATATTTTCCTAATGACTATAGTTTAGTGTAATGTAGGTTTTAACCAATAAAGAAGGATTAGAGTCCTGATTTATTTTCAAAACAACCCACTGGTGTCAATAATGGGTGGAATTTTCTAATTTTTTTAACCTTTTTAGTTTTTTTAATTTGGATGTAATGAGACACATTTATTTTTTTAATATATTTTTTTCTAAAGATATGATGAAATATGAGAAATTATGGACAATATTGTAAAATACAGAGAATAAATGCTGACAGATAAACAATAAAGATAAAAAGTCCATTGAAAAACAATCCTACTGGTCTAAAAAAAAAATTTCACCAAAATGGATGAAAAATTAAGCATTGAAAATGAATGATTAATCTCCCACACTAAAGGAAAAAATAATACTGATTAGTCAATCTTGGAGTTTGCTACTCAAAGAAGGATTAATCTAAAAAAATTAATTTGAAATGGAAAAAAGAAAAAACTCGCTATATGTTATAATTTTTTATTTTAAAATATAAGATTTAAAAAAATTGAAACCATGATCAAAGACACTAATTGATCTTGTAGTTTGATCAGAGTAGAAGTTTCATGATGAAGTTGAGTGATTTCATAATTTATTTTTCCAGTGAATTCTGAAAACATTGAAAAGAAAGATTGAAAATGGAAGTTAATGATTACCATTAGAAAAAAATTCCCATGAACTAAAAATATTTATCCAATAAACATGCTCATATTATGAATCGAAAACATTTAGTTACAAGTACAAATGTTGAGAACAGACTAGGAAGATAGAACTCCCATATAGCTCCTACTCTTTAAGTCTCCAGGAGGTGTGGCTGCTAAGTCTTTAAGAGGTGGGGTTACTGCTCCCCATTGAATGTCATCAATGAGAAATGAATGAATTAAATTAACTTACAACTTCTCTATTTTTAAATTCCTCATTTATATGCTTCAAGTTACAAATAAATTCCACTGATATAGGAAAGCCCTTCACTTTCAGAGCACACACGTGTGTTTTTTCATTAAAATCATGTTGTACTAACATAACCCATGTAATTAACTCTTCTCTAGAGTATTCAGGAACCGTAAATCATTCTTTGGAATGTATATGGAAATAGAAAATAGTTAAGATACTAAAAGACCCTATAAAAATATATCATATCTATTTAATTATATAATTAATTTTTATTACTGTTAAATTACTGTTAAATTATTATTTAAAAGCCATTTAAAGATTTTTATTAATTAATTAATAAATATTTTAATTGAATATTTTCTTTATTTTATTCTATTCTATTTAAAACTATTATTATTATAAAATTATTTAATTAACAATTTTAATATCATTAAAAATTATAAACGGTTTCATTAAGTTAATAGTTTAATAATTAATCATTCCTTTTATTTAGTTATTATTTAAAGTTATTTTATTTATTAAGGACATAATTAAAATTATTATTTTTATGATAAATAGTTATCATTACTTTTATTATTTATTTTATTTAGTATTATTATTATTTTTTATTTTAATTAATATAATTTATATGAATATTATATTAATAAACATATTAAATTATTAAGATTCTTATATAATTTTTATATAATTTTTTTATTTAAATAATTAAATTTATTTGTAAATTTTTATTATTTAAATTTAAATTTTATATTTATTATTAAATTATTTTAGATTTTATTTTATTATTTGGTTTTTAATTTTTTTTTACTTTCCACCCATTCTTCTTCAATGTGTATGGGGGGAGTGGTTTTGGTTTCCTTGTAGGCCACCGGTGGCAGCTCCTACTCCTCCTCAGTGGAAAGACCCCCATTGATTCCTCTTATAGTGACGATGAGCAGGTATTCACTTTGGGTACACCTCGATGGTGCTCTTCCATAATGGCCAGTGGCATCAACTCCCTTCTTTATCAAGAATGGCTGGAATCCTCTTTGGTATACTTCATATCAATGGATGTGGTCTTCTAAAATGTAATCTCTGATACAGATGTGGTCAGTGAGTGGGTCATTATATCACTACTTCTATTTCGTAGTGACAGTTTAGATCTGGTGGGCTCCAACTTCATATTTGAGTTTAATTTCATTAGACTCTGTTTTTGGTATGGTATTTATTTGATATGGTATTGAATTGGTATGAGATTCTTTGGGTCGAGTCGTTGTGGATTTGTGGTGGTGATGGTGAGTGTCAAATTTATCTGTGTTGTTATGCTAGTCTAAGGCATCAGTGAGTTGCAACATCTATGAGACCATGGTGTTGGTAATTAATGGTTATCAGTATGTCATGGGTATCAGTAACTTAATGATACAATAATGCACTTGTAGTGTCAGGGACATAAATTTTTAATAGTATAGGAAACATATATTAATTAATTAAATGAACATAAAATAAAGCATAAATTTATTTAAAAAATGATTACTTAATTAAAAACATAAAATTAAAAACAAAAACTAAAATTAAAAACTATGAAAAGAAAATAAATGAAAATAAACTGGATTCTTATAAATTGAAAATAAATATTCAGAACTAAATTATAATGGCAACCAAATTCATTAATAAAAATGACTAATGTTAAACTAATTGATAATTCTAAAGTAAAGGATTAAAAGTAAAATTAAATATTCGATTAATTAAATAAATTGACTTACTTTTCAAAAAACAATCTAAAATAATAATGAAATAAATAAAATAAAATGAAATGAAAATAAAGAACATGAAAACAGAGACTGAGGACACCTTTAATTTAAAACACTAAAAATAAAACATTACTTAAAAAAATTTATTAAATAATAACTTTAATTGTAAAAATAAAAAAATGAAATTATCAAAAAAATAGAAAAACTAAATAACTAAATCAATTTTAATTTAAATAAAATATGGGGGGAAGTCATCATTTTTAAGGCCACATAAAATTCCCCCACACTTAATCATTTATTTTAATCAATCAATAACATACATTATTGTCAATTTAAAAAATAAGACTATTTTCATTAAGAAAATCATATTGAATCATGTGAAATAGTTTTAAAGCATAAAACAAAAACAAAGTAAAAGTATTTGGAAATTTAAGGTTCCAAATAAGACTTTCCAAATTTCAAATACTCACTGGATGATCAAGAGAGAAAATATTCATCCTTTTTTTAGGATTTCATGACACATACCTAATTCTGATAAAATAATTAGTTCAAATCAAATATAATTTATATATCCAAGAGTGATAAAAATTTAAAAATATGTTGAATTAAGAGCATAAAAAAGGAACCTTGTACATTTACATCCGCCTAGGTTACAAGAAAAATTTAATTTTTAAATCAACTTATTGATACAACATAAATCATTACATATAAATTGATTTTCTTCTTATTCATCTCACTTTCATTACTCCCCTCACCTTAATGAACTCATTTTTTGAAACTAGGTTCTTTATTTTATTTTTTCCTAGCCAGGTTTCTTGTGAAAAGCACTGTGCAAGGAACTTATTGAAATATAAAATTACTTGAGTTAACCAAAATAACCCTAATTCCTAGAGTCTCAGAGATTCATTATTGGTTACTAAATTCCAATTTCATTCAAGTTTCAAGAGATTTATATGAATACTATTTATATTTTTTCACTATGGTGGTTATTTTATCAATAATAAAAACGTTTTTCACCTTGGATAAAGTTCAAACTTCCAGTTCCAAAAGTTAGGATCATAACTCCATTAAACATATTCTATATCACTATGAAATATTGGTCCTAATCCTTATTTTCATAAAATAAATTAGAATATTAACTTAGAAATCATTCATCCTTACATGTTTTAGACACAAATAAACTCTTAACTACCAATATGGTATAGTCCTTACTAAAGAAAAATTTGGTGTTCCAGGTAAAGACTATAGAGATTAAAATTGTGAAATAAGTTTTGAAAAAAATAACAGTTTTTTAACCAAAACGTTAAATAAGTAATTTGATTTTATGGGATTCCGTTAAAGAAGATATTATCTAAACAAAAACTGACCCCCACCCCCACATTTAAAACCCAACTTCTCCCCAAAGTTGAATTCAATGGTGTTAAAATTAACAATTGGACTTTGAATTTTTAAAGAATATTTTTCAATTAAATGGATTAATAACATTTTTGAGGGTCTCATTAAAGATCAAAAACATTTTTCATAATAAAACATTTATATTAACAAAACAACACAAGAATTTTCATTTAATCTAGTGAAAAAAATAAATTATGTTCAAATAGTTCTATATGAAACATGTTAGTGAACAACTAATAGGGGGTAAGTAATATCACAATTTTGATTCAAAAAGATTTTAAATAGAGTTAAAAATTCATGTTAAACTCCAAAAAAATTGAACAGAATTCAATAAAAACAACACCCAACTTGCATTACCCCACCCCCCCACATAGTATCTAAATGAAAAGAGATTTTAATATCAATAAAATTCAGTTTCCATAATGAAAATACTTGCAGCTGAATTTCCAATATTCCAGCCCAATAAGTAATAATTTCGAGAAAAGATTCATGTGTAGAAAATAGATGGCTTGTCGCTAACCAATTATCAATAATACACCATTGAGATGACTCACCGAAAACAGTGTGGTAGTGACTCAAAATAAACATTGAGTCAAAAACCTACCTTTTTAAATAGAAAAAGTGACTTAGAATTCATATTTTTAAGTAATTGTGGAGCCTAAAAAATAAAGGAGAAATTAAAAATTTGTTATCTTCCAAAACATAATGAAGCATTCACAAGAATATTGTTGTGATATGACAATATGAGGGAATTATTCCCCTTTAATGGCACAATAGCATCCTTCTTAGAAAATAGGAAGAACAAGAACGAATTAGCATCCATAAATGCACAAAAAATAGAGAAAGAAAAATTTTATTTAAAATAAAATACAATTAAAAGAAATAAATACAGTAAAAAAGCATGAACCATGTGTTGTCTCCCATGAAGCTCTGATTTTAATGTTTTTAGTTATACATTATTCAGAATCAATTTTTAGGTAGAGTAAATTTAGCCAATATATTTGACCTACCATCAAAAAAAATTGATTGTATGACCATTAACAAGCATAGGATTGTTCTCTTCTCTTATAATCTCAACAGCACCAATCATTAAAGCTCTAACTGAATTGAAAGGTCCAGACCACATTAATTTCAACTATCTAGGAATAAAAATTAGTCTTGAATTATGATAAGGACCTTTATCCAGGTTTAAATTCTATATTTTGTATGATAGAATCTTGAAAGATTTTTTACCTCTCTATATATATCCAATAGTTTTTATAAGACTCTCATAATCAAATCAAGATCACCCGGCTTAAGCAATCGACTTTCTCCATCACTCTTAAAATCAAAATTTATGTCCTTAACTATCCAATATGGCTTTCACTGCAACTCTATTAGGTTCACAAGGATGAATACCCAAAGTGGGGGGGGTGAATCATGGTATGACCAATTTGAAATTAATGCTCGTTCTGATCTTGTTTCACTGTTAAGAAAAACACTCTTCTCTCTCTTTACTATTTTACAATATAAACTGAAATTGAATCAAGAATTGGACACCACAATTTTTAATTGGTTTACCCTCACTGGGCTACGTCCAAGGAGCATACTCCGACAAGTTTCCAGTCATACCAAATTCACTAAAAGTGCACTGCTATTTACAAAGTTCGGGATAGATCACTTCTACACCCAGGGTCACAGCCTATAAAAAATTTATGGTTAGCTCACTGCTTTCCCAAGGGTCACTTTTTGTTTCTCTCTATATGGGTCACTGCTGGTGCTGAGGATCACCTTCTTCCTCTTCCTTTGCTCACTACTCTGGAAGGGATCCACTCACAGTTTATAGACTTGTAGGTCTCTTCATTATCTCTAATGAATACATCCTCTGTTGTATGTGGATGCTATGTTGAAGTTAAACTTTCACCTGTAGATGAATCTCTTTTTAAAACTGAAGGTATCAGGAAAACATCCCGCTTCCAAGCAACCCAAAACTAATATCAGGGAATCAACCATACTTGGCGCGGATGTTTATTCTGGCGTGCATGTATCGGCGCACAGGTCACAACTGGAACGCAGATCTACCTCAACTACCTGCACGACACAACCTTCTTCAACTCCAAACCTGCGTGACTCACTTCCTTCCTCGCCCAAACTACCTTAGGCGCACAACCATCACCTGGCGTGCAAGTTCTAATTGCGTGACCACACACCACCTGCGCGACCACCACACCTCCGCAACGAGAGCTCTGATTTTTCAAAGTGTTGAACTCTGTTAAAAAATGGGGAGGGGTGGACTAGTATTTATTGGAATTTTGAACAACCAGTGTGACGGAGCGCATGTCTACCCTCATCACGCAAGTCTTGGCACGTAGGTCTCTACCCCTATAAGTCACCTGCGCGACCCTATTTCCTTTGCCATATTTTGAAGATCTGATCTTGAAAAACATATGGCACTCAACTTTCCAATCCTCCTGGGCAATGATGCAAAAGTCTCTTCATGGAACATAGGTCACCTACGTGACCATACCAATACATGTGCGACCCTCTTTCCTTTGCCATCTTTTGACCTTCTTATCTTGAAAAATGTTAGGAACTCAAGTTTCCTCTATTTCAAGTACATGGTGCGCAAGTCTCTTTTCCAAAACCACTTTTCTTTATTTGTCAATTATCATGCCCAAAAATTTGGCAAACAGTAGAAAAAGGTGCCACCTTGTATTTTCTCTTTTCATACTGCCTCTAGATCATCCATTTCTTTTTTCACATTCTTGATTCAAACAGAGATCGTTGACCAAAGCTCTTGAACTCGACATTCCACCAAGAAATCCCCTTTGTCAACAAATTTGTATGTCATTATTTTTCTTTGTCAACAATCACCACATAGATGCCCACTTTGTCAACAAACACAGTCACCTCAAAAATGATTCAATGATAAGTTCAAGGATTTTGCCCAAAAATCTCCTCCTTTGGGTTTGTTGACAACTCTTCCATAAAAAGATACATCATTACTTCTTCAGCCACCATTCGCCCAAATGCGATTATTATAGTTATCAATGATTTAATCATAACATGCTCTAACCCCACATGAGAAATGCTCGACATGAAAACAAGAGTAAATGAAAAGTTCATCAATGAATCACTTCATCTCTGACACTCACCATTGACACCAAACTTATACCATGTTTTTTGAAATATTTATACCACATTCTAACACCACTCTTCTGCTTTTATCACGATCCTCAGCTATCGTGATATCTAGTCTTTGATCGATAACATCAAGCATCGTCATATTTAATACTCTCTCCTTTCTCATTTCTCCCCTATCTCACTGCTTCACTTTCCTGCTTCTCCTTTTATCTATCTTGATTTCTCAAATAGCCACACTGACTCCCCCTTGAACAATCACTATTTTCTCTCCCTTTTTCAATGAACCCAAAGGTCACTCTTTTGTAGTCTGTAAGAGAGTAGAGAACACATATCAACACATTAGGGAAAAACACATAATACATCGGGGAGAGGGGGGTCCACATGCACACTCTTTTGTAAGTGTGGGGGGTCGACTGGACTCCCAGAGCCAGTAGATTTCTCTCAAACTTATACTTGGGTAAGGCCTTCGTCCGAATATCTGCAACCTGTAGCTCTGTAGGAACATACTCCAACTTTGCAAGCCCTTTCTCAACCTTCTCCTTAATAAAATGATACTTTATCTCAATGTGATTTTTCCTTGAGTGATGGATGGGATTTTTTCTAGGATTTATAGAACTTTTGTTATTGCACTAGATTCTAATAGGAGACTTCACTTCAACTCCCATATCATCAAGCTTCTGCTTTATCCACAATAACGGTGTGCATGCTTGAGTGGCCGCAATATACTCAGCTTCCGCAATGCTCAATGAAATTCAATCTTGTTTCTTGCTTATCCAAGAAATAAACAATCCACCAAGATAGAATGCACCTTGTGACGTTGATTTTTTGTCATCTACTAATCCGGCTCAATCTACATATATGTAACCCAATAAATCTAATTGAGATTTGTTATTAAACATCAGACCAAAATCCACACTGCCTTTGATATACCGAAGTATTCTTTTCACAGCAATCATGTGGATTTCCTTGGGATCACAATGATATCTCGCTTCTTGGCATGTGGAGAAAACAATTTTAGGCCTTGTTGTGGTCAAGTATAGCAAACTTCCAATAATTTGCCTGTATTCTGTGATATTAACTGCCTTGTTGTCCTCATCTTTTAATAATTTCATCCGGGTAGAAACCACAGTCTTCATCTCCTTGGAATTATCCATTCCAAACCTTCTTAGAACCTCCTTGGAATATTTGGATTGAGAAATGAAAGTGACATTACTTCCTTGTGTCACCTGTAAACCAAGGAAAAATGTTAGCTCTCTAATAATTGAAATTTCAAACTCATTTTTCATGAATTCAGAAAACTGTCTGCACTGAGCTTCATCTGATCTGCTGAATATTATGTCATCGACATAAACCAACACCATCACCCTTTGATTACTATTGTTGATGAAATAGTGATTGTAATAAACTCTTCCACACTGGAGACCAAGCTTCTTCAAGTATTGATCAAGCCTTGAGTTCCATGCTCTTGGTTCTTGTTTCAGCCCATATAACGCCTTCATCAGCCTGAAAAAAAATTTCACAACTTTATGAATAAGAAAACCATCTGGTTTCTCAATATACACATCCTCTTCTAGAACTCCATTCAAGAATGTAGATTTGACATCCATCATGAACACTTTGAACTTTCTTTGCACTGCTATGGCCAAAAATAATTTGATTGTCTACAACCATGCAACCGGTGAAAATGTCTCATCAACATCTATTCCCTCTATCTGAGAGTATCTCTTGCACACTAGTCGTGCTTTTTTCTAAATCATTGTGCCATATTCATTCATATTGTTGTGATATACCCATTTAGTCCCGATGACATTGTTGTCTGCTGGCCTTGAAACAATCTCCAATGTTTGGTTATTCTCAATCTGATCAAGCACTTCATTCATAGCCTGAACCCAGTTTTCATCTTCAGCTCCATCGAAAAAACATTTCGGCTCCACCTAAGATAAAAATGATATTTTTTTAAAGACATCATTCTTCGAGACTGAACTGGAGCTGTGTGATCACCAATGATATTCTTCCTATCAATTTCATCTCAAATCTTTGGCTTCCATATAGACATAGACTTGACACTATATTGTTCATCATCAGTATCTACTTATGATTCAGACTCTGCCACATCTGCTCCCCCTGTGTGGCTTACATCATTATCACTTTTATCCAGAATCTGTTCACTAGGTCATTGAGTATTATGTTCAATTTCAACAGTAGTGACATCATTTCTCTCAAAAAAATTCCTATCCTTTTGTTGAAACATTTATATGCTTTTTTTCCCTGATTAGCCAAGGAATATCCCCTCATCTCCTCGTGACTCAAACTTCTTGCGATTTTCTTTTTTGAGAATTAATCACTTACTCACAAAGATTTGATAATATTTCCGCATTGGCTTCTTTCTGTACCACATTTCATATGGAGTCTTCCCTTCCTTTGGATACAACAGAGACCTGTTTGAAATATAGACTGACATCAAAACCGCTTCCTTCCAAAATTTCTCTTGTAGGTCCTTTTCAATAAGCAGCATTCTTTCCATGTTATTGATGATCCAATTTCTCCTCTCAACCACTCCATTATATTGGGGAGTTCTCACTAATGGAACATGATTCCTTAACCCATGTTTCTCGAAATAGTTTTTGACTTGACTGTTTTTGAATCCCATACCATTATCAGTATGAAAATTTTGAATTTTCTGCCCAAACATATTTTCTGAATCCCTCCTGTACTGCTTTATGGAAATGAACACCACTGTCTTATGGGTAATGATAATTACCCAGGCCATTCTTCTATGATCATAAATGAAAATAACATAGTACCTTTTCCCATTTATATTTCGTGGTTAGATAGGTCCACATACCTCTGCAAGAACCAATTCGAGCACTCCAGTTGATTTCTGTTCCTTTGGCATGTATGTCTTTCAGATGATGTTCCCTTGTTGGCAAGCATCACTTGTATGAGTGTGATCACGTGATAGTTTGGGAAGGTCTCTAGTAGCATCACACTTTACCAGATCTTTCATGGATGGTGTGCATAGATGACCAAGTCACTTATGCCACAGCTGGTTTTCTTCCTCTTGGGATAAAAGGCATGTATCTTATTCCCCACCTATAAGGTAAAGATTTACCTTTGTCCTTTTTACCTTTAGAATAACTTCTCTATCTTTTCCTTTCACAACAGACATCTTCTTGTTAAATCGGATAGAATTCCCAGAGTCACATAGTTGACTAACACTGAGCTTGTTATGACTAAGACCCTCTACTATCAAGACATCAGCACGTCTTATTTCTTTGCCCCAAACATGGCTTTCCCTGAGCCAATAATCTTCAGGCCTTCATCATTTCCAAATTTCACAACTCCTTCTTTGTCATATTTTATTCCGGTAACAAGATCCTTATTAACCGTCATGTGAGATGTGCATCCACTATCAAGGATCCACACACCAGAGCAATCTGATGCTTTAAGGGAAATCTCTGCCGCCACAGCCTTCTCATTTTTCTTCTTCTTGGTCCATAAATTTTCCTTCACACTCGGCGTAGATTGAGATTTATGTTCTTTCTTAGAGTATGACGGACCAGATTCATCTTGAAAAGCCGCAAATCTATTCTGCATTTTTAATTCACCTGTCAGTTTATTGATCTGCTTCTTGCGAATTTTTTATTCTTCTTTGCCACATTTCTCTGAATGGTCGATGTGCAGTACATATCCATGTGCCCAAATCCTCCGCACCAAATATAGTGTCCTTCGAAATATATTCTGGGAAACCGTTCTCTGTTTGGCTTCCACCTCTGTTCATGTTCCCTACTATATCTATTGGCTATGTAACACACATACTGTGAATGTCCCATCTTCCCACAACAGTAACACCTGATATATGGTGCATTCCTTCTGTTACTTTAGCAATACAATTTTCCACTTGGGATCTCTGAATATTCTGATTCTTCTTTGTGCCCAAACCAACCTTCTATTTCGGGACGGGTGCATGCGGCCTGACTTCACTTGCCACAGATTTTTGCTTCTTATCAAGCCCTGAATCAGCCTTAACATCTGTGCTAAATTTCTGCTTCTTTCCTGCTAAACAACTACTCTCCTCTTTCACCGTTTCAGTCATTGGAATGACTAGATTTCCTGAAATCACATTGGAGGTCATGATTTTTCTTTATCTTTCATTTTTTATCATAGACTAACAACTCTTTCTTCAATCTCTTCAATACGCTTGACGTGTTCTTTCACTTTTATGATCAAGCCATCGATCACCCTTTTTTGTTCTTCAATCTTGAGCTTATACTCACTAGTTGATTCTGAGTTCTTTGGTGTTGATAACTTGAGTTTTTCAATTTCTTCCATCAACTCAAACTTCTCTTCTTCCAACTGCTGCATATAGAGTTTGGCATCACGAACAACTTTATCGGATATATTCATTTTGGCTATCCAAACATCTATCTCCTCAAGAGATGCTTCCAATTAGGCTTCCATGTCAACTCTTCCTTCAACTTCTTCTTCTTCTTCTCCTCGATCTTTGCAGTTCCCTATTTCCCCATCCTCTTCAACCTCAGACTCATCTGACCATTCTATTTCTTTTGAATGAAGATTTTTCTTCTTGGAGAAATTTCTCTAGAAATTATTCATCCCTTTCACATAGGCTGAAGATTTCTTCTTGGGAATTTCAACATCATCTTCATCATTTTCTTCTTGAAACTTTTTGGGTCATCTTGTACCCAGATGTCCAACCTTTCCACATCTAAAGAATCCAATTGGATGTTTCCCTTTGAACTTTCCTTTTCCTCTTTGAACATTTAAGGAGAGGAATGACATTACCTCATCTGTCTCTTCTTCCTCCAGAGAATCTAAAATGGTGAGATTATTCATGGCCTTAAATGCCACATCTTTGTATTTCCCCTTTTCCACAGCGTCGTTATCATCATTTCTCATTTCATATGCAACAAGGGTGTTGTACAGGTTATCCAATGTTAATTATTTCGGGTCTTTATCTTCCAAAATAGAATCATTTGGACTGAACCGAGGTGGATGTTTTCTCATGATGCGCTTCACAATTTTTATGTCTTCGATAATTTCACCAAGACCTCACATGTCTTCTACCACAACATTTACCCTATAAAACAATGCATCAACAGAATCATTCAGGTTCATTCTCATATCTTGATACTTATTCCACAACACTTGAAGCTTTGCCTCTCTGTCCTTTGTATCCCCTTCATATATATTCAAAAGCTTTTCCCACATGGAATGTGACGTTTTTCATGACATCACCTTTGTGTAGATGGGATTGGAAAGGGCTCCCCCTAAGGCATTGATTTCATTGGAATCAGCATCCAACTCTCTATGATCAGCTTCTAATAATGCACCACTATTAATATCGGTTTTGATACCATGCATAGCTGCTGAAAACAAATCCATTCCCAATGATCAAAAATAGTGTTGCATTAGATTCTTCCATATCTGAAAATTAAATCTGTCAAAGATTGGAATCCCTTTATGATTAGTGACCTCCATTGAGAGAAGAACTAATATCAACCTTTCCCAATGATACAAATTTTTAGGTCCACAAGGCTGAATACCCTGAGAGGGGGGGTGAATCCGGGTATCACCAATTTGAATTTAAATCCCATTATGATATTGTTTCTTTGTTAAGAAAAACACTCTTCTCTCTCTTTCCTATTACATAATATAAACTCAAAGTAAAGCAATCACATGAAACATAAATTTTTACTTGGTTCACTATCACTGGTCTACGTCCAAGGAGCATACACCGATATGTTGTTAGTCGTACCAAATTCACTAAATGCGCACTGCTGTTTACAATGTTCAGGATAGATCAATTCTATACTCATTCTCACTACCTATACAAAATTTAGGGGTATCTCATTGCATTCCCAAGGTTAACTCATTACTTTCCCAAGGGTCACTCCCTGTTTCTCCCTCTCTCTTGCTCACTGCCGGTGGAGAGGATCACCTATTTTCACTTCCTTTCATCACTGCTCCAGAAAGGATCCACTCACAGTTTATAGACTTGTAGGTCTCTTCATTATCTCTAATGAATACATCCTCTGTTGTTTGTGGATTCTCTGTTGAAGTTCAACATTCACCCATAGATGAATCTCTCTTTGCACCGAAGGTATCGGGAAAAATTCCCGCTTCCATGCAGCCTGAAAATACTACGAGGGAATCAACCATACATGGTATGCAGGTCTATCCCAGCGTGCATGTATCAGCGCGCATGTCACAACTGCCGCACATGTCCACCTCAACCACCTGCATGACACAACCTTCTTCAACTCCAAACCTACACGACTCACTTCCTTCCACACCCAAACTGCCTTAGGCGCACAACCATCACCTGGAGTACAAGTCCTACTTGCTCAACCACACACCACCTACACGACCACCACACCTACCCCACGGGAGCTTCGATTTTTCAAAGTGTTGAACTTCGTTAAAAAATGAGGAGGGGAGGTCAGGTATTTATAGTCATTTTGAACACCTTGTACGATATTACACAAGTCTAACCTTGGTGCGCAAGTCTCAACACGTAGGTCTCTGCCCCTACAAGTCACCTACGTGACCCTCTTTCCTTTTCCATATTTTGAAGATCTGATCTTGAAAAACAAATGGTGCGCAACTTTCCAATCCTCCTAAGAAATGGCGCACAAGTCTCTTCATGACGTGCAGGTCACCTATGCGACCATACCAATACCTACACAACCCTCTTTCCAATTCAATATTTTGACCTTCTTATCTTTAAAAATATTAGGTGCCCAAGATTCATCTCCTTCAAGTACATGGCGTGTATGTCTCTTTTGAAAATTAACTTTTATTCATTTGCGGATTTTCAGGCCCAAAAATTTGGCAAACACTGGAAAATGGCTCCACCTTGTATCTGGTGTTTTCATACCGCCTCCAGATCATCCATTCCTTTGTCGATGTTCTTGATTAAAACATAGATCGTTGACCACAGCTCATAAACTCAACATTCCACCAAGAAATCCCCTTTTTCAAAAAAAAATTTATGTCATTGTTTTGCTTTTTCAACAATCACCACACAGATGTCCACTTTGCCAACAAACACAATCACCTTAAAAATGTTTCAATGATACCTTGAGGGATTTTTTCCCAACAAACTCTATAGGAAAATTACAGTATTTCCAAAATAATATACTAAATGAAGACATACCTATTGGGGTCTCAAAATATATTCTATATACCTAGAGGTATTTATCTAACTTCAAAGACTATTCTTTCCTAGAATGAGAGATAGTTTTCTATAAGAACATTTTCAGCTCCCTAATTGATATCTCTAACTTTCAAGTAGATTTTGGATGGTAAGAATTACTATTTTTATGAACACATCCATATTTTTTCATTAAACCCTTAAAAATATTAAATCTGTGTTCTATTTTCTGTGATAAAGTCTTTTGACACTCCAAATCTTGAAAAGATATTCTTTTTAGAAAATTTAATTGGACACTGGTCTTGATTGTTAGGCATAACAATTGCCTAATACCACTTAGACACATAATCAATAGCCACCAAAACATATTCATTCCCAAGAGATGATGTAAATGGACCCATGAATTTTAAATCACAAACATAACAAAATTTCAACTTATAGAATACCCTTTTGGGGTATATTCTGTTTTATGCAAACATTACCTAAAATATGACATCTATCACATCCAACAATAAATTCCCTAGCATCCTTAAATAAGTTGGGAAAATAAAACCCATATTTGATGACTATTGGAGCTTTCATATCCCCACCATAGTGTCCTACCCAACATGAGGAGTTATAACTCTCCAATATGGGTATCACCTCTTACTCTAGTATCCACCTCCTAGTAATTCCATTATTACACCTCCTAAAAAAATATAATCCCAAAGGTAATACATATGTTCTGAACTGAATTTATTCTTTGGTTATGGGATTGATATTTGAGTAATAAACTATATGCGATCAAATTGCAATAGTCTGCAAACCATGCATACTACCTTATTGAAATAGTGAGAATATTATCATCCAGAAAAGAATATTTGATCTCCCTTGGATCATAACAATGATTGTGAGGAAGCCTAAAATTATTGTCTATAGTTATGTTATCATCTCCATTATTATCACTTATTTCAAAAAATTATATTCGGGTAACAATTATATCCATTTAAGCGGTCTGGGTTTGGATTCCATTTTAGATAGAAGGCATTTCAAGGTAGAGTGGTCAGTAAATATGATGAATTTTGACCCAAAGAGTTTTTGAATATATTTATCAAGAGAAAAAACAAAAGCTAAAAACTCCATTCTAGTAGTGGTGTAATTATTTGGATCCTCATCAAGCATCCTTCTAGAAACTGTATACCACATGTAGCTTCTTATCTCTCCTTTTTCTTAATAATGCATCAATAACCACATCACTAGCATCACACAGAAATTCCAATGGGAGTTTCCAATTAGGAGTATTCATGATAGGAGATGAATTGATTTTTTCTTTTAATAGGTTAATGATTTTACAAAGCTTTCAATTAAATTAATGGGTCATCTGTAACAAGGAGTAAACACAAAGGCATTTTGATTGTTGATAAATCTTTTATAATACACTAGAAAAAACCAACATTCCCTATGAAACTCATAACACCATTAACATTTTCGAGAGGATGACGCTTTTGAATTACATAGAATTTGGTAGTGTCCACCTAAAATCCACTCTTGGAAAATTTATGCCCTAGAACTATCCCTTCAGTGACCATTAATTGACATTTTTACCCATTGAGAACTAGTTTGGTCTCTAAGAAACTATCCAACAAAAACTCATTATTTTCTATACAAGAATCAAATGTGCTACCCACAATGGAGAAATAATCCAGGAAAAACTATATAATCCTCTAAATAATATCCAAAAATATTGATATCATACACCATTGAAAGGTATCATGGGCTTCACAAAACCCAAAAGGCATATACAGATTAGTAAATGTCCAAAAGGGGAATGTAGATGTAGTTTTCCCCGAATCCTCTAGAGCAACTGGAATCTGGTTGTAACAATAGTACCCATCCAGGAAATATAAGAATTCATTATTAGAAATCCTATCAATAATTTGAACAAGGAATGGAAATTTAAAATGGTCCTTCATAGTGGCTAAATTGATCTTCCTATAGTCTATATAGACTCTCCATTTGGTGTCTTTTCTAACTTGAAATTCTCCATTTTTCACATTATTGATAATAGTTGAACCAACATTTTAAGGGACTAATTAGACCAGGAAGACCCTAGTACTGTTAGAGATAGGATATATGATAAAATTATACCTTAGTTTTATAACTTACCCTCTAAAAACATCATTAAAATTGGTAAATAATCTTCATTTACATTCTACTCAAGGCGTATAATCTAGCGTAATATGGATCATACTCATGCAAAATAAAGGATTAATTCCTTTAATATTTTCTATGGACCAGCCTATGGTAGATTTTAATTTCTTCAATACATTTCACAATATTTCTTATTGATTAACATTTATATCAGATGATATAATTTTATGAAGTTTAGAATTCTCACCAAAAAAGTGAAGATTTTAGATGTGAAAGAAGTGGTTTATGCACAAAGAAGGGTGGTTTTTCACTTGATGGAAGAATTTCAGACCTAGGAGTTCTAAGGTCTCCAACATATCTCTTATAATCTATTTGAAATGATGAGAGATTTTCAATTTCTAGATCAGTTTTAGGAATCATAGCACTATTTTACAATGTTGACAACTCACTATCCCAATTTTCCATACTTGAGTTTGAAATATTTATCAAGGAAAAATCATCGAGTTGTTTAATAAGATCTCCCCCTTCTTCATCAAAATTTTCTATAGTGTTTGTAATAGTATAATCACCATAAAGTTCACTCAGAATGTTCTTAAATTCAGAATCATATGAAACATTTTCAGTTATAGAAAAAATTGGATCGTTTTTCTCTTCTGGAACGTTTTCAAGATTAATTGTAAGAGAATGTTCTAGAATTTTTTAGATAGAAAAATCATGATTATTAGTTTTGAAATTAATATCTTCAATAGTGGATTGTGCTTCATATTCATCATAGTTTTCTAGTTGATTATAACCCACTAAATACTCTAGCATTGAATTTTTTTAGATAATGTTAGTACCTTTTCATTTTTGAAAATATTGACATTTTTGTTCTCTAATTTCAGAGATATGTTGACCCTTAGACACATTAATAATAGCCCCACTAGTGGCCAAGTAGGCCAACAGAAATTATGGGTACCACTTGGTTACACTCCATGTCATGTTCTAAGAAGTCAGCAGACAGAAATAGTTTCCCTACTCTAACTAGAAAGGCATCTACCCTTCTTACAATATTTTTGACAGAACGATCAGCCAACTGTAGGATGACTTTAGTCGGTTGAAAATCACCTAATCTAAAATTCTACATTAGTGACTATGGGAGTAGGATGATTTTAGAATATAAGTCACACATGTATTTTAATTGGCTAGAATTTCATAAGGTACATGGAATAACAAAACTATATGGGACTTTGATCTTGGGTGGGATTATCTTTCTGAGTACTATACGTCACTCTTCAATGAGGTTGTAGGAGGAAAATTATTCAAGTGTATTTGTGATGGAAACTATTTCTTTTAAAAGATTTCAACTAACATTGAATTTTAATTATGCCTTTAGTGAATGTTATGTTCACCTATAAATTGGTCAAAATCACATGTAATTGAAGAAGTTCAGCCTTAATGTTGCTTTGGGGTTAAATTGTTTCGGAAAAGAGTTGGTTGGGGAAATTTTCTCAAGTATAGAAGGAAAATAATAAACTTATTCAATAGTTTTATCCTATACCTAGTTTTTTTCTTATAATAAAAATATAATCTTGACTTCCAGGTGAAAAATTCATATTTTCTTTTTATTTTCATCAATTTTTTCATTATTTCCAGATTCTATGAAGAGTTGATTTTTATTTCCAGATTCATTGAATTTGATAATTTGGGAATTTTTAGAGTCCTTTTCAATTTTAGTAAGAGTTTTTAAACCACATATAGTGACAAAATCCATGAAATTCTCCATAGGTATTAATTTAGTTGTGCAAAATATCCTTCCTTTACCCTAGAAGTCGAATCTCTAGCAAGTTGTACAAATAGAGTTTCCATGTTTGGAATTCTATCAGCAATTTAAATTTTATTAGATTGATATTGAGATTAATGTTTATTTAGTTGAGTTTTGAATCTTTACACTTGAAATTCCATTCAATTTAGGATTTGATCCAATTTTGAAGGCTCCTGATCATCAAAATTTTCATTTTGTGTTAGACGATTCTTCCCATGGTTGGTTTTGGAAATTTTTTCTAGGATGATTTTCGTAGTCATGGTAGTGGATTGTTTGATCACACCTTGGTATTTCCGTGAAATTTTTTGTTGTTATTATAGCCTTGGTTGTAATTATGTGAAAATGGGTCATCTTTTGTAGACATCATAGGACTATAGTTAAAAAATTTGATTTTTCATATGGAGATGGAATGTCAGTGTTGGGATAGAAAATTTTAGTATTTCAAAAAATCCCACATTGAGAAAATTATTCCCTTAAAGTTTGGTTTGGGTATTAACATCCAACTTTATTTACATTTCTTTTGAGTTATGGTTTGTTAATAACTGAATTTGATTTTTAATTTTAGAAATTTGTGCTTGAGTGTAATTTCTAGTTCGAGAATTATCATTTCTATTTACTCCCTTTCATTTTGATTTTTTATATAGGGAATTAAGGGAAAGGTTGTTTAAATTTTTTCTAAATTCTTCATCAGTTTTGTTATTGTAATTCCCTCATTATATTGATCAATAATATCCTGGCCATAGGAGGAAAACCCTTCATAAATGGTGTCCATGAGAACATGGTATGGGAGTTGATGATGAGGAATCTACCTAAGTAGATCCCTAAATCTATACCAAGCCTCATGAAAGGCATCACTATCCTCTTAGTAAAAATATTTGATTTCAATTATATATTCTCCTTTAAATCATCGAGGATTACATTTCATTTTGAATGAATTATAAATTGGATCCCAATTTTCAAAAATATTTTCATCTTGACTAAAGAACCAATTCCTAGAATTATGTTAAAGGAAAAAGGGAAACAATCACAATCTAATTTCATTATCTATGAGTCCTAAGGGTGGTAATAAATGTAAATTGTTATATAAGTCTATGATATAGGGTATAGAGTCCATATTAGAGTTCCCATTGAAATTTGGAAGTAGATAAAGGTGGGACTATTTGAGTTCATTATTAAAGGTTATAAAAAATAACCTAATAGAAGTTGAGTTTCTTGATAGTTGAGGGAGTCAAAATCCATTTTCCTAGGCCACTAATTCACCTATAATATTTCATAGTGAAAATTATGTAGATTATAAGGTGTAAGAACTCACTCTTATAAATTTTCAATTTCATTTTGTTTAAGAATTTAAGTGTTTATCTATTTCAAGGTTCAATGGATCTTATCTTTTAGTAGTTAATCTAGTGCTCATCAATTAGGTAATAACAGATGAATTTCAACGTAGACAACTCAAAGCAAAAAATAGTGTGACTAGAGTAGTAATAGTATAAATAGTAGCTAAAAACATTAAATAATCACAACCAATTTGTTTCCTCAGTTTTCAATTTTCTCTTTTCTTATTTTTTTATGTGGATTTTTTTTGAATTTTTTTAGAAAAGTGTGGTCGGTCGAAGACTTCCCCAAAAACAACGCCAAAAAAATGACTTGATTTTCATTGTAACTGAGTCAGAGTTTAATTATTTTATGTTTTTCTACTAATTACATTTCTTGGGATAGTAGGGTCGAACCTATAGAGAAGGAAGAGTGACCAATTTTTGTTTCAAAACAACCCATTGGTGTTAACAGTGGGTGGAATATTCTATTTTTTTATATAATTTTAACTTTCTATTTATTTTATAAGCCAGTAATGGGGTAAATTGATTACATATATATATATATATATATTTCTCTAAATATATGGTGAAATATGAGATATTATGGACAAGATTGAGAAATGGAGAGAACAAATATTAATAGATGAACAATCAAGATGAAAATCTTGGGGAAAAACTATCATACTGGTCTAAAAGGATTCATTTTCAAAAAATTGAATGCAAACATAACCACTGAATTTGAATAATTTATCTCCCCCACCAGGATATAAATCACACAAATTGATCTATTTTGGAGTTCACCATTCCAAGACAGATTAATCCAAAAAAAATTAAACCTGAAATGGACCACATAACAAACTCACTGTACATTCTAATGTTTTGTTCTGAAATATAAGATTTTAACAAAATTAATCCATGATCAAACACGCTGATTGACTGTAGAGCTTGAACTGAGTATAACTGTCATGAAATAATTGAATTATTTCATAATTGGTTTCTCCAATTAATTTTGAAAACATTGAAATGAAATAGTGAAAAAAGAAATTAATATTTATCTGTTGAAAAATAAGTTCCACTGAACTAAAATTATTTATCATATAACCATGATCATATTATAAATTTAAAACAATTATTTACATGTGTATAAGTTGATAACAAAAGAGGAAGAGGGAATTCCCCTATTTCGCTTTCTCTACAGGTCTCCAGGGGGTGTGACTACTCAATCTCCACGAGGGGTGGATGCTACTCCCTAGTGAATTCCACCAATGACATATGAATGAATTACCTTATGTTAATACTACCCTATTTTTATTGTACCTCTTCTTCATCTGAATGTCACCAACAATTTCTGATTACTTATGTAAGTCCTTCTCTTTCGCACTGCACACATGCGTTTATTTGTGAAAATCTTGTTGTACTACCATAAACCGTGTAACTAAATCCACTCTAGAGATCTTATGAACCTTGATGTGAATATAGCTTTGGGATGTATCGGTAAATAGAAAATAGTTAAAATACTTAAAAACACAATGAAAATATTTCACATCTATTTACTAATATACATAATTATTATTATTTTTTAAATTTTATGCTAAATTACATTATAATATTTTTTCTAAGTTATTTTTTATTAAGTCATTAATAATTATTTTTAATGATTATTTTATTTATTTTACTTTATTATATTTAAAAATTTTATTATTACTAAATTATTTAATAAACAATTTTAATATATTTATTACTTATATTCAGTTTTATTATGTAAATAGTTTTACAATTAATGTATTATTTATTTAGTCATTATTCAAAACTGTTTAATTTATTAAGGACTTAAGGAAAATTTTTATTTAAAGAGAAAAAGTTAATGTTAAGTTAGTTATTTATATTATTTAATATAATTATATATGTATATATTGTTAATATAATTAATAAGTTCATTAGATTAATATAAATATTAGTCTATCAAGATTATAACATTACATTTTTTGTCTTAATTAGTTTATTGTAATAATTGATTTTGTTTATTAATAATTATTAATAAAATTATGGTATTATATATCATATTGAATTATTTTATATTTTAATTTTTAAATATTTTATATTTTATTTATTTTATTTTATTACATCCCAGACTTTTTTCTTCACTACGCATGTGGGGAAGTGGTTTTGTATTCCTCTAAAATCCACTTACAGTAGCTCCTTCTCCTCATAAGTAGTACAAGCTCTTATGACTCCTCTTACAGTGATGATGAGGGAAGATTAACTTCAACTACACCTCGATGGTGCTCCTCAATAATGGCCATAGATTCCTTCTCCATCAACAACGACTGGAATCCACCTAGTCACCCTCCATCTCGATAAGGTCTGTGTTCCACAACAAAATCTCCAATTTGGAGGCGATCGTCGAGTGGGACATCATTTCACAACATCAGTTTCGTGGTGACTGTTTGGATAATCTCGGATCCAACTTAAGATTTGATTTTGATTTCGTTTGAGTCATGTTTTAAATGAAATTGATGTGATGTGGTATTTAAGTGGTTTTTTATTTTAGGATTCGAGTAGTGTTGGATTTATGGTGGTGACGGTGAGTAGAAAAGTTATCGGCACATCGGTAAGATAGCCAGGGGAATCTGTGAGTCACACGGTTGGTGAGACTATATTGTCGATAAGTCAGGGATATTAGTAGGTCATGTGTATTAGTGACTTAATGAAACACCAATGAACTAGAAATGTCTGTGAGATAAATTTTTAACTGAAATAAGAAATTAAATAAATTAATTAAATAAAACTATAAATGACAATTAAATTAATTAATATATTTGATTTATTAATTAAAAACATAAAACTAATATGTTAAAACAAAATTAAAAAATAAGAATATAATATAAATGAAAAGAAACTTTAATCTAAAAAATTAATATTAAATATTTGGAATTAAATTATCAAATCCAGCCAAATTCCTTAATTAAATTGATTAATTTTAAACTAATTCAATATTAAAAATAGAAGATTAAAATTAAATTTAAATATTCAATTATTTAAATAAAATTATTTTTTGTTCAAAAACTGTCTAAATTAATAGTGACATAAAAAATAAAATAAAAATCAAATTAAGATCTTGAAAATAATGAAATATGAAAAAAATTAAAAGGATAAAAATAAAAAATTACTTATAAAAACTTATTAAATAATAAATTTAATTATAAAATTAATAAAGAGAAATTATAAGAAAAAATTGAATAATTAATCAATCAAATCATTAAGAATATAAATAGATTATGTGGAAAAATCATCAATTTTAAGGCCACATCATTTTGACCCTTGGTAAACTCATTTTTCTCTTAATCCTCTTTATTAATTTTCACTATTTTAAATAATCACATAAATCAACCAAATGTTATTATTAGAAATTATGAAATATTATGACAACAAATATGGAATCCATTTTTTCAAATTCAATTCCCAAATGTGGTAGAAATTAATTTAAAATGTAATCTTATAGATGGGTTGAGACAATTGGTTTTTAAAATTAAAATGTTCAAAAGTTTAAAAAGTTTTTAAATCCAATTTATATCTGAAATTGATTCCAATTACCTAAATAGTATTGTATCGTCTATAATTAAACTCATTATAACTAAAAATCAATTTAATATGTAATTTAAATATACAAATAAATTATATGAAAGGGTAGTTATCAATTAAAATTCAGTATTTTTACTATTCGTCTAAAAATGTAATAATTTAGAAAAACAAATCACCCGATTATAATTTTTAAAATCAAAATTTAGAAAAAATAATTGTATCAAAAATAATTTCAAAAATATTCTCAAAATAATTTTATTATTTTTCACGGAAGGACATAGACAAAAGTTCATTAGAGAAAATTGTTTTTTAAAAACATAAAATTTCATTATTGAAAATTATATATTTCATTATAAACCATTTTAAATAAAATTTAAAAAGAAGTTATTAATTTTAATAATACTAATTTTAATTATCTAGATTAGAACAGTTATGTTTAAATAACTAAATTAGTAGCCTAACATTGTTTTGTTAAAATTCAATGTCATGTGTAATGAATTTTAATCGTGTGTTTTGTGCAATACAAGCTTAAAATGGTTTAGTCTGTAATATAAAGAATAAAGAAATATGATATATTTGATAAAAAATTATCATAAATACTCAGTTGTTACATTTTAACCCCTTAATATATAATTCATCTTGCAAAATTCTTCATTATATTACACATAAATAAGGATACTTATACCTCATCTTATCCGCAACTTTCCATGTATCTTTTCCAACTGGTGGTTTCTCCCGAAAACATTAACTAGGTGAGTGGTCATGTTTCATAGTACATTCTCTATATGATCCAGAATATCCACTATTTATTCCTTATAACAATGATCGGTCTACTATGGTATGACCTCTAACTTATATAAATGTGAAGGTTCAGGTACACTCTTCTTCAGGAGAGATACATGGAACCCATCATGGACTTGCATGAGGTTTAGTGGAACTGCCTTGTGGTAGGGAATCATCCTGATATAATCAAAAATATCAAAGGAAACTATATACCTAGGGAATAGTTTCCCTTTCTTCCCAAATCTCACAAACATATTCCATATAGAAATTGTTAGAAACACCTTATCACAAACTTGAAATTATAGATCAAACCAGTGGTCATCATCTTAACGTTTCTACTAAATATAAGATGCCTTGATATGATGCTAAATGTATCTAACATTCTCGTCCATTTCTTCACCGATCTTGGGTCCCAATATCTATAATTCTTAAAAATTATTCCATCACATTGGTGATTCAAGTTCCTTTCCATATAGTGATTCAATTGGAGTCATATGAATTCTTGATTAAAATATATTGTTGTAATAAAAATCAACTTGAAGAAGGTGTTGATCCCAAGCACCTTTCAAATCTAAAAATCAAGATCTCAACATATCCTCTAGAGATTGAATTTTTCATTCAAACTAACCACCCTTTTTAGGATGATAAGAAGTGATGAAACTCAACTCCATATCAAGATCTTGATAAATAATTAATTAGAACATTGAAGTAAACCCCGGATCCTGATTAAATAAAATGTAATGTGGTTATTCATAAATCATTACAACTTCATTAATGAATATCCTACAAACATGATCTAGAGAAAATTATTCTCTAGTATAGGTCAAGTGTGTTGATATAGTAAGGTAGTAAACTAAAAAACATTAGTCATTATTCCCTTTAGACATTTTTTGTAGTCCAGTGACAAAATCCATGGTGATGTTCTCCCATTTCAATTCTAGTATGTGTGATGGATGAATCATCCACATATAAATTTTTGTTTCTTTCATTAACTTTCTAGAATACCAAGCACCAAGATAAAAACTCTGGAAAATATATCTTCATTCCATCCCATCATAAGTATTCATCAAAATATCAATACAATTTCTTACTTACCAGATGAGTAGAGAATAATCAACTTTGAAATTCTTCTAACAACTCCTCTTCAAGTCTATTATAGATTGAACACATGCATGATTCCCGAATCTCTTTATTATTTCATTACCAAAATTAAACTACGTATCATTTATATCCTTCTTCTAGATCTCAAAATAATCCTTCCATTCCTCTTTAATCATCCCCTGGATATACGGTTGAATGATAAATTGATCAAGATACGATTTTACCCCTTCCTTTAGGATTTCCAGGTCCATCCTTGGAAAATCAAAAAACTTTATAACCTCTCTAACACTCATCATGGATAATATAACATTATCCTTTTGACTCAAAGAATTTTCAACCTTGTCTACTTTCCTTGGGTGCTACTACATTGAAAATTCATAATCATTAACTGAATCTAACCATATTCTTTGGCATTTGGTCAACTCTTTCTGTGTGGATATATATAAATTGAACTTTTATTATTTCTATATATATCATAATTTTCTCTATAATGTTAATTTCTCCAAATATTTATTTAAAAAAAATCACCAACTAACTCCAAATCTGTAGTTGGGTACTTATTCTCATGAATCTTCAATTTTCATGAGTAAAATTCTAGAACCATGTCAGTCTACATAAGAACATATCATAATCCATTCTTTGATGCATCACAATAGATTACAACACCCTTTTCTACTATAGGTTTATGTGTGCATAGGTGTTCATAGTAGTTTTCTCTTTAGTTCATTTAAATTTTACTCACATTCTTATGTCCGGAGGAACTTCGGACCCTTCCGAGTTAACTTTATTGGAGGATTTTATAGTCATGATAAATTTTCCAAAACCGTTAATAATATCTAGATAATACAAAAAAAATATGGTTCTCAGTCACCATGGTTGTTCTGGACCAACATTCAATATCCTCTGTCTTTAATGGATCTACTAATATAACCACTTTTGAGATTATAAGACCCAAATATGAATCCTATTGAATCCAAATTTCACACTTGGTAAATTTCACATATAGTTTATCCTTATTTAGAGTCCTTAGTACAATTATAAATTCATCTTCGTGGTCTTAATTTCCATTTGAATATATAAAAATATCATCTAAAGAAGACTACCATAAACTGTTCATAGTAATCTTTTGAAACTTAATACATTAAATCCATGAAGATAGTAGGGGAATTAGTGAGGCCAAAGGGAATCACAATATTTTCATAGTTTCCATACCTTGTATGGAATTTAATCTTGTTTATATCTAACTTTTTAAACCTTAATATATGATTTCCATAATGAAGGATAATATTAGAAAAGTATTGATCTCCATACAACTAATCAAACATGTCATCAATATGGGTAAGATGATAATTGTTATCAATAGTGATCATGTTCAACTCTTAATAATAAATAAGAAGTCAAATCAATCCATGATTATTTTTACAAAAATTATAGGTGATCATTAGGTGACACAATTTTATGAATTAATCCCTTGTCAAATCACTCTTGGAGTATCTTCTTTAATTCTTGCAACTCAATCTGGGCCATTCTATAAGGATTATTTTAAATTTTTGTGGAACCATGTATGCGTTATTTTGAGAACTCAAATTCACATTTTGGTTGAATACTAGAATATTCTTCCAGAAATACATCAAAAATTTCTTATTCAATAGGCATATCATTGATATTGAGTTATTCCACAACCACATAAGATAAACACCCCTTATATATTGGAATTAAGACCCATACATCAGTTTTGATCTCCATCATAATCTCACACTTATCATCGCATTAATATACAATACTAATTTGGTCTGGAATATAAAATTTTATTTCCATTCTTTGATAATTGATGTGGGATTTATTTACAGAATTCAAATCCATTCTTAAGATGACAGAAAATAAACTAGAGGATGAATGGAATGATTTTTATGAATAACATTCCCACCAATGTCAATAAGAGAGGAATCATAGACATGAGATGTGATCATCATAAAATGAAGGGTTTGGATGACTAATTTTATATCGAACTATTTGGTTGGAATCTGGAAACCCTTAAAATTTTCTTTAGATATGAGAAATTGGGTAGATCTAGAGTCAAATAATACATTAAAATTTCAAGAGTGGGTGGTAAGGGTAGCCTTTATCATACTGTTTTCTCACCCTCACTAGAAATGGTGATCACATGAGATTCCTCATTTTACCTCAGCATAATAGGTTTTTTATATAGATTAGCATTGTTAAGATTCAGTTTTTTGAATTGGTTTGAAGAATTACCATTATCCTAACACTTGATGAACTGATTTGGGGTAGGTATATTCTGTATAACTTTCTCTCTATTTTCATTGTTAGATAACTTATTCCCATAACATTGGTAATCTATTTCTTTATAAACTTCCTCTACAAACTTAAATTCTTTTAGTAGTAACCTTAAGATATTTTCCACCATGATTTTTCCCATACTTTGTGTATAAAGTAAATAGCATCTTCTTCATCACAATGGTTTTAGATTTTTATTTGGTCTCCATCTTCCTTTTCTTGTCAAACCCATGATATTGATTCATAAATCCAACATTTATTTCCTCTATGATAGCATAATGCACAATATCTGTATAACTACTAAAGTATTGTTATAGATAACTACCTTTTAATACATGGTTTTATGACACTGAACAGTCAATCAAGCTTACCTTGAGGTTGGATGATTGTACCACAAGTATTCTTTGTAAGTCTTCTAAAATTAGACATATATGTACTAACAGATTCATCCTCAATTTTTTATACAAAAAAACTCATTATCCACCATCATACAATGAAATTAAAGAAAATTAAGTATTGAAAAACAATTTCCAGAAATTTTCCCAAACAATATAGTTAATTTCATAATTTTTTATTATATATTATATTATATTCCACCATTTATCTACTTCCCCTTACAAATGGTAGATAGCCAAAATAATTTTTCCATGTTCTCAACACTAATGAATAGAATGTATATTCTTAGTGGAATGGATTAATTTTTCATTAACTAGTGGATTATAATATTCAATAAAATAATTTGGATGTTTCCACAAAAATTTCTCGAAAAAATTTTGTTTGGTCCTTTCCTCATTCGGAAGTCCAGCATGATTCATAGCGTAAATTTTTTTTCGTGACTATAGAAATGAGATTTTTCTTTCCAGATATCATACAATTTTTATTTGTATAATAAAAATAATTGAATTATAAAACACAAATTGCATTACCACAATTAATTTTTGTTTCATATATTGACTAAAACGAAAAATCATAGTGTAATAAATAATAATCAGGCTGAGGAAACAAATAATCATGAAAATCACTCATAGGATGTTGGAATTATGAAACCATCTTTAATATATGACACCATAGGATTATCCTATTTCATTTATAGTTATATTCTATTTAAATACATCATGATGGCTCATAAAGTATTTTTGAATCTCTATTTTGTATCCCCATAGAGTTTTAAAATATGTGTGTAGTAAGGATTATTATCATGCTCCAGTTCCTAATTGAGTCTATCTCAATACACTGTTTTCAGTGTTTCATCCTCTAGGTACATTACATCCAAAGCGACATCCACTATTGGTATCTAGACATGGATGTATTACTAGGAAACCATATTCTCTATCATTTTTCAAAATTCTAGGACATTTTACAACACTTTGAATCATCATTAAACATGTCAATGGGTATCTCACTAAGGTTTTCTCATCTTATTTTAAAAAAAAATTAACAAAAACATTTATCTGATACAAACCATAGATACTCAGGATTCATAGTTATAAAAATTACATTTTTCTGGAATATTTATTACATTATACATACACATTATCTATGACTATATTATGTCAGTTCCTTTGGAATCATGAACACATAAACATTAGTATATTAGTGAACTACATCATCTCTAACTATATTATTCATAACTATTACCCTTAATAGATACATCATAAATAATTAATATCTTCATAACATGGGAAAATAAAAGGTAAGTAAGGGTGAGCCCTGATTCTCAGTATGGGTAAGTAATGGAGATACGTAAGCAAAACATGAAAATAGTGGTATGATGATGTGAGCTTGAATTTTGAAAACCATACCCTTCACATCAAGGTTCATAATCATGAGTCAGGAAAAAATGATATGATGTTCATAAGAAATGAATCATAAATTCATCAAAGAACATAATCCTTGAGATCATATCATCGACATAAGACATGATTTTTTTTCATACATATAATCATTAAAATCCAATTCTATATTGGTCAAGGATCACTTCCATGGACATTATACTAGAAAAAGTTCATCAATTTAATGATTCCACTCCTATTTCAAACCTTATATTACTATAATGAGTTCACTCCTCAATCCATCCCTCATTTGTTATACCGTGTTCACTTCTCGTTATAGCCATGTCTATGTCTTGAGATGTATAAATCATTACCCAATTCATTAGAGGGAGATATAGATATCATCTTTCACCTAAATAAGTCATACATATGTATCTCACATGATCATAAACATTCATCATATCATAACCCATTAAATGAAATGGGTTTAATAAACATTACATCACCACTTATCATGTGGAAAATAGATAGGTTTATTAGTAATTTCATAATATAATGACATATAAAAAAATATGGTTTCTTAATAATATAACATCTACAATGGAAATTGGTTTCATAATCATTATCCAATCAAAAATTAAACCGTTCAGTGTAAAAATATAAATTCTTCCCTTGGATCATATCCCCAATAATTCTTTAGTAACACCAACATAAGTAATATTAGATGTAATGAAATTTTAAAAGATTCTATGAAATATTTCATAAAAAAATTATCAATTATAGTCTAAAAAGTAATTTTAAAATAGAAAAAATTTTACAAAAAAATTATGAATATTAATTTTAAAAATAAAAAATTTCTAGAATATTAGGTAAAATATTATTTAAAAGTAACCTTATAAACATTTAAAATAATATTCGATGAAATTATTCACATGATGGTGGGTAAATCCATACATGTCATACATGTTAAACAAATATTCATTTTTAATTGTAAAAAGTTTATAAATAATCCTTTATTAGAAAATAACAAGTTGAATTATTTGATAAATATTTAAAAAAGAAAAAATGGGTGAGATTGTATTTAATAAACAATTTTTAAATCGTTAAATTTTTTTTTTAAAATATTCTTATAAAATCAAATTCTTGAAACAAAAAATATTTCCAAATGTTTTGAAACAAAATAATATTTTATTAAAAAAAATTATTAATTATATTAAGTACCAATGAGTGGAAAATGGTACCATTACTTTAATATATCAAGAATAAATGTATGATAAAAAATCGATATATTTATTGAGATATGGATTATAATATTTTGACAATGGAAGTATAATCCTAGAACAACACTAATAAATGATAAGATTGTAGCCATAAACTCTCACCACTTTGGTTGCATTAAATTATAAAACCCAGAAAAGAATAGAATAAAAAAAGAAAAAATATCTTGAGTATGAAAAATTTATGATATTACATGTCAAAGGGTATGTATATACACCTCATGAAACAATATCAGCGCATAACATAATGAACGTCTCAATATATAAAGATTGACACAAAAATACCATTATGATTTAGAAATTATTTAACTATAAACTCCTTGAAATAGATATAAAAAATAGATATTTAAATCCCATTAAGTATCTGTATGATAATTGTAAAATAAATCTATTTAATGTATACAGACCACATGTAATAAATATGTGATGAACATGGCATGTGTCTTACGAAAAATAACAGTTATATGGAAATCCACTAACTTAAGTCTTGAATTCATTTATATTAATAAAATCATCTTGTGTAATAAATATAAGTTACTTATGAATATATTAAAAAACCATATTCATTTATATCTTACCATAAATTATTTTCTTATGAGATTTTGTTACCCATTTACTAATAACTTCATGTTTATGTTATGTTTTGGGAAATAATTTCTTTGTTATCGAATATATTTTTTATTTTTTTTATTTTTTATCCTATAAATTAAATAATGATTTAATAAAATAAATAATTATGAAAAAGATATAAATATCATATATATTTAGTATTTTTTATTTATAATAATCTATAAATATAAAATTATGAAATAAAATATGTCGTTCGTGGAGAAGGTAAGCCATATAAACGTGTGAACATTGATTCCATTTTCCTGACATATTTAAATAAAGAAAATTATATGAGATATCATCATTAAAAAAATTATTTAGGTAATTTATATATCATGAATTTTTATTAAACCTATACTTAATACATTCAATGTAAAGCATGAACGAATCATATCACTTCGTGAGACGGTAGTCCGCCCTACAGATGAACAATGTTATCATATTCCCCAAAAATGGATGGCATGATGGTATTGTGATATTACATGAAATGAATAATAATAAAATCATAATAATCATAAGTATCATATATAAATATTATTTCCATCATTATTACAAACATTTATATGTGGTAATGGAAAAATGAATGACATCAGTTTGTCGGGTGGTAGTTCGTGTATACCCAACTGTTAATTTTGTAAACCCTTTGATCAATGTGTGTGTGGTTATAGGTCATAACCATAACATAACAACATATAAATATATTTTAAAAAAAATTTATTATATAAACATGATGTAAAATTAATTTAATGGGTTTTAGTAATAAATTAATCAAAAACATTTTTTGATGAACATCAGCTCTTCTTCAAGAATCACTTTTTGGATTGCACCAAAGGACTCCCTTGGGTGGATTTATTAAAAAGGTAAGTCTTATAGGATGGGAGGATAAAATTTTATATTTTACTTGGGCAGGTATTTTCTAATTCAATTGGGTTTTATGTTTTGAAGAAATATGAATACTGAGTGGACTTTTATAAGGGATGTGAGTGGAAAACTTGTAAATTTTTGAAACAAAGAATACCAAATACATTTTCACATATTATGTGGCTCCAATAACAAAGAAGGATTTTAATATACGTTACAATGACAAACTATTTCCCTAAAATAGATTTTGGACATGTTTATATGTCATTTTTTCCTTTATTATTAATGTTTAGTCCCTTGGGAAACTAGTTTTTCACTTAATCACTGTGATTAATTTTAACTATTTTATTTGATAACTTTAGAAATAAAGTTATTTTTCCTTATTTGAAATTATAAATTTCTATAATTAAAAATATAAAATCTATTTTTCCAAATAAGATTCATATATGTGAAATAAACAAACATGAAATTTAATCTCGTAGACATGATAAGACAATGGGTTATAAAAGTGAAATGTTCAAAAGTTTGAGATGTTTTTATATCCAATTTCATTTTAAAATTGATTAAAATTACCTAAATTTGATTTATTGATTTATAATTTAACTAATCATACATTTAAACCATTTTTAATTATAATTTAATAATATAATTAAATTCGGAAAAAATCCAGTTTTAAATTAAAATTCAGTATTTCCCACTATTCATCCAAAAATGAAATATTTCAACAAAAACCCAAAAAACCCCTATATTAATTTTAAAATTCTAAATAAAAATACATTTTATTTTATCAAATTAAATATCTAAATGTTTCAAAAATTAATTTTATTATTATTCACATAATGATATAAAAGAATAAGTTCTATGGACAAAATAGTATTTTTAAAATATATAAAGTCTTTACCGAAAATTATATATATCAATATCAAATTTTTTTTATTTATAAACCATTATAAATAATATTTAAAATTTATTTTTTAGTACTCTTATTACTATGTATAACAACTGTGTTAAATAGTCATTTTAAAATAACTAAATTAAAAGCATATCATTGTTTTGTTAGAATCTGGCATCGTGTGCAACACATGTTAATCTAATGTTGAATGAAATGAAAAATTAAATTTTTGTAGTTTGTAAAAAAAATAATAAAAAATTTTAATTTACTTGGAAAAAAAATCATAAAACCCTTTATTTAACAATCAAGTAAGTATAGATGAATGTAATTATATAAAAAAAATAAACCAATATAGATTTTATTCATATAATTAAGGAACATAACATATTTATGAACGATGATATTACATGAATAACTAATAATAAGCCCATTCACAGGGGTTATTATTTGTTCTTTATCTCCAAGATATCATTTATTTTCATATACTCAACTTAATTTTTAGGGTTTACTTGTGCTCCTACTATTTCACTTCCCTTTGGTTAATAATTCTTCTGAAACGATACCTCTATGTGGAATTGAATTTATCCCTTCCATTTTGATGGGAATAATTTTCCTCTATATTAATATTTATTTAATTTTGATAAATTAATTTTATATTCATATATAATTTATTAAAGTCATTTAATATTTTCCTTATATTTATTAAAATATTAATGAAATGAATAATTATATCATTTTCCACAATGGTCATTTTATATTGACTCTCGTTTGAAAAATGTGAAGGGGATATTTGTTTAACGTCTTCCAAGTGAATTAATTTTCCCATTATCGTCTTCATTTTTCATCACAAATATTTCTCTCTTTTTTTTCAAATATCCCCCAATTTAATCTCAACTCCCATAATTTTATGAAATTTTTATTTAAAATAAATGTTTTGAAATTTGTGGATATTTTTGTTATTATTAATTGAGATTATCTAATGATCTAATATAATTAAATTTAATATATTTCAAAAACCTTAAATATTCCATAAACATCGTTGTTGATATGATGAAATAGTACTAACCACCTTTTTACTTTGGAAATTTTTTGATATTTTATTTTGGAAGTATTCATGAATCTTTTGTCTTTTCTTATAGTTAATTATTCTATAATAGAATTGTAATTTCTTTTTATAATTATATATCATGAATATGCATGGTATTTTTATAAGACCATCGAGCCTAGAATTAATCAATACATCAATGATTTTGAAATTGATATTTATATCATGAGAAGACAGATTTGTGACTGGGGATTTAATCTAACCCACTATAATCTTCTTCCCACTATGTTTATGTCAATAGGGAATGAACTCAGTCCACTATGAGACTACATGTAATATTTGATGACAGTCATGGATGTGAAAGTCAATATATTGAAAGGTTTTTATTCATAGGTATGTGCCTCATTCATATTCCTATTGTCTATTTTCGTTTCTTGTGATTAAAGAATCAGTTCTCTTCATTTATATGATTCATGTCTTATAATATGAAAAAATATGTATTACATGACTTTTGAAGTATGATCTATGTTTATTTAGTATGTTTATATTATATTGTTTCCATGTACATTGTCCATGTTCTCATACCCTTATTCTAATCTGGTTCTCACTTAGGCTCTTAAATTATTATATATTATGTTTACACTAGAAAGGATTTGAAATCACCCTCTCTTATATTTCCTTTTCATAGATTATGAAAAATATTTTTATATATGATATTTATATAATTGTTTCATATTTTAATTATATATGTGATAAATAATGATGGATATTAATAATGTAATTTTGTTATGTTTAATTTCTCTAATGATAATAAATCAGTTGGTTATAGGTTATGTTTTATTACTATATGTAATGAATATTCAAGTAAAATAATAAAATATGAATTATTTTTTTCATTGGTTCATCATAGGAATATAATTGTTATTACTATTCCCTTTAATTATAAGATATAAACACCACTCATGTTTTTTGAATATAAACCCATAATATTGAAGTAACATCAATGAGAAGATTATAGTTATCATTTATCTGATAGATGATTATGGTTTTATTTAGGATATTAAATGTGATGAACATAATTATAAAATTGGTACATGATCTATATTGAAATAAAAATCAATTAAAAAATCACATAAAATTAATGAAAAATATTAGGAATATAAAAATTTGAAGGAATCAAACTCACAAATGAAATCTAATTCATATATTATATATATAATTAGGATGTAATAACCATACCTCTATGTATTTCGACTGATAATTTAAAATCTAATAATTTGGTTGGTGAATTTTTGTTCCATACAATAATTAAAAATTTGAAGGAGTGAGTGAAACCATTTCTAATAATAAATTTTGATTTATTATGCATATTATTAGTGCACATTTAACAATTTATCTTTTATAATCTATATTAGTAGTTTTTATTATGTATGAATTCACATTCTCTCTTGAATTTTATGGTATTTGAAATATATTTCGATAATTAAAACATGTTTTGTTTTTTTGATTGTTTTATTTTACATACCCCATATAATTTAATCATTGATATGTGAGTAGTAAATTTGTGTGGGATTTCATTTAAATAAATTTTTAGTTGAAATTTTAAAATCCCTCCAGAATTGAACTGTGCGATAGTAATAACTTACAAACATGATTTATTCCCATTATTTTACTTTAATTACCTGTTAATGTTTTCCAAATATATGGAATATATAAAACTGAATCATCATTCATTCTGATATGTCATAGAACAATGTTCCTAACCACTGAGATGAGGTAATTTTATTAGAGTCTGATTTTTAGTAAGATCGTTAATTCATTTTCCATCATTCACAAACTAATTAATCACATTTTTTTTGTTCATAGAATATATAATAATAAAATCAACAGTTAGTATATTGGAGAGGAGATGATAGAGATACGACACAGATGACATATGTTATTACATGGTTAAGAACACTCTTTTAATCATGTAATTACAATCTTGGGGAATTACCATTTGTAATAAAAATAATTTCTTCACCACATTATTTTCAATAATGAAAGACTCAAATGATAGGGAAAGTTAAAATCACTAAACTTATGAATAATTGTCAATATAATAACTTGGGGTAGAATATAAATAATAAAATACTCCATCATTTTCAATAATTACTATATATATTTTTTTCTAAATACATTTTACTAGGTGTACATCCATGGGCTTCTATTAACCCTAAATTGGATTGGTGGTCCTTTTGAAACATTATAGAATTGACTATGGTATAAATTTCATTGTTTTTTTGTATGATGGAATATCCTTTTGTTGATATATTATATATATTTTTCTCTCTAAAACAAATCTCAAAAAATCCATGGGTATGGATATCCTTTTCTTCCTCCATGTGATATCTTTAATAACTCTAATATCAAATTCCTCTATTTTACATTATATGCTTCTAATTTTTAGAACACCTTACATATCTAAATTATGGGTAATAATTTTTTTCCACATTATTGATATATTTAATATTACTACATGATGCTCGGAATAATAGTTAAATTTTGTCCATTCTGTCTATATATAACTATTTACAGCACAATATTTAGTCAATCACATGATCTAAAAATCCTGGAAAGAATCTCTCATCAAATATCTCAACAGATCCTCTATATCATCCATTAAAATGAATTGTTCTCGTATATTATGAGTCAAGGACTCTATATCACTTAATGTGGTCACCTTAGGATTCTCCACAACCTGAACTCCATGAAATGGAGAATATTAATATTCTAGAACCATTATATCATTTAATTCTCACTACATATAGTGTCTCAATATAGAACAAATGGTTGTGGAGTTACAAGATTGATACAGCCAAAAACTAGTGCCTCAGAAAACTATTACAGCTATACTAATTTTTTAATTTAATATTCTATTGAAAGTGATTAATTTTTATTTTACCAGAATATTTTTTTTGAACCATATGATTGTGGTAAAATAGAAAATGGATCACAAACCCTTGATTCACCATCTTCTCTCAGATAGACTTTATAGTGAAATGGACTACACATTTTTTCATTAAATGACTACCCAAGGCACAATCCAAATAGAACGAAAATATTATATACATGTAAGATTATCACAATAGTATAATTATCCGATATATAAATAAATCATACATATACCATTACAATAATTTCATTACACGAAAACCACAACATGATCTGTCTTTATTTAGATTAAATTTATTCATGCAGATGATTAATTGATTTTTTTTGTGGTGTGGTCACCATAATTTATGTTTTTTTGTTGTCATTCATTTTTCTACTCCATATCATCCTCAATATAATTATGTAGTGGTCAGTATAAATATTTAATGATTTATTTATATGAAAAAAATTCTTCTTTTAACACAATTAATCTCTTTATAAAGAAATTCTCTACATAGTGATATTATCCAACATAGAGAATTATTCTTTTTAAATCCCCCACTTCATGGGTCTTCTCCATCATCCATAATGATCTCCCATATCTTCCATGAATCTAATGAATCACTAAAACTATACTATTCACCTTGATGTTTAATATTAATATTCATTTACTTTATCGAGTTCAAACAATGTTTTATTAGTCATACTTTGGTCTATTCACAAGTTCTAATTCCCATGGTACCTTCAAGAAAACACTAAAATACACACACACAAGGAGAAATATATATATATATATATATCTTTTTTTCTGTCATATGTAATTTTATTTATATATATCAACAAATTAGAATATATAAAAACATTCATTCATGTTTTCTAGGTATCACAACATCAAGTTGGAGAGTATTTCTAAGATATTTTCTTCCCTCAGTGAATTTTTAATCACATAATAAATTGAAATAACCTCGAAAATTACAAGTTTTAATAAGATCTGTATTATTATTCATGGTATATATCATTCTATATTCATCAAATGTTTTATCATGATCTAGTTAAGGCATGAGATATTCAATTAAAAGTATCTAAATTTGCTTCCCATGTATTTTAAATAATATCATCATTGTGTCAATGAAGGAAACTAGAAATATAAAACATATCTTTTTATCATTATAAATATATGGAAGCCTAATACCATTGACATCCTATAGTGGATGATATGATCTTGAACAATAAATTTTCAAGATAGACTCAAAACACTATCTTTTTTATGATTAGCATATAATTATCATTTATATCCTTAACATCTGTATAAAATCCAACATGGAATTTTCAGATAATAGTAACCAAGTGATATCATACTAATCAGAAGTTTCCAAATCCATCTTGTTTAAAATCCATTATATGTGATTTGTTTCATCAACCATTATGTAAAATTAAAATACATTCTAACAAAAATATTCATGTGTGGGATTCATCTTTATGATATGAATTAGTGAATCAATATCCCACATTAGATTTTTTATTAATATGAAAATAATAATTAATTAATTAATAAAAACATGTCTTTCACTGTGAATCATCGTGACCCAATGAAATGGATCAATTTTAATAATCAAACCTCCATTTGGAACTCTATAAATATCATTTTGGATGTTTTTTGAACTAGAAATTAATTGAGTAGGATGCTACCTCTATATCTCTCCTTGATAGGTTTGAGATTATTCACTCTCCATTATGATGGATAATTGTTTTTCTTTATTGGGATAAATGAATTTACCCTATAGATTTAAACAATAATAATGTTGAATAAACTATATCATAACCATACATTAAGAATCTAAACTATTTAATGTGTTTCCCACAAATAAGAGTATCCAAAACATTGAATACATGAATACAGTTGTAACAATTGACTACAATATGCCTATTCGTGTTGACTATTTTTAAAAAATAATTGCATTAAATTAATAAACCTATGTATCATATGAGTGAACATCCCTATGATTGCTAATTTTGAAGCATCCTCTTTGATTCTCTAACTAAAACACCCTTTTATCCCTAAATCTCAACCATGTAATTAACTTGAAAACATAGAAGAGGTCTTATCAACTCTTAACAGGGATTTTAAAATTAAGATGTTGTCCCATATGAAAAAACCTTTGATTTAAAATATTTATAGTTTAAACACTGAGCCTCTTCTTAGATTGATAGTTATCTTTTGATCATTCTCCTTCAATTATTCAATAGGCACATTAAAACATTTTTTATGTTTTTCCATTATAATTAATGAAAATTATTTTCTCATCCCTTTGGAATATGGATTGATTTCAAGTGTTCCTCCATGATTGAGGTTATGGAAACAACTTTCCAGGTTTTTTAGGTTAGACATTCTCTTTCAATAGCTCATTATATTTATTTTAAATATGGTTAATCCTGTTAATCCAAATTTTATGTCTCAAAAACTTATCTAGTGAACTAATTCTTCTTATCAAATTATTAGACAATGTGTTTTTAAAGATCTAAAATCCTGTCCTCAACCATATTTACCATAGAATCAATTTGACTACACTCTTTATGGGGATTGGACTAATCATGTATCATTAATTTTTCTAGAAGATATATGTTATATGTTTTTTTGGTTTTACATGATGTATTTTATAGTCTACAAGTCTCATCATGCATATAATCATTTTTATCCAATATCTCTTTCAAAGAAATTTTATACCTTAAAATTTTTCTTATATTTCAGTGATGTAATTTTATAATATTCTTTCCAAAATTTATAGTCGATATACCTACACAATGTAAAACAACCTTGTATCACTGATTCCTATATAGAATAACTATCTCTCAATTATTTCAATAGTTACATTACTTATAATTGAATCTCTTTAGAAGTTTAATTATTTTTCATCAATTAAGTTGTAAATGGAATATTTTAAAATTTTGTTTGTCTCCCTAATGATTATTACCCATATTCCATTTATAAGAAGTTCATCCTTCCATTATATATGTTTTTTCTTGTACTCATGAAAAAAAATTAGTGGGATATCATAATGGAAATTTCATATTTTTTTCAAATTATTCAACATTGGGATTCAATTTCTTTGGGGTTCCCAATTTTGAATCACTCCTACGTGACTCAGTAAAATGTCCACTTTTTTGAACCATTTAACTCTACTAATGATTTTGAAATTAAGAATTTTATTTCTTCCTTCTTCTATATATATGGACGGTATTAAAAAATATTTCCTTGTCTTTTTAAATTTGATATTCATTAAATATATTATAATTTAAAATAAAATCAAAATGTTAATGACATTCCATATAAAAAATAATATGATTATTTCCATTAGTTTCGATGAAATGGGATTTCAAACATTATATAACATAATTTTTCAATTTAATTAAGAATATCTTATCCTCAATCATTTTATACCATTATCATTTAGTAATGGATTCATGAGCTAACAATTATGATTTATAGAAAGCAACATTATCCATAACTTTTGTGGCATATCCACTAATGAAATCTGAATATTTTTCTATCCAAAAAAAATCTATGAATGATTTAAATATTAGTGAATGTATTCCTATTCTATTAAAATTATCCTAAATATATTCATATATGACTACATGATAATCTTAATTTGTGCTAATTATATTTCTTAACTTATTTATTCCCCTTTTTATATGACTTCTCAAGGCATTTTTGAAATTTTAATTCACTTCTATATTGGTAAAATTATCACAAATACTAGTAGAAAACATATTTAAATGTCACTTTAGGATCTAATGTTACACATCTCCATCCTGTTACCACTAATCAATATATCTACTGGTGATTATATGTGGACTTCTAACATGCTTCCCCATATGAAAAATTATGTTGACTAACATTAAGGGTCCATGGTGTTACCAGGGGAAGACTATAACCTTGTATTAGAGAACAAAATTGTAGAAAATTAATGAAACAAAATACATGATAACACATATGTGAATGACAAAATTATAAACCATAGTCCTTAAATATAAAAACAAATAAGAAAGACAGTTTTCATATGATCACACTATTATTGTATTATAAATAAGTTAACTTACCAATGATCTGGTAACAAATACAAGATAAATAAATGATTAAATGATAGAGGCTCTACTACTATCCCTGATCCTCATCAAATATCAGTAAAAAAATACCATAAGAGATATCCCACTAAATTAAGAAACAGTAGACCTATACCCTACCTAACTATTTTGACAATAAGATATCCTAAGTTACCCATGTGCCAAGGCTGCTTAAGTATGTTGTGAGTATAACTCAGTAGATAACCTCTAACAGGGTCCTAAAAAGAACCAAAAACAAAGAGTATTCACATGTTATGTACTCAAACAATAAAAATAAAATATCAAAAGCATAATTTAATAACCATTAACTCTCATTGGGTTCTAAATAGAAACCATCAATTGAATATACCTACATCATTTAATTTCAGAGTGTCTCTGTGATAAATCCATGTTCATTCCATATAAGATATCACACAATATATATATATATATATATTGTAGGTGAAATAACCACATTATTATAATTATCATAGGTATCCAACCGTCTAATTTTTCATGTTGAATTTTATTAGGTAATACAACACATTTTAGTGGTATCAAGACTAAATTTTATTCATAATAACTAATCCAAGGAAATCAAGTGGAATTGGGAATAATGTATATTCTTAGGAATTAATTACACTAAATATTGTATTATTATAAAAAAATATTATTCCTATGAGCTAATCCATTGAAATGTAGTAGTATCAGTCATAAGATAATTCAAGTCATGTAATCATTTGAAGTATAGTTGTATAAATTATAAAACTTATTATTATGAGGTCATCCTAGGTAATCCATTATTATCTAGTATAATGATGATTCATATAATTCAATCCAAGTAAATTCAATTGTGTTTAGAATATAATCTCTTCCTAGTTGGTAATCATATCCTATCTAATAGTAACATGTATAATATGGTTCTTCAAAGTAAATCTATAGTAATAAACTATTATTAAGAACAATACCAATTCCTTGGTGGTAATCCTGGTTAATCTAGTAGTATCAGGCACAACGATGATTCCTATAAGGTATTCTTATGAAATATAAATAGCCCTAAAAATTACAATCCTATGTGATTTCTCATTCATTCACTAATAATTAGTTGAGGTTTGTATATCCCTCCCCTGACATCTAATTTACTCGACATTATAGCCATAGTGGTCTCACATAATCATCATCTAGGATCTATAGTGACACATGATGTCGACCATTAATAATCTCCTAAAATAACTCTCTATGGGGTAAACATAATATTGTTGAACCGACTGAGGTCCCCTATGTCTCGTACTAACATGTAAAACCAACATGGGATACATGATCTAAATATAATCTATTGGGAAATCTCGTCACTAAGAAGTAATAACATCAATTAGTATTATCATAATCGCTCAAAATATTTATTAGCCTTATGGAAATGTCCGACTAGGGAGATAAAATTATTAAAAAATATAATACCAAGTCAACCTTGGCTTTTCTACTCACCTAACATATCATCAATATACTAATGTTCTACCCTCCTAAGATATCACACGTTTTTCAGGGATGACACTCACCCCACTATTTATTAAATCTATCCCAATAGCCACTGTGAATCCCATAGTTCCATAATGTCCTCCAAAGGCCAATATTATTTTGAGAAACACTCTCCTCTACAATGAGTTATGTATGGTAACCTACATTTGTGCCAAAACATTGCATTCACTTCGATTAATTTATTCACATGAGGTATCTTCATTCTAAAATCCCATTCCTATAAATAATTATTTATCCATTATCATCTAAGTCATCATACTTGTTTTCAAGATCCTCAATACTCAAATTATTCTTATTATAATCAATACCATAATTATAAATGGACAATGTATCTATCAAAGACAAAAGAGAACTTATTGCACAGATCCAATTATATAATTTATGTATATTATATAACATAATTTTATATAAAAAGTCTCAGTAATAGGTGGATGAGGAAACAATAGTGTCTAAGGTGACATAGTGTCCCTTGAAAATTACATAGAACCATAATAATTTTATTTTAATTAAACTATTTATTCATGTCAAAATGTATATATCCCACTCTGTAGTATCCATATATCACATGATACATATCAAATTCATATTCCAAATTTGTATGATCAAGGGAAACCAATTTCATAAACTAAAATTTTCATTCATTCCAATACATTTCAGTAATTACAAGGCTCACCGAACATCATTTCATATTCATATAACCTATCTAAATTATCAACATATAATTAAATTAATTATAAAAAATTATTATTTAAATAGTTGAATTTAAATATCCATAACTTATATAATCCTACATAGAAACAACTTCCTTATAAAACAATGTGAAACATGGATAAGTATACTCCAAACTCTCTCAAACCAAATACATAGAAATCCACAATCAACCTGAATTTTTATAAAATATTATTTCATCAATTTTAATCCATATCCATAGAAAAATTCATATGGTGATGTAACTCTAACTAAATTTTCATGACCCGCCTTCACCAAAAGGAGGGAAAGATCAGAATACTACTATACCCTTACTTCTTTAAGTTGAAGGAGAGATAATGACCACTGAAACTCGCCTTCAATAGGTTCCGGAGTGGCGAATAGCACCAAGGGTATAAAATCACACACTAAATGGAAGTCATTACCCTTTTTATTTTAATAGGATTGGGAGATAAGATAAAAAATCCCACAACACCAAACTGAAAGTGAAAAAATGACTAAAGATAAACCATTCCCATATGCATTTTCAAAGGTAAAAGATACAAGTCACAAAACCCCAAAGATAAAAAGAATACCAAGAAAAGAAAAACAACAACAACAGTTGTCCCAAAGTCCATGCTAGTATGGTCTCGCGCTATCCCCGAAGACCTCCTGGAGACCTGAAAGCAGTTTTATATACGTAGGGTGAGCATACAAGTACACTTAGTAGGGAAAAACCAAAGACTCTTGTGCCCAAGTGGGGGAACGTACTAAAGTCTCATGAGAAGCAGACAACCAACACTATCAAGCAGTTCATCAATCCCACTCACTGGCCAAAATCACCAAATAACGCAATCAAGGTAATGTACAATAAAAGCACTAAAATGTTCTGGTACCCCGCGCCACTTTACCACTAGTTATTGAAGACATCCTACGCATCGAACCAATCCCACCATCCTCACCGCAGTCCCACTGCTACACCCGCCTGCACACACATGCGCCATAACCTCACACAGTCCCACTTCCAAACCCTACCCGCAAACACCTAGGCCACATCTTTCACATGTAACCACGCCTAAAAACACCTAGGCCAGAATAACCACTGCCACGCCGAAGACACCTAGGCTAGAAGATTCACTGCCATGCGTGAAGACACCTGGGCCTTATCCTAATGACACATTGGAAACCACCTGCCTGCACACACCTTGGAAAACCACCACACTACCCTGACCGAAGGTTCTTGGGATAATAATGGACTTCAGGCCATCACATCCTGCCCGAGGATACTTGGGCTATCCGGGAAAGGGATCAGAATGGAGCTAATAACCGACCACTAATATAAGTGTTGGAAAAAACACCCTCCCCAATGAAATGGTGTGTTCGGCACTACGTACTCAACTTGGGTGGGGCGCGAACAAGAAACAAAAAACTACAAGTACATGTATAAATAACAAGAACTCACCCAAGTTTAGGTTTATCTTCAACCTGCCTAAAGAACGCAAAATCACCCCTATCCACGTCACAACTCACACCAAACCAGAACCAGTTTGTCCCATCCTTTTTTTCATGTTTAGTAATAATGGTTAAATAAGTTTCTATACCTCTTTGGGAAACTAGCAAGCATAAGCACAAGCCAAGGGAAGAGTACAGTCAAACATCAACTTAGACATTCTCACTGGGTTCCCTTGTAAAGTAGTAACCACAAACAGGGACAAGTGAGATCCCTCAAAGTACTAAAACTAAGGAAAACCCCAAGATACTACCCCATGTTCCCAAAACACAGGAGAAAACGGTTTATCATCAATAGTGGATACCACCCCAATTCATGATATAAGAAAAGTAACCACCCAGCCTTAAATTCACAATAGAAATCATAACCACATGGGGTCGTATCCCCACCGACATCACCTAGCAACTGTCCTGTGAAAGAAAACAACCCAACCAAAACTACAAACACAATGTAGGCACATGCCGGTATTTTCAGATTTAAAATATTTAACAGACTCCATGTTTTCAATTTCTGTGTGCTTCAACCTGGGTTATTGTAGAATGAATTTATCCTGGTGCTTCAATTTATTTCACCGGATATACGTGATTAACCAAATTTACACAGTAGAGGTCTACAAACACAACACAAGACATTTTAAACATTACCAGAGGCAAGGGTTCGTTAGGGCATAGAGAAAGACACCAAACTGCCATGAATTTCAGTAGGCATAAGCCCACACAATTCAGAAAAGTGAAAACAGAGCATCATCGATCACACCCATCCCCTTCATTCTTTATGACCCATTTATAATTTTCATTAAGGTTTGGTTCATCCAATTCTACAGAATCTATAGCGCACCCACCCTGCAAAATACACAGAAAGGAGAGATGAAGGTAAAATCATACTTGATTGATCGAAGATTGATGTTTATCTTCACACGCCATGAACAGGGGATGCACAAACTACAGGGGTGGTCCCTCAGTAACTCAAGGACGAGTAGACAAATCGATCGTAGGGTGATCGAGAAAAGAAACCTAAAGAGTACGCTTTAGTTTATAATGTCTGGTTGAGATAAGAATGCTAAACTGCAAAGGAGTGGGGCCATGGGTTGACCACCTGGCCCCACACATCATTAAAGGGTCCCCGCCCTTTGGGGCGGTTTAAACCAACGCACACACCAGGTTTATTCATTAAATATTTAATTAAACTCCATTTATGGGCGTCACTGGGCTTTTAAACGAGCTTAAAAATCAATTTGTGCAAAAGGGGGCGCTACTAGAAAACCTCGTGGGGAAGGAGAGCCACCGGTGGCTGACAGCTACCAGTAGCTGAGATCTATCGGTAGGCTATAGCTACGGGTAGACCGAGCTACCAGTAGATAGAGCTACCGGTAGGCTGCGGCTACCGGTATCCCAAGATACCGGTAGACCGAGCTACCGATAGACACAGCTATCGGTAGGCTGCAGCTACGGGTAGACCGAGCTACCGGTAGACCAAGCTACCGATAGAAAGAGTAACCAGTAGGCTGCAGCTACCGGTAGATCGACCTACCAGTAGGGCTGCTACCGGTAGGCTAAGGCTACCGGTAGGCCTACCGTTTGGGGTCAAACTTCTCCGAGATTCTCAGACTACCCATAACACCCAACATCATATTTTCACAATGTAATGGATCCCAAAACACCTGGCCATTACATCAGATACCTCTCAAACTATTCTCTCCCTCGAGAATCAAAACAACCCAAAAGTAAATAGAGGGTCCAAACAAGAACATCGAAGAAAGATACCTCTCAGGGGTGAACCTCATTGTTAACTTGAAATAACTTCAAGATCCAAGAAAATCCTCCTAAGAACCAAGAAACATACCATATCAAACTGCCCAGTCATGTGGGTCGGGGTGTCTCCTCCCCCATGTCAAGATACTATCCACTTTGGGTGGCACTGACTTGCCCGCATGAGTTTAATCACATCCACCTTAATGCGTCTTGATTAAGGGTCTGGTCCTCCCCACCCCGTGGCCAGGACATTTCACACACATTCAGTGGAAAGAAAACTACATATTTGTAGCCAACAAGGTTAAAAGCTACACTAAAACAAGCATAAACAGAACAGAACAAAACTCAGAACAAAACTGGGTACTGGGCTCGCATCTGTGCTTCCCTCTCCCACGTACTCTCCTCAAGCCCACCATGTGTCCATAACACACAAACCAAGGGAATGGTTCACCCACGAAGCACCATCTCCTTGCGATCCTCGATCATCACCGGCCTCTCAACAAAGGCCATGTCGTCCTCGATGTCCAGTTATCCCCAACCAAGGATGTGTGAATCATCATACAGATACCGATGGAGCTGGGACACGTGTAAGACATCATGTATCCTCAGAAGCGGCAGTGGCAATGTTAGCAGATAATCCACTTCCCCGACCCGCTGGAACACTTCGAAGGGTCGGATGAACCTGGGAGAAATCTTACATCCCTTGTCGAACCTCCGTTGTCCACGCCGAGGAAAGACCTTCAAGAAAACATGGCCTGCAACCTAAAACTCCAAGGGCCTTCTCCTGGTATCAACATATGACTTCTTCTAGTCCTGGATATCCTTCATCATTTCTCGTATGAGTTGGACCTTCTCTATCATTCTCTACACCACCTCCGGGCTAAGGATGTCTGCCTCTCCCACTTCGGTCTAACACACAGGTGAGCGGTTTGGTCTCCAATACAAGGCTTCAAATGGGGAAATACAGATGGTAGAGTGATAGCTATTATTGTAGTCGAACTCTACTGGAGGCAATTGTTGCACCCATGATCCTCCTGAGTCTAGAACACATGCCCGCAACATATCCTCCACGATCTGGATGGTGCGCTCTGTCTATCCATCTGTTTGGGGATGGAAAGATGTGGTAAGACGTAGATGGGTGCCAAAAGCATGATTCAATCCTCTCCAAACTCATGAGTTAAACCATGCATCCCTATCCAAGACTATATATCTAAAAACTCCATGCAACCGCACCACCTCATCCACGTACCTTCGTGCCAAAGCATCCACTGCACTCGACTCCTTAATCGCTAGAAAGTGAGCCAATTTCATCAACCGGTCCACTAATACCCATATAGAATCGCATCCCCCTTGAACCTTGGGTAGTCCCATGACTAAATACATCAATATTTCCTCCCACTTCCACTCGGGAACATCTAAAGGCCATATCAGTCCACCTAGAACTCGGTGTTCAGCCTTCACCTACTGACACACTAAGAACTTGGCAACAAACTCTTCCACTTCTTGCTTTACTCTGGGCCACCATAACTGTCTCTTCAGACCCTGGTACATCTTGGAAACTCCCGGGGTGCACTACTAGGGGTGAGTTTCGGAACTCATTAAGAGACCTTCCACGCATCGCCTCTGGAACAAACAGCTTTCCTCAGAAAAGCATTTGGTTTTGACCATCCTCCATCCACCTTTCCAGAGCATTGCTCTAGCCTACTCGGTCACGCATATCTTCACACTCTGGGTCTCCCCACTAAGACTCTTCCACTGGATACAATAGAGAAGACTAAAATCTCATCTGATACATGAAACCTCTACTTCTATTCGTCCTCGCATCTAGGTGCAAGGCAGCCAACTCTCCCATCGCCTTCCAGGCGTCTACCGACTCTCGGACCACATCCTTCTGCAACCACCTTCTCAAAGCATCGGCCACTACATTAACCTTTCCTGATGTGTTGGAAATCTCAATGTTGTAATCCTGGAGGAACTCCACCCACCTTCGCTACCGCAAGTTTAGGTCCCTCTGGGAGAAGATATACATCAAACTTTTTTGATCTATGAATACCATAAAGCGTTCTCCGATGAGGTAATACCGCCATAACATTAGCGCAAAAATGACCACTGCAAGCTCTAGGTCATGGGTGGAATAATTACTCTCATGGGGGCTTATCTTCTTAGACCCATAACAGATCACCCTTTTTCGCTCCATCAACACACATCTGAGGCCTTGCACTGAAGCATCACAAAACACCTCATACGCCGCCCCTTCTTCTGGTAGCCTCAGCACTGGGGCACTAACCAACTTCTCCTTCAGATAGCTAAAGGCTATCTCACACTACTCACCCCAAATGAAAACCTGGTCTTTCTTGGTCAAGGTCATCATAGGGGCTGAAACTCGAGAGAAGTTTGGTATGAACCTCTGATAGTAACCCGCCAGACTAAGGAAACTACGAACCTCTACCACATTCTTGGGTGCTACCCACGAAACAACTACCTCAACCTTTGATGGGTCCACTGCTACCCCATTCTCGGACACTACGTGCCTGAGGAAGTGCACTTCCCGCGTCCAGAACTTTCATTTTGACAACTTCACATAAAGTTGATGCTGTTATAGGAACTTTAAAACTGTCCTCATGTGCTCCGCATAGTCCTCCTCTGACCTCGAATAGATCAGGATATCGTCGATGAAAACAACTACGAACCGGTCCAGGTACTCCCGGAAGATGTAGTTCATAAGCCCCATGAACACGGCCGGGGATTTCGTAACACCGAAGGGCATTACTATGAACTCGAAGTGTCCATATCTACACCTGAAGACCGTCTTCAGGATGTCTCCATCCTTCACCCTCAACTGGTGGTACCCAGATCGTAGGTCGATCTTCAATAACCACACGTCTCCTTTCAGATGGTCGAAAAGATTGTTTATCCTCAGAAGAGTGTAGTGATTCTTGATCATCACCTGATTCAGCCTCGTGTAGTCTATGCACAACCTGATACCACCATCTTCATTCTTAGAAAACAAGACTGGAGCACCCCACAGTGACGCACTTGGTCGAACATCACCCCTCTTCATCAGATAATCGATCTGAATCCGCAACTCTTGTAGCTCCGAAGGTTCCATCCGGTACGGAGCCATCGAAATCGGACGAGCACCAGGCTGCATGTCTATCCCAAACTCAATATCACATCGAGGGGGTGGAGTCGTCACCTCCTTAGGGAAGACGTCCATAAACTCACTGACGATTCTCGGCACCTCCACCATCTCAGCATCCACTGACTCTACTGATAGCTCGACTAACAAAGAGAGGAGGGGTTCCTCTTGTCGGCTGCCCTTCTGACTACTCCGCTCACCTATGAAAGTAGCACGTTGGTCATCCATGTCTGAGAACACAACCCTTCCTCAGAAGCAGTCGATGATGGTACACATAGAGAACAACAAATCGATTCCTAGGATGACATCATATGGTTGTATCTGTAACATTAGTAGATCCCTGACTGACTGATGTGGACCTATCATCAGTCTGCATCCTTGACAAACATATAACAAGTCAGTCTGACCCCCAACTGGTGTGCTCAGCACTAGGGGCACTGGAAGTCTCTCAGCATCTAGACCCAAAGAATGGGCTAGACTGGGTGCAATGGAGGAGTGCGAAGCTCTGGTATCTAACAAAGCATAACGAATGGTGCTAAACAAAATGATCGTACCTCGAACGACCTCCGGCCCTGCTAGAATTGCTGCCTCTATGGTGTGCAACTATCCACGCCTAGCTCCTCTGCCCCTCGGTTTTCGGCCACCTCCCCGACTACGCCCCAGTCTAGGTCCCTGAGGAGCGCCCTGAGGTCAGTCTCCTCCTGGAATGTCTGCCCTCGAAGGAGCGGGAGCTCGCTATCCCTACTCATGCTTATGGAAAGGCCTGGCTGGAAGATACTGTTGGGGAGGGTGCGGGAACTGTCCGCCACTGCCGTACTATACTCGGTCTGGGCACTAACTCTGGAGATGTCCATGACTCCCAAAGATGAAGCACCGTGGTCCTGGTCCCAAAGGAATAGGGTGAGGACCAGGAGACCGGAACTGAAAATGCTGCGGCCTGCTTCCTGCGGGTCGGAACCTGGAGGGTCTTGACGCTGGAGGTCGGGTGATGACAGCATTCCCCTTTGATGGACCCAGCTGGATCCCCTCTCGTGACACACCTCTTAGAGCGTTTATCCTCTCCACCACTTCGGCATTTTTCTAGACCTCCAAGTACATCAGCAGGGTAAAGGGGGTAACAGAATACTGGAGGGAGGGTCGTAGTGCATCCTATAAACCTCTTGCTCGAGACTTCTCATCGGGAAATAGGTCCTAAGAAAAACGTAGGAGGTCTTTTAACTTGATTCCCTGCTCCCTTACTGACATACTCCAATACTAGAGGGATAGTATCTCTTTCCTCTTCTCTACCTTCATCATTTAAGAGAGGAATTCTGCCCAGAACTCCCTCTCGAAATCAGCTCATGCCACCTTACCCTCTCTCCCCTCCCCAAGGTAAAGTGTCTACCACTGATGTGCTGCTGCCCACGTCTGGCTGATGGCTAGAGGAACCTAGTACTCTGTCAGGGCCTGAATTAGGCTGAAGGCTATCACTATCTCATCTAGATAGCCCTACATCTTCATGTCAAGGGAACTACCCTCATACCTCTCACGGGTCTGTCGTTGGAAGGCCCGGAGTGTCTTCTGCCACTGGTCGTCCTCGTCCTCTCGATCAGCTCTCTGCCGACCGGCCAAGGTAGTCTTCTGGGCCCTGATCGCCCGTACCACACATGGTCACCTTCCCGGTGCCATAGCTGTATGGTATACAATGAATGCCTAATCCCAAGTGGTGAAGAATATTGTTCTTAAAAATTCCTTAAACTTCTTATTGATTTCAATTCCCAAAACACCCATGAAATGTGAGAACACAAGTCATTATAATGCATGTACCATTCCTAGGGTCTCTACCCTGAAATCAGTGTGGCCACACATGGTCTTTCGGTAGGTCCAGAGTCCTTGCATTGGATCACGGGGGCCCTAAAATCCCGTGTCCTAGCCAGTCTTCCCTGGCCTAATTCACGCACCAAGGTCACCCGACACTGTTTCCCTCCCTACCCATGAAATCCTTACTGTGCCTAACTCTAGACTCCATCCTATCACTTGAAAACTTTTTCCACTGATATCATTCTGTCACGACCCACCTTCACCCAATGGAGGGAAAGGTTAGTGGACTGCCAGGCCCTTTCTTCTTTAAGTTGAAGGAGAGATAATGACCCCCAAAACACGCCTTCAATAGGTTTCGAAGTGGCGAATAGAAACAAGGGTATAAAATCACACACTAAATGGAAGTCATTACCCTTTTCTTTTAATAGGATCAGTAGATAAGATAGTAAATCCCACAACACCAAACTGAAAGTGCAAAAATGACTAAAGATAAACCATTCCCATATGCATGTTCAAAGGTAAAAGATACAAGTCACAAAACCCCAATGAAAAAAATAATACCAAGAAAAGAAAAGAAACAATAGCAGTTGTCCAAAGGTCCGTGCTAGTATGGTCCCGCGCGATCGCCGATGTCCTCCTGGAAACCGGAAAGCAGTTTTATATACGTCGGGTGAGCATAAAAGTGCACTCAGTACGGAAAAACTAAAGACTCTCGTGCACAAGTGGGGAAATGTACTAATGTCCCATGAGAAGTAGACAACCAACACTATCAAGGAGTTCATCAATCACACTCACTGGCCACACTCACCAAATAACGCAATCAAGGTAATGTATAATAAAATCACATCGATGTTCGGGTACCCCACGCCACATTTCCACTGGTTATTAAAGATATCCTACGCATCGAACCAATCCCGCCATCCTCACCGCAGTCCCACTGCCACACCCGCCCACACACACCTGGGCCATAACCTCACGCATTCCTACTACCAAACCCTTCCCACAAACACCTAGGTCACAACTGTCACACGTAACCACGCCTGAAAACACCTAGGACAAAACAACCACTGTCACGCCCGAAGACACATGGGCTAGAAGATTCACTGCCATGCCCGAAGACACCTAGGCCTCATTCCGAAGACACTTGGGAAACCACCTTCCCACCCACACCTGGGCCAACCACCGCACTACCATGCTCGAAGTTTCTTGGTCTAATAATGGACTTCAGGACATCACATCCTGCCCGAAGATACTTGGTCTATCCGGGAAAGGGAGAAGAAAGGAGCTAATAACCATCCACTAATAGAATTGTTCGGAAAAACACCCTCCCCCATGAAATGGGGGTGTTTGGAACTAAGTTTTCAACTTGGGTGGGGCATGAAAAAGAAACACAAAACTACAAGTATATGTATAGATAACAAGCACTCACCCATGTTTAGGTTTTTCTTCAGCCTGCCTAAAGAACGCAAAAGCACCCATGCCCACATCACAACTCACACCAAACCAGAACCCGTTTGTCCCATACTTGTCTTCATGTTCAGTAATAATGGTTAAATAAGTCTCTGAACCTACTTGGGCTACTAGCAAGCATAATCACAAGACAAGGGAAGAGTACAGTTGAACATCAACTTAGACGTTCACACCGGGTTCCCTTGTAAAGTCATAACCACAAACAGGGACAAGTGAGATCCCTCAATTACTGGAACTAAGGAAAACAACAAGATACTGCCCCATGTTCCCAAAACACAGGAGCCAACGGTTTATCATCAATAGAGGATCCTACCCCAATTCGTGATATAAGCAAAGTAACCACCCGACCAAAAATTCACAACTGAAATCATAACCATATGTTATCCCATCTCCACCCACATCACACAGCAACCGGCCCATGAAATAAAACAACCCAACCACAAATACCAAGAAAAAGTAGGCCCATGCTAGTATTTTCATATTTAAAAGATTTAACACACTCCATGTTTTCAATTTTTGTTTTCTTTAACCAGGGTTATCATAGAAAGGGTTTATCCTGGTGCTTCAATTTATTTAGCCGAATATTCATGATTAACCAAATTTACAAAGTAGAGGTTTACAACCAGAACGCAAGCCATTTTAAACATCCCCAGAGGAAAGGGTTCGTTAGTGCATAGAGAAAGACCACCAATGGCCATGAATTTCAGTAGGCGTAAGCCCACACAATTCATAAAAGAGAAAACAGATCATCATCGATCACACCCCTCCCCTTCATTCCTTAAGATATTTTTATTATCTTCATGAAGGTTTGGTTCATCCAATTATACATAATCTGTAGCGCATCCACCAGGAAGATACACAGAAATGAGTGACGAAGGTAAAACCCTACTTGATTGATCGATGATTGAAGTTTATCTTCATGTGCCACGAACAGGGGATGTGAAAACTACATGGGCGGGCCCTCAGGAACCCAAGTACGAGCAGACGAATCGATCAGAGGTTGATCGATAATAGAAACCTAAAGAGTACCCTTTAGTTTATAAATTCCAGGGACGGTTGTGATAAGAACGCTAAACCACGAAAGAGTGGGGTCGTGGGTTGACCATGCGGCCCCACACGTTCTTAAAGGGTACCCACCCTTGGTGCGGTTTAAACCGACACACACACCAGGTTAATTCCTTAAAGATTTAATTAAACTCCATTTATGGGCGTTATTGGGCTTTTAAATGAGCTTAAAACTCAATTTGTGCAAAAGGAGGCGCTACTGGAAAACCCCATGGGGGTAGGAGAGCCACCGATGGCTGACAGCTACTGGTAGCTGAGATCTACAGGTAGGCTGCAATTACTGGTAGACAGAGCTACCGGTAGGCTGCGGGTACCGATAGCATGGGCTATTGGTAGACTGAGCTACTGGTAGACAGAGCTACTAGTACGCTGTGGCTACCGGTAGACCGGGATACCGGTAGGCCTTCTACTGGTAGTCTAAGGCTACCGATAGGCCTACCGTTAGGGGTCAAACTTCACCAAGATTCCCAGACTACCTAGAACACCCAACATCAAATTTTCACACAAGTAATGGACCCCAAAACCCCGGGCCATTACATAAATAGTGTCCAATAAAATTTTATTTCACTCACAGGATTCCCTCCAACTACACTAACCCAAATACCCATCATTCGTGCCTATTTCAACATTGATTTTGTGGAATCTATGTCAAATAACCCACTTAAATTCCACTGTGAATTGAGAAAAATAATGCAACCCCAGATATTTTAAATATGAAGTTGATAATAAATTTGAACCACTATAAAAACAAAACCATTATTAATGGTTTGTTGAATATTTTATATAGGAGTCATCTAAATAGACCTCCGAATGTGGTTGGTTAAAAATAGATCACAAGGGATCAACTCATAAATTAATTTTATCCCCTAGATAAAATAACTTATCTAGGTGGGGGTCGCTATGTGAACAAGTAGGGAATAGTATTATTCATCTTATGAACGTGGGAATCCCCTTTCTGATACATTTTTACTACAAGATCATGTGGTCATGGTGTTTCCATTTAGTAAGAGGTCTTGGACCTCATCTTTTCTTTTTTCATAGAATGGTCCTCAAAAGATATCCATAAACAACTTTTGGAGATATCTAAACACTGAGATTCAAAATATGAATCTGTGTTATCAAAATGACCCCCTCCTCAAAATAAAAATTCATGATTCCCATTAAATTAATTACCCTAAAAGGTATATGGACTTATAGATTCCAAAACATTTGATAACATATCCTTAAGAATATTCGGTAGTCATTAAACATAAATATAATCCTATCGAATTCAAATATTCTTGATCAACTCAAAACATTCTTTATATGAACTCAGAACAAGCTTATGTTACACAAATCCAATCACAAGGCATGTCATTCATCAATATTTAAGCTACCCTATAATCATCATCACAAATATGGAGACACTTATTAAACCAACCCATCAATATTGATATTTTAAGGTTTCATAAATCACTGTATTATAGGGATTATGGTTATTCAAACCAGAAAAATAAAATAATAAGGGTTGATTGTAATATAATATGCTCCCCACCATCAAAATAACCTACTAAAATTCATTTTCAGTGGTCCAATTACCCACTTGATGGAGTTTTAATATCACCACATCCAATTACATATGAAAAAATCAGATGGTCCTCTTATGGATGACCTTTATGAAATGTTCTCATCCACAACTAATAATGATATAACACATCACTTGATAATGATGTATTAACCAAAATTAGAATCTTGTGATCATCCAACACCCTCATAGAAGTTTAGACCCGACACTCAAATAGTTTTCCTAGATGGATCCTCCGATAACCAAACTAACAAGCATGTTCTCGCCTTGAACACTACTGAATCTCAATTTAAAGAACCCTAAGATAATATTCAATTCCATCTCAATACTGATATCAATGTAAAATTTATATCAACCCCAATGTATGTACCCAAATGTAGGTCTTAAAAATTTAATAATAATAAACATGATTTACTAACTCACCATCAACCACATGCCACCTAAACTGTCTAAGGATTAATTACATCACACTCATGACCCATCCAATATAAGGGTTATACTTCAATGATTGATAAGATAATATTTTCCAAATTTTTATCCCCATAATTTCTATACTCAATAAACCATTGATCTTTATTGATCTCTTAATACATAAATGAAACCTTGATCCATTTCAAATGCCACCTATCTCTATAGTGGAACATTTCCCATTTCACATCAATGATATAAGAAACCACGACTGTATGAATCTTAGAACAATTTATGTCATTATTCTACACAATTTATTGTTTTAAAATAAAATTAATTTGAACTATAAAAACATGTATTTACCCACATGATATCATCAGATTTCAATGAATATATTCTCCTTTATTAACAGTTAACTTATACTGACATAGAATACTATTTTTCATAATTTATCTTACCATAGAAAAACACCAATTCAATGAGATATTTCATGTGAAAGGAACATAGAAAAAAAAGACTCATGTGGCTTTTGGTTTCACATTATTTGACCTTTATAATGGTGTTCAATATTCCTCATTGTCAAAATTAGGCATACCAAATACTATGTATGGTTCATTATCGACATACTTAGGACATATTAAGTCCTACTTATTCATTTTCATGGTACATACATCTAAATCACATACCATAATTGTGAAATTATAATCTCATTGACCTAGAAGTTCCTTAGTATTTTTATAGGCAAGCCTAACTTTTCACTAAGTAACATGCCACTCACACTATCAACTGCCAACATAAGAATAGCTAGTAAATAGAAAAGAGTCTTCTTAAAATCTATACATTCATGATCTGGCCACATTGGATTATAATTTAGAACCACATCAGGAACTACATCAATCATTTACCATCCTAGTAATCCTATCAATCATTCCCTATAAAATTAAAAAACTATTCCATAATCATTTCAAGTTCTTCTCATCACTAAATATCATGGAATATATATGAATACATCACATATATATCACTAATCATGTATCAATATCATAATATAAATCATATCCCCATATTTCTTATCTCTACATCATTCACATAATTGAGATAACCTAATATTGGGTTAACCTCAATCATATAACCCTAATCAACAAAATACAAAGTTGTATCTCAAAGAACAATGATTTTCACATACTCCATAAACTATTTCTCATATAAAATACAACTAATCTAGAATATAAATATAATAATGTTTTTATCATAATGTGGTTCTCGATCGACCACCCTCCCCATGTTTTTCTCTTATCCATACCAAACATCACAAGCCTTATCCTCAACCTATTGGAGAAATGAACCAAACTAGTCATCTACATATGAGACTACCCCCTCAAAAATTCTACCATTAAAATATATATAATAGAATCATTCCATAATAATATATGTAAGTGATAACATAGGCACATGGTCCAGTTAGGTATAATTCCACTACAAATATATATAGGTAAACACAAAATAGGTTGTTATTGATAATTTATATAATCTTTCCCATTTTTCAATCACACCCAAGGGGATCATCAAAAAGTCACCCATTTATTATACCAACCCACCAGGGATCCTTGTATATCTATTACAACAGGTACTAAATATCCATCATCAATCATCATATTACCATATAATCTACAAAACCTCCCATCTATGAAAAAATATTGTGTTTTAGTTCAATATAATTTCTTGAAAAAGTTATATGTGATGTTTCTATAAAAAATAATGTTCATAATTTAGATTAGTGAACCCTCATTTCTAGTGATATCAACCATGGAAATGCATAATAATTTCACACTTGTCCTACATTCCATAGATAATTCATGAACATGAGACTCTCCCCAATATTATGATAGTCAAGACGTCATAAATCATAAATCAAAAATTTAAATGTGTCATGGTAGGTTAAATTATTCAATTATAAAATAAGTTATTAATAATAACATAACTATAACCCTGATAACCTACTATTTAATTCAGAAAATGTGTTCCCAATGTACCGGTATATGTTGAATCACAATCTCTAACACAAAAGAATTATATGCTGACTGATTCCCTAAATTGTTTTTTAATAAAAAATTATTTCATACCACATTGTAAAGTCCCATACCCACTACTACTCATCTTAGTTAGGAACAATGACTGTACGATGAAATCAAGAACATCTATATATATTCTAGAGGGTGATTACTAGAATCAAGGATCTAGGGTATTACTGTGGGGTGATTATATACTCATATCAATGTAAAACACAATGAAAAAATAACTAAATAAGATACATGATAATGAATCAATGTGTGGATATGAAATAAATCATATATGTGTAATATAAAATAATGTGTCAAAATATATTGTCATTTATAAATATTATTATATAAGAATACATCTGATAACTAACCACTGGACAAATTACATATATAAGATAAATAAAATGACAAAAATAAGGGTCTTAACTACTATCATTTATCGTCATTATATCTCTTTCTCCATATCCCATTAATAGAACCCTTTTAGATAATGAAGCATAAGATCTATACACTACCAAATACTATATATAAAATCATCTTCTTGGGTACCCATGTTACATAAAATGATAAGAATTTCCTAAGAACAACTCATTAAGGAAAAACTAATAGGGTCCCAAATATAAAAAGTAAAGTAATGTATTCACATGTGATATTATAATAAAAATATATAAATAAAATAAAAAGTCATAATTAAATTGATAAATTAAATAATAGGGCTCTAAAGTTTGACACATTATCAAAAATATATTCTCTTACATGTGTTGAGGTTTTATAAGATTCAAGGTGTTTATAAGAACACAAAATTATCATGTGAGATACTACATAACTCGAAACTAATATAGTTGATAGTGAAAAAAAACATATCTTAAGATGTATCATAGAAATCCCATATCATATCAATATTAAAAAATAATACAAAGAGGTAATACAATAAATTCCATTAGTATATGGAATAAAATGGATTCATAGGAGGTAATCCTATGTAGTATTATGGTATTCAACATAATTATAATTACTAGGTGGTAGTATAATAATATCTAGTGGTATCAGGAAAAAGATGATTTTATGAGGTAATCCAAGATATCCCAATAGTATCAGTTATAAGAATATTCCAAGGAGGTAATCATAGGATGTACAATAGTATATATAATACCTAGAAAATATATTTTAAAATAATACTATGTTTGAAATATTGCTTTATATTCAACCCAAATTCATAATTTAATGTGATATATAATTTTAAAAACGCCAACCCATGTTTCCCGAAGTCGGTGTATACTTTATTACATTAGAATAATATATAAATAATTACACACTCAAGGACTAAATGGTTTAGTATTCATGGTAAACTAGATACATATTTAATTCATCCATTAAAATAGAATTCATCAGATACAATATAGACAGAGTAAAATGTATATATCTATGAACTCAATCAAGATTTAATTATTCATATTCTAAGTAAATAAAAGAAGAGAAGGGTGAGATAAAATTATCTGTAAGGGTTAGATATTGAATAATCTATCTTGAATCAATAATGTGTAATAATTATGGAAAGGTAAATTACTGAACACATATTATATTTAATCAATAACATGTTTTTCCTGAAAAAATAATGAATAGTCATTATGAAAATGTAAATAATTGGAAAAAATTCCATTTAATTGAAAGAATCAGTAAAATCCGTATCCATAAATAATTCCCTAGTAAAAATATCATGGGTAACAATTACTGAAGTGATAATGAGGGAAATATTTAATATTGGACTCCGTGATCTCAGAAATCATGGTATCTATAATTTCATGACATTTTAGAAGGATGTTTAATCAATATGGTTAAAAACCTCATTTAATTTGGAAAAAAATTATCTCATGAGACTTAATGACGCAATGAATGGCCATATAATTTATAGCCCCACATGTCACTACATATCCAACACATTCCTCATATATTGAAATGATTGATTTAACTGAAGAATAAATATAGATTTAAAAAAACTCCATATTGATTAAAGAATAAATATTTATCAATAATTCCTATTTCAATCAAATAATTTCCAAAAGTGAAACATATGTACAAGTGATATATTTATTCAGCAATAATTTTATCCATCATACAAGAATATAGATATTTAAGAGTAATAAAATATCCAATGATCACATGTATATGAATTATTCAATGGATGGTATCATTAAAACATGTACCTAGCTTTGAATAAGATAAAAAATATAGGTTTTTCATTGATGAAAAAGTACCATAAAAAGATAATTAAAAAAATTTGTGTTGAAAATATATTTTTGACATTGAAATTCACTACTAAAAATAAATTAAAAAAATACAAAAAGAAAAATTTTTCTTCTAAATTAATCTTGTAACCCTATAAAATATTATTCATATCAATAAGGTGTCATGAAGGTGGAAAAATATTCTAATTCCATATAAGGAAAAAAATCATTCCATATTTTTTATGGATAATTCACAAAGTACCTTGTTTTGAAAATGAAATAAGAATTCCTTTCAAACCATTTTGTAAAAAGTTAAACATGTTTAAAAACTAAATTAAATAATTATAGGATAATAATACAAAAATTATATAAATAATATCATAAAACAAGGACATGGAAGATTAATATTTCCCAAAGAGGAGTCAAACATAAACCATCTTAAATAAAAAATATATTGTGAAATAAACTATTACAAAATGGAATATTTTGAATTTAATTCCACATGAAAGAAATTAGATCAAATTATTCTTTAAATACCATGTCTATAAAGATATTAATAATATTTTATATCAATGGTTTAGTAAATACACTACACAAAATAAATATGTGGTGAATATGAAATACGTCTCACATGAGTAAAAGTGAGATGAAAAACTCATACATTATGTCTGAATTCCATCATACTTGTCATAAAATCCAATATAATAACTATAAATATATGATAAAAATATAAATAAAACATTATCACATATTTGAAAATTATATCATTTACTTATATCCTTTATCACTTGTTTGTTATCAATTATTTTTTAAATTCAATGTTCTTGATGATATTTTATTTGTTCTTCATGTATATTTTGGTTTGGTAGTTTCATTACATATACTTTTATAAATTATTAATCCTATAAATAAAGTTAATAATTATATAAATATCATATATTTTCCATATTTATATCGTTATAATTTCCCTTGTAAAGTGCTGATTAAAAAATACACTATTGTGAGGAGACGGTAAGTTAAATGTACACACGCGTGATGCTTTCACTTTTTGCATGATGGAAAAAAGGAATAATTTGTTTGTCTCATAATCATAATAAAAACAAATTATATACATGATACTGGAGTAATTAATTATGTTGTAAACAACACCTGAAGAAAATGTATAATAAGAAATAATATTGAAAGACATGGAAAATAATATTTCCTCTTCTTCACGGACTTCATTTTTAAATTCCATTATAGGACTTAGGGTTGGTATTTCAGATGGTCCATAACCTCATTACCTTTTATGAGGATGTTTATAAGAGTAAATTTATGGTTTTAGTTGATATATATGGCTCGCAGCATTGTAAAGAAGTGAAGGAAGGGGTTCCCTTTTATAGTTTAGGTTAGGGGTGTAGAATTCTCGTCTCAAAAGCCACTGGAAGGGTTCTTTGAGACAATATGGCCATATAAAATCAAGAGAATCAACTGAATTCTAGAGGCTACTGACTAGTAGTGACGGCCTTTTTAATGTGTCCTCGGGGAAGACTATTCCCTCGTACTAAATACATAACATAAAACAGAAGAAAACTAGTTGATGATAATTAACTAAAGCATATAAATAATCAAACTACCAAAGAAGAAAATAAATAAACTCAAATGAATAAATAATAAGTGAAAAAGTAGATAAATTAACTATATACACAATGATGTCATGCAATGATGTTTGTACAAAAATGAGAGTATAAAAATTAGTAATACAAGCATGGAATCCAAGCTATAATAAAAACTACATGAAGTGAAACAACGTGATTAAGAGCAGAAGTTTGGTCCTCTACCCCCATGATCCATCCTAATCAAAATCTAAACTCAGTAATTGGAGGAATTATACTTCCCATTATCCCTACTTACATATATAAAGTCTACTCGGGTACAAAATAGTGCCTGAGCAGGGAGTGAGATAAAATCCCAGTTGGATATCACCCACGGTGTCTAAACCATTCCATTTTGTGTTGTACATAATAGAAGTATGAAAAAATATGATAAAATTAAGAAATAAAATATCCATAATAAAGTAAATATATCTTTTTCCAGGTCATAAATGACACCCGATTCATATCACCTACTTTGTCTCAGGCCAGGAGACTGAACATGGTGCACGTAATTAGAAAGATGCATATATGTATATAAGAAGGATAGAAATAAAAAGGAAGATAAAATGAACAATACCCAAAGATTGTTCTTTATCTTGAGGTCTCGTTTATGTGTCAACAAAGTGTTCTTCAAGACCAAAAAAGTATCACAATTTACAAAGGAACCCAAGGCTTCATAAATAAACACATTACACGCATCATTATTATTATTATGTTCATGTTGTATATTTGGAGTCTAGGCATGTCCTGAAGGTATCACTATGGTGCATCCTTCAAGTAATCCAATAGCACTAAGACAATCCAAGTCAATATTCCAAAAGACCATTTATTGCTCGAGGAATGTCTTTATCATGAGTCTTTCCCAGTATCGCACAGAAGGGGCCAAGTATCACCTGAGGCATGGCGTAGACACTTTTCCAACAGGTTTTTCCCTGAATTTCCCTTTGGGTACTAGTATCACTCACAAGTATTTTAGAAACCCAGGGAAACCTGAATCTAGAAAATCCTAAGACATGGTCTCCCTAGGGTAATTTCTAACTGGTCAAGAATAAAGAGCCCTTGTTTGGTCCTTAATATGGAACACATGTTATCTCACCACCCTGAATTTAATTACTTTTCAATGAAGCATATATCATTCGATATGCGTTTAAAATTTCAACAAAATAATATGAGAAACTCAAATCCATATACTAATGATCATTCTAGTAAACCGGTTACTTACAATGAAATTTATTATTGAATACAAAAAAACAAAAATATCGCTTTTATAATTATACACCAGTATAATAACTTATCAAGGAATAAAATAATTCTGCATAATTTATCCAACAAGACACAAGGATAATAATTCACAATTATCCTAAATAATTTAATTTAATTAAAAATCAACAACATGGTTCACACAAAAAATTCAATTAGTTAATTTTATTAATTTATGTCAAATAAAGAATAGGATAAGAGCATCAGAATACCTAAAGGGGCATCCAATTATGTTGCAACAATTTAAATGTTTAGATTATCTCAAATAATGGTTCAATGATTAGCAAATCAGTTTATTTTATTTAAAATAGGTAAAATTAAACATCACTAGTAGGTAACAATGAGTGGCACAATGTGTGATATTAAATACACAATGAAATGATGGGAAAGAGAGTCGACACCCACCCCTGTACACAGAGAGGGTCTTATTCTTAAAAGAAATCCTTGATTTGATCTAAAATGAAAGAAATGACATGATTTTAGATATACCTCTATTTCCAATAAAATCCTTCCATGACAGATTGAGTGACAGATTTAGAATGAGATTGAACAATTCAGGGTGTGTGAATTTAGACTTAAATTAACAATACTATGTACCAGACAATATAAAAATTAGAGGATAAATGAGACTCTAGTGATAACACAAAGGATGATAAGGGTGGTGTGCACCACCTAGACAGTAGAGGTGCTCCAGACACAAGAGAGGGGGAGAAGAAGAGTAAACACGAGAAAAAAGTAAATCGGGAAAAGGAAAAATAAGAAAAAAAGGAAAAATACAAAAAGGAATATAAAAAGTAATTACATAAATTAATAAAATGAAATTGGATTAAGAAATAAAAATAATTAAATAGAATGGGTTTACTCCATTTTAATCAATCTTAATTTATCTCCAACTATTTTTATTTTTATTATTAATTTTTATCAACTACTTTAATTCTTTTTCACTTCCTAAAGATTTATTTGTAATGATTTTTTCATTTAATTATTTTAGCCTGAAATTTATTCTAAGGCATGATGTAAAATTTTACATAAGACCTGATAATTTTTTAATTAATTTAAATATCCACATCGGACTGCAATAGGGTGTTTGGGCATGCTCCCTGAGTTCCATTATGAATCCTGAAATGAACAAATAAGGGTTTGTACTCTGATTAAAGGTGGGACGTTACAACCTCCTCTCCTTACGACAAATCATCTCAGAGTTTCCCTTCTGTGGGTAGTGGATCGTCCTCTAAAGAATGTTCTAGCCACTATGAACATACATCGGTCTCCCAATCCAAACTCTCATATTTAATGTGTCCATGTATTCATAACTCCAAGATTAATGGAACTGACCTATATTGGAGAACCATCATGCGAAGGTCGATGATACATATTGTGTGCTCCTTAATGGATGCAACCTCTTTGAACTTGATGTCATCGGGATCAAAAGTGTGAGTTGGTTTTGGATGATACTGTAGAAGTTGAGAAACATGGAAGTCATCGGGAATGACATGATTCCTCTGAGTTAGATATATCAGATAGGACATCAGCCCAAACATTTCCATTATCTCAAATGGATTGACATATCACAGTGATAAATTCCCACATATCATGACATGCCTGTGACCCACCCTTGGTGAAACACACATAAAGACATGATGTCCCTCCTCGAACACCAAATATCTCTGATGATGATTGGTATAAGATTTATGTCAAGAATGAGATGTATTCATATTCTTCTGAATCATGTGAACTTTCTCTGAAGTATCCTAAACAGGATGAGGGCCAAACAGAGAAACCTCGCCTACTTATGTATAGCATAATGTTGAATAGCACGGTCTACCATAGAGAGACTCATACTGATCCATTTTAATTGCCATATTGAAACAGTTATTATAGGTAAACACGACAATAGAAATATGATTCTCTTATGAACCTCAAAAATCAAGGATACATGCTCGTAGGATATCCTCTACCACTCGTATGGTCTGCTCGGACTTCCCATCAATCTGAGGATGATATAAATTACTCAAGGGAACCTTAAAACCCAACACTTTCTACAACCCTTTCCAAAACCATAAAGTAAAGAGAGAATATATGTCCAAGAAATTAGGCCGAAGTACACCATGAAGTCACGTTATCGCCTAGATATACTATCTTCCCAAATCATTAACAGAAAGGTACTCCGGGATAGCAAATAAGTTCATGTCATTGGTAAATCTATTGAAAATCACCCACAGCGCATCATTGCCTCCAACATATCTTGGAAATCCTATAACAATCACCATGGTGATGTCATTCCATTTCCACTTAGGAATGGATTGAGATTGTAGAAGTCCACCAGGTCATTAGTGCTCTGCCTTCACCTACTGAAAGGTACAACACCGAGTGAGGAAACCTGCTATATTCATCATTATACCAGGTCTCCAGTATTGAATACACTTGTGTATTTATATATTGATAAGTACCAGATGAACCACCCCAACTAAGGTATGATATTACACAATCATATCTTCCTGTATATCATAAGGCTCCTATACATAGCCACAGTAAAGCAGAGTTTCACTACCATCAACAACCCAGTATGGTGGATGGTTCTCTTCTGTATTGCTTTCTCTCAAAATTATCCCCTATGGATCAGATAACTGTCACATACGATATTTCTCCAGAAGAAAGGATTTCACTGTAAGATCTTTTAGAATTGATTTCCCATGTTGTTCCTAAACCTTCAGATGCATCTCAAAAAACAAAGCAATCATCTACCACTCACTGATGGCTTCTCGGAATGCTTGTGTCTGCATCATACAGCCTAAAGCATTAACTACAACATTTCCCTTCCTTGGGGTATTAAAAATTTCAAAATCAAAGGACTTAAGGTATGAAAAACACCTACGTTTCATTAAATTTTAGTCTTGTTGGGTGATGATGTATTTCAAGATTTTGTGATCTGTGTAAACAACGAACCTCCCACCCAAAAATTAGTGCCTCTAGTAGCATAAAGCATATACAACGACTCCAAACTCAATGTCATGTGTAGGATAGTTTCACTCATGAGGTCTCCAAAGATGGGATCCATAAGCCATGACTCGATCACCCAGTATCAAAAATTTACCTATTCTAAATCCAGAAGCATCACAATAAATATTATAGATTGTGACTGGATCAGGGAGAATTTAGATCAACACTAAGGTTAGTCGTCGGTTTATCTCCTAAAAATATTTTTCCCAAGTATCTGACCAGATAAATTGCACACCCTTCTTATTCTGGGTTGTAAGAGGTGTTGTTAAGAAGAATAAATCATAGATGAAATGACTGTAATATCCAGTAAGTCCCAAGAAATTTTTTATGTTGAAAACAATTTTTGGAAGATCCCATGACACTAAAGTGATCACCTTTTTTGGGACGACTGAATTTTCTACCTCAGATAATATATTACCCATGATGTTAACCTTATCAATCCAGAAGTAGTATTTACTGAGCCTTTCATATAGCTGGTACTCTCTCAGTGTACTAACCATGATATCAAGATGGGTTGCATGGCTGTGTTTGGAACAAGAATACACCAAAATGTCATCAACATAAACCACCACACAGGAATCAAGTTATGGGTGAAAAACTCAATTCATTATATCTATAATGATTGTTGGAGTATTCATGAGTCCAAATTGAATAACCAGTTACTAGTACAAGCCGTACTTTCTCCAAAAATCGTATATTGTATATGAGATGGTGGCACATGCACCTGGTGATATCCCATCCTCGGATGAATCTTTTATAAAATATATCCTCCTCAGAGCTAGTCAAATACATCGTCGATACGAGGAAACATATTTCAATTCTTTACTGCAAGCCGGTTGAGCCGATGGTAATCGAGTCAAAATTTGTGTGTGCCATCTGACTTCTTATTGAAAATAACTTGTTAACCCCACGAAGATGTGCTAGGTATCATAAAACCTTTATCAACGAGGTCTTTAATATTCTTTTTGAGTTCATGTTTCTCTATAGGTTTCATCCTATATGGAGGAATAGACATTGGTGCCGCACCTAACACTAGCTTAATGATGAACTCCACATCTCTCATAGGAGGTAAGATAGAGAAATACAAAATGGAATAAATACCTAAAATAGTCTCCAATGAGAGGAAAGTCCACTAGTTGTGTTCCCTGATCGCTCATGAAGGGACTTTCTAATGGAGTTGTCACTCTTCATAGTCCTACACATTTAAGTCCAGCTCAATCTGCCATCGTATAACATTCTCCTTTGTGTAGATTTAAGTCTCCCTAAGAGGATGTGAAGCAATGTTGATGATGAGAAAAATCCACATGGGCACAATAATGAGTGAGATAATTCATAATAATAATGATGTTTATGTCATACATATAGAGGATGAAAATATTCCAAAGGAAACTATACCAACCTATCTTAAGGAGAACTCATTCCACTAGCATATTCCATTTTTCCTAACCACTATTAGAGAATTGATATACATGACGCCATGAAGGTACTCAATTGTAAAACCAATGCACTTAACAAAAGATGAAGATTAAAAGGAATGTGATGCAATAATATCAAAAAAGGTTATAAAATTTAGTAAAGGTTACTAGAATAGTACCTCTAATTGTTGATGGTCATGCATTGTACTCCATTGGTTCTGGTTACACTACATACATAAGACCTAAACTAGGTCCTTGAGATGATGCCTGACTGGCCTAAGCAAGTCTTCTCTACTAACACATAAATTATGGGACATTTTTTCCCCAACGACATCCTCCAATATTACCTCGACCCAATCTTCCTATTGAAAAATATCTTCCAGCATGTTGTGGATTCATAGATCACATACCTGATAGAGGTGCTTTTACAGATCCTTTTCTACTAGATGATGTTGAGAATGATTTTTACAAATGTTAAATGGGTCAAATCTTTCTGCAAGCTCGGCACTCCATCAGGTCTCTTGTGCACGAAGGCTTCTTATGGAAAACTCTGTTGCACTGATGACATGTTATAGAACTATCAAAACATACTGCTTGGCTAGGATTTCCTCTATGTGCACTTTCAAAATGGTGCTTCTTATTTCCTGTAGAGCTATCTCCCTATCTCAGAACTGAACTTCCTAGGATCACAAGTTTAACTTCCCTGATATTTCTTTCTAAAATGAGGGCATGATTCATGATCTATGTAAAAGTGGTCAAATGATATATTTTCAATTGGGATCTAATTTTATATTAAATTCCTTCATCAAAACATCTCGTAGTTCTGGGTGTGTCACCAGTCATAGATGGGGAAAATGATGAATCTCAATGAAATGAGTAGAATACTATAATAGTATCATTGAGCCCTATTGATGATATAAAAATTCCCTAGCATGGTCATCTCTTAGTTTATGTAGAAATAAGTGATCAACGAAAGTTGTTTCGGAGTATTTCAAAACCATGTCTCTGGTGTGTTCGGCCAGAGATATAACTTCCCACCAATGCTTGCAGGAGTTGCAAAGCATGTAGACTAAAAGTTTGAACCTTAGCTCTGTAATAATTACAAGATTGTAAAAGATATATTTATTGACTTCTATCTATGACTATACAGCATGAGGACTGCCACTCCCCAAGAAGTTGGGAGGGTTCTGTAGTAGGATGACCCATGTGAGCTCTTCCATATACGGGGAAGGTCTGGGAGTATTCTGTACTGACTCCATAAACCTAAGGAGATTATCCCTAAACTGAGTGTCAGGTCCCATTAGAAGATCAGTTGGAGGTGGTACCACATGGGGTACTACAGGTAACACTATAGGAGGCACTACAAGAGGCACCTTTGGTTTTTCAAGACCCACCATCTCTGGTGTGTGATAATTCTCACCCTCATGAGGCACAACATGAAGACATCACAAAGGCATTGGTATACAATATCCAAACACACATCTTTAGATAGAATTCTTAACAGAATAATAATACATTAAATGGTGAAATTAGGAGGGAAATAATATAGCCTACCTATTAGAACACACAACAGGAAGATTCTCACTACAAGCAGATATGGCATGGAAATATGGATGTCATTTTAATCCTATAGTGCCTAAAATGATGAATGTAAATGATTTTCTATTATATCATTAGGATGATATGTGTAAAACATTATCTCAATAATAATAATATCAAAAATATCATAAAATAAGTGTGTCACTCAACTGTGAATCATATTAACACTAATTGACACAATCAATCACTACAATCCCAACCCATGAATTTGGTTTTCCCCTGTACATGGGTTAGCTACATCCAAGCATATGGTTTGTTCCAAATCATTATATTCTACTATTTTATAGAACCCAAATAGTAATAAAAGGGAAAATTTCTTTTGATAATACTATGTAGCATCCCCATCTTGAAATCCTCTAGAAGGGTGCTCCGATCAAGGTGGGCCACATAACCTCAAGAGTATCTTCCAAAATGCCAATGGCTGGAAACTAATTGTGAAGGAATTCTTAACATTTCCATTGGAAAGACGATTCCCTCATAGGTAATAGTTAATATACAGTGAAGAAAACCAGTTGATAAAAAATAGTGGAAGCATATATATAATCAAAATCCAATAGAAGAAAAAAAACCCCAACAGAATAAATAATAAGTGAAGGAGCTGATAAATAATCGTGGTAATGATTAATGGCTAGATATGATGTCTATTGTAAAATAAGGGAATGAAAAATATGAATAAATCCGGAAATCAAATCTATAATTAAAACGACATGAAGTGAAACAAATGCATCTTGAGCAGATGCTTGGTCCTCTACCCCAAAGCTCCATACTAAGTTGTAATCTCCACTCAAGGATCGAAACTACTATACATCCTGTTTATCCTACATGTGAACATAAAGTCTACGCAAGGACTAAATGGAGTCCGAGCTGGGAGTGTGATAAAATCCTTGAAGGCTGACACCCATGGTGTCTAAACCGTTCCATTTCATGTTATAGACAAGAGTATTTTTCCAACATATGGTAAAAGTAAGCAAACAAATCAACATAATAGAATAAGTATATCTTGGTCCGGGTCCTCAATTCCACCTGTCCCATTTCACCTACTTTGGACCAAGGTGAGAATCTGAACACGGTACCTATAATAAGAAGGATTAATATATATTTATATATGCTATAAATAAAAAGGTAGACAAAATGGAATAATACCCCAAGCTTGTTCTTTATCTTTCGGTCTACATAATATTCAACAAAGTGTGCTTCAACCACCAGAAATATTTTACAATTTGAAAAGGAAACAAAGGCCTCATCAATAAATACTTTCCATGAATCATTATTATTATAATGTTCAAGTTGTAGAATTGGAGTCTGATGTCGTCTTGTAGGTATCGCTATGGAACATCCTTCAATTAATCTAATACCACCGAGCCCATCCAAGGTAATATTGTGAAAGACCATGTATCATTCAAGGCAATGCTTTATCAAGAGGCCATCATGGTATTGAACAGAAGGGGTCATGTATCACCTTAGGCATGGAATATCCAATTTTCCAATAGTTCCATCCCTTAATGTCTCTTTGGGAACCATTATCACTCAAGAGTATTTTAGAAACCCAGGAAACCCTCATCTAGAAAATCCTAAGGCATCACTCCCTAACATAATGTGTAACTATTAAGTAATGGAGAGTCCTTGTGTAGTGAATAATAAGGAACTCACATTGTCTCACCGCCCTTAATTTAATTAGTTTTCAAGAAATCAGATATCAGAGGATATGCATTTATAATTCCAAGAATATAATATAATCAACTCAAAGCCACATACTAATGATCATTCTATTCGTGTAGTTATAGCCATGGTAATTTATCTGTGAATATAGAAACAATTCCCATATCACCTATATAATGGCGTAGAATAATAATAACTTAACAACGAAGAAAATCATTAGGCACTATTTAACTAACATGTCTGATGATTCATGGTTCATAATTATCCTAAATAATTTATTTTAATTAAAACTCAACAGTAGGGTTCACATAACATATACAATAAATTAATATAATTAATTTGGGACTATCTAAATATAGAACAACAAAATTGGAATACCCAAAAGGGTATCTAATGATGTTACAATAGTTAAATATGTTATATTATCTAAAAAAAGTGTTCAATGATCAATCAAGAAGTTTATTTAATTTAGAACATGTAATATTAAAAATCGTTGGTAGGCACTGACGAGCGTCACAATGTGAAATTTTAAATATGCAACAAAATAATGGTAAATAGATTAAACGCCCAACCTTGTACTCATAGAGGATCCTACGCTCAGTGTTGATCCTTCATTTGACCTAAAACAGAAGAAATCAGACTATTTTTGAAAAAAACACAATTTATGTTAAAATCCTTCCGTGACAGATTGTGTGAAGGATTTACAATGAGATCAAACAATTATTGGTGAATGAGGATAGCCCTACTAAGAGCTTCATTACAGACCATATGACATGAAAATCGATGGAGAAATGAGACAGTAGCAATCAACCAAAGGAGGATGAAGGTGGTGCGCACCACCCAGTGGGGGGTGGTGGGCCATGCATATGAATGGGGTAGTGGAAAAGAGAAAGATAGAAAAAAAAGTAAAAGGAATAGAAAATGAAAAATAACAAAATAAAAAAAAATAGAAAAATGAAAATAAAAAGGAAATAAATCAAATAAATAAATGGAATTAGAGGTAGAAATAAACATAGTTAAATAAAATGGGATTACCAAAATTTAATCATTCTTAATTCCCCTCCAAATGTTTTTATTTTATTATTGAATTTTATCTCCTTTTTAAATTCTTTTTGACATCCTTAGTATTTATTTAAATCTTTTTTATTTTTAATTATTTTTATCCCGAATGTTACGCTAAGATACGAGGTGAAAATTTTTATAAGGCCTGATCAATTATTTAAGTAATTTAAATAGTTGTCTCGGACCCGCAATATGTTGCGCAGGCACGCAGCATGTGTTCCTTTTAGGATTTAGACAAGAAAACATAATACTTCATACCTTGATCAAATCCAGTGTGTTACACAGGGAACTTTTGGAATTTCCAAAAATATGAAAATATAATACGTAACTTCTGGAGAAATCCTCTTCCAGATGGACTATAAATTTATATGGGATGAAATTTTTTTACATATCAAATTACTATTTACTTATTTAATATTTTTTATTTGTTTTTTAATATTTTTATAAAATATTAATCCCATAAAATATCAAAATTTTCAATATTGATATTATTCATTATATTTACAATAAAACATTATAAAAGTATAATTAAACCAAAATAATTTATTATATCCTAAACATTTCATGTAAATATATAGGATTCTTGGATCACCTTAAATATTTGAATTTATGTTACTTCTATTATTCTTAATAACATTTAATTGATTATTCAATTAATTAAATTATTACAATAACATCGTTGGGTAAGAATTTATGTTAATTATTTTTTACTCAATATTTAAAATAAAATACAATGATGAAGATAAATAGTTTAGTTTTAAAAATCATATTTATAGTTTAAAATATCATTTTGTACAACTATTATTAAAAATAATGTTGTTATTAAGAACTAGAGAGTGACTTGTTTTCCTTTTCATTAAATAATATACTATAATAGTCATAATCTCATTAAAGTGGCCACAAAAGGTCATAAATTCAACCATAGGATGATTATTATTGGGATATACCTTTAGAATAATAATTAGGTAATTTTTTAGGATATTTGATGGTCTGTATGATTTTATTTCAAACCCAAATTACTCGATTTACCCTTATTGTGGCAATAAAATTACTATAGTGACTATTCATAATGAAAAAATAAATTAAATGAACTATTTAATAAATTTTTACCCACAAATTAAAAATATGGAATACATTTTTTTTGAAATAAAATAAATTTGGTTGTTAGAATTTAATTTAAAACTAATCTCTTAAAAATTAATTTAAATTTTTTTAATGAATAATGCATTTATATGCCAAAAAATGTATTAAACAGAAATAAGATATAATGATCATTAAAATTTAATTAATTAAACTATATAAAAATTAAGATTACTTATGTTAATTTTATATAAAATTCAATTTATAATGTTAATTTTTAATATTTATAAAATGACAGTATTATAAAAATTTGTATTTTTTACTATTCATAGGAAAATCAATCTTTTAACAAAAGTACAAAAAATTCACCCTAAGATAAATTTAATATTGCGATTTAAAAAAGTATATTACATTTAGAAAATAATTTTAATATATATTATAGAACATGTTATGATATTCACTCATAAAAATAAAGAAAACCATTTTATATGAAAACATATATTTTACAAGTAAAATGACTTTACTAAAAATTAAGTTCTTATGCACAAATAATTAATTAATATTTTAAAAATGAGTGTGCCAATTATATATTTAAAATTTTGGTTAATACAATGAATTCCCTCTAGTATAATTACTACGTTATTATGATCACATAATAATATTTCATTATGATTTTATGTAGGGTGTTTTGTATCTTGTACTCTATCAGACATAGTGTTATTTTAAAATAACATAAAGTAAAATTATTCTATCCATTAATAACTTTTTTCCTCGTAGTTTTAACTTATTATTTGTAATCAAGGGTTGAACATTGTAAAATATGTTTTTGTTAATCATTCATTTTAAAAAATGTTAATTAAATTTCTTCTTCAAAAGAGGGAAATGGAATTGTGAAAGAGATAACAAAACTAGGTTTTCAAAAATGATAACATTATTGGTAATTGAAAATATTTATATAGAAGATAGAACTCATTCCCAATGACTAATTGAGAGTGATATAGAACATGGTAATGAAAAAATTTAACCATCATAAAATAGTAAATCATTGATTTGTTAAATGGATAATGATTTCTCAATATGAAATGTAAATGGATATCAATTTTGTTCTAACTTCTATGGTTGAGGAGTTATTTTACTTCCAAGAGTAAGAAAATGAAGAAATATTCATACATTAAATTTATTGATTCATCGTTCAATAAATTTCAACCCTAAAATCATCTTTTGGTTGTGATTAAATCTATTTACACTTCATCGCTTATTCTAAGAAATGGGTATTCATGATGAATATTTCATGCACTGTGTACATTAATGAATCATATCATCAATATGTCATTTCATCAGCCTCTAAATATTTATTGAAACCAAAATGGTTAGTATATATTATAAAATATGATAAATCATACCTTAACCTAAATATAATATACAAAGATTAAATTAATTCATTTCCAGAGCAGTTATACTTAAGACTCCTCTAAAATATTACTGAAAATATTTGAAATCCAAAATTTTGATCAAAACTTTATCCCTAGAAACAATAAAGTTGTTCATAATTCCACCTTCTTAATATGTAAATACATTAATAAATTATCCTCTTAAAATGGAGAAATAACATGAATAAACATGAAACATAAATGAAAACACATATCATTTCATGAATTAAAAATCTCATTATTCGAAAAATAAAATCATAGATTTGCAAATGTGTTTTATAAATAAAAAAAATATAGTAAACTCCATCATGAATTATATTGTCATGAAATCACTCGACATTTTCAAAGTCACATATATTATCCCATTAAATTCTTGTTATAATTATTATCTCATCATTGGGCACATATATATAGTTGTCTTCACTAAATAATATGTTTTCTGAGCGAAAAACATTTCATTGAATAACTTCTCTTGGTTACCAATACTATTCATCACATGCTTGGAAATCCATAAATAAGACGTATTATAGTGAAATCCTTATATATATCATGGATATTATATCCATAATATCAATGATAAAATAATTTTACGTCACAATTCTTGAATCACGATACATATTAAAATTAATAATTTCACTTCATTCCTAATCCATTAACTATATTTCATCATCGTGTAACTTAATACCTCATTCCTTTCATATATCATTTGTAGTCACTTTATAATTAGAAATATAACCATTACTCATAAAACCTTGATGATTCCCTTCATGATATTTCTACCTTAGAAATAAATATTTATAATTCCCATACATACCACAATTAAAAAAATTAAACCATCAATAATACCCAATGGAGACCATTATTCTCATCCTTTTAGTTAACTCAACATTACATTTTTCCAAGCTAATTTTCTGATTTATTCCCTTCTTTCCCACACATAAAAAATTTTGCGGTTGCTTGAGACATTCTCCAATGTGACTCATTTCACATTTATTACCTGAAGTTAATTTATTTCATCATTCCCCCTTAGCTTCAACCACTTAATATCTCCTAAAATTAGGCCCTTATTTTATTTTGAGAGTCTGAGAGTTGGTTAATGTGTTGGTTTTTAATCATATATCACGATAAATGATTAGAAATAATCATAATATCCATTAATCTAATCATCTTCTATTTGGTTTACCAAAAAAGCATTGTTAATAACATTCAATGCTAACCAAGTTACTCTTGGTTCCCTTGATTAAATAAAATGAAAAAGATAATATAAATCATTAAACCATAATAATTACACTGATCTATCAAATAATATTGAAATATTATTCAAAGTATATCTAAATCCTAAAACCTTCCTCTCAATATATGATTCCTTAGGTTAAACCATTCAAAACCCCTAAAACCCTTTATACACTATTTTCACCCTTAACCCCTATTTTACAACCCTAAAAACCTACAAAAACCCCCGAATACATTTTAAAACCCATTTATGCCCTTAAAACACCTTCAAACTATTCTATCTCTCAAAAAACCCCATTTTTAATCCTCATAAGTCCCTTTGATACCCTTTTCTAACCCTTATATCCCTAAAACCCCATTTATAACCCTTCCATAACTCTTGTTTCCCCCTTCTATACCCTTAAAACCGAATTTACCACCCTTATAACCTCATCATACGCCCTTTAATCCTTTGAATATCCTTTAATCCCATTTTAAAACCAATCACCCCCCCTAAAATTTCCCTAAACCCCATCCCTCGCCTTTAAAATCCCTTTTAAACCCTAAAACCCATTTTTAATCCCTGAAAATCATTTAAAAACCCCACATAACCCTTAAAACCCTTAAACATCTGTATAGACACCCTAACACCCTTGTATAACCCTTTAAAACCATCTATAACCCATTAAAACCATTTAATACCCTTAAAAATAATGGAAAACACAATAACCCTACACCATAAAACACTAGAAACCCTTCCTTCAGCCTAAAAACCATTTAAGACCATATTCCACGTTTTTTACACATTAAATACCTTCCCATTATCCTAGAATCTGTAAAAACTAATAAAAAACCCATTGGAATACCTTACAACCCCTTAAACCCCTTCCAACATTCAAAAAAGCCATTCTATCCCCATTTGCAACCTTAACACCTCATTTTATATATACCCAAAGTTGAATAAGAAAAATAAATGATTTCGGTCATTGATGAATAAAATTACCATTAAAATATCATTAAAATTAATTATGTGGAAAATTTCATTCACTTTAAATTCACTTTTAAGAAGAATCTACACAACTACGAATTAAAAAATTTTATTTGAAAATATCCTTTTAAAATCATAAATGATTATTAAAATCATTAAAGTTTAATGATGGTGTAAAATCCACTCATTCTATTTAATTTCAAAAAATATTCCTTCAATTTTTTTCAAAAAAGATAGAAAGTACCTTGTTTGGAAAATGATAAAAATTTCCCGTTCAAATCATTTTGAAAATTTGAAAAAATTTTAAAAATGAAATTAAAAGCATGTACAATAATAAAAAAAACTTTTAAAAAAACATTTATAAAACATGGTCATTGAATATAAATATTCATTGATGGATACATAAACATAAACACTTCTGAATGATGAAAATATTGGGAAATGAACAGTTACAACTTTGTTTTTTTTAAAACAATCCCTATGAATGAAATAACATCAAATGAGGCATTAAAAAACATTAATAAAAATATTTTAATTAAATAATATATAAAAGGGGTTGTATGTATACCCTACATTCAATAAATTAGTGTTGAATATGGAATATTATTCATAGAAGTCAAAGTTATAAGAGAAACTCGTACCTTATGTCTGACATCCATTTTACATGTTGGAACCTCCTATATAATAAATATATATTTATTATAAATATATTATAGAACCATACTCAAATATATCATACCCTATATTATTAAATTATAACTTTTTATCACCATTTTGTGATCAATTCTTTATAAAAATCACTATATTAGATGATATTGGAATTGTCCTTTATGAATGTTTTGGTCTAGTAGTTGTAGTACTTATACATTGATCATGTATTATTTATCTCTATAAATTAAATAATGATATAAATATCATATATATTAATTATTTGCATCATTATAATTATCCATGTAAAGTGGTGATGGAAACAAATGGAAACGTTCTGTGGAGATGGTATTTCTTAGGTACTCATGCGTGGTGGTGTCATTTTTTTAGGATGTGTAATTGGTGGAATACAGTGGTATAATTATAATAATAACTTATCATTATACAGATAATATTGGGGTAAATAGTTTTGGATTAAAAGAGCCCATTAATAGGATTTAAAAAAAATAAACTTGAAAGAGTTGGCATTGATGATTACATCTTCTTCAGAGGCCTTCCTTTGCAACTTCTATTAATGGACATGGAAATGTCTTTAAAAAGGACCAAAACCATAAAAATGAGGATAAGAATTTTGAGAACATAATTTGGTAGATTATGGATGATATATGTGGCTTAATATGATGTAAATAGGTTAAGGAAGGGGGTCTCTTTTATAATTGAGGTGATGGGAAATTTTCGAATTTTCAAAATATTAAAATATATTTATAATATTATTAATCTAACTACTTCTAAATAGACTATTTTTGAACAGGGGATAACTTTTTATACCATATAATATCCCTTTAGTCCTATTTTTTTATTTTTTTTAGATTATTTCATAAAATATTAATCCCGTAAAATACCATTGCTTTCACTTTTGATACTATTCATTACTTTGAAATTAAATACATCATGAAAACAGTTAAATTTTTAAAAAATAATTATATTACTTACCAAAATTTTTATGTTAATCTATATAGTTTTTTATAATCTTAAATATCTCAAATTTTGATAATACAAATATTCTAAATATTAATTACTTGATTATTCTTTTAATTAAATAGTTTTTGCATCATCATTGGATAAGAATTTAATTTAATTATTTATTGACTGAAAAAAATAAATTACCTTGATAAATATAAGTATTTTATCTTTTAAAACAAATTTTATTGTTGAAAATATTTTATTTCGTTTACCACAAATTAAAAATATTATAGATATTAAGAACTCTCTCTGTCATGTTAGTCATTTCATTATGTGAAATAATATAAAGGTCACAATCTATTCCAAGTAGTCCCAAATGTTCATAAATTAATCCTTTGGATGATTATGTTTATTATATACTCATACAATAATATTTAGGTATGTTTTTTCTCATTTTGTAGTCTTTATCATTTTATTTTTAACCTAAATTAACAGATTTACATTTACCAAAGTTTGAAAATTACGATAGTTAATATTCAAAACAACCAAAATTAAATGGGTCTAATTTAATAAATATTTAGAACAAATGATTCCAAATATTGATTCCATTTTTTAATATTTAAAAAACATTATTAATTTTTAAATTTAAAATTAATCCCAGAAAAGAAAGTGGAAAACATTTTTCTGAAAAATGCATTTTTATGCCCAAAAATGTACTTATAATAAAAAGTTATAAGGTTGAATAAGTTGTAATTATTTATATTATAAATAACTAATGAATAATTAAGTTAATTATAAATAAAATTAAAATCATTAATGTACCTTTTAATATAAAAAAATTATAGTTTTATAAGAATAAGTGTTTTCTACTATTCACTAAAAAATCAATCATTTCTGAAAAATCCCAAATATTTACCACAAGATAATTTTAATATGATGATTTCAAACATGATATTATTTTTATATATTAAAATTTATATATTTTCTCGAAATTTATTTATAATATTAACTCATCAAAATAAAGAAACCCATTTCAGAGTAAAATATATTTTTTGAAAATAAAATGACTTTACCAAAAATAAAGTGATTCTTAAAAAGGAATTAATTATTAAATTTGAAATGAGTATGAAACTCAATTATTTCATACCATGGTTACTAATTTTTATTCCTACAAATTTAAAAGCTATGTTAATATGATCAAAAAATATAATTTCATTGTTTGTTTAAGTTGGGCGTTGCATATCTTGAAAACTATCATATTGTTTTTAAAATCTCAGGGTGTTAGAATAAAAATTTATAATATATTTATTAAATTAGAAGGTATGATTAGTAATAATTTTTTTATTAAATATTTTAAATTATATTAATGAATTAAATTTTATATATTAATTCAAAATAAAAAATTTCTCAATTTTCAGTAATTTTATTTTTTTTATTTAGAAGAATGTTTTCATCCAAAATGTTTTTATTGAATTTTTTCATAGATATTATGACTAATTTATACCATATTTTATAATTTTATTTTATTTAGGTATTATCCTTTTTTAAAAGAAAAATACCAACATTTTATTGGGGGGAATTGTTTCGATTTTTCTAAAAACATGTATTTTTCAATAAATAATGAAAATTAAGATTGTTATAAAACATTTCAATTATTTTCAATTGATTGTCAATTTTAGTTAATAGTTTTACCATATGGTATCCCATATATAAATTATGTATAAAAAATATAATTAGTTACATAGGAATCATCATTACACTAGGTATTTTTATAATTACATTTTTTTGGCTTAGATATATATTTTTCAAAAAAAAGTTTTTTATGTGTTTCTGTGTTTTTATCAACGTCATAATTATATTATTTTATTAATTCAAATGGGGACATATGAAAAAATTAAATTAATATATTATAGAGAGTATAGGATTAATAGAGAACTATATAGGATGGAAATAATAATGGCCCAGTGTGTCCCCAGTTACAATTTTCGTAGCCTCAATAGGAAGGGACCTGAGGATGGAGAAATAATTAAAGCTCACATCTAGTGTATATTGATAAGTAAGAAAATAAGAAACCATATTACACTCTTTCTATAAATGAATATCCTTAGTGTGAGATCGGATAAAACTTGTGCATCTATATATGATATATGTAATGGACCAGGTGGTTGTCCTCAACCCGAGCAAGGAGTTATGAATTGTGGAAGAGTGCATTTCCACCGTAGAAAGATCAAACTTCCCCTCATGACACATAATATGACATATGATTTTTTAATGTGATTCATCTTGTGGGGTGTACCCACTCCCAAAGTAAGCTATAAATGTAAGAATTACAGAACCATAGGGATTTCATGCCACACCTCCTCCCCACATGTTACTAGAGATACATGATTAATCGATATTAAGTTTGAGTCCTGGATCAAGAGAGTACCATAAACCCACTGACCTTGATTTCCACTTTGACCAGAAGAATGAGTGGCTCTTCCATCCAATGACCGACCAAGGGATGGGGAATCCCACCATTTAGGGAAGAAGTCGAGCCAGGTCCACCATGAGTTGCATAGATTTGAAAGAAAGAGCGGTCTTAGTGTAACTGGTGCCTTCATGGAATCTAGAATTCCTTGAAATAAAAATTATTCATCATTCAATAGTGATAATAAATTAATTATACTTCAATTTATTGATTTTCACGCACGGTCCCTAGACCATATGATAAATAAAAGTGTTCCTTGAAGAGGGCTGGGTAGGCATGTCAGTAATGGTGCAAAGTGATACCAAACTATACACACCTAGTCACACACAAAAAATGAGACACATTATCCAAATGTAATGTTTTACAATAGTAGTACCATGACACTATAGGGATTCCAATACACTTTATTATTTCATCTTTGGGGTGCACCTGGTTTCGAGCTCGCCAATTGAGGAAGTTGAATCTATGATGAATCTCCATTTTTTATAATTACAAATTAAATTACTTTCTATTTTTTTATGGTTTAAATGAAATTAAATGATTATATATTAATTAAATATTTTAACATTCAATTTATGGTTTTAACAAGCCAATTAATTGGAGAATATTATGTTTTCTGCTTAAAAAATTTCATATAAAATAGAGTTTCTTTGTGGCTGATACACTTACATAAAATTAAATGATGCCACTTATTGAAATTTTATCCAGTAAAATTCATAAAATACTATTAATTATCATTATTAACATAGCTTCAAAGGTTAAATACAATTTTGGTTCTTAATAAATAGTTAAAATAGTAAAATATTATTACTACATTTATGGTTAAAACAGGTTTACATACAGGTTAAACTAAGAGATAATGGTTGGGAAGACAAATCAACAAGAATAATTCTTATCATTTGAAAATATTAAAAAATATACTATAAAATATTTTAATTTGGTACCATTTGGAAGAACTGTAACCAGAAAGTGACCTTATATCATTTAAACAATTTAATAAATTCCATGTTTGTCCATCCCCTCATTTACAAATGTGAACCACTTCTCCTCCATTATTAGGAACATTTGAGCCTACTATCTCAACCATTAGATGCATCATTATATATCTATATACATTTACTTCATCTTGTAAAATATTTTATTTTCACAATACTACTCGTTTGTGTCCAAAGGTTTAATCTGAAGGAGGTATCTCCAGGAAGAGGAATAAATCATAACCAAGCTCATTCAATTTTATTTCTTATTACTCCAGATATAAAAAATTTGTATCCATAAATTCATATAGAATTCAGTATCATAAATATAATAATATTTCATTTTTATTATGGAATAAACATTTTTATACTCCTTTCAATTAAATAAAAAATCAAATTATTACTCATAAATATGTTTAGATAACTATCTCAACACAGTGATATAAATAAATTTCCATCACCACCATTCATGGATGGATATTATCATTGATTAACTGATAATATGTAATAATTATTATATATTTTTTCTCCTATAATTATTCTATATTATCTACCTTCTTATCATCCCACCCCATGAAAAATCATAATCTCTCCTCTGTGTACGTGTGGACTACAGACTCCAAAAAGCGATGTGATTTTTTATCCATGTCCACTTTACATGGATTTTAATAAATGATATACATATATATGTGGAAGATAATTTTTTTATGATATAAAACATATTATAATATATTGAATAATCTTTTACCATTATTTTTTCCATCCACAGAGAAGTGAAACATGAATTTTATATACGTATGGATTTTCGTCTCCACGAAGAGATGTAATTCTATTTTCACCACTAATTTTTATGAATGGTTATAAAAGTGCATATAATTTTTAAATATTTTACTTGTGATATTTTTATTATTCATGATATCATTGAACCATTCTCAATGAAAATGTTCTCGAGCTGTCTAACTAAACATTAAAGGAAAACCAAACAATAAACATTGAGAAACACCGATTTTATTCAGGTATTATTAAAAATTGAGAGTTTCAATGATATAAGTGGACCATATATGGTATAATTTATATTAAAGTGTTTCTCATATATAATTATAATAATATAATATTTATTATTATTTATATTATAGTGCATATGATAAAATACATACTATAGATAAGGGATTGTTTGTCTCATTTTCATATTTGTGAGACATGTCATATATTTCAGACCATCATGTATTTTATGCATTTTGATTTCAAAATTTAGAATTTATTTATCCAAAATAATGAAATTAATTGTGTTTTTGATCCATTTGATCTAATTTATTTATATTCCCTTTGATTTAAAATATATCATGTTTTAAGGTTTCTCTATCTCAATTTTGATTGGTTGAGAACATGTTTGACGTTATGAACTTATTTACCTTTATGAGATGAATATAATAAACATTAGGCAAGTTATACCATGTTACCTACTTAATTAATTGTTATTAGACTATCAATTAGGAATTTTCACCCAGGGTTTTTTTATATGAAATTTACTAAAGGGATATGGTTTATCATATCAAATTATTTTTTGGGACATATGGGCTGTTATACATCCATATTATTTAATAAAATGTATATAATTCCCCTCTGACTTGTGTTATAATCAATATACCTTTGGTTATGGTTTTTAATATATCATTTTTTTATCATGGTGTTATTAATCAACATATGCCATTGTGGTAAGGGTTTTATGTTATAATCTCATTTTAATGGGATTGTTTGTTCTTATATATTATAATGATGAAATTATATGATCTAACTCTCTATAATATTATGTATATTATTATACATTTTTATTTATATAGACTTCATATTTTTCGTAAATTTTACACTCTTTATATACTCAATATATTGTACTAATATTTTATGTGAAAATATACTTTTTTCTATTTAATTTGGAAACGTTCCACCAATGTCAATATTTTATTTAAAATTATGTCAATATTTTTTTAGGTATTTAAAGTTATTATATTATGTAATTTTTAAAAATATTTCATTTACATTTCAAAGTTTTTAAGGTAATGTGCTTGTCATTTCCCAGACCTCATACTATTGAGTTTTTAACAGAAAATTGAAATGAATGTTTCTTTTACTAAACATATAATAGAGTGATTTTCCTACCAAAATGACTCTACTATGTTTTCCAGATTAAAAAAATATTACACGGTTCATTGGAAATAAAAAAAATTCACTAATATTTTAGAATTTTTCAATAATTTATTTCTATATTGAAATTTTATTTTTCTCAAGAAATTCTGAATAGATCTTAAAAAATTGTATTCATATATATAAAATACCTTTCATATTTTTAATGATTTATGGAGGATATGATCAAATTTTTCCATCCATGTTATTTATTTATAATATTTATTATTGTGACTATTAATTATTAATAAATCACATTTTCTTTTATATGGGTCAATTATTTTTGCAATGATCAATGATTTCATGATCTTATAGAAAAAATATTAATGGATTATGATTATGTTATGAGTTGTATTATAATATCCCTCTTAAAAAATGGGTAAATAATAATGTAATATGATCATAAATTGTACTGAAGTTGTTATTGTAAACCCAAATAGGTTATATTAGAGGTTATCTTAATCCAAAATGATGGTGCTTAGGATGTTATCTCAAGACCTAAAGAGGATACATGGAATGTTATCCCAATCAATTTTGTTGGTAACCATGTGTTTAACCCAATACTACAATGTGATAAATGATTTTGTGGTTATCCTCTACATAATATTTATATGGTTTTGGTTATGCCCCAATTTATAGCTCTATTTTATGAAATGGTCATATGATATTATTATTCTCCCATTGTCATATTCTTTCAAAAAATTATTATTCATGTATTTTGATTTATTAATATTTGTTTCATAACTATGTATTTTATTAGTTTTTGGGTAAAATTTCAAATTCTCACTTCATGTTCTCATATCATTATTATCATGATATTCATACATATGATCATTTATTTATATCACATTTATTTAAACTATTTGAGAATTTGAGGACATTATTTATTATGTTTCCTCTTCCTAAAGATATTATGAATGGTTTTGTGTATTATAATCCTATGAAGGGTTTTACATATTATGAAATAAGATCAATATAATGTGATTATTTTATTTACAATTTTTTAATAAATTTTTTCAAAGACACTAAACATTTAACCTTATAGATTAAATCATAATGATAGAAAATGAATATTCTAAAAATAATATGTAGTATTTATATATGAAATTTTTGGGTCATTATAATTTCAATTAGATACATTATTGATTATTTTCAGAAACGATGATGAGAAAACATTAGTGATAACCCTTAGGATAGGAATCAGAAAATAGGAAATAAATTTTTATGGTAAATAAAAGAGTGTATTTATTATAGAAAATTCATCTATGTGATGATAATAGTAATTTTATTTGGTCGTAGAACATATTAATCAATTTGTAACAACTCTGAATATAACAATTATGAATAAGGAAGATTGGGTATTAACATGATCATAACTAATTCACAATGGGTGGGCATAATACATCACACTATTGTAGAAACTTCGGGGAAATATTCCTATCTATTTTCACATTTTTATTATAAATAATTATGAAGGAGTTGAATATATAATTACAATAGATAACCTAGTATAAACCTAAGGTCTCATTTACTAAAAACATGGTTTCCATATTTAGACACAAAATAATTTTTATCATGTTTATATGATTTCCAACTATGTATATTTCTTCTCATACTCCGATTTTTCTTCTCAAAATGGATAGAAGTATAAGTAATTTTATTACACTAAATGAAGCACATTATGATATTATTATCCTCATGAGCAACAAAATTAAATAAAAGATGAAATTTTAAAAAAAGTGATTATGTTTAACCAGAAAACTCAATATATTATTAGAAACATGGATATAAGAGAGTTTCTATATGAAGATAATAAAATAAAAAAGTAATTTCATAAATACCATTACGGATTAAAAATTTTGATTAATATATATTGATATTTTGGGTGGAAGCACCTCTTAAAATGTCTTTATTGAATGGGGATATTTTTTTGAATAGAATAGAAGAATGTAGAGAATGTATTTTCCAAAAAAAATAAAATTCTTATGTAATAAAACATATGGGATTAATGTTATTCATAAGGTTTCATGGTTGTTTCAATGTTAAAAATGTGTAGTGTATAGTATGTATTCAAATTTATCCCATAGGTGATGTCTTAAAAGGCAGACCAGTAATGTTTTACGAGTAAAGGTTCTACTATTTATGATGAAGATAATACAAATCAAATATGAAATGTATGAATTATATTAATAATATTTATCATATTAAAATTATGAAAAATTATTAAATTTGGATTTATAGATATTAATATGTTATCAATATTTCATATTGTAGGGAAGAAGTATTAATTATTAAAATATATATGTTTTTAAGGGGATTAGAAATGAATGGTACTATTGAAGTGTTTTTTAATTAGGATTCCAAAATTATGTTGCAGAGTTTTTCTTTAATTTTTTCTTATTAAAATAAAAATTAAATATCCAATGACCATTAGACAGTAGTATTTCCATAATAATTTTGAATCATATGTTTAATTTTATTGATAACCTAGAAAGTTCATATAGTGGTAAGGCACTATTTTTTTTAAACCCATCATTGAGTGATAAATAATCCCTAATATGTTCCTAATGTATGAATAATTATTTTTAGTTGGAATAAAGGGATAATTGATATTGATGATGTTAATTGGAATGTATTTGTGATGTAACATCTTATTCCTATTTCATAAATATGTTACTATTCGAGTAAAAAATATAGACTAAATTTCCCATACCCAAACATTATAGGATATTGGATTGTAATAAGGGTATATTGTGGTATAGTGTGGAAACTATACCCTCATGATCCAAGCGGAACACAATGGTATATAATTAATATTAAAAATACATAAGTATATAATAACTTGTTATAGTATATAGACTATCTAAATAATAATGAACTATAATAATAAAAAACCCCCATTCACATAAAAAATTATGTGTTGTGTGAATTCAATAAAAAGGTAAAATAATGGAATAGAGTAGTATTCATATAAAACAAGTTATAAAAATGGTAAAGTTACAAAAGATAACTTTGAAAGCATCATGACCATAATATGGGTCCTATTCTCACATAATTCATCCTATTTTAGAAAATTAGGCATCCAAATTTGGACCCTTTTCTTTATTTGTACAAAACTCCATTAGTTTTGTTTGGGTACCAATTTGTGGCCCCAACATGATATGGGAAAACCCAGTATGGAACATCCAATGGTGTCTAGATAAGTACAACCACTATATATAAAATTATTATCATTTAGGTTTAATTAATGCAATTAAAAAATTCATGTTGTTAAAAATTCAGTTGGGGTTCGTAAAGGACACCCAACTAACTCTCCCTACTTTGGCCTAAGATGAAACGTCTCTAAACAGATGAAACCCTATTTGTGTGTGTGTGTGTGTGTGTGTGTGTGTGTGTGTGTGTGTGTGTATATAGAGAGATAGATATGTACATACTTAAATGTATATATTTATATATATTTATTGTATAAAAATAAATAATATGAACATATATATATATATATATGTAATACTATTCAAGACCTATGGGGTGAAACCAAGTCATCCATACACACTAGTCATAGTTTATATTTTAAAATTTTGGCATTGAACCTACATTTATTTGGGGATATGAAAAATAATGAATTAAAATTAAAATCAATGATGTGATTCTTCATTCTAAAAATCCAATAAAAGAGAACATGAAATATCAAGTCTAGAACCTAAATAAATGATTTGAAACACCATATCCAAAATCTAATAAATTATGTGAAATGTGATGTACAAATCACTTGTCTGGGAAACATGAAGCTCTATTTCGAAAACTTCCCTTAAAAATGTTGAAATGAAAAACATGAATGGTCATGTAATTATGTAATAGAGCTCAAGATTCATAGAGAACTTCAACACAGTCCTGGAAAAGTTTAAAACTAATTTACATTTCATTTACACATGGGATATCCCATCCAAATCCTTTTTTTGATATTTTTTAAAGACACATTAAGGGTAAGTGGTAACCGTACCTCACAAATAAAAATACTACACCATAATACAAAGATGAACTCACGTCGCACTCCAAATCATCGCGCCAGGAACTTCAAATTCAAATTTCAAAGACATGAAAACTGCTTTCAGACTACATGCCAACCACATCATTTTGGGTTGACCCAAGAGCCACCTCATTTCGTGAAATGCTCACCTACCTTGATTTGAGCTGATGGAAATCATCCAGTCACCTCTTCCATCAAAGAACCTCCGAACTTCCACCTTCATCGACACTGTTGTCATCACTGGAGTATCCTTTACCTTCTTCACCGGCGGTCGTGGGAAGCACCATCCCCACATCGTCGGCCAGGCTCCGTCACCATATGTGCATCAGAACACCACCACCAAAGACAAAAACCTTCATGCCTAAATGCCGCCAGCCACTCTGAACCCAACACTGACGATAATCACCCTGAATCCAGCCGCTTGAACTCATGACCCAAAGGACTTTGGAGACAACCGAGCTGCTCCGGCTTAGAGAGATCGGAGGGAACCTGGAACCAGAGCAGAGAAACGAGACGGTAGAGGTAGGACGAAATGCCGAATGGTCCACGAAACAGAGCCATCTCTTCACCTTCACCAGCATCACAACCATTCTAGCATCACCATCATGTAGCAAAAAAACACCATGCACAAACACCACCTTTCATACAAAACCAACTGCAACAAAGATCTCCCACTGAAAACAACCACATCAACATCAAGTGCAAACTGAGGGAGCCTTCTGGGACACCCTAACCAAATGAATGAACCTCCCAAATATTACCTACACCTACACAGCTTACTGACTAGGAGAGTGATGAAAACAGCGTGATGCCAGGGCAGTTAAGGGTTCGGAAAAGGCTTCAAATGAGAGGCATACAACAGAAACAACAACCTCCTAGAGCACAAATGACCAGACCAACCGCACTCCCAAAGCCTCTGAGAATACATCACTGCTAACCAACTAGGAGAGCCGTGCAGGGTTCGAAGGCCATAGAAGTAGTTAAATATATCCAGGAAACCACATGAGAAGCATGACCTCGACTGGACCGCTTACCCCTTCCGGCAAAGACACCGCCGAGCAGAAGCCCCACCTGAAACAAAAACATAAAAAATCCACCAGCAAGAAAAATTCCCCATAGGAGGCAGGGTCTGAGGAAGAAAGTGGAAGAAGGAGGGGGGAGGTGAGGCCGAAGAACGGATCACTGACCTCCCCCACCACAAAACCACTAAGGAACCCTAGCGATGGGGAAGCGAGAGAGAGATGCCACTTAGGGATATCACATGATTCATAAAAGGGTTGTTGTTACACTAAATTTTAATATAATTCATTAATCCATATTAATTGGGTATTGATACCAAATCTACACAAATGGTGATTCTATTATAAAAACATTTAATGATTCTGTTCGTTCAATAAATCCACCAAAGGTGGTGTCACTCATCGATGTGAATGAACACGACAATATCAATGTTCTATTGGTGTTCCTTTAACAATACATAAAAATTTAAATCATAAAAAATAACTTTATAAGGTAGTGTACAGAAATATTATCATACAGAAATACAATACATGATATAAAACAACAGAAATTTTAAGGAAAATTACCATACCACCCACAATATTTCATTTGTAGAATACTTGTCCAATATTGAGATAAAATATCCTCAAGAATAGGAGATATAAAATAAATATAAAAATACTCTTAAAAGGGGCATATTATAACGCATAGAGTTATCATTCTATATTGTGAGTTAATCGAATAAAAGAAGGAATAGATATGAATAGTATACTAATATGCATCACTCGATATGAATGATGAATGATTACAATGGAATATTAGGGCTGAAGATAAAAGAATAACTAATATGATAAGGAGGATATTGTGTGGCTGTGGGAGGTGTTTTATGTGGATGGGGGAAATAAAAAGGGGCAGGGAAGATAAATATAAAGAGCCTCAATTTAGTAATTTCATCCCTTTTATGGGGTTCTTGGTTTGACAGCATAGTTGGCCAAACTAAGCACCAACCCTGTGCCCCCATTGTCTAGGATAACACCCCATTACCGGATTTTCACACAGTTAAAAAAATTTGGGCAACACTTCTTGATCCCCTCTATAATAATCCTTCACCAAATCACATTATTGTGTATCCTAGGGTACATATTTTGAAAAAATGTGTGACACCAACAGGGCCCGCATGGTTGAAGTGAATGGTTAGTAAAAATTATTCACTAAATGTGCCCCTAATCGGTTTCTCCCAAAAACAAAAGATATTGGATCAAAAAAATCATAGACACATCTAACCCCTCCATAAACTCCTATGAACATCTATAAGAAATAAAATAAATTTTTAAACTAAAAAATAGATTATTTCTAAATTATGATAAAAATGTCATCTTACAATGTCCCCTAGCTTAAAAAATCTTATCCCCAAGTTTTCTTTCTAATGGTGGTTTATTTTCAATTGAGAATAACTATTTCCACTGCAAACAAAGATTATAATTTTTCTCAATGGTCACATATTATTCCTGGTTGTGATGCCATTCCACATGTAGTAGATGAAATAACATTCCATGGATAAAAGTTGTGATATAATCAGTGATCTAGACATGATACTTCATAGAGGAAGAATCAAATTAAATATAATCATCATTAGGATCAAAATTATGATATGGGTCTGAATAGTAATTCTAAAGAAAAGATACATATCAGATTCCATGTATGGTCTAATAAATCTATGAAAGAGCTATCTGAGAGGTTATTTGTAACACCTTGAGTTTTTATGGTCCATTTTTTTTTTACAAAATTAAAATTTTCATTTATATCTATCAATGAAGTAAGTTAAACATTTATTTTACACTAAATTGACATTGTCGTAAGTTACAAAAAACACTAAGTTGGAGTATGATACCCGCAACCTTGAGTATAGATATTTTTCAATATATAAAAAACTATGTTTGGAAAATGTTATATGAAACACCAAAGGAATATTTCACTGTATGCCACACGAACTTGTCATGTGTTACACTAAAGAGAAACCTTCCTCTATGGCTTGTGTGGGACACAATACCGAGTTTGACTAAACAATGATATATTACTAAAATATAATTTTTTAATGGGATATAAACCAGATATTATTAATACTATTAACCAAATTTTTAATTTTATACCACATTAACATTCATATTATTAATATTCTAGAATGATATAAAAATAGAATTCAATTTTTGGATAAAAGAAGTTTTTTTAATGAAAAAACATTTTTGTCACACTTTGATGGCGCACCCATTTCAAATACAGTTTTTAACCATTATATATATATTATTTTAAAAATTAATTTTTTTTTAAATTGATGAATCAGAATTTACATTGATTGAAATTTTGGTATTTTTCTGATGAAATTTATATTTTAATGAATAGTGAAAATTATGGTATTTTAATTCAAAACTGCCTTTACCTCTAATTTATTTATACAGTTAAACAAACATTTTAATTAGTTTTAAAGAGTAATTAGATTATGTTTTTATATTTAAATCCAAATTTGGTCATTATAAGTGATTCCAAATTTAAATTTGACATAAACACAAGTCAATATTTTGAAAGTTTTTACTTCTTAATAACACGCTTTCTGGTTTTGACAATGGGAATTAATTTTAAACTAATTTCTTTTATTCCTATGTTTTTAATTTCATAAAATATATTCCATATTTGGAATCATAACGTATAAATTTTTTAAAAAGGTACCTTTTATTTTTGGACCTTAAAAATAGTAACTTCGGTAATTATTTTTTATTTTCCAAGATTAAAAGTTAAATTATGTAAATAGGGGTAATAAATAATATTATAATAATATAAAACTACCCTAAAACGTTTCATAATATTATTTTATGAGATAATTTCGTCCATTATCATCCTTCGGTTGAATTTAGGACCCCATGGAGCAACATATGTATGATAATGATATTTTATAATTTTTAATTTAAAGAAAAGGGAAATATAACATAAACTTGTATCTTCTAACTAAAACATTTTTATTTTGGCATATATAAAATATATCTTTGACTATAAATAATAAATCTAAATCTAAAAGTATTTATAATATCATGGAATTTTATTTATAATTTTTAGACATTAAATAAATAAATTTCTTTGTGAGACAATGATAATACAGTTGTTACCTTATTAATGAAATATTCAAATAATGATAATATAAATAATAAAATAAATATGATTTTGATGTTTTTATGTCATACACGAATTTTATAAATAAAATTTACATTTTATGGATGATTTAATTCCTTTTTTAGAAGGAATCAAGTTGTTATGAATTTAACAATACTCAATTACTAAATATTGTTAAAATTTAAATGAATGAGTTTTGAAAACAAATATAATTTTATTAAATGATATAATAGTTCTAAAAATATAATATTAGGCTCAATCAGATAGATATTTTTACAAATTGCATTTATTTTCTACTTTATGTTCTTTTGTAATTTTATAGTAAATATAGTAACCATATATTATAAAAATACAAGAAGATATGGTAAGGGATAATGTTTTTAACTAAGGGTTAATGCTAAAATATAAGGTTAATTTACTGATGTAAAAATTTCTAAAACATATTTGTAGAAATTATTTCAATATATAAACATCTTATACTATAAAATAATCACTTTTGAGGCATTATAAACTTAAAATATATTTATAATAAATTAATATTTCAAGACATTCCAAAAATGCCCCTCACCTCTCGTATAAAAGGGAACTTCTTCTTCTCTTCTTTTCACACCTCCAAAGTATTTTTCTTTAGAAAAACCCAAACCAAATGACATATAAACATAATTAAATTAATCTTAGACACTATAATTTGGTAAAAAAACAAACTTATGTATTTTTTTGTGCAAATGAAAATGAAATTCTTAGAGAAGAGGTAATTGTTTTATCCCATCATTCAAAGTTCATTTCTTCTTCTACTCTCTCTTCCCATGTTTCTACCATTACAAAAAATAAATCCAGAATATAATATATTTTGAGATATTTTTATAATTATATACAATCATATTACTTATTTTACCCTTCTTATTAAACACAATATCACCATATATACATATGTACGACTTACCATCTCTACACCGTGGTGTAAACTATTTTTCATATATACCTTATATATATGGGAATAATGATGAATATAAATGAAATAATAATCAATATAACTTTATATAATTTCTTTTTAATTCATATACCATCCAATTATATACCATGTAACCATCAGGGAATCATATTTTCGCTCGTGCGTACGTAGGGCTTATAGTCTCCACAGCACGATAAGATTTATTCTCCATGTTAACCATTCAATAATGATTATAATATATATAAATATATAATAAATAAGATTTAAAAAAATTAAATAATAATGATACATGATTTATTTATGTATATATATATATATTCCATTTACTTGATTCAATTCAATTCAATAAGGAAACAGAAATAGTGTTCATGCGTACGTACGACATACCATCTCCATGAACGATGTATTCCATTTCATTCATATATCTATTATATATAATTTTATGTTGAAACTTAATTATATATACATCATGATTTACATTATTTAGGTAATTAAATAATGATCTATGTAATAATATCAAGAATAACAAGTCAAAACACGTACGATAAATAAAATTATTATTACCTAAAACGTTGATTTAACATGAAATTGATAAATAAACAGGAAATATGAAGTCTTTAGGGAATTATATATGACATCATAGATATTATTATTGTTATGTTACATGATAATAATATGTTTAAACCCACTATACATGAGTTTCAAACACACTAGGAACAAATTGGACCTATGGTAACGGATAAGTTTGCATTCTCATTTTTATTCAAGATTGTTTATACGTAAGTATTTACTGGGGTATATTTATAATCCACATCCATATTTCCTGACTGAAAATTACATTTTTTATTTTCAAACACTTTTAAAGGAAAGTGAGAACCAATGACATCAAGACATAAACATAATATAACAGTCTCAAACACACCAAAACTCAAGGTCAAAAACAACGCTCCCTACCAAAGAGAAGCTCCTCCCAGCAACTAAATACCATAACGTCCCGCTTCCATTGTCTCATCGTAGCATGGAAATCTGACATGTTCCAAAAAGAACGGGCATATCACCAATGGAAAAATCCAAACACTCTCAATATTCTGATTCTAAAAATCCATGAAACAGTGAAACCTCTTTTCTCCGAACCTCATCTGAAGCATCTTTTTGTAAGAAAATGTTGAATAATTCCTTGAGCTATGGCCTTTCGAGAATAAAACCAACACCACTTCAAGAAAACCACCATTTTTTTGACATCACTACCAAGTGAAAATTCAACAACTTCATGTTCTATATCTTTCACTCCTTTACTATAGAAAATTCATATTTTTGGTCTTCCAAATCCAGAACAATATTCCCAATTCAGAGACCACAGGTCAATCAAAAGAAAGACCATAATAAAATCATGAAACGAAGAGCCACAGATGAACCCAAAACCACAGCCTCTACAAACATAATGAAATAAAAAAATCAGATGAACCAAAACCAACTTCCGGTTCAACCAGAACAAAATCATAGGACCAAAATCAGTAGATGCAAAAGGAAGTATCACACTGCACACATCAAGACTCAGAACAAATCCCATCCAAAACCATAGCACGAACAATAAACTCTGATTTAAAATTAATCACCTTATCCAACCACCCAAACACTGGCAAGACAAAAGCAAGGCCAACACAAGCCTGATCCACAGTCTCGTCGCCGCTTCCAAGGTCGCACTCAAAGCCCACAGTTAACCTCCCACTGAACCCACAGCTAACACCGATCAGAGGCTGTAACCCACCAAGCTGAGACTCGACCATTGAACTCACTGCTTTATCATGAAATCCCTATCAGGTTTGGGTATAGGGAAAGGAGATAGGCAGACAATGTTGAAATTTTCAGAGATCGAACCCTCAAAGATGCAAGCTGCAGGCCACGAACCACTGAACATGGAAACCTAGGAGAGGACGATGTTGAACCAAGCCGGAGGAGATGAAGGCAGTGACCGGGGGAAACCCTACCTTTGAGGATCCCATTATGGGATTGTAAACACCTAAAAATTTCGAGGAATTTTTTTTTTCATAAATACCTTGAATTTTAGGAGTCTGTGGTTTTTTACGGCACTTGATTCTGAGGCACGGTGTGCCTGAAATCGATTTCTGAAGTTTTTTTCGGGTGCGTTTAGTAAATTTATATCCGGATTCTTTTATCTTTTGAACCGGCACTCAGAATTGAAATTTGAGGATGTGATAAACTCGCATAGCCAGTATTCGCTTAAGGGGACCTTTACCACAGTTGCGTTTTATGCAGGTTGAGAGTTAATATTTGGGGATTTAGAATAAAATAAATAAAATTTGTAGTACACAATTTTATATATGGATGTTAGTTATTTCCTCCCAAGGGGAGTTAGAGGTGGGGCCCATACCCACATAACCTCCCATGAGAGTATTTCGTGTGGTGGGACCCACATGTTCCCTAAACCTTTCATCTCCCCATACTCCCCTTAACTCCCTTAAACCCCCCCTGATTAATTTGACAACTCTACCATTAATTATGTGATCTATTTACCTCCCCCTCTCCCATTAATTTTTCCAGCTCTTTTAATTAATGAGTTGAATCCACCAATTAATTAATTAAAGTGTTTGAATTTTAAAAATTCTTGTGTGAATAAAATAATAGCCTTAGATATTATTTTATTTAGGCACTCATTGTGTTGAGAAGATTTTGGGAGAGATCTTGAGAATCCGAAGAAGGAGTTCCTCTCTTCAAAGAAGAACACCGACCTTCCAATGAAGAACCACCGAATAGTCATGATATTCTCCTTCGATCTTCGGCCAAGCTAAAAGAGAAGAAGCCACATGAACATAACACTGATGACGCGCCATCCTCGGCTCCTTCTTCCCCGACGTCAATGAGTTGACTCTTTCTCCCCATGACGTTGTCTTCCGCGATGCCCAACTACAATGAACCTTATTTCAAGGTAGATGTTTCATATAATTTATAAGAGAATAAATTATCTTGTTTGTGTTGAATTCATTGAATAACTTTGTCCAATTGATACTGCCTCACGTGGAGGGTGCGGTCCGAACGAACAAGGCCCGACGACCCTATGATGTTTCCTGAATTTTTATTCTAAAAGGAGAAGTGTTGGAAGAGGTGGCATCGAATGAAGGCGGCGGCCGCACGCCGACCGCATGCAGAAGAACTGCGGCCCGCAACCGTAGGCTGCTTTGTGGAAGAAGAACCGGCCGGCAAAAGTCGGTCGGGCCGAAGGGAGACCCCGGCGCCACAAGGGGCGCCGCGCTGCGGAGAACCGCGGCCCGCGCTCTACGGGCCACTTCAGCAACAAACCTGCCGGCTCGTCAGTGGGCTGGGATGAAGGAGACATAGCACCTGCTGGTGCCGCACTAAAGGACGGTGTCCCGTCCATGCGGGCTGCTCTTGCCGAAAAGACCGGCCAGACTTGAGGGCGGCGCCATCGGTTCAGGAAACCAGGGGTCCCCCCCCCCCCACATTGCTCGGACACCTGGGCCATGCTGCTCGGCCTCGCCAGGCCGGGTCGCGCATGCTGTGGGCTGTGCCAGCCGGGCCGAGCCGCGCCAAGCTGGGCCGGGCCATGCCTTACCGGGTGGGGCTGCGCCCTTGCGCAGGCCGGGCCTCCTGCCACGAGTTGGGTCGATCCCCACAAGGACGAACTGTGCATTTTCGGGCTAGGATTACCCCTTAGTCGGGTTTGACCCGCTGAGTTAGGACGGGCCGACCCGCCATCCCACCTTGCTTGTCGGGCCTGGCCTATTTCACTTAAACGCGAATAACCATAAGACTGCACGTCCGAACGACGCGCCGTCTGTGACACTGGGATCCTTACGACGAGGCGGTCCTTTTTCGATACTATAAATGAGTTTTGGACAACTTTGGAAAATGGCCGGGATTGGAATGAGCATGTTTCCAACCGGGCCCCTGGAACGGAAAAGCCAATAACTCATAGGTCGAGTGTCAGATTGACGCATTGTCTGTCCCTTTGGGTTTCTTTTGATGAAACATAACTTAGGGGTTCATCAACTCTGGACTTCGTGATAGTTGATGTATCGACCCCCTTTTCTCGAGGAGCAGACCCTCATAGAATCAAGCATGTTGTGTGTGGGAACCCTAGAGCCAGCTGCGACTGCATTGACCACTGTACTGGAATCCTCCGTGGGTTCGGCAGCGACAACAACTGTATTAGAATCCTCCGTGGGTTTGGCAGCGATGACAACTGTAATGGAATACTTTGTGGGTTCGAAAGCAATGACAATTTTATTGGAATCCTCCCTGGGTTCAGCAATGATGACAACTGTACTAGAATCTTATGTGGGTTCGGCAGCGACGGTAAATCAGTGACTACATTTGATCATATCTATCTCTTTACAAAATATGTATACCTGTGTGAGATGAGTCTTGATTTTCAATCATTATCATTGATGTTATTTACTTTACTTCTTGTGTGGACTGGGTTGTGCTTGGGATGGAGAGTTGGACCTGAACTGGGATTGATGACTTCGGTATATGTGTGGGAATATACATAAGTAGAGTTGGTTGATACTTCGTGTTTGTATCTTTATTTTGTGGTATATCCTTCATGGATTCTAGAAGACCTTTGGGGTTCTCGGGGTCCCTACTGAGTATCGTATACTCACCCATTCATGGGCTATGCTCGTACTATGTCATTTTGGATGCAGACGATGGACATCACTGATCGAGATGGAGACTTGTAGAGCTAGACGGTACCCAGAGGTGGACCACTTGGCAAGACGTACCCGGAGCAGACGGACGGACCCGAGGTGCCAAGGATACCATCTTCACCCACCCTTTATGTGGGATATCCGTAGGATGACTCAGTAGCTTCTGTTTTACTTTACTACAGTTGTATTAGCTTTTCTGTTGTACTGTACTTACCGTTTAGCTTCTATTTATGGCCCCTTTCCTTTCAGCACTTACTTTTGTATTTAGTTTTACTTAGTGCTTATTTTTATTTCATACTCTGTTGTGTTGTTTACTTTTATAATGGTAGTTACTTCCCTTTTATTGGGATTTATGATTTTTTTGCTAGTCGCTAGCCCTTGGCCTATGGAAGGTGTGTTTGGGGTAGTCACGTCATGAGCCCCGAGGACGGGTTGTGACAAATTGGTATCAGAGGAGTCAGTTATACCGCATAACTTAGGACTCTGATCATTATTTCCTATGATGCAATAGTGTTAAGAGTATTGGGTGTGGTTTTTTGTCCAGGGAGTCCAGTGTTGCTGCGGCAGTAGACGTATCTATACACAAGGTTCCTAACCTCTAAATTCTGAATGAGTGCACGAAAACACTAATGGCGTGTGTGTTTCCTTTGAAAAGTTTTCTTTTTGATTACTTTTTGTCAGCTCACTATGTATACGGTTTGACCGTGGTGCCCTTGTTTCTTTTCAGGATAGCCCCATGAAGGTAGCCAGCTAGGGTTCCGAGTTATGTACGAGATGGTAGCCCACCGAACGACGAGGCCTCGGTGTAGGGCCCCATCACAGTGGAGGCACCAGTGGTACCACTACCTGCTGAGCTGCCGATACCACCAGCTCCAGCAGCAGCCACTGCATGCCTCCTGAGTGTGTTTCACGAGTTCCAGCGACAGAGGCCTCCTAGGTTGCATCGAGAGACGGACCCACAGGTAGCTGAGGACTAGTTGGAGTCTTTTGTCAGAGTATTTAGATTAGTAGGGACCAGCTGATCTTATGGTGATCCTTACTGCGAGTCTCTCGCATGAAGTAGTAGGTATATGGTGGAGCTCGATGCTCCAAGTTCACGATGAGGCATCCCAACTTTGGACAGACTTCGAGAGTCTCTTCCGCTCGGAGTTTTTTTCTGCCACCCTTCGTGTTGTGTGGATCTAGGAGTTACTTCATCAGTGACAGGGAAGCATGACAGTAGCTCAATACTCAGCAAGGTTTACTGACCTCTCACTCTACTGCATGGATATGGTATGAGACCCATTTTTAGGGCCCAGACCTGGGATCAGGGACTAAGGAATGAGATTAGGGATTCGATGATTTCCCTCATCATTCTGACGCAGGTGGGGTGTTGGAGTGAGCTGTTCTTATGGAGAGCTTCCTCACTGAGCAGTCTCCAGTAGTGAGACCCACCATAGGGCAACACTTAGCAGAGTCTTCTACTGCCGGTAGTAGACAGATGTCACAGAGGTGCAAGTAGACCAGGCCATCAGGTCGGCAACCTCAAGATACAGGTTCGGTTGTGCGGGGCACACGAAATAGAGCCGACTATAAGTGGAGAAGGAAGTGCTATGCATGCGGCGGGCAAGTTCACATGGCTTTGGATAGCCGACCCGCCATGAGGATGAATATAAGACAGTAGAGGGACCTCCCAGGTAGAGGCAGAGGTTCGACTGTGGTGGTCTGCCGGGAGCGGGCGGATGAGGCAGAGGATCTGGCCGAGCAGCGGGTGGTGGAAAATGTTTCGAGGCTCTACAACCACCACCACTAGGAGGACCACCCCGACCATATGGAGATGGAAGACAGGGGAAGGCTCAGCCCCAGGCAGTCGAGGCCTACGACGACGGTACACCTGAGATGATTTGAGGTACTATCTTTATCCACTCCACCCCTTATGCAGTACATATAGACATAGGTGCGAGTCATTATTTTATTTCCACTACCCCCGTTCGGAGCTCGGAGAGTCCGATGGAGCCGTTGGCTCGATCTTTATGGTTAGAGACTCCTACAGGATAAGACTCGACAATTACGCACTGGTACCGGTAGTGTGAGCTCACTCTAGAAGGCAAGAGCTTTGGATGGGATCTTCTTATATTGGCGTCGAGGCCTTACGATGTCATCTTGGGTATGGTCTAGTTATCTATAGTCCATGCTTAGATCGACTGTATTAGGCAAAAAGTGTTGTGTGTCTGCACGAATGGGAGCAGGTTCACCTTCACCGGCGAGGAGGAATCCTTTGCAGCACAGGATGGACTTTCACAGAGGAGAGGTCATCCGATTACACATCAGTTGGCTAGTCTTATCATTGGAGTGGTTGATGTGCAGAGTCTGAGTTTTTCTATTGTGGTGGATCAGTATGCTGATGTTTTTCCTGATGATGTTCTAGGACTACCTTCTTGCAGTGAGGTAGAATTCTACATAGACCTATACCTCAGTACAACACTGATATCTACTCCAGCATATTAGATGGCTCTTGTCAAGCATTGTGAGTTGTGGGTACAGCTGGAGGACTTGTAGGGGAAAGGATTTATCTGACCCAATGTTTCCCCCTGGCCTTCTCTGATTTTGATCTCCAAGAAGGCGGGTGGGAGCTTATGATTGTGGGTCGACTACAATTTCCAGAATCAGTTTAACGTGAAGAACAAGTACCCACTCCTGAGGATTGAGGACCTCTTTGATCAGCTCAAGGGAGCACGATGGTTCTCAAAGATAGACCTCTGGTCAGGCTATCACTAGATTAGAGTTTGAGATGAGGGTGTGCAGAAGATGGCCTTCCAGTGTCGGTATGGCCACTACATGTTCTTGTCTATGCCTTTCGGCATTACTAACGCTCCAGCGGTGTTCATGCATCTCATGAATAGGATCTTCCAGCCTTACCTAGATCATTTTTTCGTAGTCCTCATCAACGACATATTGATTTAATCAACCACTGAAGAGGAGCATTCCTACCACTTGTAGGTTTTATTGCACACACTCAGAGAGCACCAGATTTATGGTAAGCTATCAAAGTGCCAGTTTTGGATTCGAGAGGTTCACTTCTAGGGTCACGTCATCTCGGAGGCTGGAGTTGCAACGGATGCAGCAAAGATCGAGGTCATACTTGCTTGGGATCCACCCAGGAGCGTGACGGAGGTTTGGAGTTTCTAGGGAATGGCTAGGTACTATCAGAGATTTGGGCTGGATTTTTTCCAGAGTTGTAGTGCCACATTCAACCTTGACGAAGAAGGGGAAACCCTTCATGTGGTCAGATAGATGTCGGTAGAGCTTTCAGAAGCTGAGGCATAGATTGACCAGTGTGCCCATCTTGAGGCTATCGGGGGAGGGCGTTGGGTACGTAGTGTACTGCGACGCATCAGGGACCTGACTTGGGTGTGTCCTGAAGAATGAGTGAGCGGTGATCGCGTACAATTCACGGTAGTTGAGGAAACATGAGCAGAACTATGATACCCTTGACCTGGAGTTAGCAGCAGTGTTCTTCACCCTGAAGATGTGGTGGCACTATCTGATGGGCGAGAACATTACAGTTTATTATGACCACCAGAGTCTCAAGTACATATTCTCGCATAAGGACCTGAACCTGAAACAATGGAGATGGCTCAAGTTCCTCCTGGACTAGGACTTTGAGGTAGTCTATTCTCTTGGGAAGGGGAACATTCTAGCTAATTCTTTCAGTAGGTGATCGGGCATTCTGTTGCTAGGAAAGGCGATAGAGCAGCTAGCCGAGTTGCAGATATCCTTTGTGGATAGAGATGGAGAATCCTTTCTTCAGTCACTCAAAATCACTCCTCCACTCCTTTAGTGAGTCATAGAGGCACAGTGTGGGGACGTTGACTATGAGACGCGACGTGCACAGATATCAACAGGGAATGTGCCTAATGGATTTTATGAAGGAGGGGAGCATGTAATCCTCTTTAGGGGATGTACTATGGTACGGGTTTCACTACAGGAGGATGTGCTGAAAGAGATTCACACTTCCCATCTTGCGGTACATCTAGGAGTGGAGAAGATGTACCAGGACCTCAGATGACATCAATGGTGGCCGGGTATGAAGAAGGTTGTAGCAGAGTTCGTTTCACAATGCCTCACCTGTTCACAAGTGAAGGCGGAGCACCAGGTACCAGCGGGCATGGTTCAGCCCTTAGAGGTTCTGGAGTGGAAGTGGGATGGGATATCTATGGATTTCGTGATGGGGCTTCCACTTACATCTAAAGGACATGACTCTATCTGGTTGATCGTTGACCGACTCACCAAGTCATCCCACTTCCTACCGATTAGAGAGCAGGGCTTAGTAGAGAGGTTGGGATGCCTCTATATTCGGAAGATCATACGACATGGTGTACCATCGACTATCATTTCTGATCCAGATGCTTGGTTCACTTCCCAGATTTGGAAGGGGTTATAGGAGGCTTTTGGGATGCAGCTGCGTCTAAGCACTGTCTTCCACTCTCAGGCAGACGGTCAGACTGATAGTACCGTTCAGACTCTCGAGGACATGCTCCGTGCATGTGTCCCTGAATTTGGTCACAGCTAGGAGGATCACATACCCATAGAGTAGTTTGCGTAAAACAACTACTACAACTCCTCCATCAGGGTGGCACCATACGAGGAACTGTACAGCTGACCTTGCAGATCACCTCTGTGCTGGACTAGCCTGGGGGTGTCAGCACTTATAGGACCAGAGATAGTTCAGTATACGATGGAGAAGTTGCAGATCATCCAGGAGTTGATGAAGACTGTACTGAGTAGACAGATGTCCTATGCTGATAGGAGATGGAGACCACTGGAGTTTTAGGATGGCGACCACGTCTTCTTACAGGTCTCTCCTCAACATGGTCTACAGAGATTTGGTCAGGGCGGGAAGTTATCTCCATGCTTTATCGAACCTTTCATAGTCCTCAGCAAAGTAAGCGAGGTGGCTTACCACTGGGCCCTTCCACCTTAGTTGCACCGGGTGCATGACATCTTCCACGTATCTCAGCTGAGGAGATACGTGCACGACCCAGCCCACATCATCGACCATGGGGAGCTGGACATCGATGACGGAGTGACCTTCACAGAGGTCTTGGTAGAGATCTAGGATCAATATAAGTGGGTCCTACGTGGATGTTTGATTCCTCTAGTGCACATTCGTTGGCAGCACGGGGACCTTCACGATAGCACTTCGGAGCGGGAGGCTCAGATGTGTGTTCAGTACCCCCATTTGTTTCCCTAGAGTGTGTTGTAGCATTATGGGGACGTAAATCCCTAAAATGAGAGTAATGTAAAGACCCGAAAATTTCATGGAATTTTTTTTCTTAAATACTTTAGATTTTTACGAGTCTGCGGTTTCTAAAGGCACTTGATTCCGAGGCCCGGTGTGCCCAGAATCAATTTCTGATGTTTTTTTCAACGACATTTAGTAAACGTATGTCTGGGTTTTTCTATCTTTTGGACCATTGCTCAAAATTGAAATCTGAGGACACCGATGAACTCGAAGCGCTGGTATTCGCTTAAGGGAACCTTTACCGTAGTTGCATTTTATGCGGGTTGAGAGTTAATATTTGGGGATTTAGAATAAAATAAATAAAATTTGTAGTAAACAATTTTATTTATGGATGTTAGTTATTTGTTCCCAAGGAGAGTTTTAGGTAGGGACCACACCCAAATAACCTCCCATGAGAGGATTTTGTGTGGTGGGACCCACATGTGCCCTAAACCTTTCATCGCCCCATAACTCCCCTTAACTCCCTTAAACCCCCTAATTAATTTGGAAACTCTCCCATTAATTATGTGATTTATTCACCTCCCCCTCTCCCATTAATTTTTGGAAACAGTTTTAATTAATGAATGGAATCCTTTAATTATTTAGTTAATGTGTTTGAATTTTAAAAATTCATGTGTGAATAAAATACTAGCCTTACCTATTATTTTATTTTGGCACTGGTTGTGTTGAGAGAATTTTGGGAGAGCTCTTAAGAATTAGAATAAGGAGTTCCTCTCTTCAATGAAGAAGACCAACGTTCCAATGAAGAACCGCTGAATAACGATGAACAACTCCTTCGATCTTCAGACAAGCCAAAGGAGAAGGAACCACCCACATGGAACGCCGACGACATTCCATCCTCGGCACCTTCTTCCCTTACATCAACGAGTTGAAGCCGTCTCCCCGTGACGTTATCTTCCGTGATGCCTGACTACCACAAAACTTATTTCGAGATTGGGGGGTATTATAATTTATAAGAGAATAAATTATCTTTTTTGTTTTGAATTATTTGGAATAACTTTGGAAAATTGATACCACCTAACTCGAAGGGCGCGGGCCGAATGAACATGGCCCGACTGTAACACCCCGAGATTTTATGAAAAATATTCTTTTCAATTTCATTAATGACTTGTGTTGTACGCTACAACAAAAGGAGCTTGCACAACATGCATCCATGACTAGCCTTGCATTACACGCAATCGCGACCTTCCTCGATAGCGTGTGTAGTGCACAATACCTACTTTCACTAAACAACGATATGCTATTAAAATATTATTAAAACTAGCTGTTATGAATAGTAATAACCACTTTTTGAAATTTTGAAAATTTTATTTTTCAAAATGGACTTCATTTATGGATTGGGAATATCAAAATTAGCTTAGGGTGAAATTTTGGTACTTTTCGGATAACTTTCATTTTCTGATGAATAGTGAAAATTACTAAATTTTAATTAAAAACAACCTTTTTAATAGAAATAATAAATAGTGATAAATTATTAATTTGATTGGTTTTAAAGTAAATTTAGAATATATTTTTACAATTTAATACAATGTTGGTTATTGGATGTAATTTCACATTTAAACCAGACATAAACAACGGTCAATCTTTTGATAGTTATTATCTCTTAAGAACATGCTATTTGTTTTGACGACGGGAATTAAATTTTAAATTAATTAATGAAACTAATATATTTTGAATTTGGTAAAATAGACATCATTTTTGAATTCATAATATCAAATATAGCATAGGCCTAATTTTTGGTATTTTTCTGGAAACTTTCATTTTTTGATGAATAGTGAAACCACTAAGTGGTAGTTAAAAAAAATGATTTTTTCATAAAACATAATTTTACCGCTTCTGTGATTGGAATTTCAAAAATCCGAGAGACGCGATTGATTTCAGTAAGTAAAATGTAGTTCAATGAGATGAAAATAATTTTTGGTAAATAGTAACTTTTTACTTTTTTTTACCACGGTTAAAAGTAAATAGGGTAATTAAGGGTACAAATGATATTAATATTGCCCTAACACATGTCCTAATTCTATTGGACAACTTTAATTCGACCAAAAACAACCTTAGGAATAAAATATTACCATATAGGCCCACTTGGATTAGATTAAGACATTTATTATTAATTTATTTAAAGAAGGGTTAAAATAGTTAAAATCAAAGTTTAATAAGTACATAATTTTTAATATGGTGTTTTACATAAGATAAATTCGACTATAAATATTAATTAGAAAGATAAAAAGATTTCTTACATAATGGTATTTTATTTGTAATTTTTAGACTTTAAATAATTTAATTTATTTATGACACGACGATGATGCAGTAATTATCTTATTAATGAAACATTGACATATTTGTTGTTATAAATACCCAAACAAATGTAATTTGAGACTTTTTATGAATTTAACTAATTTTCTAGGTTACTATGATATGTTATTATTGATTTAATTAACTTGTTCAGAGATAATAATTCTTTTATGAGTTTCACAAAAATCAATTAATAAATAGTGTCAAAATTGACATAAAATATTTTTTAAAACAAATATTATATTATTAATTGTTATTTTATTCCTAAAAATATAAGGTTCAGCCAAATGACTTAGATAAGGTTATATATATTAATAATAAACAACTTGGGGTTCGTTTGGCTTGATATATTATGTTTATTAACCTTATAGTGTAAGAAAACAAGAAGACACGGTGAACGTTAAATTATCTAACTTAAAGTTAAATCTAAATGATAAGGTTAAAATTGATACCTAAACTTGTCAAAATTCTATTGGATGAGAGGGGTTCGACCCCTACCCACCTTAGCTTCGAGATATATCAATTTGGAGCTATTTAAAACCGAATTTGACTTTATAATAAAATAATAGTTTTAGTTATTCCAAAGGTACCCCTCTCCTCCCTTATAAAAGGGAACCTCCTCCCCCTCTTCCTCACACCACTTTGAGCCTTCAAGCTCGGACAACCTCTTCCAATTTCTCCTCTCCACTTCCCTAGAAACATCCTAGAGGTTCTGGTCTTCTTCAAAGACCTATTTTAGTTCCCTAAAAGGAGGTCTTAAGGAAGCACTTCAAAGAAGAGGTGGTTCGGACACTTACGAAGCAAATCGGACCTAAGGTAAGGGATAATTATTCCAATATCATTCTTATCCGAGATTGTTTACTCGTAAGTATTTACTGGGGTTTATGTTTATTATCCATATGCTCTCAAAATGTTCTCATAAAATGTTTACTTTCCTTCCATTTATGTTTAAGACATTATTACCCTTTTCTTACTTTTACCACATCGTATGGAAGGAATCTTTATTTTGTTTACCATACGAGGTACTTTTTGAATTTTCCGGCAAAAGTAAGAGAAGCATGTTTTTTTAACTTATACGGCACGAACTGATTTTTACGGTTTTATAAATCCTTATTTTCATGAAGCTTCCTCCAAAATATTTCATGACTATTTTCAACAAAATAATTTTCTTTTAAAATATCATGATGTTTTGTGAAAAGAAATTGATTTTGAAGAAGAAATGATATTTTCCTCAAGAATTCATTTCAAGTGTTTTATCAAAACCATTTTCTATCTAAGATGACATTATTTCATATGTGTATGTTTCATGTATAATTTCTCTATGATTTACATGGTTTCAATTTTCATATGATGAAATATCCATTTTTTTTATATGGATTATGTGATGATGGGATGATGTCTATGAAACACATTTTATTCTTTGGGTTATGATGAATGTTTTAAGTTTATTTTGTGGCACAAGTAATAATGATTTCATTATGAGATGGGTGGGACCTATATCTCCCTCCAATTCATTGGGTAAAGATTTTATATCTCATGAGATAGACATGGCTGGAACGGTAGGTTATACCGGTTCAGTGAAACATGACTAAAATGAGGAGTGAATTCGGTTCAGAAAGGGACTTTGTCCACTAATATAGTCTTGGAAATGAGTCTTGACTAATAAGAAATGATTCTCTATGATTATGTGTGTATGCCACGAAGTTTACTTTTTATGTTATGATTATTGGGATTACATTTCACTACTATTATTTATCCCATGTTATGAAATTATGATCTCTTTTGCATGTCAAGATTTTCAAAAGATATGTTCTTATGAATATGACATGATTGATATTTATTTTGTTTACCCTTAATAAGTATTTGAGCTCACCCTTTTATGTTTTCTTTTCCCTAGGACATAAATAAAGGATTTAGGTTTAAAAAAAATAAGTTCTTTATGGGAGATGTTGAAGATTTTTCACCACGATTAGAAGATTATATTCCGAGTTTCCAAAGACACTGAAATATTACGGTCCTTGTGTGTGTGTTTTTTTATGTATTATTTATTCCAAAAAAGTAATGTAATGTCTATGTACGTTAAGCTTCGGGTCTCTATAGTTGGTATCAGAGGAAAATTTTAGTCAACCTTTGGAAACTAGGATGCAAAAACGTTAGTGAGATCCCTAGAGATATTTTTAAGGTATGTCTAGGGATGTCCCTAAGGATAAGTATACGTATAGGATATAGTCCTAGAACTATGGTCACGATATTAGAGTAAACCAATGATGTTAGATATTGAAGTTACTCCCCCTTTATTATGATTTTTTCCTCTCACACTATTCTTTTTCGGTTTTAGAAAATGGCTGGAAATAAGATGATTTGCGATAATAGAGGATATGATGGACAATGGAATGATATTCTTCATGAGAAACCAAATGAAATGTGATTTGGAAGTCCAAACATCATTATTATTCCAAATCAGCAATCTCATTTTAGGATCAATAAAGTAAAATTTGGTAAGTTTCCTGACTCGGCTAATAAGAGAAAGATGGAGTTTCATGATGATCATAGAGGAAATAAAGTTCAATTTCCCCTATGTAAATCATGTCGGAAGAGGCATCAAGGAGAATGTTTCAAAGGAATTGGAAGATTCTTTGGGTGTGGAAAAGAAGGACACAAAGCCAGTAAGTGCAAAGGAAAAGGTTCAGTTAACACCAGGGATGAGGATAATGGTATTGCTATGACATCAACAATGGTTAAATGTTTTAAATGTGGAATGTACGGGCATTATTCAAACCAATTCCCTAAGGGAAAGTCTCATGAAGAGGATCAGTATGGTCGTATGGGTAGTATTTATGTGGATGATGATGAAGAGACTACAAATGATATGTGAGATGAAAGAATTGTTGATGCTCGGTCAATGTTTTAAGAATGTAGTGGAATGATTACATGTTTATCATGTGTAATGTCGTATAAGTAATCTCATGGTACTATGGAATAAAGAGACATCTAAAGAAAGTTACACTATTGTCTTTCCTGGAGTTTTGAAAGTGTATGGTTAATGTTACCAGTATCCATGAAAGGTTATTCAGATATTTTTGGAATGTAGATGATATGCGCATAATGAAGGGATAATGAGAAAATTAAATGTTTGATAGTATTTATGAGCTCATGACGGATATAAGGAGAAGGTTATATCATGGTTTGAGTATATAGAATTTTTGGATTCTGGTATGTGGAAAGAGTTAACTTTTGACAACATTCCTGTTTTCACTAAGGTTTAATGGGTATTCATTTTTCAAGAGAATACATCATTAAGGTATTCACATGATTGGAATGTGACCAACATGATATATGGGGGATAAATGATGGTATTCACATGCTTGGTTGACGACATTTCAAGTAATCGTTTTCTTTATACTATGAGCTTGACCGAAGTATTTTAGATAAGCCTAAAGATTGGAATGGATTATGTTAACCATAAGTTAGTATTGTTTAAGGATAGAACTTTTTTTGATATTATTTATGTGATGTTATAGTAATGTAGTTTTAGAAAACGGACAACTTGTAGGACAGGCGACAACCCATTGCGTCGGACAAGGCTATGGGAATCGAACCCACAACCAAAGTGCGACTAGCCTTTATCGCCTACCACTGGCCTACAGGAAGTCCCTGTTTAGTAGATACTAGTTTTAATATATTAATCAGTATGATATATGAAGTATAAGTCCATTTTAGGAACTATATATGATTAATCTCACTATAGATGGACTTATGTATTTTTTGATAACTTTTCTAACCTTTTGTTTGAGACAGATGGAATGACCCATCATTCTATCACATGATCTGCTAACACATCACGAATGAAAAATTCAACTTCATTTCTTTAAGAGATGAAGTGTGAATTGTCCAAAGAATGAAAAATGGTGAGACTATACCAAAATCACGAAAGTATTTCTTCTAATTCCAATTTCATCAACTTTAGGGAAATGATCTTGAAAACCAAAAATGTTGTCCTAGTGCTCTTATATCTGATGAATCAGATGGTACCTTAGATCGTCACAAATTTATGGCTTTGTGGTTGCTAGCTTTTCCATAGCCATGTTCTCTACCACTCTCCATCAGAACATGATGGTTATATTTCTCTTCCATATCCATATTTTCACATATTTGGAAACCCAGTGATTAGTTTATTTGGGTAACCGTTACGTTTCATACTTTTGTTTTTAAAGATTGGTTTTGGTATTCCTTTTTACGATGTGGGTTTCTATTAAAGAAACTTTCTAATAGTAAACCATTTATAACCCCGATGAATTTCGAGGGAGAAATTCATTTTAAGGGGGGTAGAATGTAACACCCCGAGATTTTATGAAAAATATTCTTTTTAATTTCATTAATGTCTTGTGTTCTATGCTACACCAAAAGGATCTTGCACAACACGCATCCTTGACTTGCCTTGCATTACACGCAATTGCGGCCTTCCCCGATAGCGTGTGTAGTACGCAATATCGAGTTTCACTAAACAACGATATGCTATTAAAATATTATTAAAACTAGCCGTTATGAATAGTAATAACCACTTTTTGAAATTTTGTAAATTTTATTTTTCAAAATGGACTTCATTTATGGATTGGGAATATTGAAATTAGCTTAGGGTGATATTTTGGTACTTTTTGGATAACTTTCATTTTCTGATGAATAGTGAAAATTACTAAATTCTAATTAAAAACAACCTTTTTAATAGAAATAATTAATAGTGATAAATTATTAATTTGATTGGTTTTAAAGTATATTTAGAATATATTTTTAAAATTTAATACAATGTTGGTTATTGGATATAATTTCACATTTAAACCAGACATAAACAACTGTCAATCTTTTGATAGTTATTATCTCTTAAGAACGCGTATTTGTTTTGACGACGAGAATTAATTTTTAAATTAATTAATGCAACTGATATGTTTTCAATTTGGTGAAATATACATCATTTTTGAATTCATAATATCAAATATATCTTAGGCCTAATTTTTGGTATTTTTCTGGAAACTTTCATTTTTTGATGAATAGTGAAACCACTAAGTGGTAGTTAAAAAAATGAATTTTTCATAAAACTTAATTTTACCGCTTCTGTGAGTGGAATTTCAAAAATCCGAGAGACACGGTTGATGTCAGAAAGTAAAATGTTGTTCAATGAGATGAAAATAATTTTTGGTGAATAGTAACTTTTTACTTTTTTTACCACGGTTAAAAGTAAATAGGGTAATTAAGGGTAAAAATGATATTACTATTACCCAAACACATGTCCTAATTCTATTGGACAAGTGTAATTCGACCAAAAACAACATTAGGAATAAAATATGACCATTTAGGCCCACTTGGATTAGATTATGACATTTATTATTAATTTATTTAAAGAAGGGTTAAAATAGTTAAAATCAAAGTTTAATAAGTGCATAATTTTTAATATGGGGTTATACATAAGATAAATTCGACTATAAATATTCATTAGAAAGCTAAAAAGATTTTCTACATAATGGTAGTTTATTTTTAATTTTTAGACTTTAAATAATTTAAGTTATTTATGACACAACGATGATGAAGTAATTATCTTATTAATGAAATATTGACATAATTGATGTTATAAAAACCCAAATAAATGTAATTTGATACTTTTTATGAATTAAACTAATTTTATAGGTTAATATGAAATGATAGTATTGATTTAATTAACTTGGTTCAAGATAATAATTATGTTAAAATTTTCACAAAAATCAATTACTAAATTGTGTCAAAATTGACATAAAATAGTTTTTAAAACAAATATTATATTATTAATTGTTATTTTACTCCTAGAAATCTAAGGTTCGGTCAAATGACTTAGATAAGGTTATATATATTAATAATAAACAACTTGGGGTTCGTTTGGCTTGATATAGTAAGTTTATTAACCTTATAGTGTAAGAAAATAAGAATACACGGTGAAAGATAAATTATCTAATTTAAAGTTAAATCTAAATGATAAGGTTAAAATTGATACCTAAACTTGTCTAAATTCTATTGGATGAGAGGAGTTCGACCCCTACCCACCTTATCTTCGAGATATATCAATTTTTATCTATTTAAAACCGAATTTGACTTTATAATAAAATAATAGTATTAGTTATTCTAAAGGTACCCCTATCCTCTCTTATAAAAGGTCACCTCCTCCCCCTCTCCCTCACACCACTTTGAGCCTTCAAGCTAGGCCATCCTCGGCCAATTTCTCCTCTCCACTTCCCTAGAAACATCCTAGAGGTTCTCTTCTTCTTCAAAGACCTATTTTAGTTCCCTAAAAGGAGGTCTCAAAGAAGCACTTCAAAGAAGAGGAGGTTCGGACACTTACGAAGCAAATCGGACCTAAGGTAAGGGATAATTATTTCAATCTCATTATTATCCGAGATTGTTTACTCGTAAGTATTTACTAGGGGTTATGTTTATTATCCATGTGCTCTCAAAATGTTTTCATAAAATATTCACTTTCCTTCCATGTATGTTTAAGACATTTTTACCATTTTCTTACATTTACCACATCGTATGGAAGGAATCGTTCATTTGTTTATCATACGAGGTACTTTTTGACTTTTCCTAAAAAAGTACAAGAATAATGTTTTTTTAACTTATACAGCACGAACTGATTTTTACAGTTTTATAAATCCTTATTTTCATGAAGCTTCCTCCAAAATATTTCATGACTATTTTCAGCAAAATCATTTTCTTTTACAATTTCATGATGTTTTGTGAAATGAAATTGATTTTGAAGAAGAAAGGATATTTTCCTCAAGAATTCATTTCAAGTGTTTTATCAAAACCATTTTCTATCTAAGATGACATTATTTCATATGTGTATGTTTCAAGTAAAATGTATCTATGATTTACATGGTTTCAATTTTCTTATAATAGAATATCCATTTGTTTTATATAGATTATGAGATGATGGAATGATGTTTATGAAACACATTTTATTCTTTGGGTTATGATGAATTTTTTATGTTTATTTTGTGGAAAGAGTAAGAATGATTTCATTATGAGATGGGTGGGACCTATATCTCCCTCCAATGCATTGGGTAATGATTTTATATCTCATGAGATAGACATGGATGGAACGGTAGGTTATACCGGTTCAGTGAAACAGGACTAAAACGAGGAGTGAACTCGATTCAGAAAGGGACTTTGTCCACTAATGTAGTATTGGAAATGATTCTTGACTAAAAAGAAATGATTCTCTATGATTATATGTTTATGAAAAAAAGTTTCATGTCTTAAGTTATGATTATTGGGATTACATTTCACTACTATGATTTATCCCATGTTATGAAATTATGATCTCTTTTACAGGTTAAGATTTCCAAAAGATATGTTCTTATGAATATGACGTGATTGATATTTCTTTTGTTTACCCTTATTGAGCATTTGAGCTCACCATTTTATGTTTCCTTTTCCCCAGGACATAAAGAAAGGATTTAGGTTTAAAAAAAAGAAGATCTTTATGGGATATGTTGAAGATATTTCACCACGAATAGAAGATTATATTCCGAGTTTCCAAAGACACTAAACTATTACGGTCCTTGTGTGTGTGTTTTTGTTATGTACTAAGTATTCCGCAAAAGTAATGTAATGTCTATGTACGTTACGCTTCGGGTCTCTACACTGACAACCCACCGATGTTTCTAGAATTTTTATTCGCAAAGGAGGAATGTTGGAGGAGGTGGCGACGAATAAAGACAGCGGTCGCACGCCTGCCGCATGCGGAAAAACTGCGGCCTAGAACTGTGGGCCGCTCGGCCGAAGAAGAACTAGCCGGCTCATCAGCCGGCCGGGATAATGGAGTCGCGACACCCGTCGGTGCCAAGCCGAAGGACCACGGCCCACCCATGTGGGCCGCTCATGCCATAATGACCGGTCGGCTTCTGCAGGCCGGACGGGAGGGCGGCGCTGCCGGTTCAGGAAACCGGGGGGCCGCACCCCAGTACATCGCTCGGATAGCTGGGCCGAGCCGTGGCCAGTAGGGTCGGGCCGTGCCCCACTAGTCCGGGCCGCGCCCCACCAGGTCGGGCCACCTGCCACGGTTCAGGCCAAACCCCACTGGGCTGAACTGCACATTTTTGGGGCGGGCTATCCCGTTAACCAGGTCGCACCCTCCGAGTCAGGATGGCCGGACCCACCAGCCCACCGGGCTTGTCGGTCCGGGCCCGTTTCACTTAAATGCGGATAACATTAAGACTGTGCATCCGAAAGACTTGTCGTCTGAGGAACTGATATCCTTACAAAGAGGCGGTCCTTTTGAGATACTCTAAGTGAGTTTTGGATAACTTTGGAAAACTTCCAGGTATGGAATGAGCATATTTACAACCAGGCCCCGGGAACAGAAAAGCCAATAACTCTCAGATCGGGCGTCTGATTAACACGTCATCTGTCACGATGGGTTTCTTTTTAAGAGATGGAACTTTGGGATTCATCAACTCTGGACTTCCTGATTGTTGATGTATCGACCCCCTTGTCTCAAGGAGAGGACCCTACCAGAATCGAGTGTGTTGTGTGCGGGAACCCTAGAGCTGGTTGCGATTGCAACAATGACTCTACTGGAATCCTCCGTGGGTTTGGTAGTGACGAAACTGCACTGGAATCCTCCATGGGTTCGGCAGCGATGACAATTGTACTAGAATCCACCGTGGGTTCGGTTGCGATGACAACTATAGTGGAATCCTCCGTGGGTTTGGTAGTGACGATGAATCAGTGAGTATATCTAATCATCTCTATCTCTGTACGAAAGATGTGTACATGTGTAAGTTGTGTCTTGACTTTCAATCATTATCATTGATGTGATTGACATTAATTCTTGTGTGGACTGAGTTGTACTTCGGCTCAAGATTTGGAGCAGAACTGGGATTAATGACTTAGGTATATATATGGGAATGTACCTAAGTAGAGTTTGTTGATACTTCGTGTTTGTATCTTTCTTCTGTGGTTTATCCTTTGTGGGTTTTGGGAGACCTTTAGGGGTCTCGAGATCCCTACTGAGTATCTTATACTCACCCCTGCACGGGCTACACCCACACTACGTTGTGTTGGATGCATACAACATACAACACTGATCAAGGGGAGACTTGTGGAGTTGGACGGTACCCGAAGGTGGACCACTTGGCGAGATGTACCCGGAGAAGACGGACAGACCCGAGGTGCTGAGGAGACCATCTGCACCCACCCATCAGGTGGGATATCCAGAGGAAGACTTAGTAGCTTCAGTTTTACTTTACTGTAGTTGTACTAGCTTTTCAGTTGTACTGTACTTACTGTTGGGCATGTATTTTCGGGCCCTTTCCTTTCAGCACTTACTTTTGTATTCATTATAACTTAGTGTTTACTTCTGTTGCATACTCTATTGTGTTTTTTACTTTTATTAATATAATTCTTTCCCTTTTATTGGGATTTATTTCTTTGGTGCTAGTCTCCAGCCCAAAGCCTATTGAAGGTGGTCTTGGGGTAGTCATGGCACGGGCCCCGAGGATGGGTCGTGATAGGGCTCATCATATTTCCATTGGTGACCCCACATCCATATTTTATAATTATGTAATATTATTTCTATTCTTATATAATTATTAATTAAAATTTTACCCTTTCGTTAAATATTGTTTAATGGTGTGAAAGGAATCTTTCTTCATTATTTGATTTGAGATATTTTTGAACTTATCCAGAAAAAGTACAAGGAGATTTTTTTACATATATGGCATGGATGGATTCTTATGCTTTAATAATTTCATATTTCCATGAATATTAATTTACCATATTTCAATTTTATATTCAATTAATTTCTTTTCATTTAAAATTGCATGGAATTTTGAGAAAAGAAAATGATTTTGAGGAACAATGGATATTTTCCTCATGACAAAATTTCATGTATTTTTTCAAAATTAATTTCCATATAAAATAACATAAGGTTATGTTTGTTTCCCTATTATAAATTTTATTTTAATTTTTTATGAAAGAATTATTTTTATTAAATCTATTAATTTTATATGTATTATTATGGAATAAATCTTAAGAACTCCATTTTGTGTTCCTTGGGTTTTCTTATGGTGAATGGTTTATGTTTTTGTGGGAAATGTAAGAATGGTTTCCTTATGAAATGGGTGGGACCCATATCTCCCTCTAATGAATTGGGTAATGATTTATATCTCATGAGATATACATTAATTTAAGGGAATGAAACTCTGGTTCAGAAATAAAGGGCTGGAACGATAAGTAAATATGGTTCATTATTTCAAGGCCGGAATGCCATGTAAACCCGGTTTAGTAATGGTCTTTTTCCACAATGATGTCCTTAGTAGTAAAGACTTTGAAACTATAGAAATCATATTATGTGCTTATTTGTTTTCCAAAATTCCATGTTTTATACCAATTCTACTTTTTCATGGTTCATCATTCCATTATGATTTATACCTTATGAAATACCAAGATTTATTTGTTGACTCAATATTTTGGTATATGTTAAATATGGTATGTTTTTTTTCAAAAGTTATTTTCATGTTTTTACATTATTATGTTTATGTTTTGTAAGATATTTTCCATTCATACCCTTACTTAGAATTTTTGTTCACCCCTTTTCATGTATCTTTTCCCCCAGGATTTGAAGAAGGGTATTACATAAGATGTGTACCAAAGGGATTCTGGTTATGAAGCATAAAGAAGGAGGAAATGTAGATGTTTCATTGTAAATACCTGTATTTTACATGTAATTTTTTAAATTATATAGAAATATTATGAGTTTGTGAAAATTGAAGGCCCGTGATTCTGAGGACTGATGTTCCTAGAATTAATTTATAATCATTTTTAAAAGTAGATTTCGTAAACTTGTTAGTGGCATTTTCAAACTTTTGAACTGGTGGTCGGATTGAAAATATAAGGGCACCATTAAAACCGCTGCACCGGGATTCCCTCGAGGGAGGCTTCACTTCGACCACAATAGTTCTGGGAAAAAAGATAAATTTTTTAATATTAAAATAATAATAAAATAACATTATTATTTTATTTATTTATTTATTTTCCTTCAACATAAAAGTGGTAGTGTGGGACTAGCAACGTGTCAAGACAATATATTTCTTGACCCTTAAAAGCCTTAAAAATTGAGTCATTGGAATTTAGGAAGGTTCCTCTTAAATGAACCCCCATAAATTCCATGATCGTTACTTGTCCTTCCCCTCAATTATATATATGGATCTTGGGGGGGGGGTAATAGAATGGTTTCATCAAGCGATGAAGTTATGATAAAGTTATTCCATGCCAACCAGTTATAGGAGGGGATAGGTGAGCAGTGACGAGCGACGCCAACTCCCGAACCAAAGAATGATCTCTGACCGGTGTCATTGGAAGCGTGTTGCGGGAACGACGAACCCCGACCCACCTCCAATCATAGGTTTTCTCTGAACGATATCAAGGTAGGGTTTACTTTTGGTTTTTGTTTCAAGAGTTGTTAAATATTATTCCACCCTCTTTCTATCAAGCTAACACAGAGGGAACGATCCAAACGAACAATGCCCAGACCCTATGCCTTTGGTTAGAAATTTGGTGCATTCTTTACAAGAATTATCCTGCGTTTGGACAGGACCCAGATGGAAGGTGATGGTCGTGGATGGCAAAAGATGACCACAGAAAAGCTAGTGGCGCGCCATCATGCACCTCCAATGGAGAAGGTTTCGGTCGTAGCCTCAGTGAGGGAAGACGGTGGCCAGTAATGGCGGGCTGCGAAGGAAGCCGTGGTGTGCTGTCGTATCTACTGGAGAAGGAGGACGCAACATATCACCACAGCGGATGGAACCATACGAACACATGCAGAGTTGGAGCAGCATACGGTCACGCGCCGCCAGAGGAGATCACTGCTCGAAGTCACTGCGGGGGAGGAACCCGCCCTCTTATGGGTTCCACGGTGACTAAGTGGCACTCACGTGGCACCGCTACTTCACAAAAGGAACATTATCTCATCCATTTGGGAATACAGTGGGTCTCACCCCCCGTGTCAACTAGGGGGGCCGCACTAGTTGGGCCATGCCCTAGTGCTTTTTGGGGGGTGCGTGCCCAACGGGCCGCGCCCACTACAGTCTGGGTCGCGGGAGCACAGTAGGTCGTGCCCACGTGGGCTTGGCTGTACATCCATAGGCCTGGCTGTACGGGCCCACTGTGCATCCCCCTTGCAGGCCGGCTCGGTCAGCGGCCCAGCAGGTCGGGCCCGCTGCGGCCGTGCCCCGCTAGGTCGGATCGGACCCCGACCCAACCCTACCCAGTTCCGCTTAAAGGGTTATAACATGAAATCTAGGAATCCGTTGGACGAACCATCTGTGGTGATGGGACCCTCGGGGCGAGACATTTGTTTTGGAATACTCTTCATAATATTTAGAGATAGTTGTAGTATGGGACCTTTGGCTGAATCCCACAAGTCCCTTGGAACTAAAACACTTATAACTCAAAGGAAGAGCGTCCGATTGACACACTGTTTGTTGCGTTGGAACCCTTACCACATGGTGGTCCATTGTGAAGCTTAGTGGAGATCGAGGTATGAACGATATATTGAGGGGCAGATTCTATGGTGCATGAGGGCACTGAGTTGGAGGAATCCTGTGTCTGACTATATAGGGATGAAATAACATTGATCTAAAGTGGGTCAGCATCTATCGATCCTATGTGGGTAAGCATCTTTCAGATCCTTTGTGGGTCAGCACTTAGTTATCCTGTAGAGGTCAGTGCATACCGATCCTATGAGGGTCGACGGGGATTAATACCTATCAATCTTACAATGTCCATTATTAGTTCCTCTTAATATAATCACATGATCTAGTTTATGAGTAATCATCTTCACTTAGGTACTTATGTTATACCGATTTGAGTCGAGTATTCAAACTTCATGGTGTAACATTAGTGGTGTTATCTTTGTGGTGTTATGTGTGTGGAAATTCTATCTCTGTGGTGTTACTTGTGTGGTACTTCTACATTCGTCGTGTTACTTTCATGGTGTTATCATCGTGGTGTTACCTTAGTGGTACTTCTACATTCGTGGTGTTACCTTCATGGTGTAATCTTCGTAGTGTTACCTATGTGGTACTTCTACCTTTTTGGTGTTATCTTCTTGGTGTTACATGTACGGTACTTCTTCCTTCATGGTGTTTACTTTGTGGTATTCTTCCCTCATGTATATGTTTAGTATATATTGATAACATAGGTATATGTATGGTAATATACCTATGTAGAGTTGATTTCTATTAATTCGATCCTTGAGTTGAGGTCTTGCATTGTGATTTTTCCTTTGTGGAACACTGGGGGGCCTATGGGGGTCTTGGGGGACCTGCTGAGTATCGTTATACTCAGCATATCAAGGGCTATTCCCACAACATGTTGTGTTTTGGGAAAATGACCTACAACTTTAATCGAATATGAGGGAGCCAGGACTGGAATGTGCCTAGAGGCGGACCATTTGGCACGACGTGATGCGGTGACAATTAAGCGTGATCATTACCTAACATTTTGGTAGGATCCTCAGTCGACAATATAGGAGATGTTTTTCACATATTCAGTTTAATTTTTTACTTTTTAGTTATACTTGTACTTTTCAGTTGGGCTTGTATTCCAACCCGTTTACTTTCAGCACTCCTTTTACTGTAGTAGTTTACTTCATGATTGCTTCTTGTTGTGTTCTTGGATTGGGTTTTAGTACAGGTTAAAAAGTCATTGCCTTCCCATTTTAGGTAAATACCTTTCTGGTGCTAGTTTCTAGCCCCTGGCATATGGTAGGCGAGCATGGGGTATTCACGGCATGGGCCTCAAGGGATGGGTCATGAAAAAGTGGTATTAGAGGATTCAGTTCTACTGATGAAATAAGACTCTAATATTTTCTATTTGGAAATAGTGTTATGTGTTATGAATGTGGTTTTCAATTTGGTGAATCTAGTGTTGGTGTGGTAGCTGACTTATTCATTTTACAGGACCCATAATTCTGATTTATGATGCAATGCATGGAAACACTGATTGTGTGTGTTTTTGAAATGTTTTTCTTATGATCTCTTTGAGTGATCTCACCATGTAAAACTTATTGACTGTGGCACACTTGTTTTCTTTCCGGATGCCGCCATGTAGATAGCAAGCCATGATTCCAGAGTGAGTACACGATGACGGCCCACCAAGCAATGGGCCTCAGTGCAGGGACCTCTTACGGTGTCAGCACCTTCGAGTGGTGTACCAGAAGAACCACTACCCATGGGGACACCATTTTCACCAGACCCATAATCATTGGATTCACGTCGACTGAGCGCATTTCATGAGTTTCAAAGGTATAGGCATCTGAGATTTCGAGGAAAGATGGACCCGTAGGTGGATGAGGACTACCTGGAGGCTATGGCCATTGTTTTTCACTTAGTAGGGTCACAAGCTGATCTGGTGCTGATCTGAGCCGCCAGTCTCTTCCATAGAGTAGCTGGGAGTGGTGGAGTTTGACACTCCATATACACGACTAGGAGAACCTTTCTTGGGTGGACTTCGAGGTCCTTTTCAAGGCATATTTTTTTCCAGTGACTCTACACTCAGAGTATATATAGGAGCTGATGCACTTACATTAGGGTAGCATTATTGTGGCCCAGTACTCAGCAAGGTTTGCTGATCTCTCCCACTACTCCACCGACATGGTACGAGACCCTTTCTTTAGGTCCCAGACCTTTCATAGGGGTCTCATACATGAGATTATAGCATCGGTGATATCGCTTAGCATTCTGACGTGGGATGGGGTACTAGACCGATCACTTTTGGGGGATATATTCCTAGTTGTGCAGGAACTGATAGAGAGAGCCACCACCCGACATCAGGTAGTAGAGTCATCAGCAGCAAGTAGTAGACATATGAGAGAGGGTCCCAAGTATTCCAGACCTAGTGGATGACCATCAGATATAGGTTCGGTGGTGCAGGGGTCATGGGACAAAGGTGGGAAGATTAGGAGTAGGCAGTGCTACTCATGTGTTTGGTAGGGTCACATGGCCCGTAACTACTCTTCCCTCCGTATGGACGACCAACAGATGGTAGAGGGACTGCTGAGGTAGAGGCAGATATTCGATCGAGGATGTATGCAGGCAATATGCGGATGTGGAAGAGGAGTTGGTCTTGCAGCGTGTGGTGGGTTGTGATTCTAGGTTATAATTCCACCACCTTTAGGTGGTCCACCTTGACCACATGGAGTAGTTGGATAGGGATAAGCTCATCACTAGGCAGTTGAGGCCTATGACCATAGCGCTCTAGAGATGATTAATGGAATGATCATTGTCTACTCCACCTTAGATGTGGTATTTATAGACACATGTTCCAATCACTCTTTTATTGCCATATCCCTCATTCGATGCTCGGAGATTCTGGTGGACCTGTTGGCTCCATACTTATGGTTTTAAACTCATATGGGAGGGGAATCGATGATTTCACACTAGTTCCTGTAGTGTCAGCTTACTGTAGGAGGTGAGAGCTTCGGTTGGGATATTTATGTAGTGGTTTCAAGGCCTTATGACGTCAGCATGGGTATGGACTTGTTATCCATAGTCCTTGGCCATATTTAATATATTGGGTGCAAAGTGTGGTGTTTTCTAGAGCGTGGTACCATATTTTCCTTCACCGGTGAGAAATGAACCTTTGCAACACAGGATGGACTTACTCGGAGTAGGGTGCAAATGATCACACATTAGGTTGCTAGCCTTACCCTTGGAGTAGTTGATGTTGATTGTCCCAGATATCCTGTAGTGGTGAACTAGTAGGCTGATGTTTTTCCTAATGATGTTCTAGGTCTACCTCCTCATAGAGAGGTGGACTTTTAGATTGACCTCTACCCCTAGATGACACTGATATCTACACCAGTATATAGGATGGTTTTGACGGATCTTCATGAGTTACAGGTATAGTTATTGGACTTGCAGAGGAATGGGATCATAAGGCCCAGTGTTTCTCCATGGGCAGCCCCAATTTTTCTCACCAAGAAGGAAGATGGTAGTTTGAGACTCTGTGTGGACTACCAGTACTTGAACTAAGTGACTGTGAAGAACCAGTATCCACTTTTTTGGATTGATAATATTTTCAATCAGCTGATGGGAGCACTTTGGATTATGTGAATATACCTCAAATCAGGATATCATTAACTCAGGGTACAAGATGAGGATATGCAGAAGCCAGCCTTTAGATTTCAGTATGGAAACTATGACATCTTTATTATGCCATTAGTCATAACTAACGCCCCGGCCATGTTCATGGGACTCATGAATTGGATCTTTCAGCCATACCTTGATCACATTGTGGTGGTCTTCATCAATGACCTCTTGATATACTCGACATTGTAGGAGGAGCATGCATATCATCTGTAGATAGTTCTAGATACACTCTAAGAGAACCATCATTATCGTAAGCTCTAGATTTTATTGTTCTAGATACGAGAGGTCTAATTTTGGGACACATTATCTCTTAGGCTAGAGTTTTATTGGATCGGGTAAAGATAGAGGTTGTGCTTGCTTAGGAGGAACCAAGGAGTGTGACCGAGGTTCGGAGATTCCTGTGTTTGCTGGATAGTACTGGAGATTCTTGTCTGACTTTTCTAGAGTTGTAGAACCCTTATCATCATTGATGATGAATGGACAACCCTTCGTATGTATGGAGATATTCCAATTGATTTTTCAAGAGCTGAGGCAGACTAACAAGTGACTCCATCTTGGGGCTACCAGAAGAGAGCATTGGGTATGTAGTCTACTGCGACGAATCAGGGACTGGACATGGTTGTGTCCTAATGCAGGAGTGAGTAGTGATCGCCTACTGCACACGATATCTGAGGCAACATGAGAATATCTACGCTACCCATGACCTAGAGTTAGTGGCAGAAGTATTCACCCTGAATATGTGGAGACATTACTTGATGGAATAACATTTTATAGTCTTCTGTGATCATAAGAGTCTCAGGTATATCTTCACTCAGAAGGACCCAAACCTAAGACAACAATGATGGCTGGAGTTCCTCCAAGACTATGACTTTGAGATAGTCAATACTCCTGGGAAGGGGAAGGTTGTAGCAGATGCAATCAGTTGGAGGTCTGGTCTGCATTTTCTAAGTGTGGAAATAGAGCAGCTATCCACATTGTAGATATTCTTTGTAGATAGATATGGAACAACAAACCTCCATTATATGATTGTAACTCCCCAACTTCATCATCCGGTTTGTGAGGCACAACTTGGGGACATTGAATGATAGGCTCAACAAGCTCAGATATCCACAGGATAAAAACCTGAAGAATTTTAAGAATGTGGGGAGCACATCATCCTCTTCACAAGATGTACCATGTAATAGTGGAGCTACAGGAGGAGGTGTTGAGGGTGTTACGTACGTCCCATATAGTGTCACATCCTTGTGTGCCGATGATTTACCAGGACCTCCGATGTCAGAACTGGTGGACAAGGGTGAAGAAAGTATTGGTAGAGTTTGTTTCTTGATGCCTCACTTGTTAGCATGTGAAGGCCAAGAATCAGGTTCCAGCATGCTTAGCGCACCCACTATAGGTGCTGGAGTTTAAATGGGATGGAATCTCCATGGAATTTTTGACATGCCTTCCATATACGTCCATGAGACATGATTCCATCTGGGTAATCATTGACTAACTAACCAATTCGTCCCACTTCCTACATATTCAAGAGTAGGGATCAATAGAGGGATTAGGATTCCTTTACGCACAAGAGATTGTGGGATTTCATGAGGTGACATCGACGATTGTCTCATACTGTGATGAAAATTTTACTTTGTATCTATAGAAGGGGTTGTAGAAGGCGTTCGGGACTCAGCTGTGTTTGAGCACCGCCTTTCATCCGCAAAAGTACTGTCAGACGGAGCAGACCATTTAGATGATGGAGGACATGCTACGTGCTTGAATCCTAGATTTTGGACGTATTTGGGAGGATCATTTTCCCTTTGTGGAGTTCGTGTACAACAACAGTTATCACTCCACCATTGGTATAGAACCATTTGAGGCCTTGTACGGTCGACCATGAAGATCACCTATATGCTGAACATACCTAGGCGAGTCAGCACTTATGGGTCCTGAGTTGGTACGAGCTACCAATGAGATGGTCCAGGTCATCTGGGAGTGGATGAAGACTGCACCGAGCAGACAGAAGTCTTATAATGTTAGAAGGTGGAGACCATTGGAGTTCGAGGAGGGAGACCATGTCTTCCTACGGGTCTCACCTCGATGAGGTTTACAGAGAATTGTCCAAGGCAGCAAGTTATCACGTGGTTTATCGGACCATTTCTGATACTTTGGAGGTTAGGTGAGGTGGCATACCGCTTGGAACTACCACCACAATTCGTGAGGGTGCACAACATATTCCACGTATCCCGACAGAGATGATACCTTCATGACCCATCTCACGTCATCGACCATGGTGATCTAGACATTGATGATGGCGAAACATTTACGGAGGTTCCAGTGGAGATTGATGATCGACAGGAGCGAGTCCTTCATATACGATCGATACCTCTGGTGCACATTCGCTGGCAGCATGGAATCCTATAGGAGACATATGAGAGCAGGAGGCCCATATTCATGCTCATTACCCCATTTTTTCATAGGTTATGTTGTAGATTTTGGTGATGAAAGGACCAAAGGTGGGGAGAATATAATGACCCAGATTGTCCATGTAATTTTTTTATTTATATGGAATTATTATGTGTCTGAGAAAATTGACAGTGCATGATTCCATGGCTCAGTGGGCCCAGAATTAATTTCTGAACATCTTTTTAAAGTATGTTTAGTAAACATGTGAGTGTCATTTTCTAACCATTAAATTGGTGTTTAAATTAAAAATCCAAGGGAGCCATTGAATTCTCAGCGTTAGGATTCACTTAAAGGAGGAATTTCTTCGACCGTAGTTGGCATAGAGAAAAAGGTGGATTTTTAACTTTTTAAAATAATAATAAAAATAAATTTATTTTTTTATGTAATTTTTTCATTCCCTTCAACAGACAAGTGGTAGTGAAGGACTAGTGATGTGTCAAGACAATAAATTGTTTGACCCTTAAAATCCTATGTAACAGTATCGTTGGAGTTTAGGAAGGTTCCTATTAAATGAACCCTCATAAATTCCACGATCGTTACATGCCCATCCTCTCTCTTATTTATATGGTGCATGGAGAGGGGTAATGTTATAGCTTCATCAAGTGACATTGTTCTAATAAAGTGCAATTATTCCAATCAGTTAAAGGATGGGATCAGTGAGTGGTGATGAGAAAAACTGTGTCCTGAACCAATGAACAATGTTCGAGCAGCGTCGTTGGAATCTTGTTATTGGAACGACGAACACCAATCCACCTCCAATCGCATGAATTCTCTATATGATCTTGGGATAGGGTTTACTTTTGGTTTTAGTTTCCAGAGTTGTCAAATATTATTCTACCCTCCTGCTATCAAGCTAACGTAGAGGGCGCAGACCAACCAAACAAGGACCAGACCCTCTGCCGTTTGTTATAATTTTAATGCGTTTTTTTGCATGCATTATCTTCAGGTAGGATGAGACCTGAGATGGCGGGTGATGGTGGCGGATGGGAACAGCCGACTGCAGAGGAGATAGCGGTGCTCCATCGTGCACTGCTGGCGGAGATGGTCGCGGTCGTAGCTGTGGCAATTGAAGACAATGGACGACAAAGGCTGACCGTGAAGGAGGTGGCGGCTAGCTGTCACATCCCGCCAGAGAAGGGGGTCGTAGCAGACAATAGTGGCTAGCACCGGCTGGTCTCAGGAGGAAGTGGAGCGTTGCGCCATCATGCGCCTCCAGAGGAGGCCACAACTCGAACCTGTGGTGGTGGTGGAACCTACACACCCGCGGGTTCCATGACGACCGTGCAGCACCCACGTGGTGCCGCTGCTTCACAAACTGAATGGTCGCTCTGCCATTTGGGAAGACCGGGGGTCTCAGCCCCCGTGTCATCTATGGCAGGCCCCACTGCATCAGGGCTGCACATTCCCATCAGGTCGTGCCCCAGCGCGGGCTGGGCCACACATGCCCAGCGGGACGCACCCTACCGCGTCCCTGGCAGCACGAGCCCATAGGGCCGGGCCCCACCGCGACCTAGGCCGCGCGAGCCCAGTGGGCTGCCCCATTGCAGGTAAGGCCGAACCGTTCCCATCGCATATGGGTTGGACCCGGGCTAGGTGGGGCGACCCGAGTTGGGTCGGGTCAGCCCATATTGGGTCAAGCTGGGCCAAACCAGACCCAAACCCCACCAAGCCCAGTTCTGCTTAAAGGGCCATAACATGAAATCCGAGCGTCCGTTTGACAAATCGTCTGTGACGCTGGGACCCATGGAGTGAGAAGGTTCTTTTGGAATTCTCCAAATGAGATTTAGAGATAGTTGGAGTACAGAAGGGTTGGATCAAACCCAAATTCAACCAGTCCCTCAAAGCTAAAATGCTTATGAAACACAGACCGGGTGTCCAATTGATGCATCGTCTATCATGTTGGAACCCTTACAAAATTGGGTTCCTTTGGGTAACTACTTTGTGGATCTTAGTGGGAGTCGTGGTATGAAATATATCTCGAGGGGTAGATTCTACGGAGCTTGAGCACACCGGGTGTGAGGAATCCTATGGCTCGCTATAACGTGAAGAATGAACATCGATCCTAAGTTGGTCAGCATCTATCGATCATATGTGGTTCATAATTTATCATATCTTATGGTGGTCAGTGCTCAGTGATCCTATTTGGGTCAGACCATAAATATCTTATGTGTTCAGATCCTATGTGGGTCTATGGGGTTATTACCTATCGATCCTGTGTGGTTTAGCAGTAGTGCCTCTTAACAGATTAACATGATCTAACCCACATCTAATCATCTGTACTTCTGTACATCAGTTATTCTGGTGTGAGATGAGTCTACTATCTTTGTGGTGTTACCTTCATGGTGTTATCTTCAGAGTGTTACCTTTGTGGAACTTCTAGCTTTGTGGTGTTACCTATGTGGTACTTCTACCTTTGTGGTGTAACTTGTGTGTTACTTCTACCTTAGTGGTGTTACCTTCATGGTGTTATCTTTTTTTTTGTAACCTTTGTGGTACTTATACCTTCGTGGTGTTACCTTCGTGGTGATATCTTTGTGGTGTTACCTATGTGGTACTTAAACCTTCATGGTATTCTTACCTCATGTATAAGATTAGTATATCTCGATAACATAGGTATATCAATGGGCATATAACTAAGTATAGTTGATTTCTATCACTTTGTGCTTTGAGTTGAGGTCTTTCATTGTGGTTTTTTCTTTTTGGAACTCTGGGAGACCTACGAGTGTCTCAGGGTCCCTACTAAGTATCGTTATACTCACCCCTGCATAGGCTATTCCCACACCTTGTTGTTTTATGTGCAGAAGACATACAACTTTGATTGAGGCTGAGGGAGCCAGGACTGGACAGTGCTCGGAGGGGGACCATTTGGTGTGATGTGATGCGAGGACTACTGATCACTACCTATACCTTACTTTCAGGTAGGATCCTCAATGAATGATCTAAGAGATGTTTTTAAATTTTTTAGTTTTATTTGTACTTCTCAGTTGTACTTTTACTTTTCAGTTGGGCTTGAATTCCGACCCCTTTACTCTCATCACTTTTATTAGTACAAAAATTTACTTCATCGTTGCATAATGTTGTGTTCTTGTACTATGTGTTTGTACAGGTTCAAAAGGAAATTCCTTCCTGTTTTAGGGATACACCATTCTGGTGCTAGTCCCTAGACTCGTGCCTATGGAATTCGGGCTTGCGGTAGTCATGTAACAGGCCCTGAGGGACAGGTCATGACATTTATGTACCAGTTCTTTATGTTTTCCAATTTCCAAAGGCGCTAATCTAATATGTTATTTAGATGTATATTTGTTTCATGTATTAATATTATGAAAATGTAATGTAATGTCCATGTATGTAAAGATTGGATCTTTACAGTTAGTATCAGAGTGAAGGTTTATTCAACCTTTGGAAACTGGTATGCGAAAACATTAGTGAGATCCCTATAGATATTTCAAAGGATAGCTCTAGGGTTGTCTTAAGGGTATGTAAATTTATATGATATGATCCTAGGGTTTTTGTGATAATCATGACTAACCTAGGGTTAAACCAAAGATATCATAGATTGAAATATTACAAGTAATTTACCTTAATTATGTGTTTCTAATCACTGATATGTATTTCACACACTTTGCTTTCTATTCTTAGTCAATAGCATGAACACCATATAACATAGTTAACCATTTAATATTTCATATGTGGAAATTATGGGAGTTATAAATATATATTCTCTATGTGGAAATATCATGAAGAGAATCATAATGATGGTATAATAATTAGTCATACTATTGAACATAAAGAGATTGTAAATGAAATGTGAAAGGTATGTGATGATATTCCAGTATATTTTACATTAAACCTAAGAATATTGAGGTTGAGAAACCTTAATACATTATTTTTCTCTTAGGGAAAACAATGATGATGGATCTGGATTAATGTTTTAAGAATACATTTGGATTATTGAGGTGTATCGGTTACAGAACTCAAAGATTATGTTATATGAATCATGAAATATATAAGTGTTTTTAGTATAAGTTTTTCATTAAGGATTGGAAAGGATATGTTGAATAGTTATAAGGAGACAAAACATTAATTCATGGGTGAGGTGATATACTTGGAGAACACATGATTAAGGGGAAGATAACCCTTATTATGTTATATATGTTATGATAATGATGTTTGGATAAATGTATGTTGGATTTGAATAAGTAAATTGGATGATGATAGTTTCTTGAGATCTGATTATGGAGTTATAGGAAATAGGGCTATGATATCATGGATGAAGTATACAACTTTTTGGGACTAAATGAATATAGCCAATAAGTTTTGGAATAAGGAAAAAATGTTTGTTTCAATAAGGATAACTGATAATTCATGTTGTTATTGTAACTCAAGAGAATACATGGTGAAATTATTCAAATATTTGGATTGTGACCAACAATATATATCTTATGATATATGGGGGATAAATGAAGGTATTCAAATGCTTTATATATGAACTTCCTTGTAGTTATTTATGTACATTGAGGTTGGATAGAAGTATTTTGGATAATCCTAAAGGTTGGAATGGATTAAGTTAGAAATTTTATAGTATTGTTTAAGGACATAACTCTTTTTTAATATTATTTCTAGATGTTATAATATTATAGTTTTAGAAAAAGAAAAACATGCAAAAGAGGCAACAACTCATCACTCCAGACAAGTCTATGGGAATCAAACCTACAACCGAAGTGTGACAGGCCTTTATCACATACCAATGGCCTACTAAAAGTCCATAGTTAGTCTAACAAGTTTTATTCTATTTAATCAGTATGATAGATGAAGTATAAGTCCATTTTGGAACCGTATAACATTAATCTCACCATAGACATAATTTTTTAAGCTAAATAACTTTTGTTATTTGATAACTTTTTCTAACATTTTTATGCTAATGAAATATGGAATAAATTATCATTTTATTTATGGATCGCATGACCTATAACAACTTTCAGAATGAAAAATTCAACTTCATTTCATTGAATCAGAGATAAAGTGGAAATTATTCAAGGAATGACCAATGATGAGATTGTACTGAAACTAAGTAACTATTTCTTCTCATGTTCTTCTACTTTCAGAAATGGATCTTGAAATCCAAAAACTTTATCCTAGTAACTTCTTATCCGATGAATCGTAGGATCATTTAAATCAATGTAGATTTATGGATTTATGGTAGTTAACTTTCTCCAAGCCTTATTATCTATCAGTACCCATCAGAACTTGAAGTTTATATTTTTCTTCCATTTCCATGTATCCACTTACCACCTATGTTATATTATTTGGAAACCTAGTGATAAGTTACTTTGTGTAACTCCTATGTTTTTAACATTGGTTTTTAAAATAATGTTTTAGTATTCCATTTTATGACATGGGTTTCCATGAAATAAATTTCAAGTAGTAATCATTTTATAACCCTAATGAATTTTGAAAAAGAAATTCATTTTTAAGGGGGGTATAATGTAACACCCCATTTTTTATGGACCATTTTTTCCAAATAAATTAAAATTTTCTATTTTATCATGAAATAAACTAAGTGAAACATTCCTTTCAAACTAAATGGACTTGTCGTATGTTACACGCAACACAGAGTTGGCATACAATACACACAACACTGAGCATAGATTTTGTTCATTGTAAAAAAGAACATTGTTTAGATTATGTTATACACCAAAGGAATCTTTCACTACATGCAAAACTGACTATTCTTATAGTAAACTCAATAAAATCCTTCTCAATAGCTTGTGTGTTATGCAATACCGAGTTTCAATAAACAATGATATATTATTAAAATATTTTTATTTAATGGGAAAGAAATTAGATTTTATGAATAGTATTAGCCATATATTTAATTTTATATAACAATAACATTTTTATTATGTAGTATTTATTCATGATATCAGAACAAATTCATTTTTTCAGATAAAAGAATTATTTTTTCAAAAAATGATAATTTTCCACTTTTTGATGGCGTAAAATTTTTAAATATAATTTTTAACACATTTATAAATTATATTAGGCAAAATAAATTAATTATTTGGAATATGGCCATAAAAATTTACCTTGATTAATATTTTGGTATTTTTTGATGAAATTAATATTTTAATGTATAAAGAAAATTATTGTATTTTAATTCAAAATTGTCTTTTCATCTAATTTATTTAAATCGTTAGAAAATATTATTATTTATTTTTAAAATATAATTAGATTATTTTTTTATAATTTAATCAATTTTTTATTATTATAAGTAATTTCAAATTTATATTGGTCATAAACCCATGTCAATCTTTTGATTGTTTTTACTTATTAAAAACCCACATTAGGGTTTTGACAAAAGAATTAATTTTAAATTAATTTCTTCCAATTATGTGTTTTGAATTTAGAAAAATGGATTCCTATATTTGGAATCATAATTTCAAAAATTTTTAAGTAGATATCATTTATCTTTGGACATTATGAATAGTATCGTGAGTAATTATATTTATTTACCACTGTTAAAGGTTAAATCAGGTAAATAAGGGTAACAAATAATATTATAATAATATAAATATACCATAAAACGTGTCATAATCCAATTTTATGTGATATGGACGTATATTATCACCCTTGGGTCGATTTTAGGACCCCATGCAGCCACTTAGGTGTGGTAATGACCTTTTATAATTTTTTATATAGAGAAAAGGGAAATATAATGTAAAATTGTATCTCCTAACTAAAAAAAATTATTTTGGTTTATATAAATGATATATTCAACTATAAAAATTAATTATAAGTCTAAAAAAACTTAACAAATCATGGTATTTTATTTAAAAGTTTTAGATGTTATATAAATAAATTTTTTATGACAGAATGATGATGCACTGATTACGTTATTAATGAAATATTCAAATAAATAATATTATAAATGTTAAAATAAATGTAATTTAAAAATTTTGATGCCTTACATGAATTTTTTGGAAGTAGTTGACATGTTAGGGATAAGTTAATTCCTTTTTTGGATGGAATAAATTTTTTATGACATTAACAAAAATCAATTACTAAATAGTGTCAAAATTGACATAAATGATTTTTTGAAACAAATACTATTTTATTAAATGATATAATAGTCCTAAAAATATATGATTCAAAAAAATAACATAGATAATGTTAAAAATTTCATTAATTATCCAATTTATGTTCTCTTGGAAGTTTATAGTAACTATAGTAACCATATAATATGAAAATAAAAAAATACATGGTAAGAGTTAATGTTTTTAACTAAGAGTTAAAGCTAAAAGATAAGGTTAATTTTGTGACATAAACATGTATAAATTTTATTTTTTTAGATGCTTTAGTCATATACTCATCTTATAATTGAAATTAATCACTATTTACCAATTAGAAACCTAAAATCATTTTATAAAGACATAATATTTGAAGACTTTCCTAAAGTGCCCCTCACATCTCTTGTAAAAGGGCACTTCTCCTTCTCTTTTATGCACACCTCCAATGAAAATTTTCTCAGAAAAACCCTACCCAAATCCCCTCCCAACATCCATAAATTCATCATAGAGGCAACAATTTTTTATAGAAATCATACCTAAGGAGTCCTTTTGTGAAAATCTAAAGGAGACACCCAAAGAATAAGTAATTGTTTTATCCCTTATTTCAAAGTTCTTTTCTTCTTATACTCCAACTTTCTATGTTGTTACCATAATAAAATAAAAAATAGAGAATTTAATATATTATTATTTGTTTTTATGGTCATGATACAACCATATTACTCATTTTCCTCATTCTATTAAACATAATATCACCATGCATGCGTGCGTACGGCTTATCATCTCCACACCGTGGTGTAAACTATTTTTCATCTATAATTTATTTTTAATGGTATATTGATTAATATAAATGACATAAATAATAAATATTATTTTATTCTATTCTTGTACAATGACATATACCATCCAATTAAATACCATTTAACCATCAGTGGATTGTTATCGTTACTCGTGTGTACGTACGACTTATAATCTCCATGACGTGATGAGATTTATTCTTCGTGCTAACCATTAAAGAATGATTATATAGTATATATAATAATTAATAATGAAATATATGAAATAATAATTCAATAGGATTTATATATATGTATATATATATATTTATGTCATTTACTTTCTTCCATTCAATTCAATAAGGAAACAGAAACATCAGTCATGCGTACGTACGTCCAACCATTTACATGAATGGTGTATTCCATTTCATTTATCGATATTAGATATATATTCTGAATATTTATGATATATAAATCATTTTTTACAATCTGTATGTAACTAAATCATGATCTAACGTAATAAAATCAAGAATAAAATGTCAAAAAATGTATGATAAATAAAATGATTATTACCCAAAATGTTGGTTTATAATGAAGTTGATAAGTAAATGGGTAATATAAAGTCATACATGAATCATATATGTTATCATAGATATTATTATATTTCTGGTACAAGTTAATTTTATGATTAAACCCGATATAGATGAGTTTCAGAGACATTCCAAAAAAATTTCACCTAAGGTAAGGGATAATTTTTCAATCTCATTTTTATCTGAGATTGTTATACTTAAGTATTTACTGAGGTATATTTATCATTAAAATACATATTTCGTAATTATGTAATATTATTTCTATTAATATATAGTTATTTAATGTTAATTTTACCATTTGTTTAATTCTATTAAACAGTATGAAAATAACCTTTGGTCATTATTCGATTTGAGCTACATTTTGGCTTCTTTAGAAAAAGTATTTGGAGAATGTTTTTAAACTTATATAGAATGAATGGATTCTTATGATTTCATAACACCTTTCTTCAATGAAACATCCTTTATCATATTTAATATTTATTTTTAATTAAATTATTTTTTTAAAATAAAATTGGCATTTTGAGAAATGAAAAATGTTTTTGAAAAAGAAAGTATATTTTTCTTAAGAATTAATTTCAAGTATTTTATCAATAATATCATCCATCTAAGAAGACATAAAGTTATGTTTCAAGCCCTAATATTAATTTAATTTGATTCTATTTATGATTCAACTATTTTAGTGAAATCCATTTATTTTATATGCATTATTATAGAATTATGTTTAAGAAACAAATTTTCAGTTCCTTGGGTTACGCAATGGTGAATGGTTTATGTTTTTGTTTCAAATGTGAGAATTATTTCATTATGAGATTGGTAGGACCGATATCTCCCTCCAATTAATTAGTTAATGATTTATATCTCATTATATAAACATTAATAGAATGTATATTTAATTCAGTTTCGTAATACAGGACTGACTAACTAGTGAATATGGTTCAGTAATACCTGGATGGAATGACATGTAAGCACGATTCGGAAATGAACTTTTTCCACTATGATGTTCATGGTGGAAATTCCTTGGCTCTTAATGAAATCATATATTTTTTATTTATTTTCCATAGATCTATGTTTTATACCAATGCTATTTTCTCATTGTTCAAGATTCCATTATGATTTATGGTTTATGAACTACCAATATTTATTTCATGACTCAAGATTATAGTTTATGATAAATGTGGTATGTTATTTTAAAAAGTTTTTTTCAGGTTTTTACATTCTAATATTTATGTTTTTAAAGATATTTTCCATGATAACAAAAATTGATCATTTGAGCTCACCCCTTTTCTTGTTTCTATTCCCCCAGAATTTGAAGAAGGGTATTAAGTAAGAAGTGTCAAAAAGGGGTTCCAGTTATGATGGATGAAATATGAGATGATGTAGATGTTTTATAAACTAGTTTTCTATGTTTTTTAACTTCCAAAGGAACTAAAATAATACGGTCATTTGGCATCTTTGATTGTCATGTGTTAAATATTCTATAAAAGTAATGTAATCTCCATGTATGTCAACTTGGATCTTTAAATTATTGGTTAAACTCTCTTTGGGATATCTAATATCATGACATAAAAAGTAAATATCTTTCCATATCTCCAAATTTTTCAATGACCATACCTAGGTGAAATAAGAAGAAAAACTCGATGATCAGCCTCATAATCGAGTGGCCAGCAGTGACTACTGGAACATATCTATGGACATATGTTTTCAATTAAGTTGCGCCTACTGTAAAGTATCCTTAATGTGTTAAGGTCCTAGTAATACATCTTATCAAACCCCTAACCATCATAGGGGTGAAACTAATAGCCTATAGTATAAAGCCTCATAATGATCCTTAGGTATAGTTTCTAAAATTATTTATTATAATAAAATTCTATGAAAGGTAGGCGTTTCTCCCATGAGTATCTAAATTAAATGATTCACACTCGAAGCATTTACTCTAATATGTTAATCATATTTTTTTAATGACAGTGGGTGTGTGGGTGATAGTTTGTGATCTGAAGCACCTATGAACCAATATCCTTCTATAACCCCTATCAGAATCACGAAATAATCTAGGCAGACCTATTTTACACAATTGTACATTTACTTTCATAAATATGTTTGTTCCCCCTAACATGTGACCATCCTAGCTCATCCCATTATAAATTTTATATAATTATCAAGAAGTGTAAGACCTACAATATACTATCAATTATCACCCATAATACATCTTTACCTCATGGTGAACAAGTAAAACTATTCATAATGACCGTAATGAAATCAAATAATATCCACCCTTGATTGAGAAATGGTTGTAGAAGCATTTTGGGTTACTGGTATACCACCTTTATTTGTTGGTAGTTGGGAGACAGAGAGATAAAACCAATTATATTTTCCTTATCATCAGCCTCCAATACAAGAAACATAAATCATTATTAATTATGGAAACACTAAGATTTACATCCTAAGAGGAGGCATGAGACTCTAATATAAACTCACATCACACATATTTAAGAACATGTACATGAAATTAATATAGTGATTTAACCCCAATCACCAACCCATCTGGGAAGTTAATCCTCACTTATAACACTCCACCATAAGCCCATGCCCCCAATCTCAAAAAAACAACCCTTATTCACTTTATCCTAAAGTGAATAGGTCATTAATAAGGATGAACATTTATAATTATCATAATCGTATTTCACATCTATGTAAATCATAGAACACATGGCCATAAACTACCACTCTCTATTAAACTCCCAAACGGCTTGTGTCTTAGTCATTTGGAAAAGATCATCAGTCACTACAATGTACTTTCTACGAATTCAATCAAGATCAATGTCACTTGAATATAGGTTTTCCACTGATCTATTTAATTTTAAGTTCATGTCATGTCGTGTGATGATTTATTTAAGGATTTTTTGGTCTGTGAAACTAAAAATATATCTCTCGTCAAGTAATTCATCTAAAAACACATAGAATTTGACATATATACCAACTCAATATCATGTGTTATATATTTCCTATCATTATATCTCAAATAGTCATACACATATTCCACAACTCAATATTCCTAAATTATAACTTATTTTGGGATGGGGTATAAAGAATCAAAAAAAATTATATAACTTCTTACCAACACTGGAATAATCAATATTAGTGTTGAATTCAAAAATAAATTAAATAGCACAAATTCCTTCTCATATTCTTTAAATAATTAAAATTTTATTCCCTTATTGGTTTAGCCTATGATAGGTGTTACAAGGAAAGAAAATTCATGAATAAAATGCCTTTAATTGAATATTATCCACAATAATATCCCAATATCAAATATATTACTAGTATGATCCTAAGAAACAAATTCACACTTCATATAAGGTTTTACAGATACCATTATATTTCAGATTATTTGACCTAGTAATTTATCCTTTCAATCCAAAAGTGGAATAAGATGAGATTAGAAAACAAAACGTTCACTCTTTGTTTACTCAAAGTGAAATCATGATGTTTGGTATTGTCATGTTGAATATGTGAGTAGACCAATATTACAACCAAGAATACTAGAACACATAAATCCGTATAAGGGTAGAAAACACAATTCATTAGATCCATGAAAACTACTAGAATGTTCATGAGATCGAAAGTCATGACTAAATAATCATACATGTAACAACATATAAGGAATTTTATATGCAGTGTATCTAATTGTGTCACATGCACTTGATTGTATACTGACCTCAAACTAATATTACCTAAAACCCCCACTCCTCGGAGTAGGTCAAAGAGTTCACCAATATGAGTTAATGGATGTTTGATGTTCTACATAATATGATTCAATTTTTTGGTAATAAATTAAAATCATGTTTTTATAATCCACCTTCATGTATAAAAGGGTGTATGAAGCCCAAGATGATGTATTGGGTTATATAAATACCTTAGAATATAGGTCCTATAGATTTTTCTTGTGTTTCAGAATATCAATAGGTTCCACTATGTATAGAAGAATGGAAACTCATTCTTCTCTCAGAAATAGTTCAATATTTAAATCCACCTCATTCACATGTTGTAACATAGTAAATTCATCAGTGAAGGAATCCTTGAAATGGTCCAATGAAGGATGGAATATTTCTTTATGTTTTTCATGATCACTCATAATATGTCTCTGAATCTATGATATCACTCTATCAATCCCATGATTATCCATCCTACCTTGACTCTCCTGGATATCCCATTCTCCCTCACAAATATATATACCACCCACTTTTGTGGTAAAAGACACACTTCAAGGATTTTCATTATCTTTATCTTGACATGGTACTAACCATTCCATCATGTGGATTAAATCAAAGCATTTCCTATCAAGGAAAAAATTATTCCAACAGAAAATATAACTGACTATTTCAAATTAACATTCCTTACACTAATATAAACTCTTATATAAAATCAATAATGGAGTATTTGTGTTCATTACACTATATACGTTCTCTCTCTCTAGGAAAAATAATAGTATAATTTTTATAGATATAAAGGAATATGAATAAAATGTATTGAATAACCTAGAAACTAGATTAGGTTACAATAATTATACCTAAAACATTAAAAGGACTGACACTCTTTTATTTGGTTATCAGATGCACTACATATATCTTTCCTAAACCATTGTCCTAATATACAACACAAATACCATGGGCAAGACCACTCTACTAGAACTATGTGTATGGATACCTCATCCATGAACACCTCCACATCCTAACCTTCTAGTAGTAGTCTAGATGTATGGATAACACAGAGCTCTTCATCCCACTTTAAAACCTAGAATCGATGTGGATCCCAATTTACTAGGAACTAGAGGAATCTATATTACAAATACATGGATATGGCCCATCCTACCACAACATTTAAAATCAACTGTGTATCTAGATTACTCTAGTTTTATCTGTACCATATTTCTGTATTGATGAAATACCATATAACTGTTCTTACATATCATCTAACTTCCTCATCTCCCATGAGTATACTCTATATGTTGCTTATACCATATTTAAATATGTGTATTGATGAAAAACCATATGACTTCTATCTAGGAGTTGAACATCATAGGACCACACCATCATCTTCACTAATTTTCTTCTCATAGATTAGGGAATATTTGAATATTTTGGAAGTGTTTGTCATATGAAATACATTAACCTATGATTGGATGGTGCACATGAGACCATCCTCAAATTGTCCCTCAATCATCTACTCATCAGAATAAATATCCTATATGAAATGTTAGATCTCATTTAAAAACATATTAATACTCCATCACAGACATAGAAACCTATTTTAGATTCATTAGGTCTCTAGAGAATTTAAATCCAAGTATCTGTAAGAAATAAGTAATCATAGATGATATTCTATAATTCCCCTCGATTATACACTGATGTCAATGTACATAGGTAATAGAATCCCACAAATTCTTGACAAAATCATGTCACTTATAAGTAAGATGATTTTCACTCTAATATATATGCATCTCTGATTTCTCTAATATATAGTCCTAACATTATCCATGACTCAACAACTCGGGGCCCACCACCCCCGAATATTTTAGGTGGATGATACTGCTAAAATATTCACATAAACTTTTCTTTTGAAGGGATAGGTCATGTTTCTCCCTTTATAAACTAAACCAATAATAGAAAACACTCTCCAAAATCATCATCAATGCCTAGATCATGAATATCATGGCATTCCAAAAGTGGAACTATATGAGGTTTTACTAGTAGCTTAGGTCCCACCACCTCTAGAGTTTTGTTTTAACCACCATTTTAGAACATGAGTCAATGTTATTAGGATGGAAATTTTCTACAAATTCCAAATTAAATCCTCAAAACATATTTTGAAATAGAAACGGTCATAGATAAAAAACTTCAAAAGTTAAAATCCTTCCTATATAAATATTAAACCACTATTCCTTCTCCTAAATCATACTTAGGATTATAAGTCAGATCATAAAGGATCACAAGAGAAACCAACAATATCCCCCTACTAATGTAAGGTTAAGGGAAATGTCTCAAAACTTATAGTAGAGGGCCTATTATATATGGTGTCAATTTCATGTTACATAGGAATAAAATATTTAATTTTCATTTAGAATCACTATTTAATTGAAACAATTTCATTCAGGATTTATAATTCATAAATATATATATATCATGATTCAGATAGATGAACATTTCCCATGTTATAAATTCAAATTCTTTATAAGTTGAACTTGGCACATCATGTAACTAAAACCATTCATTTATGATGGTTCAACTATATAGATTTTTATTCCCAATTTATAGAGACAAAAACAATAAATAAATTGAATTTGGAACCCACTGAGTTTCTACCACTAACATTTCATCCCACTCAACCAATTGTCCACAGATCAAATTACATTAATTTGATTAGTTAAGGTGCTACAATTGATCTATATGGAAAACATCATTTAGGTTTATGCATAAACTTTGATTAATACAATAATATTATCCTAGTAATAAATGTTATAACATTTAACCATATCAATCAAGTCAATACAACATGCTTTATGAAATGTACAAAGTAATATAAATATGCAATGGCGTAAGCATGAAATGATAATCCTCAAGTGGATATAATGATTCATCAGACAACACATCCCTGTTTTACTATCTTGGATTAATAGTTTATATCATAGAAATAATAAATTTCTCAAAAAAAATATACATAACCCAATTGTGAAATCATGAAAACTATAATAGGAATAAATAATAGAAACTCTTCTCATACTAGTTATTTTTGGCTTCTCTTTGTACATGGGTCAGAAACTCACAGGAACAAGCTCATTACCAAACACTAACAAAATCATAGATTCCATTCTAAAAACCCTTGAAAATGTGAGAAAATTAAAAAGATGATCGAATTCCACTATGAAACCTTATAGGACCATTTCATAAATAATTGACTAGTTCGGTTAGCCACAAGAACTCAAGTGTTCTTCCCCATATTTCAGAGGCTGCAGACAACTAGGTAGAGACTACTATAGTACATTGGGAAGACTATAAAATCATGATAAGAGTGGAACACAATGGTATAAAATGAAATTTACAAACACAAGAAGTATAAAAAAACTAGTTGATGATAGACCATCCAGATAATAATGAACTAACCTAATGAAAAAATCCATATCAAATAAAAAATGATATCATGTATGAATTATATATAAAAAAGGGAATAAATGGACTAAAGTTGCAGGAATAGGAAACAATATATATAAAAATAGCAGAGGTCCAAAAGATATATCGAAAATCATCATGTGAATAACATCTGTCTGCTTCTCTTGTACTCCATCCTAGTAAAAAAATAACTAATATAAATTTATACACTTATCATTGTACCTACAATCATCTATAAGGTCTTTTTGATTTTAATAGGTGCCATGTGAATGGGTTGAGTAAAACTCAATAGTCCACCACCAATGGTGCCTAAAATTATTGGGATAGTGTATATAAAATGAAAAGTGTTTAGGTATAATAAAACTAAATAAATAATTCTTGCTATAACATAGTCGGATCTGGTTTGAGAGGACACCTGGATAACTCTACCTACTTCGACCTAAGCTGGACTATCTATTAATAGATGTCATCCTATGTGTGTGTCTATATATATATATATATATACATTTTTACATGTATGTATTCATATAAAATTACAATAAATGAATAATATATAAATATATATACATATATATAGACGCACAATACATTCTAGGACTTGATGTGTGAATCAATGCATCCACAAATAATAATAAGATGTTTTATTCTAAAAAAAGGTTCATTAGCCCTATATTCACTTGGGGATACAAAACACCATATCTAAAAATCCAAATCAATGATTTGAGAATCCATGAAAAACATCTTATACAAGATATCATGAAGTATCATTTCCAATATCCAAATAAACAATGTGAAATGTCATTTCACACATCAAATAAATGACGTGAAAAAACATGTATAATATCAAACATCATTAAAGCATGAAGTTCTATGTACAACACTTCCTTTGACAATGTCACAATGACCAACATAAAAGGTCTGGTAATAATAATAAAAATTCAAGTTTCATGTAGTACTTTAACATAAGTAGAGGATGATTTTTTAACCAATTTACATTTCATTTATCCAAGGGAATAGCTTATAGTTCATATAAGGGTCATGTGAGATCAGTGAAACATATTCTTCACCAAATTAATCATTCAATATTAGTGGGGTATTAATCCCAATTACACTTAGATGGTTGATTTGTTATAAAAACATTAAATAAGATATGGAATTTAATAAACCAACAAAAGGTGGTTGAACTCGTCAAGTAGAATATCCCAAACAATAATAAGTGTCTGAAGGTGTTCATTTAGTAATGTATAACAATTTAAATGTGACAAAATATATTTTTAAGGAAACATACTAAAAACCCATCAGGTTAAATAATGGTGAATGATATAAAAAAACTATCATTTTTAGGAAAAATTACTATACCACCTACATTATAGTGGTAGATAACTCCTTGTTCAATATTGGCCTAAAATTTGGGCTTGATTTGTAGAAATCATAGAAAAAGAAAAATATAGGGAAAACATGGCATATTATGTAACGTCCCGGCCCAGCTTACCATCATAAGCCAGAGGCTGCCGACTAGTAGCAAGGGTCTCGGGAGGTGATAATGGAGAGACTATACCCTCATATCAGAGTATCACAGTGGTATTATCAGAGTAAATAATATTCAATAGTGGAAGTAGTAAACAATTGAAAGGAAGAAGAAAAAGATAGGTAATAAGCATTTTATAAAAGGCAGAAAATGACAGTTTACAAGGAATGCATGTATAGATGACGATATAGTTATGGAAGTAGTAATCAATAAAGCATGCATTACAAACAATACAAAAAGAAAGGACAAAAAAGCCCGACGGAAATCCCATGAGCATCCCAAGCTCCCACTTAGTCCTTTTCTCCCAACTCCTCATGTACAACCAGCACAACACACAACCTAGGTCCTACAAACAAGAAGGTCTACTCGGGTACCCAGTGCAATGGAATCCTGAGTAGGGTGTGAGATATAAATCTTAGTAGGTCATCACCATCGATGTCTAACCCAGTCCAGACAGTGTATACCAATTAAACAGTGAGAAGGTATGAAGAAAAAACTGAATTACATAAGTAAATGACACCCATCCAAGTTCCCAAGGGACACCTCACGATTATACCAGCTTCGGATTGTTGCTGGTAATGTAACCTGATCTTTTCACCATATATATATATAAGCATTTAAATCATAGATGTTGTGAGGTAAGAATTCCTCCCACCCAGTAATCGAGATTAACGGGCACAAGGTATGAATGATTTCCATCCCTATAGGTCAACTGGCAAGGGGTAGAATGCCTCCCTTCCATCTTGTTCATTCAACCAGCATGGGGTATAGCTTCCTCCCATACAATGACTTAAATTATCACTAGAAGTCAACTGGAAAGGGGTAAGAATGCCTCCCATCAAACCATGTACTTTAACACTAGCATGGGGTATAACTGCTTCCCATCCAACCATGTAAATCATCACTAGAAGTCGACTAGGAAGGGGTAAGAATGACTCCCTTCCAACCATGTACTGTAACATTGTCTTGGGGTATAACTGCTTATCATCCAACCACGTATCTGTCACACTCATCACTCTGGCATGGGGTATAACTACCTCCCATCCATACACGAAATCATCACCATGTGGAATCAGCATGTGCACACTTACGTTACCACTATGTTTATATTATACTACTTATGGAATTACCTCATAAGAATTAAAAATTCATATCACAATCACAAACAATCATACAATCCATATCCTCATAAACAATTATAATCATGTCCAAACAAATATACCTATGGAAAACCATCTGAAATATCGTTACCACATTTATACTTAAGGCAACTCCTCTTAAGTATTCATTTCAAGACACTAACATAATCATCACATTTATTTAAGGTTCATGAGGCAACCCACTCATGTACGGTAATGGATAACCCCCATTTGATTCTTCATTCCCCTTATATCATTTCAAAGACATTTAGGGATTTAAAAAGAAAAAAGAGGTGATAAAAACTACCCCGTCTAGGTAAGTCCCATTCACTAGATCCATTCCATTAGCATTAGTCGTGCTTATTACATTATCCTAAGGCATGGTCTCACCACCCTAATCCATTTCATTCAAGTATAACAATTTCATAAAAATAGAACAAATGAAATGACTTAACAATTTAGTACAATTCAGAGGAAACATGACATCAACCAATTATCACCCAAGCTCAACAAGAGTTTAGTAGGAAAGCATAATGATTTATATCCTACTTTCATCTTAAAGATAGCACACCTCTGATCGAGGGGTTTTATTATTAAATCATTAGTTTAGTGGCCACACAACCTGTTTTATCTAATTTTTTCAATTCACACAATTTGCACAGAAGCATTTAATCCACTAAACTTGCATAATTAAAATACTAAAACAATTCAGTATTAATCGCTTTAAATGCTTCACTTTAAATTAAAGGGCAAGGCGAGGGACCCTACCTCAATGTGGATCCATCCTCCCACTCTGGATCTTGGAACTTTCTAACAAAAGATGTCGTTGCTGCTCCCCCACAATGCATAACACACTATGAACCTTAAAACAAAAAAAGATATTAACTTAGAGGATGCACAAACCATAAATGGAAAAACCCCTACAACGGAATCAACCCGGCAGACCAAAAAGACAGCAAACTGCCTCACCTTTTGTGGCGGAAATCATACGTGCAACCACGAGGTTCCAAGGGACCTTCCGCATCCCTTTACAATACGAGAAAAAAGAATTAAACGAATCAAACCAAAATCCCTAAACATGAGGGTTTGTCCGAAATAGATTAGGGAAAAGCGAATAGGGAAAATTGGACAAGAATGATAGGGGAATAGGGGAGTAACATACCATGGAGATTCATAAGAAGAATCTCCAATAAAAATGGCGGAGAGGAGGTCCAGCTGAGAGGGGGGGCTGGCACGAGGCCGGTGGCTCCAATGAGGGGGTTCGTGCGGGTCTGACCGAGAGGAGAGGAGAGGGTTTATTAGATTTGTGGTTTTCTTTTTAAATTAATTCTAAATATTTTAAAACACAAAAGAGGGTAGGGTGAATGGATTGGGCTGCATAGTTTGGAAAATTTTGTGCCAACCATGGGTCCCCCATTGGACACCCAAGACACCCCGCACAGGCTGGCCGCACAGTTTGGGGAAACAGTGTACAGGCTGTGCAGACTCCTATGTCTCCCTGATTTAAGCTGCACGGTTTGGGCTGTATGGTTTGGGAAGCCGTGCACTGACCATGTGCCTTCTGTTGTTCTTTAAAAACCAGACTCCTTTAGGTACGACACACCCAAAACACCTCGAGACACTCGAGAAACTTCTCAGGCCTTCACCCAACCCCAAAAACATTAAAAAGAAGTGTTCAAACATACAAAACCTCGTTCCGAATACTGATTCTAAAAACGACCGGTTAAGTAATTGAAAAAGTTCAATTTCCCCCACTTTTTAACCCGGTTCAAAATGCGGGTCATTACAACCTTCCCACCTTTGAACTTCTCGTCCCTGAGAATCCATCGGAAACAACACACACCTCACTCGACCTACAAGGGTCTTGAAGCGTCGTTCAAACGATCGTGTTACATTTCTAAACGTCCCACGGACAAATGAACTTCTACTTTAGCACATGACACTTAAGTCCTCAACACCCGTATTCCAACCGAAACACACAGACAGCTCTTACTCAAGCCTGACATACCAGAGACACAACCTCATCATCATCTCGTCAAGAAACCAATCAAAGGTACTTCCTACCTTAAATTTTTAACGTTAAGCGGTCAAAACTCAAAACACCTCTCCACCACATTTCAAAAGGAATTTCAAAAGCATACTACAAGTGTTCCAAAGATTCACCTAGCGTGATTTTGAAATGCTCTAACAGTCGATTTCCCCATCAACCTCAAAGACCAGGCCGAAAAGAGTCATGCCACTCAGGCTGACTATTCACAAAGACACACAACTGAGACGGTCGGCGTTTTATAAGCTTAATCGAGATGCCATTTTCCGAGATATCATGCATTTCCCACGAGGAAATTCACCGAAGCTCATACCCAACTTCTTGTGACATCGCTAAGATCAACCCACGAAGGGAACCACACATCCTGTGTGCAACGCCGGAAGAGAACAACCAAAAGAGCTCAACAGCTTTTAAAAACATTAGCACGGCTTAATACTGACGCTCTCTTAGTGCATCTAGGACGAAAACAAGATAGGGGACATGCTCGTCACATAACAGAGTACACTAACAGGATTTAAAAATATTCCAGTTAGTCATACCCAAAAACTGGAAAGGAGAATAGTCGAACCACCCCTGCACGACTCTAAAGAAGAAACTCGACTTCACCTACCGACACACAGAGATCTCAAACCGATCACAAAGACCTTATACAACTGAGGAATTTCATCCATCAAACTTTCCACCAAAACCCAAAGGCATTCGAAAAAAACCCGACTATCTATAAAATGGTCCATCCTAGTGTGTTCCTTCTAGATAGATGGGCACACTTAACTAAACTGGCATGATGCTTCCCAGTTGGAAGTGCCAGTGTCATCAGAAGAAGAAATTTTCAGTTGCTCATCAGCGAACTAGTTCATCACGACTAGCCAGGCATGTGTCGCTCCTCCGAGCCACGATCACCAATTCTAAACACACAAGAAAATCAAAGCAACAAGACCAGTATGTCAACCACTCGATTCATCTGAAAAAAAAAGCATTCCATGCATTGGGAAAACTTCATTCTCAAATGCTCAGGTCATTATACCACGAAGATGACCCAAGACCATACCCAGAAGCACAAGAGATTTAGCAGAACATCATTGTTCCCTACATGACCATTTAAATTGCTGAGATCATACCAAGTTGTCCATTTCCACAATTAATAAAAGGTCAAAGGACCATCAAGCAACTGAACATGCCATAGGAATGTCTAAACAACTGATACAAAATAATACCCGACGCTCACACCCATGACAAGGTAAATAGTAACCTAAACACCTATCTGAAAAAGGGCATCATTGGAAACTGGAAGTCCTACAAGGGACAGTGACACCCGAACGGTACCAAACGTCAGAAGACTCACAGTGCTAGTAAGGCATAAAATCTCTAATGGCGCAACCTACCATGGGCTGGCCCCTCACGAAGAAAAAACGTCGACTAAAGAATTTGGTCACTCCAAAAAAATTTCATCAGCTCAAACCTAACATTCAAGTCATTCTCCAAATGAAAACAAACTCCCACCGAAAACACCTACGGTTCTGTCTCAAGGCACTTTCAAGAAAGGCTTAACTTACCCTCACATGAGGTTTCAACAGAGGACACCACTATATGTTCCTTTTCCACTCCCTTTATATTTAATCATGTTCATTATTTTAATCACTTTAAAATATTCAATTCCAAACTTTAAATTACCTTTCAAAACAAAAAATCACTAGGCACTTGATCCTTTTGAACAACAACTCAAAGAAAAACAGGAAAGTCTCAACAACTCCCTTTAAACCATAAAACCTTTATCAGACTTCTTGTCTTATTCCAGAAATTTATCATAAAAATTTTCTTTTAAACATTTCATGCCACCTACGAGGGTCCCAACAAGCCAATTCACATCAAATAAAAACTAGACATCATTTAAACAACTAAGCATTTCGCAAAGCAAGCTCCCATCACATTCATTATGGGTTTCCATTTTCCAACTCATGAAGGGCCCATACACTCCATGGGTTGAAATTTGGCCCCCATTAAATGAAAAAAATTACATTCTAGAATTAAACATGCTCAAAGTATTCATCCAGTCATACGGATGGCCACCTACCAATCTGTAAAGCTCCCATACACATTACAGTTTGGAATTCAGGTTCCTTTAATCAAAACTAAACTCATTTTACAATTTAAGCTTTAGAAGCCCTTTTTCATAAATCTGATTACACTGGTTACCCTTTCCCAACCATAAGCTGCCCATTCACCTTACAACTGAAAATTGGATTATGTCGTAATTGCAATCATTTAATTTGGTCAAAGTAACCAATTCTATATTAACTAAACCAATCATGTAGTCGAAAACATTAACACAGAAAGATGCTATATAACCGAAGAATGGAATGACTACCACAACACCTATCAGAACAACGGGCATCAACTAATGCATCCTAGATGGCGTAACATAATGCATGGTATTAAATTTCATACAATGTGAATATATGATGTATGAGATGGCATACCCTCATATCATCGAGTTGCAACAGAAACAGAACCCACAATTGCATCAACAGTACATGGGTTAGCTACTCCCGAGCACAGCTTATTACCAAATTCCATCACTTTCCTATCCCTGTATACTCTCGATAAATAGTAAAAAAAACCAGAAAAAAGAAACCCCTTTGATACCACTTTGAAACGTCCCAGCCCAGCTTACCATCGAACCGGTGGTCGGAACGATCGCCACATGGCCTCAATAGCATCTCCACATACGCTAGAGGTTATTGACTAGAAGGGAGGGTCTCATGAGGTTATAGTGGGGAGAAAATACCCTCATATCAGAGTAACATAGTGGTATTATCAGAGTAAATAATATTCAGCAGCAGAAGTAGTAAACAATTGAAATGCAGAAGCAAAAGACAGGGAATAACAATTTTATAAAATCCAGAAAACGCCAGTTTACAATGCATGCATGTACAGATGACGATATAGGTATGAAATCAAGAATCAATACAGCATGCTTAACAAAAAAAATACAAAAATAAAGGACAAAAAATCCCAATGGAAATCCCCTGAGAATCCTAAGATCTCACTTAGTCCTTTTCTCCCAACTCCTCAGGTACAAATAGCACAACACACAACCTAGGTCTTGAAAGCAAGAAGGTCTACTTGTGTACCCCAGTGCAATGGTGGCCCGAGTAGGGTCTGAGATATAAATATCAGTAGGCCAGCACCACCGGTGTCTAACCCAGTCCAGATAGTGTATAACAATTAAACAGTCAGTCGGTGTGAAGAAATAAGAAAGCAGAATTACATAAGTAACTGAAAACCATCCAGGTTCACAAGGTAGACCTGACGGTTATACCATCTTCAGCTCGTTGCTGGTAAATTAACCTGATCTTGTCACCATTTATATATATATAAGCATTTAAATCATAGATGGTGTGGGGTAAGAATACCTCCCACCCATTAATCGAGATTATCAGGCACGAGGTAAGAATGCTTTTCATCCCTATAGGTCAACTAGCAAGGGGTAGAATCCCTCCCTTCCATCACATTCATTCAACCATCATGGGGTATAACTACCTCCAATCCAACCGCGTAAATCATCATTAGAAGTCAACTAGAAATGGGTAAGAATCCCTCCCTTTCAACTATGTATTGTAACACTAGCATGGGGTATACCTACCTCCCATCCAACCATGTAAATCATTACTAGAAGTCAACTGTATAGGAGTAAGAATTCCTCCCTTCCAACCATGTACGACTGAAACACTGGCATGGGGTATAACTGCCTCTCATACAACAACGTATCTATCACACTCATCACTCTAGCATGGGGTATAACTGCCTCCCATCCAAACACGCAGTCATCACCAGGTGGCATCAGCATGTACGCACTCACATTACAACCATGTTTATATTATACTCATTATGGCATTACCTCATAAGCATTCAAAAGTCATTTCACGATCACAAACAATCATACAGCCCATATCCAAGTAAACGGTTATAATCACATCCATAAAAATATAAATAAAGCAAACCATCTCAAAATTCATTATCACAATTATACTCAAGGAAACTCCTATTAAGTATCCATTTCAAGACACAAACATATTCATCACATTTATATAAGGTACATGAGGCAACCCGCTCAGGTACGGTAATGGATAACCCCCAGTTCATTCTTCATTCCCCTTATATCATTTCAAAGGAATTTGGGGATTTACAAAGCATAAAGAGGAGCTATAGACTACCCCTTCTATGTAAGTGAAATTCACTAGATCCATTCCATTAACATAAGTTGTTCTTATTCCATTATCCTAAGGCATGGTCTCACCACCCTAATCCATTTCAATCAAGTTTAACCATTTCATCAAAAGAGCACAACTGACATGCCTTAACCATTTAGTACAATTCATAGGAAACATGACATCAATCAATTATCACCCAAACTCAACAAGAGTTTAGCAGGAAAGAATAAGGATTTACTTCCTACTTCCATCTTGAAGATAGCGCACCTCTGATCGAGGGGTGTTATTATTAAATCATCAGTTTAGTGACCAAAAAACCTCTTTTATCTTATTCCTTCAATTCAAACAATTTTAACAGAATTATTTAATCATCTAAAGTTGCATAATTAAAATACTAAAACAATTTTGTATTAAACTTTTTAAATTCTTAACATAAAATTTATGGGCAAGGAGAGGGACCCTACCTTATGGTGGATCTATCTATCCACTTCGGATCTTGGCCCTTTCTAACTAAACCTACTGTTTCTACTCCCTCACTTTGCATAACACACTATGAACCTTAAAACAACAAAATATATTAACTTAGAGGAGGTGAAACCCATAAACGGGAAAACCCCCTACCTCAGAATCATCCCGGCAGACCAAAAAGAATGCAAACCACCTCGCCTTCAGCGGCGGACATCATACACACATCCAAGAGGTTCAGAGGGACCATCCGCATCCCTTTACAATAGAAGAAACAAGAACGAAACGAATCAAACCAAAAACCCTAAACATGGAGGTGCGGCCGAATTAGATTATGCCAATGTGAAGAGGAAAAATAGTACAAGAAGGATAGGGGAAGAGGGGAGTCACCTACCATGGATATTTGCAAGAAGAATCACCCAGGAAAATAGAGGATAGGAGCTCCGACCAAGTGGGGGGGGGGCTCGCGCGAGGTCGGCAGCTCAAGGGAGGGGGTTCGTGTGGGTTTGGCCGAGAGGACAGTGGAGAGTTTATTAGATTTTATGTTTTCTTTTTACATTAATTTTAAATATTTTAAAACCCAAAATAGGTCACGGTGTACGGCTTGGGCCGCACGGTTTGGCAAACCACATGCCAACCTTGTGTCCCCCACTGGACACCCAAGACAACACACACGGGTTGGCTACACGGTTTGGGGAAATTGTGTGCAGGTCGTGCGTACTCCTCTGTCTCCCTGATTTAAGACACATGGTTTGGGATGAACGGTTGGGGAAGTCGTGCGCCAACCATGCACCTTATGTTGTTCTTTAAGAACCAGCCTCCTTCAGGTACAATGGACCCGAAACACCTCAAGACACTCAGGAAACTTCTCAAGCCTTTGACCAACCACAAAAACATTAAAAATAAGGGTTCAAACCTTTGGAACCTCGTTCTGAATCCTGATTATAAAAACTACCTATTCAGTAATTGAAAAAGTTCAATTTCCCTCACTTTTTAACCCGGTTCAAAAAGCGGGTCATTACATATTAGCTCACATAGATTTTTTATTCTATACGGTGATGTTACCGAACAAAAGATTGAAGAGGAATGATTAATTTACTGATATGATTCCAATGATACATATGAAGAGTTATTCTGATATAGTATGATGGAGGGGGCTCTAATCCTAAGGAAGAGGAGATGTGGGAGCTTGTGTGGATATTTGAGGGTTGTTGGTGTATGGGAAAAGAAAATAGGTAAGAAAGTAAAATATAAGGAGGGAATTATTTTTAATTTCAATACTTTATAAGGGGTGAATTATTTTTCCACATGGATGTCCAAATCGTGTACTAACCATGCACACCCATTTTCTATGGTGACACCCCCCAGTGTGGTTTTACACAATTATAAAAAGCATATACATCCCATGTATATCCCCTCTATAACACACCTTCACCAAATCACATGACCATGTTGACATGGAGGAAATTATTGAAAAACTAAGTGACTTCCAACAAGGCCATCATGATTAAGGTGCATGATCAACATTGACTATGCAGTACCCATATGCCACAATTATTTCACTAAAAACCAATTATTTCTTATCCCAATAAGACCTGGATACAATGAATCCTACTTTAATTTATTAGGAACATCCATCTTGACAAAAGAAATGGATATCCTTGAAATTAATGGATCTATACCTCGTGAGGAAAACTGGGATCTGATAGGTGACTTCGAAATACTTTAGTTATTTTATTAAAGTATTATTTACATTATGAATGATGAATTTGGATGAATTTTTATACATGTGGAATATGTCACATATATGGTTTATTTTGACATATTACTTCCTTTAGTTTTGGTATTATATCTATATCTTGGGTTTCCAGAGTGTTTTGGTGAAAGTGGTGGTTTTGATCTGACAGTAGTTCGTTCACGGTTGGTACATTGTTAGTAGAAACCATTTTCAATCCTAAAGAAAACCATGAACCCTAGATAGTTGGACTCTCCAGGGTACATGTCCTACCACATGAGCATGGGTGATAACGGTGGTCCTAGTTGTGTTGACCTCTCTAAGGTGAATGGCCAACTGCATGGGCATACACCCTCCCCCATGAAACTATGTAGCATATTTTCTCTTTATATAAAATTAAGACATGGTTTAGACATTTGGAAAACTATGAAGGGAAAAAATTTGGCATACCTTAATCCCTAAAAAGGTTTCAATTTAATTTTTTCACATCCTTTATATTAACTCCAAATACACCCTTACTCACCCCAGTCAGAATTTATATCCATATGAATGTATCCCCCTCCCTCTTTGATCCTTTGGTACTAGATTTATTTAGAGTTTCAACATTATAACTTCAATAACTCTTCATGTAAGCCTCTCATATTCTTCTTTCATCCTTCTTTACCATGTTTTTATTCTTAGTTAATATGTTATTCCTTCTTTAAATAGATTGGTTTCCCTAAAGTGGGATGAACCTTGTTTTCCTATGATGGATCTTGATTTTTATGGGTTTCGTTTTCATTTTTAGTTCACCTTTTGGTTTACTTGTTGTTTTACACCAGTTTCTAGAAGTTCCCAATATAAAGGTAGGTGGTTCCATGATTTAACATTTTTGGTTGATTTTTTTCTTTATATTCATTCTAATTGAATTATATAGATTGTATGGGTGGTGTGATCTATGTTTCCAAATGGTTTGGGTGAGTCTAAGGGATGGATGATAATTTTTTGAATGAAAATGGTTTATTTCCATGGTTGTGTCTAATTTTATAGATGTGTGTGTGAGAGAGTAGTTTCCTTTGACATAGGGAATGAAATTTAGAAAAAGGGAACCCTAGGTATCTTGTTGGAATGACTAGGATAGGTGGTCTGGTAGGGTTAAGGCCCAATTCCACTAGCAATACTGATTCTACAACACTAACTAATGATATTCTAATTTTTTGATACCAATATACCTTAGGATGTGTTTCTCCTCTAGTGGGCCATGTGTGAGAATGTTGTGGGTTTTTTTGTTCATATCAAGGATGTACAAGGATTCTAGAACCCCAGTACCCCTAATACCTTTGGGATTACATGATATTCCCATGTGATATAATTCTTATCATCTAACATATTGTTTTTTTACTATGATTTTTAATTTAAAAGAATTATTAATTTAAATTGTTATATTATTTAATATCTAAAACTATAATTTTGATTTTACTTATACTATTATAGTTTCGAGTATTATTTGTGATATCCTAAATAGAATTATATCACATCCAACATACACCCAAGGGTAAATGTAGACCTTGTTAGGTTTGAACCTGGAAATAGAATGTTGTTTTGTAGTGGTGATGGTGGATCTGGTTTCTAATAGTACCTCTAACATAGGTGTTGGTGTTGTTCGTATGGGGGTGTTGACCCTATTGTTTCATGGAGGTTTAGTTGTTCAGTTTGTTTCCCTCCAAATTTTTATATTTCAGTATTTGGTTTAAAGAGAAAACCCTTTAACTTGTAACATTTGTATTCATTTTGATTATTTTTATTGTTGATGAAGTTATTTTTTATTCTTGTTGTTGGTATAGGATTGATTCTAATGTGAAAAGTAATTCTGAAATGTGGTGCTTGATGAAGAGGTGCTATTTTCTAGACAATGGGGATCGTGAATGCCCTTCGGGCCATGCAATGGGCCAGGTCAGCTATCAACATGGATAGAAACCCAGATAGGTTCATGAAAAAATTATATCATAGTAGGTTTTTTCTTTTAATAGGGCCATCCTATTTCAGAGATCCTGGACCGATCAAATCTAGGACTATCAGGAGATTATTTTCAAGTTGAAAGTGGGTTGTGTAGCTAACACACCTCATGATAGGCCTTTGGTTACAATGGAATGTTTGGGATTTGGTTTTACTTCTCATCATCAGGTGATGTACATGTTGTACACTATATATGGACCCTGAGCAGGGGTGTAGTGGTTTAACTTGTTATTATTCTTTTTATGGTATTAGTTTTGATTTATGAAGGCTCTTCAAGTTTTTTTTGCGATGATTTTTCTGGATATTTGGTTGATTATTTCCTTGAGTTTTTTTATGGTTGTAGCATCATGCCTCTATGGAGACTTAATTTTAAACCACAAAGAGGATTTTTAAGAGCTTTCTACTTCACTAATTGGTCATGGAAATATTGATGTAGTTGTTTGGGTTTTCCATTCATTAGATCAGGGAGTAGGATATAGTCCTTATCATGTTATGGAAGTCAAACAAGGTCATGAAAAGTAAATTGATAAGGAGTTACTCAAGAAAAAACCTATTTCCATCAGGGGTACCATGAACCCTAAGGAATATGTGGAATGGATTGAAAATATCAAGACATGTTTTGGATTTTTTGACACTCCTAAGGTAGTTAATGTGAAATGTGTTTTCATCTTCATGGAAGGTCGCCATCGGAGTTGGTGAAACTTAGTGGCCTAGACCAAAAAATAAGTGAAGATCGGTTTAAAGGGATTCAAGATTGTTTTCAATGAGAAATATTTCCCAGATACCTTGGCCTTTTCCAAGACTCAATAGTTTCTAGTTCTCCACTAGGGGGTTCATACCATGTAGGAGTATGCCAACATCTTTACAAAATTTGTTCAGTTTTCACATGAGGTAGTTTCTAATGAGTTAATAAAGGATCAATGGTTTGAAATGGGGTTACTTCTAGATATTATATCCCAAGTATTATTGTTCAGGTTTAAGACTTAGTCTAGGGTGGATGATAAATCACTGATGGTAAATATTCATTGAAGTGGAAAGTCTACATTTTATGGGAAAATTTTAGTGATAGGCTAGGGTAGTTATTTTCATCTAAAAAGAAGATGAAGTGAGGTCAACAGTTAAATAAGGGACGTGGCATCTCGGGTTTTCCTTTTTGACCATATTCATATGTGGTTTAGAATGTTGGATTAATCATATTCCATTAGTGTAGAATTCTAGGTAATATGTGATCAACATGTCCAGATCCTCCTATATATTTCCATAAGTGTACATTTATTGTGAATTTATAGTGGTTATGAAAAGTATCCAAAACATATCAAGGTGGTATGGGTTCTATAGTCTTCTAGGGATTGAAAACCTAGTAAGAATCATCTAGGAAAGAATTTTCTTAGTCAGGTAATCATTTTTGTAGGGCTGGATCCACTTACGGATAGATTAAACATAATTTGGAGTTGAAATTCAGTGATTGTTATGAGGCCTAGGAAGAGGTGATTCACTTATATGATATGGATCAAATTATAGTGGACTGAGACACATGACCTATAATAGTTTGAGGTGTTATTTTTATTTAATCAGACATGGCTTTTTTCTATTTGGCACAAGTGGCTCAAATTCCATTATTTATTCTTGTCTTGTGTATTTATTGAAATTAACCACTGATCTATTATGGTATTTGAGGGAGTTAGTGATACTTATTTGTAAGTAGGTATATAATTATGTTAGATGAATTTCATGTGTGCTCACTTTGCCTAGGTCGTTATGGAATGGAATTTATTATTTCATTAAATGCATCATTTTTATGTGTTTCTTAGTAAGGATTAGATGATGATTTTACACATACAAATCGTTTTTTATCAGTGGTGAGTGTGTTTTATGGCACCGTATGAGTGTATACATGTTTTCAATGGTGAATCAAGTATTTAATCGGTCATGTTGGGACCACACTTTCAGATTTTGGAAATATAATTGTCCAGATATCATCAATTATGTTGGAAGAAAATGGTGTTGATTCCAAATATGGGCTACTTCCTTTGGTGGATGAGTTCCCAAAGGCATTTCATGATGATTTCTCAATGTTTTCGACTAGTAAAGATATGGATTTCACCATTCACTTAGAAATAGGAACATGGACTATATCATTTCCCTCTTATCTTATAAAACCAACTAAGTTGGTAGAATTAAATACATTGATAGATGATTTGGACTCTAAAGGATTCATTCACCAGAGTGTCTCACCCTAGGCCACCCTAATTTTTTTCTAGGAATTCTGATTGATATTTTCAGTTTTTCATCGATTAATGAAAGATAAATAATGTATCCATGAAGAATAAATATCCCTTTCTTTGTATTGATTAACCCTTTCATCAACTCAAGGGGAAAAGGTTGTTCTTCATGATTGATTTGATTTTTAGGTATCACATGGTTAGATTTAGAGAGGTGGATACTCCTAATATAGCATTCTAAAGAAGGTATTGCCACTTTGAATATTTGTTCATTCCATTTGAGAATATAAATTCCCTAGAAGTCTTCATAGAACTTATGAATATGTTGTTCCATAAATACCTTGACTCTTTTAAAGTGGTATTTGTGGATGGCGTCCTAGTTTAATCGAGGAATGATGAGGAACATGGTAATCATTTGAGGCTCGTATTGGGAACTCTTTCAGATCACCATCTCTAGGCTATGCTCTCCAAATTCACCTTCATTATTAGGGAGGTAATGATTCTAGGACTTGTGATGTCAGAATGTCGGGTTTTGGTAGACCCCTATAAGATCAAGGTTGTTATTTAATGTGTAAAATAGTGGAGTATTCTCTAAATCAAGAACATTATGGGACTAGAAACGTATTATATACAGTTTTTGAGAGATTTAAGTTATCTTTCTTCCCCAATGACCATTCTTACTCTGAAAGGGGTAAAGTTTGATTATATTTTATAATTTCAAGGATCCTTTGAGGAGCTTAAGTGGCGGTTTTACACTTCCCCTATTTTGATCATTCTATAAACTATAAAGGGATAAAATGTCTATTGTGATGCCTCATGTATTGGTCATGGATGTGTGTTGATAGAGTATATCCATGTGGTGGCATATAGTTCTCTCCAAATCTGAACACATGAATAGAACAATCCAAAAAATTGATTGGAATTTGGAGTAGTGATTCATACCTTGAATACATGGTCCATTATCCTTTCAGGTAGATTTATGTATTCTAATATGATCAAAAAATCATAGACTATATTTTCTCCCAGAAGGATCTAAACTTGAGGTAGCATCATTGGATCGTGTACCTTCAGGGTTTAATTTTGATATTTTCAATACCCTAGGGAAAAGAAATGTGGTAACGAGTTTCTTGTGTATGAAAGTGTAGAGGAAGTCTGTCAAGGAGTCTGCTGATGAGTGGAATTTGATGGGGATTTTCATCTAGATACAGAGAGTGGAGGTGCATTCTTCTCTAGTCTTTAGTTGACACTGTTCCTTTTATAACAGATTTGGAATGATAATCAAAGTCATGGGTTGTTCCTATAGTTTATATAGTTTCTCTATGGAGAGATTCCCACCAATTTGTCTTTATCTTTGAATGGATTTTTCTTAATCAAGGTTAATTTTGTGTTACATTTGTTTTTTTGAATTTTGGTGATTCCAGATAGCCACTATTCACAGTGGGTTATTCATTATGGTACCACTAATATGTTTTATGATGTCCAGTTCTAGTTTTGGTATCCTGGTATGAAATTAGATATATATGATGTCACATCCAAAATTTAGAAATATCTATAAGTTAAATCATAGAACCAAATTCTCTGATATTTTCTTAATACACTACCAATTCCTAAATTAAAAGTGGGATTAGGTCACTACGAAACTCATAATTAGAGTACCCCATGTACCCTATGAATTAATTACATATGATTTTTGATTGACCATCTGACCAATTTATCCAATTTTATTCTAATCGATGATTAATCCAAAGTGGATGAGTTGGGTTGGTTGTATGGTAAATAGATAGTGAGGATTCAGGGTGTATCGTTTGCTATATTTTAAGTAGGGGACCCATTTTACCTCTTATTTTTGGAATGACTAGAATAATTTAATGGGTTCATATATCAAGTTTATTATAGTATACCATCCAGAAACAGATTTTTAGATGGAGTGGCTGAATCATATTCTTGAAAACATGCTCAATGAATACTTTTTGGATTTGGGAGGCTCAAGGGATAACAATTTTGGATTGGTTTGTTTTTCATATAACTAAACTTGCCAATAATCAATAATAATGGATCCCTTTGAGGCACTTTATGGTCTACTGTTTTGATCACATTTGTGATGGGTAGAGGTGGGTGAGACATCATTATTAAGACTGAGCATTCTATAGGAGACTTTTGATAAAGACCATTTGATAAGAAAGTAGTTTTCAAAAGCACCAATACACTATAATTATTATGTTTAATAGTGGAGTTGAGCCTTTAAATTCTCAATTCGTGATTGGGTGTTTCTGAAAGTGGCACATTGCTTAGGTAACTATCGTCTTTGTAAGAGAGAGAATCTAATACCAAGGTATGTCGGAACATTAGAGATTCCCAAGAGAGTTGTTAATGTGGAATAATGGATATCTCTATTGTCTTAGTTAATAATTATCCATAACATGTTTTATGTAGTGTAATTGAAGAGGTACGGTTGGGACCCATCTCATGTGCTAAATTGGGAAGAGTTAGAGTTGGAATATAACTTTTTTGTGTTTTAGCGACCAATATAGATCATGGATTACCAAGAGAACATGATTTAGGGGAAATAAATTTTATTTTTCTGGATTCATTGGCATCACAATAATGATGAACACGATAAATGGTATTGGAATTGTTAGGTTGAGTAATAGTACCTCTTCTTATTCTATGACTAGGATTAAGGATGAATTTTTTAGGGAGAAAAGTCTCTATTGTTCTGAAAATTCTCACATATATGGTTTATTTTTAGGAATTATTTATTTTATATTTGTTCATATATTAATATAATTGTTTTCATATGTTTTTTGGTGAAATATGGAGGGTTTTGGATCTATAGTAAGTGGTGGGCAGTTAGTAGAAAATGTGCAACAACCATGTAATAACTGGGTGCCCGGGTCTGTGGACCTATCTAAGGAGCGAGGCTGACCGCACAAACTTTTTCCCTTACCTATGAAACAATGTATCATATTTTATCATTAGATGTATGTGTCATATGGTTTACACATGGTTTGGAAAATTGTATGGTCAACCCACGTAGTCTACCTATTACATTAAAAATATTGTGATTTTACTTTATCCCCTCCCTGAATTTACCCCAAAATTCACCATAACTCACCCCTTTTAGGAATTATATCCCTTGGAGAATATCATAATACCTATTTTCTCCCTTTTACCACAATTTCATAGTATTTGTGGCCTTATATATTCATGAACTCTTCAACTAAGACACTCCTCTTCTTGTTTTTTCATTCTCATATGCCTCCTCCTTCTTATTGCTTGGGTTTTTACTTCACTAGTGGATTGGGTTCCCTAAATTGGTTTTAAAATTATTTTCTTCGGTTGTATCCTGATGTTATATTGTTTTATTTTCCCTTATTATGGTCTCCGTTGGGTGTTTTTTCATTTTTTCACATGTTCTTGGATGTTTCCATGAAAAAAGTTGGTGGTTCCCCCTTTAACATTGTTGGATTATTTTAGTGAGGTTGATATTATTTATAAATGAGTCCTATGGATTATTTGGATCTTTTTTACTATACTTCCAAATGGTTTTGGTGTGCATAAGAGTTTAATGAAAATTTTCCACATGAAAATGGTTGATTTCCATTGGTGTTTCTAATGTTTGAGATGTGTGTTTGTATAAGGTGGTCCACATGACATAGGGAAAAAATTGAGAACAAGGGAATCCTACATATGAAGGTGGGAAGAATTGGCCTGGTACACTTGGTGGTCTGGAAAGACCATGGACCATTTCCCTTAGTTTTATTGACACTACAACACTATGTAAACATATAATGATGATTGAAGACCACTAAACTCTTGTATGCGACTATGTAAACATATAACGATGATTGAAGACCACTAAACTCTTGTATGTGATTACCCTCTAGTAGATCCTGCATGAGGATATTGTGGATTTTTTTTATTATCACTGACATATGAGGATCCTATGACCCCACTAACCCTTGTAGCTTTGCAATTACCCATTATTCTCATATTATACTATTATTATCATCCAACTTATTGTTGATTTCAATTTCCATTTTAGTTTCAAATCATGTTTCATTGAAATTATTTTTTTTCATTCATTTATAAAACATGAATATTGATTTTTCTTATATTTTTATAGCATGGAATCTCTTATGGTGATACCATACAAGGAATTGTCTCACACATAATATACACCATCGGGTGTATGTAGACCTTGTTTTGTTTGACATGGTTTATGTAATGTTTTTTTTGTGGTGGTGATGGTTGTATTGGTTTCTAATTGTTTCACTCTTGTAGTTGTTTGTGATGGGGTCATGGGGGTGTCGAACCTATTTTCACATGGAGGTTTAGTTTGGTAGTTGGTTTCACTCCCCATTTTGGTATATTTATTTTTCATTAAAAGTGTAAATAGTTTAAATTGTAGTAGTTGTATTAATTTTGATTATGGTAATTGTTGATGATGTGATGTGTAATTATTATGGTTAGTTTATAGTTGATTTTTAGGGGTGATATAGTTTGAAAATATGATTATTGATTCCCAAGCACTATTTTTTAACCAATGGGGATCAGAAAGTCCTTTGAGGCCATGTCATAGTTCATGTTTGGTGTTAGATGAGATGGATTTCCATCTTGGATTGTGATAGAATATATATTATTTTTTGTTATATTATTTAAGTAATAATAATAGAGAAAATTGTCTGAAGCATATACATTTTCACTGAGCTTTTATATTGATAATATTTATTAGCAGACATTTGGATTATATATGATAAATGTATTTTAAATGTCTATATGTGAAATTAAGGGATAATTTATGTTTTTTTGGGATTAAAATTAAGTTGGTTTTGGGAATTTTTTGTTCATTTTTTAAAATATATAGGTTTTTAATATTATTAGTCATTCATAAATGAGGTCTCAAAATTATGTATTTTTTGAATAAATTTATTAAATAATTAGATTTTATTATTATTTTAATAATTTATTTTAATCATAAAAAGTAAGTTTTAATCATATTAGTTAGCTTAATATTTTTAAGTAAATGAATATATGGTTTAGGAAAATATTTTAATAATTTTAAAGATCATATTTTCTATTAGATATTTCTTTTAGTTCTTCAAACATTAAAAATTCATAATGTTCATTCAACATTAGAATATTGAATGAAAAGAGGTGTAAAGTAATTTAAAATTCAACAAAATGGTGAAATTAAATGTATAGATTTAAATAAATAATGTAATTTTATTTTCTCTTATTCTAGGGAAAGTTATTCTTTAACATCTGGAAAAATAACCATGAGAAAGAAAAGTTTTTACTATTTACATTTATTTATTATTAATGGATGTTTGTTATGACCCCTCATTGATTTCTGGTTTTGTGGTCTTTAAATTTCACCAAAAAATATCTATCAATATGCGTTATTCATTAGACATTTTCATTCTCCCCCATGACCATATTTTTACTTAATTCTAATATCTTGTTATCTTTTACCACATTATATTTCAAATTACTTAGCATTTTTTATACCCACTACCCCATTTCAAATAATTTTTAATTCGCCCTTTTTATGATATCAGTTATCAAAAAATGTATTATAAAATATTTAACCATTTACTATGGAGATAAATATTTTGAGTATCCAATTTGATTATTGGGGGCCTCTTAACACCCTAAAATTTTCTTTAAAATATTATTCAACTTAATATCTTTCTTTACCTAGGAACTGGATAATAAATGAACTATGATTTATTAATTTTTTATTAACATACCATTAAATAGGATTATATGTATAATAATAAAAAAATAATTTTAAATAGGTATATATTTTATATATAATGTAAAGGTATTGACTAATTCATAATAAATAATTACCAAATTTATGATAAAGTTTTTTAATGATTCAAAAATATATTTACATAAAAATGGGTTTTATTACATTTTTCTATAGAGATTATAATTAATGTATTACATTTGAAAAATAATATATTGTGGAACTAATTTCTTTTTTTAAATCACCTATCCAAAATTAGGTTAGGGATAATTTTTAGGATTTTTCTAAAAATACATATTTTTCCAAGAATAGTGATTTTTTTTAAAACTGTAGTTTACTTTAAAGAAAAATATCGATTATGTTTTGAATATTTAAATAAACTAATATAATACCCTATTATTTTAACATAACAAAATTAATTACATTGGAATCATTCTTATACATTATTTTGGTATAAGATATTTTTTTAGCTTAACAACATATTTTTCTTAAAACATTTCTTCATGCACGCAATGTGTTTTTATCGTAAAGAATTAACTTAATGTATAAAAATTACTTTTCAAGATAAATTTATTGTTCATGTAGTTAATAATGAATTTTTACATTCATTTTTATGGTTTTTACAAGGTATAAAATGGAATTAAATTTTAATCTTTGCTAAAAAATACATTATTCTAAAATGGGGTATCATTGTAATGTGTGCTCTTATTTAAAATAAAATTATGAAACTAATATAAATTTGTTCTGGTAAAATATATTACATATTAGGAATAATAATTATTATATAATTTAATTGGATCAATAATATTTTTTTTCATAATTAAAAGTAAAAAATAGTAATATTTTCTTTACATGGTTTTCATTAAAATGTGTTTACCGGATATTAAATCAAAATATAAGGGTGGGATTGATAGATAAAAAATATATTTTGTATTTTTTTTGAATATTTCGAAAATATATTATCATAAATTTCAATTTATTTCCAATTTTATCTGATTCCATATGAAAGTTACCTTATATCTTTTAAATCATTAAAGAATTTTCATGTGTGTCCCTCCACTCACATATAAAAGTGTGCATCTTCTCCTCTATTATTAAAATAAACTATTACATGTATCTTATCTAAGACCTACTCTGAAACCATATTATATTCCTTCCCTTTGTCCTTCACCTTTTACCCATCTCTTCATAACAATATTTCAAGTCATAAGTTGTAATACAATGCAGGTATCTCAAAGAAAAGGTATAAATCCTAACCAAGATCGCCATATTTTATATCTTCTTCCACCTTCACTAAAAAATAGACATACAAAATGATTAATAAAATATATAAAATATAATTATATTTTATTATTATTATTATTTCACAACCATTTCATACCTCCTTTAAATTCTATGGAAAATGAACCTATCGCTCATTGGTACGTGTGGACTACCATCTCCAGACATTGATATGAGTCCTTTTCCATAAATATCCTTAACAGTTTTTTATTTTGATTGATATGAAATTATTATATTATATTTATTATATAATTATTTTTATTTAATTTTAGTATCTTATATTCCATCTTAACGCCCCATCCTTTGAAAAATGATAACATCGATCGTGTGTACATGTACCCGACCACCGTCACGAAGATACGTGGTTAATTTATCGTTTTATCATTAATTTATATTAATAAGGTTATATTTAATTACTATATGTTATATTTATGATATTAAAATGTTTATGTAATTTTGAATTATCATTTATCTTTCTTTCATTCCACACATTGAAAAGGGAAGACATCACTATGGTGTACGTACAAATTGTTCTTTACCCATTTTGAAGTAATTCATATTTCATCACTGATTTATAAGATTTTTTATAAAATTTTATATAATTATTAAATATTATTAAAATTAAATTATTAATATTCTATATATTATTGAACCATGATCAATGTAAAAATATTGAAACTACCAATATGAAACATTCATGAAATATGAAATAGTTAACACCAATAAAGGTCATTTTAAAAAAAATTGATAAATTGATATTTAAATGTTATAAGTGTAATATATATGATATTATAGGAACTGATATTGTTCTTTTATATAATAATAATAAATTTAAATTTATAATATCCAATTCTAGTGTCCTTACAAATTAGGACATACTTGAAGTAGGGGTTGCTTTGTTTAATTTCCAAATTCATGAGAAAAGTTTCACATTTCCTACCGTCATTTACATTATGTGTTGAAATTACATCCTAATGAATTTATATTTTGGTATTAATTAAATTTATTGGTTTTTATGAGGCATATATTTCTCTTTCACTTCATTACCTTCAATTCTAATGACATCAAATTAATAAGGATTCTATGTATCAATTTCATTTTTTACACGGGTTCGATGTTATGCACCTCTATATGTTTATGAGGTGTAAATATATAACAATATACATGTAATATCATGTATCCATATTAGTTTTTGGTATTTAATTTTTAAATTTAAATTATTTAATCATTGGTTTTTTTATTCAAATCCTCACAAAGATGTAAGAGTTCATCACATCAAATTGTGTTTTTCAGGCCTATGTTATGTTATACACCTATATAATATTATGAGGTGTATATTATACCTTATTGATAGATTTTATTTTTAATATCATTATTTTAATGTTATTTAATGATTATTATTATTATTATTCATTTGTGGGGATGATGAATCAATAGTTACCTAAGAGGTGAGGGTTTTATATTAGAATCTCATTTCCTTGGATTTTTTTTGTTTAAATTTATAAATTATGAAATTATATGATATATATATATCCCAATGATTATATATTTTATGAAAATGTATTAAATTATATATATTACTTTTATTCTGTTCATTTTAATTTCTTTTATATACTCAAGATACAAAATGAATTATTGTAAGGAAAAATGACATTGTTTTTCTTTTCATCTAGGGATATTTTCTCCAATGTATTTACTTTCATTAAAATATTTTCAATTTTTCTTTCAATATTATATAATTATTATTTAAATATATATTTCTCAAATTTTTTGTAAATTTCCCGATTGGTAAATTTAATTTTATTGTTATTTTCAAAATGTTGTACTTTTATCTTTTTAACAAAAAACTAAATGGAATTATTGTTTTAATGTATATTACATGAATGAATCATCCCACCATAATATTTTAGTTTTTTTAGCCTTCCATTACATGTTTCTATAGTTATATTCAAAAGAAAAAAATTTCATTTATATTCTTAAATTTTTTTATATTATAAATAGGATATTTCAAAATGATAATGGTATATTCTTAATGAAATGATCAATAGAAATTTTAATGGTATTTTCAAATATAAAAACAACCTTTGATGTTTATAATTATTTAATTTGGACATTTTCATATGATAACACCCATATAATTTATTTAGATGTATTATTATTATAATAATGAAATATTGATTACACTCATTTTCTGTTCTAGGGGATAAGTGATGATGTAATGAAAATTTTTATCCTGATATTGTAACATACATATGAATGGAATAAGATTATATGATGGATGGTTCTGTTTTATCACCAAATAAATTAGGTAAAGACTAATGATCTATTCGATTAGAGGATACATGATAGTTTATCTCATTCCGAATAGAGGGTATATGGGATGTTTCCTAAAGAACAAAAGAGGATATATGGGAGGTTATCCTAACCCTAAAGAAGGTACACTTATGGTTTTCCTAGGTATAACATGTGATGACTATCTTTATGGGTAACCTTGATATAATATTTATATTATTATCACTATTCCAGACATTATACCACTCTTTTATTACATGACCATATGTCAATTTTAATCTCCCTTGGATCATGTTGTTTGATTCCCTTATGATTCAATTCTTATGAGCTGTTATTCGTTATTCCATGAATCATGAGTATTTTATTTTCTTTATGTTAGTTACCAATTTTAAAATCATTTTCTCATACTCTTATATTAATGGTATCTTTAAATGTGATCATTGATTGATATATCAATTTTTTTTACCCTTAATAGGATTTTATTATCTCCTTTTATTATGTTTCCTTTTCCCCAGCATATGGAGAATGGTTTTAATTAATATATATCAATGAAGACATACAGTTGTGATGAACTAATTGGGAGATATTGGTGATAAATTTTATACAAGTCTTATTTATCCTAGTTCTCCAAGATAATAATACATTATGATTCTGGTGTGGATCATAATTATATGTAACAAAATATACCTCCAATATGATATTAGATTTATCTATTATATGTTTTGGTTTCTATAGTATAGGGGACAAATTTGATTCTTATTTGGTAATACACGGGAATTTAAGGGTATCATGATTAAAATAGGTTCATTTGAGGTAATACATTGAAATTCAATAACACCTAGTATATAGAATATTCATATCATGTAATCATTGAAAACCTAGTGGAATCAGGTATAAATGGATTCCTCTCATGAAATAATAGGGAACTCAGTACCATCAGGCAAAAATATGATTCTTATGTTGTAATCCTAGGTAATACTATGAGATAATTCTATTTAATCCATATACAACTCAATGTTTTAATCACAATTTACATTGAAGAACTTTTTTAATATAAACATGTGGGTAATGCATGCCTCCCCTTATATCTCTTGTACTTGCAAATATAGCCGCTATGAGTTCACACTATCAACCTTATGTTTCTAAGGCGACACCCATAATTGGCCACACATACTATCATATACTAAATTTCACATTGGTCAATATAATACTATAGAACCCATTGAGGTCCCCTAGACTCATTGCCATATGACCACCCATAATGGGATCCTCAATCCCAATCTCATCTTTAGGTCAACCCTATTAAAACCGAACAAAATTATATATTTAATTATCCTCCTAAAAATAATTTCTTTCTTAATTAGGCATATATAATGTTATAGACTCATGAAAAATAATTTCAAAAATAAAAATACATTATTTCTTTAATCCCTAACAATACATTTATATAAAGAATATATCCCTTAAAAAGGATAATAGTTCAATGGGAAAATAAACATAAAAAATTAGTAAATAAAAATAAATACTATTTTCAGTTTTATCTCTGAGAATTGTCTCACTCATTTATTATATTTTCATAAAATAAATAATGTTAGCAATTAAATTTTCACTTTAGAAGTGAAAAATGTAGAACCCCGGGTGGGATTCAGTTAAATGATGAATAAAAAAATTACTTTGTATTTATTAGAGTTTATATGACTATAAGAAATAGTAATATGACTATGAGTAATAGTGTCATGACTACTAAAAATAGTAACATGGCCATTGTAATAGTAACCCACCCTTAAAATAGTAAAATTTCATATAAAAATATTTACCTAGAGAAATTTTTAAGAATATCAATATTTTAATTTCATAAAATATTTATGTAGATCAAAAAAACAATGTAATTATAGAAACCTTTCGAAATTAAATTTTATTTTGATATATTTAATTAGAATAATATTTTTCAGTAATTAAATAATATATCTATTTTATAAAAATAATTTGAAAAAATTAGTGTCAGTTTATCTATAATTAATTTAGTATTTTATAAGGGTTATTTTTTTGTCATTTTATAAAAAAAATAACTTTTTAGAGTAATAATAAAAATACAGTTTTTATGATACTGATTTTTATTATGTACATCATTCAATATATAATAATCTTATAGCCAGTTATAGAATTTTTGGATCAACAAAAATCATAATGAATAAAGTATACCAATCATTTTTTAATGATTTCCACATTTATTTTCAATAAAATAATGAATCTGATTTTTAAATGGTTTTAAAGACATAAAAACATAAATTTTTATTCAAATATAATAAATGGCTAAAATAATATAAATATTACAGGGATTGAAAAAAATTAAATTTTATCAAAAACAATTCTCCTCTATTCAAATAGAAATTCATCCTCTCCATACCCTTAGAAAACCACTTATCTAACATATTACAAATTCAATGTACTAGAAAACATTTATCTATTAATTCCATTTTCGTAATTTAGGATTTTTTGACGTAAAATAAATTAAATTATTCAAGAAGATAATGGTCTTAGAGAAGGAATATCTTTAATACAGAGGTAAGGTACTTTCTTCTTTCTGTATTCATTTTTTATTTCCTAATATCCAATCCTTCTATTAATATCCACTCTAAACAATATTAAAATATTTAAATTGTTTTTTAGTATGATCTTGATAATTTTGATCTTAATTAAAAAATATTATAATAAAATCATATATCATATTTCTCTCACCTCCTCTTTTGAAAATGTATCATTAGTGGTCTAATAACCACCAACGAGGTTGTTTCCAAATATCTACTTATCATTTCCTTTATTCATAGTTATAATAATTTTCTTATAATATATAAATTTATAATAACATGTATGTATATTCATCTGGAGGTCCATTTCTTAATCTATAATACTTAATAAAAAATTATAATTATTTTAAGAAAAATGATTTATTTTAAATAAAATGTTATATCAAAAAATTCCCCCAATAATAAAAAAATTAACAAATATAATGTAATGATTAAGATGGCTCATGGGGAAAATGAATTTTATTAACAATAATAAACACATTTTTATTTATGGAGTAAACAATAGTGACAAAAAAATTGGGGTCTATTGTATAATGATTCTCAAACTAAACACCTTCCATTTGGGTTATCTATAATTTCCAAATATTTTATGTATGAATTCTTTCCAAATGTACAAAATATCTCATTCCTCTATTAATTACCTTTATTTTGAATGGATATTAAATATTTACCTAAATAGGGTTAATTATAATCCACATATAAATATATCTTTTAAAAATAATATTTTTCAAAATGTATTATCTACAACAATTTTATAATTTCATCTTTGATTAATGAATAATGATGTTTCATGAAAAAATTTGATTTTTTATAACACAATAGGTAGTTTAATAATGTATTACTTATTAAATAATTATTAAACTCATTCAATTAAAGAGGTTTATTTCTTATCTATAATTTTTATATGTTTCTTTTATATGTGTCATCCCTGATTATGAGAATTATATGATATCACAGGTGGGAATTGAATAATATTACTCTCTAATGTATTTGGTAACGTGATATATCACATTATATTATGTGTATTATGCAATAAAATGACTCTTCATTCATTCTAAATTAAGATATTATGTTTCATGAAAATAGATTATCCATGAAAATGATATTATCTTTTTTCACATATTATTTTTAGTAATTAACCACTCAACAATGATCCTTAATTATTTTAAATATTTCACATTATATTCATTTTCCAAATTATTCCCTAATTATTTTGTTGATTATCTAATCCTTATGATATAATAATAATAATTATTATTATTATTATTATTATGTTTGGACATGTACTATTGTTTCATGCCAGATATTGTATCCATGTAATTAATCCCATTATTTGGATTTCACCTCACCCCCTTTAGTGATGTATATAATTAAGTGAATACATGTACTATGGAAATCATATTAACTTTTAGGATGAATATTATGATGGATTTAAATAACATTTACAATTTATTTTTCAGTATTGATTCATGATTCAAATTTTCCATGAATACTAAACCATTAATTTTTAAAAATATGTTAATATTAAGTTAATTATATGAGAAAAATGTAATAGGATTTTATGAAAATGGAAGGAAATTTTAGTTTATATGAGTTCAATTTTTATCTAATTTGTTAATTATGGATTGAATGAATTAGATAAAACATTTAAGGTACTTTTAAAGAAAAAATTCTAATGTTTTCTAAACGTATAGTGTTTGTAGTTTCCTTACAATTACATCCCTGTCTGGATACTGAAAAGTGGATACGATTGTGGAACAGATTCACCTATGGTTAATCACTATAAAAGGCTAATATAGTATCAACTCTATCTTCACTCGATGCATGATAAGTTGGCTTAACACTATACCCCTTTCTAGATACTACCCTTGGATATGCTCCAGGTAATTAGTTTACTTATTACAATCCATTATGAATTATGGGAATATAATATTTTTTTTATAAATCTAAAAATGAAATAGGACATGGATAACATTGATAAAAACCCAATAATTCAAAATCTATAGTATTTTTTTCATTAATTATTTTTTGTTTATTTGTTTATGTCCAGTTTTATATTTTTATGTGTTTGATTTGTCTGAACCCAAATTTTTTACTTTATTTAAAAAAACTATAGAAATTACATGATTCATATCAGTGATATATGCTAGGGTAAATGTGATCATTTCCATAATTAAATTCCTAATATAATTATAGAAGTGGATATGAACTACGTTGAAGTTATAGAACAACAGAGTTAAGTAATGAGTAGTAACATGAATCATATCAAACAACATCCTTCCCCAAATATTGTCTAGGTTGTGGTTGTGTCCTTTTGTGTAAAAGGGCACTGAATTTTAGTATAACTTCTAATCCAATAATTATGGGAAAATGGATCAACACCATATATAATATAGTATCTATCTAAAACTACTATGTGCAAGAGAAATTCATAATGGATAATTATCTCTTTGAGGGGTAAACTGATTAGTGGTGGACATTAATAATGAATAAAAATCATAAGGAATAAATTGAATCAATGGGTTGATAATAAATATAGACACTTTTTTTAATAAATCCTATCCTTTACTCTTTATCATAAAAAATATATAGTATTACTTAGACTCAAAAAAGGAGGAAAATATATTTTTTTTATTTAAAAAAAACATCATAAGATATTCATGATCTTAATTTGTCAATGTATTGTATGATAAAACTAAGGTTATCCCCCTAATTAGCGGGATAAATCCCATTATTCAAAAATATTTGTCGATTCGATAATTTCAATAATGTGAAGAAATTGTATGTAGTTCCCAAAATAATGAATGGTTATTGGTGATTCTTTGTTGTCCTGTTGGACTAAATATAGGAATAGTAGAGTGTATTTTAACTGTATAGTATTATTTGATAATCATCATGATTTCATGATAATTCATCTACCCATATACCAAAAATGTGGGATAAATCCCCTTTTAACTGTCTATAAAATTCATTAAAGTTTATCAATTTTATATGGGAAGGAAATAAATCTAATTAATATGAAAAGGTTTTGAATAATCTGACTACTTTGAAAGAGGTAAAATAGTATTCTTTGATTAATTTACCCATGGGTTGATGCTTCAACTGAAAAGGTAAATTGAACAATATAATTGAGTGAAATAATCCATGGTTAATCAAGTCTATTATATATCTTCAACCAATAATGTTGAGGGAGAATGGTAAATAATATGCAATCACCACTGTTGAGGTTATATAAAAAAATATATTATTCAATGTAAACATCCTATACACTCAAGAATAAACTTTTTTTAATTAATTATCATTATTTAAATTCATTTATATCTTATAATATTGGTATTGTAAATTTAATTACTTCCCTAAAAGATTAAATTATTGATATTAATGAAATAATACATGGGTGAAATCATTGACACCCCTATGTCAGACTCTTATCTAATTAGTGTATGCATGAACATTCTCCCATCAAATATCATAATCCATCACATGGTTGAATTGGAAAAAAATACAAGGAATGGATTGAATACCAGTATAAATAGACCAAGTTAACATTCAGGGAATCGAAATCTGTACCTATATCCCAACCCATTCCATGATCCTGTATATATGAATTAATGGTTAGAAATCTCCAATATAGATTCACTCAATGATTTTTGTGTAATTATCTAGTTAAAATAGATATGTAGCTCAAATGGCCAACTAAACAAAATGCATAAACATAGAATAAATACCCATTTTGTGGGAATATATTGGTGTATTATCTTAATAGTTTAATTGAAATCCCACTATCCTATGGCATAGTTTTCAATAAAATTCATCTATATAGCTACTCCTATCTCAAAATTATTTTATTGGATGTACATGACATAAAAAAGTAATTAATTAAGATATTTTAATAGATTTTAGATAAAGGATTCATAGGAACTAGTATATCACTATGGGTTATTCCAGTTCTCTTTTTTGAGATGAAATATGGATCAATGAGATTGTTCATTGAATACCAAAATCTCAACAAGATCAAAATGAAGAAAAATTATCTTATATCAATGATTGAAGACTTTTTTTATCAATATCATGTATTTCATGACTTTTCAATGTTGAATAATTATTCTATATATCATCTGTTAAAGGAAAAGATGGAATATTTTTAGAAGATGGCCTTCCCTGGGATATAGATGATATTAGTTCATGGTAATTATGTTCAAGAATACTAATGTCCATGTAATCATCATGAACATTATGGATAGGGTTTTAGGAGTCTAAATTATAAAATATTTGGTTTTTTTATTGATTAAATTATCATATACTCTATAAGAATAGAATAACATGATTATAATATGAGTATTATACAAGATACATTTATAATGGAGAATATGTATGATATGTTTTTCATATATAAATTTTGGATGTAGTATTTCACATTCATGAGGCCTGAAATCACTAGTGAGGAAACACTTATGGACCCCTTAATGGAAAAGAAGTGAATGGCCTAGACCTTCATGTTTTATATAAATCCATAATTTTCTTAGATTATCTTTGTATTATTGATGGTTTATTATGAAATTATTAAGATTATTTATCCCATTAAGTATGTTAATAAAAAAGGTGGTAAATTGTATTTGGATTTATGAATGTGAGGAGTGGTTATAAGATATCAAAAATAGAACAATAACAATACCATTACTCACACTACCTGTAAGTGGAGAAGTTTTTGGATATTCAATGATGAGTTAAGGAGAATTTTGGGTTTTGTACTCATGAAAAACAATATTGTGATAGACTAAACATCATAACAGTTGACGATTCCTTAGAGAAAAAACCCAAAATAATATATATACATGGATTTAGTAATTCTAGTATTGAATATTTTTTTTCACTGTCTATATGGTTAGAAGTGTGACATATATACAGATCACAATTGACTAAATTTTATATTCACATGTTAAGAGATCAACATGAATCAATGAAGATGGTTAGATATAATCCTGGAATATTATTACTCAATTAAATACCATCATAGAAATTTGAATAATGTAGAGTATTATTTTAACAGAAACAATCCATATACTCTATCCTTGCTGAAAATTTAGATAGACCATATAATCATAGATATCTAAATGATGGTTTCTTGAATTATTACTATTAGGAAGTCATCCTACCATTACAAAATGTACGAACAAACATATATCTAATATAATATTATAGATTTCAAAATAGAATATTTCTAAAAAAAAATAATTTGATAGTATCCTAATCAAGGAATATTTATGAATTAAACATAGATAAATAAGATGGCATTCAGTTTCCAACTAGACATTTTTTTCTTCATCACATGGGATAATGAATGAGATATTTTATAATGCACTATATCATCTTTCTATATCCATACATGATGTAATAACATGTAATCTAATCATACAATTCACTTATTTTAGAAAAACATGTGGATAGTGATTATTGAGTACACCTCAATGTGATTGGTATGTAATCATGTTAAGGTGGAGTGAAAAATGTGAAAGTGTAAGATGAAATTATTAATGATATTAACATGAAAATGGGATAAAAAACCATAATCATTGTCAAATGAATATAAAAGAAATAAAAATTAAGTAATATATTTTGGTTTATAGTGGGTGGACTGACAAAGGGTTCCTAATTAATCACTTTTCAGGTGGAGTTATGGCTTGAAATAAATTCCAATATATACATAAAGTAAGTAGTGAGGCATGATGTGGAACTCCTTTTTATTATTTTTTATCATGATATGTGGTTAACATAACTATTATATAGAATTCATTAACAATGAATTCATTAAAAAATTAGCCTTTATTATGGATTTCTATCAATAAACTGATAGATAATATGATAGGAACATTTTGAAACCTAAAGATATACTCAGATCGTTCTCAATGTAATTTATTGGAGGATGGGATCAACATCCCCCATTGATTGAGATGTCATAAAAATTAACATGAATTTTAAAGTAGACTTATAAGATAATATATAAGGGATATGATGTAGAACTCATATACATTTGGAAAAATCTGGTTAATTGATGCTTCTATATCTTATCTAATAAAATTTATGATAGAAAATATTCATGAGATTTAGAAAAAAAATTAATGATTCTCAAATTAAAAAAAAATCTTAATATTTATTGAAGTGAATTTGAATTTGAATTTGGATATAAAGTTTTCCTTCCAATATAATAATAAAATATAGTTAAGTTATTTGTAAGTATGTTAAATTTCATCCATATACACATTGGACCCATTGATATAGTCAATCGCATAAGGGATATGACATATCGATTAGTACTCTAACCATCCAATGAAAAAGTTCATAATAAATTATGTGAATATCTTCTAACAATGTAAATTTATAATCCTTTACATTTATTGAATCCATATGTTGTATAACTGGATCATGATCAATCCTTTGATTATTAGACAAGGATTATCTTCGGCTACAGAGATAATGTTCTATGTGATGCGATTTTCACCATATTAAAGTTCATTGGACAAATAATAAGTATGGAGAGGCAGCATGGGAGATTGAGGTGTTAATGAAACAAAAGTAACCTGATCTATTCATGGATGAGGTTATGATTTGAAATTTTTGGGGATTGAATTTATAGTGAGAAAAAAGAATTTATTAACCCAAATATATATATATATATATATATTATTTACAAAATTAATTAATACTTTTTTAATAATTAGGAATACAATACAATATTAACTAGTGAAATTAATAATAAAAACGAACAATGATTCATTTTTTTAACCAAGAACAATATATTCTAATAATAAATATTCCTACGAAAATGAAATTAGTACAAATAAGACAATAAAGACAAAAAAAAAATTGAACATATAGAACATTAAAATGAGGGTCACATTTATATCCTATATTTATCAAACACTCAAATAACACTCTCAAAAATAATAGAACATTAGTAATCCAATTGCATTTTTATAAATGAAAAATGTATAACATTGAGTGGGATTGAGTTTAATGAGTAATTATGTAATTATGTTTTATTTTTAACAGTTTTTAGGAACATTAAGAATAGTAATGCAACTATTAAGAAAATACCTTACTATTATAAATAGTAACTTAATCATTAGTACTATAACTCAACCCCAAAATCGTATAAGTACATAAAATAATATTTAAAATGATTAAATTATAAATTTATAAATCTATTATTGTCATAAAATACATGTCAGGATAAAAAAACTCAAGGAAATTGTACAAAATTTTAAAATGATTTATATTTTAATATATTTCCTAAAAATAGATTCTTTTTACAATAATAAAAAAAATATGTCAAAAATTTATTTAGATAAAATTAATTCCATTTTTATAATTTTAACATGGAAATCATATGGTGGTTATTTTTTAGTAATTTTATGAAAATTATCAATCTTTGTGAGAATAGTATAAATACAGTTTGTACTAAACCATTGTGTCTTAATTTCATAATTTAGTGTGTCATAATGGTCTAATTAATTCAATAATTTTTGGATTGACCAAAATCAGGTTTACTATGATAAATAATTCATTAAATATAAATTCCATGACTAAAAAATATTTTCAAATGTCTAATGTGCAATATATTTCATTAAAAGTTTTAGTTCTGTATTTCCTATTAATAAATAAAATAATTCAGCTCATAAATAATTTAAGGTTCTTAAAAATATATATATTTTTTAAAATATTATTCATATTTTAAAAAATATCAAAATTAAAAGAATTACATTTTAACTATATTTTATTTAGTATTTTATCCTGAAAATTCCCCTCTTATCAAGTATAAATACTCCCTCTCCTTCCCCTTGAAAAACACTTCTCATACATATCCCAAAGCAACCTATATACCCTAATTTCCTCTTATAAACATATTATAATCTCTATGCGTGTTTTTAATTCTTATAAATCCAATATTTCATGATGTCAGTTTTCATAAAAATAGAAAAAAATTATAAATAGGTAATATCCATTCAAATTGTTATTTCATATTTAATTTCAAATTTAATATAAATCATTTAATTTAAATTAGAAACATTACTAATAAAATTTAGTATTTTATTAAAATGATCAAAATAATTTTGATTTATTTTAAAAATTTTATTTATAATATAATCATATATTATATATCTCTGACTAGCCATTTTGAAAATTTCCCTTCAAACATTGGTTGACCACCCATGAGGACGTTGCTAACTCTCTATATAAAGCCACATTTAGGTTCTAAGATAATAATATTTATATAAATAAATATAAAATTATATATATATTTATTAAATCATATTAATTCAAAACTTGTAATAGAAAATTTTCATTAAATCATGAAAAAGGGAAATTTTAATGAAAAAATAATATCCAAAAAATCAAATATCAAAAAAAAAATTAACAAGTATAATCCAACGATTAAAAGTTATCAAAAGTGAAAAGATGAACACAATTTATTAATAGTTTCATGTTTTAATAAGCATTTATTTATTATATAGGGATTAAAAATATGATTAAATAAATTGGGATATTTTTAAGTGGATTCTCAAAATAAGCAGTTTTAATTTTGGTTATATCATTTTTATCTTTATTTCTAGATAAAATTATTTGTAATATCCTTAAAATAACCTTTCACTTTTATTTTACATTCTTCTCTAGGGGTTATCATGCTTCTATTTCAATGAAATGATTTCCAAACAACTAATAATGATTTTATATAATTATTTTATAAAAATACTCATTGACTGCTCTTGAGTTCTGTATTATATGCTCAAATAACAATGATGATTAATGATAAAATAATATTTAAATTATTCAATTTGGAAAACTAATGGTTATTCAATAATGTATTCATTAAAAATTATTTAGGAAGCCCATTCTATCCCCTTGGATTATTTTCTGATTATTGCAGTTATATGATTCATTTATATGTGGAATGACTAAAAATGGGCATTATAATATTTGAGATGTGAGAATAGAATTATATATCCTTTTAATGCATTAGGTAATGTGATATGTTTCATGAGATTATGTGTATTATTCATGAATTTTGAACAATCTTTTTTTTCAATTTTGATTTAATGATTCATGCGCATTTATTTTTCCAGAACATGTATCTAGATTTGTTCACATCATATGTGTGGTATTTGATCACTATTAACTATTCTTTCATTAATATTTTTATCATATATTTCATTTTATTTTCAAATAATTCACTCATGGTTCTAATTATGATCCTATTATTATCATATGATTATGATTATTATTATTATTATTATTATAATTTTTATTTTTATTATCAACTATGTGATGTTGATTCCTGTCACATATTGTGTCCTTGTTATTCCTCTCCATTTTGGGATTTTATCTCACCACTTTGTTATGTATATCATAAGTTGAATAAAAAATTTTGGGAAAACATTAGATCTTATAAGAAAATGATAATGAATTATTTCAATAATTTTTATGCTTTATTTTGTATAAGTTATTTATAAGTCTAATTTTCCAATGAAACTAAACCTACAAACTTTAAAATGTAATGAAATTATGCTCTTTATAATAAAATTATGAAATAGTCTTGTAAGAAAATGGAAGATTGCTATAAATCTCATCAGTCATTGGGAATTAAATCCATTGGTATCATTATAATCACATCACAATCCTATTATCCTTTGAGAAATGTTATACTATAGGGCTGAAATATTTCTCATCTCATACCCCATGTCATCCTATATTGGTAAAGTCATTCCAACTATCTTAAATCAATAAAAGTTCTACCCACATTTGTGCTCAAATTCTAGTGGGGGAACACTTTCCCACTCTCTTATCAGCAATTCCAATTGGTTTAATGCATCTTACAATTCTCTCATGAATTACTAAAGTCAATCTTCCACTATCTAACACTCTAATCTAAAATAAGTTTTTGAATGGATCATATACAAGGGCCACTAAGTTACATTCACTTAATTTAATTTATAAACATAAGGGTCTTTTTTCTCATATAACTTCTTTAAAAACAATCCATTTTTCATCAGTGGTCGAGGCATCAATCTAGAAACAAATATCCACATATCTTAACAACAATAAATTATAATCAATCCCTTCATCATAGGTATCTGAGACATATAACCAATACATAAGGTAACTTATGGAACCAATACATGACATTAATTAAATCCTCAATCATTAAATACCCACTCACCTAGGACCTTATATCTCATAATCTAATTTAATATTTATGGGATTAGCCATAGGTAGTGGAAACATTATAGAAATGGTCATGGTTCAATTGTATCCATTATCACTAATTCCAAACAATATTTATATCATTTTAATTAAAATATTTATTGAATTTGAATTTTTATTCACCCTCTATGGAAATAATTTATATTACACACTTCAAATACGATTCACATGGTAATGGGGTAGGATTAAGGAACACCTACCAAATATGATATTATTTTATTAAAAACGTATTCACAACACTATATTATATGAACATTATTCAATATATTATCTCATAATCACCAATAAAATCCATAAAATACAATTCAATTAATCATAATAATTTATAATCAATTATGAAATTTAATTTTTGTCATTAAAACACAAATAATCTCACACGACAACATATACTTTCCAAAACCACAATCAATAGGTTTTCTCCCACTCCCAACACAAACCCAAACCAAAATAACATAAATTAATTAGATACATTTATATATTGAATATTTAATTATATAAAATTTAATCTTAATCCCTAGAGAAAATCATAATTTGACATACATATAACCAAACATTATAATAAAAATTTTATTCATCCTCCCAAGATTACCTAGTGCCTTACTGATCTATTTGACCAAACTCCTAGCCCAATTCCAAAATTCTCCGATGGAATCCCCATCCACAATGTTCACAAAATCACACTATAAGTAGAGGTTAAAAAGGAAAAATGGAAAGAAAGTTTAAAATCAACAATAACAACATCATGAACACTACAACGATCACCCATGTTAATTTGGGATCTAGGGCGGTAGTGGACGGGGAGGAGATGGCTGATTTTCCCTCCCTACAAAAATATTTGGATAATGAATCGAATGGGTTAACCAAGATATTCCTAGTGTAACCATTCTAAAAAAATGTATTTAAGAAGTGGTCTTTATGTAAATAAGATTTATTCACCATGACTCATCCAAACACTCAGGGTCATCCTCTTACCTAAAAATATTCATAGTGGACTTGGGTTTCTAGGTATGGATACCAAATTAGAGGTCTATGCCATTACAAAATCTCTATCAAGTGAATTAACAAATCCATTAATGGTTCATCTAACACCTTTATTCTATCAGAACACATACAAGGGGTTTTGATGTGATAGGATGTAAGTGACAAATTTGGCTAAGGCAGCTATCATATCTATACCAGTCACCCATGTGACCATTACAACTCTTAGACCTCAAAATCGAATAAAACATCTTATAAAGATTTAAAATAACTTAGATTCTTGATTCACATCCTCAATATAAAATTCCAAATTCCATTAAAATTTATAACATGATATGGAAAGGGGTTTCAAATTACCTATAAATACAATTCTAATTGAGCCCAAAGGATAATTCATTAAGAACAAGATGTCTACAACAATTGAAAAATATACCCCATATATAATATTTAGACACAATATGAACCACATTTTGAATATTATATAGGTGAATGTATATAGGTATGAAATTATTCAAATTATAAACCAAATGAAAATGAATGAAATCACCAAAAAATTGAATACTCTTGATCATACATGATCTTATAAGGGATTCTTTTCCATGAAAATATTATGAATATGAATTTATATTTCTCACACTATCTTGGATATCATATGAATGATATCAGTAGAAAAGGGGTTTCGATCTATGTCCCGAACCAACCTGGGTCAACCCTAAACCGGTCATAAATGTTGAACCGCGCATGGATTGTAGGGAATTATTGATCCCCATACGTTGGTGGATATTATTTGGCATCAAGATAGTAAATACGAAGGAAATGATTTTGAAAAATAATAAATAAATTGTTGAACAATGTAATGATGGAAAAAGAATCCCAATATATAAATAAAACCAAACTAAAAATATATTATACAAGTATCTAGAATGTACAATGAAACTAAAAAATAAAACCCAATATGAAACCTGACAACCCAACATCTCCATGTGAACCTGAGGGTCACTCTCCAAAACCATGAACCATTATCGCCCACGGTGATCATAACCAAACTGAGACCTAAAACACAAGATAAAATCAAGAGGAAGCTAAAGGTGTGAATATTAAAACTCATTAGGCACACCCAAACAATCTTATTCACAATGCACATCCTTTAAAATAAAAGAAAAATCAAAATCAAGTTTTAAATACTATACACAAAGTAATATTTCCACATGTGTTTCATTAAAAACAAAACATGTTTCCTGTACTATTTTTTCCAAATCAGGTTTCATTTCCATTAAAGTATCATTAACATTTTAATGGGGAAATTGATGATTTCATTTCAAGATATCCCAAGAGAGTATAAAACATTTTTACAATTAAAAGTTTTTTCATAAATATTTGGGAGCTAACTCAACTCATTCCATGAAAGAAACCACACATGAGAGCACTACACTAGTTATATATTAAGGGATATGGAAATAAGCACACATGAGTAACCAAGTAATAAGCATATCATTCATTACAATAGGAAACAAAGTTCCAATAAACATGGGAGAACTTAGAAGATTGTGAGTAATACAGAACTTACTAATACATGAAACCCTTCCCTGAAGCATGTCTCACATGATGAAATCAATGTTCCCTAAATACTCCCAGTTAACCTAACTTAGGAAAGATGGAGGGGAGAATCCCATAGCAATGAACCCAATATATCCATCTACTATGGGCCTATAGATAGTTCATAATCTAGCTAGTAAATTAATCATTCCCATAAAATTATACCACTATTCTAGTTTTCCATGTCTCCTATGTGAAGGGGGTGAGCCAAACGATGCTAACTATGTATCCAATCACATAAATATATAATAATAATTCAATAACAACCATCACCCCGAACCACTACAAAGATCGATATTTTTTCATATGAATCACAAGTATTGAAGGGGTACATACTGAGGATCTATTATTCCATACAAATTACATGGTTCACAAGTATTCCACAGTGAGTACATCCCATCCATTCAATATTCATATATAAACAATGAAAGAATATTTTATATTGAGGGTGTTCATGATAAACACTTCCAAAACTTTCACAAAGTTTACTAATGGGCCTTTAAGAATTATTCACAAACCATCACTTTAAAAAAACCAAATACACTATTCAAAAAGGGTATAAATACACTTCTAGCCAAATACATTTATTATAAAAATAAAAAATGGTACATTAACTGTTATCACATGCAAAAACACATTTGAAAGAGAATACACATTACTTTTTAAAACGAAAATATCCTTGGGAACCAATATAAAGAACCCAAACAATCATTTCACATGTCACCAATATATTTTCAAATTCGAACCATGATTTTGATATCAAAAATCACTCATAAAATTCAATAGATCATTTTCAAAAACACACTGTGTGCACAATATAAAAAAAATCTATTTATCAACAAATAATGGAACAATAACAATTTTGAACACCCCAATATTATTCCAAGGATAACATATCAATATTTAATATTCAAGGAAGGTGTGGAAATCTTGAAATCAATGAATCATAAATTAAAAAAGAAAATTTAAAGGTAAAAATACGTTAAATCCATGGTGCATCAATGACACACACCCAAAATTCACCACAAGGGTTACAAGAGGAAATTCATATCAAATAGAACCCTAAGAAAACAACCCCCCCCCCAATTTAGAACAACCTTAGGTATTAATGTCTGAGAAAACATAGACACTGGCGTTAGGGAGAAAGGAAAGATGTATGAAACCCAAAAGAGGAGAGAGGATCCCTAACCTTTCAAATCATGTGAACATTCACCAATAAATAACCTTGAAAATCCACTTGGATGTTCTTGGGAGATCAAAACCCACCATGGAATTCATTTTGGTTATGGTTTTTTAATGGGGGCTATGGGAAGAAACCTGAAAAAAAGATAAGTATAAAATCCCAAAATAATCATTCCTAATTTAGTTGCACTGTTTGCTCACATGGTTTAACAAACCATGCATAAACCATGTGATTTCCCACTATCTAGTGCATCCTAGGCTCCACACATTGGTAACATGGTTAGTTAAACTATGAAAAAATCATGCAACCCCCTTCAAACTTACCATCATGATTAAACTAACCATTCACCTTTAATGTATGGCCTAGAAAAAGACCAAAAAATCACCATTTTGACCCCAAAACTCATCTAACTCAAGTGGATAAACCATCCAACAAATATAAACCATAAAAAGTACCACTGTGAGTGTAAACAATTCATTTTACATTCCATTTCCACTTTATACCTTTCATTATAACCAATAATATGTCCAAAAAACCACCCAAAACCTCAAAAACATATAATTCCTATATAGAACATGTGAAAGGTGGGATAAAAACTGAGATAAAAAATGTTAGTTGAGAAAAAATTATGAAAACAAAAAATCCAAGTGTGGCAATTCTCCCCACCATGACTCATTGTACACTTCTAAATCCATAACATTATCCAATTGATTGATCACTGACTAAGGACTTCACATCCGCACAATCCAACCTCATCAAAACAAAAACATATAAACACATCCAAATAGAACTTACACCCTTTTCCAAGAATAGAAGAACAAACTAGAACCACTTCACAAAAAATTTATAGGAAAAAAATAAAGCTACAACATTCATATCCATGATTCCAACAGAATAGTTGGAAACACACTAGAAATCCCAACATTCAACAAAACTAGAAGAAAAATTAAAACACCAACAACTTCATAAGAAATGTACTTCAATAGTATTAACACTATAAAAAATAGATCACCAATCGGGGGAGGCCTGAAGAAATTCCCCACAATTTGAAAAATCCTAGCATTGTTTTTTTTCATAGGTGGAATTTAAACAAGACTCATGGTGGGTCTCCCCACTATTAAGAACCAATAGCCTTAAACAAACATGGACGGTTCCCCACATATAAAAAAAATCCACAAATGCAAGGAGAGGGTAGGGTAGGGTTCCATTGGAATTAAGACTATTCCAAATGGAAAATAACCCATGAATCATCACCTCTGTATGGCCATGAAACAAAGCTGCTACCGATTCACATGGGCCATCAACATAAGAAAAACTCATCAGAAACATTCACAGTGATAGAGAACCCTAAATAAAAACATAGAAAATTCTTCCCCATAAAGGTGGAAATATGAGCTTAGCCAAACTCCTCATTCTATTGGGATTCCTGAATACCCTCTAACTTCACTCCAAGGACATTGGGTAGAGCCCTGATGTTTGAGGCATCCACTACCTTGTACTGAATATCAATTAATACCTAATACAAACTTCTTATTTTAGGTCAATAAGAATCCACATAGAACTCCAAGAAGAAACATAATATTTTGAAAGACCATGAAACTCACTTGCTCAAACAACACACTTTTACACAAATAGGGACTTAGAAGATGCACACCCCAACCATTCTCACACCAAATAAGAAATAGAATGAACAAGGCACCTGAAAAACACACAAAATACCACTAAGCACAACTTCTACAATAGAAAGAAACGTTGTAATAGGAAGACACTTTAATTTTATCCCAAACTTCTCTCTATTCCATCAAATAGGTAGGGATACCATTTAATGAGGTGTATTTAACTTTCTAAACTCATGAAAAAAATCCTTAGGTTGATCAACTAGAAATCTTTAAAGTGTGGAATCACTTATAGATACACACAAAACATCCACAAAATCTCTACGGGGGGTAACATATGGAAACAAGAAAAATAAGATATCTATCCAAACCATCTCATGAACCAAAACTCACATAGAATATACACCATCACAATAGGAAACCAACTCAATGATTCCAAAAACCTTTCTAAAACCCCACTAAACACTTATTCATGACTAAAATACCAATATAATTTCAATCTCATAACACAACATAAACATCACCCCCAAACCACTTGAAAAACACCAAATAAACATCACTTCTGAAGTAATAAAAATAATCCACACAACCATTTGCACACAAAAACACTACAATTTCTATATTAAAATACTTTTGAATAATAAAACAATGTAGTAGATTTTTACAATCACCAATAGTGTTCCATATTGTTGCATTCACATTCACATTTCCATGACAATTTGGGAATATGTCAACTCCGAACATACCAAGCACTAGACAACCATCACAATCCCAGGTACCCCTCACCCACGTCATCATCCAACCACATCCCACACATGTCCATGCATGTGGGAACACATGAAATACACCAAATTTAATAAAACATTATAATTTTACAAAAAAACATCCATTTTCAATACATCCATTTTCCATAAACCATATATTTTGATTATAAAAGTCCAATCACATTAAATCATTTCTATATTACACCAAGAGTTCATTTTATAAAAGATATCTAAAGACTTTTACAATTTTAATTATGAAAATCTTTTTCCCGCGTTCTAAAATACAACCATTACTATTAAAACCCCATTTTCACAATTTTAAAAAAAAAATCAAAAAATAATTCAGAATCATAGAAGACTCATGCAACTCACAAGGGGGAACAAGTGTCGATGGGTATCTTGTCCATATGGTTGGTAACCATTTTCCAAACACACTACCATCACAGAGATCCTTCTAGGACCATGACTCTAGCTCCACATGGCATTCAGGCCCTAAAAGCTCACATATACCACTAGCCCAGCTCTATTTTCATATCCTAAACACTAAAAAATTAACAAAGACCAGCTAAAGCAACAAAACTGGACTTCCCATGGAAATCTAAGGATCGGAACAAGCAAGGGTTCATGATGTCCTTATCATTCCTATCAATTGAGTCCTGAAAGTCCTACTCAATTTACCTTTACACCCCATGTAAAAAATGAAGCTCTTATAATCTAGGTCCACTAATGTGTCCAGAAACTCTGATACTATTTTGTCATGAACCAACCCAAGTCGACTCTGAATCGGTCACCAGATCTAATCCACGAAATGGCCCAAATGGCATTCCTGATCCTCAATATATAAAAACTAATGTCTATTATCAACAAAGTAAACAAGAAGAGAATAATTTCACTTAATAAAAAATAAATAAATAAAGAGTAGAATTATGAACAAAGAATCCCAATATAAAAATTGAAGTGTACTTTAAAGCTTTTATACAAGAATATTGAAAGTACAACGAAACTAAACAAACCCAAAACTGAAAACTGAAAACCCAGCACCTCTATGTGACGCTGAGGGTCACCCTTTGATACAATGAACCAATATCACAAATGGTGATCTAGGACAAAATGAGACCTCCAACACAAGATAAAAATAAGATGAAGATGTAGTGTTGAGTATTAAAACTCGGTATGTGTGCCCGAAAAATCCTATTCCCAATGAACTTCCTTTAAAACAAAAGAAACCTAAAACACAAGTTTGAAATACAATATATTACGTAATATTTTACACATTTATCACATTAAAAACTAAAAATGGTCCATTTCCCTTTTTTGGTAACAATCCAATTTCATTTCTATTAAATTAGCATTAAAATTTTAAAGGGTAACGTAATTTTTTCATTTCAACATGGAATAAGAGATAATAAAACATTTTTACTTTAAAAAATTTCCAAAAATCGTTGGGAGCCAACTCATCAATTTTATATAAAGACACCACACATGAGATCACTACAATAGTCTCATAATAATGGAAATAGAAATAGGAACACAAGAGTGACCAAGTAACAATAATATCAATAATCAATATAAGTAACTAATTTCCAATAGATATGGGGGAACCTAGGAGATCCTAAAAAATATAGAACATTCTAATGCATGAGACCCATCCCCGGAATCATGCCTCACACAATAAAATCAAAGCACCCTTAATACAACCATCCTTCCTAACTCAAGAAAAATCAAACATAAATCCTATAGAAATAAACAAAATATATTCACCTACTATGGGGCACCATCTAGTTCATAATCTTGCTAGTGTAGCAATCATTCTCAAAAAATTCTCTCACCATACCGGGTTCTCATGTCTCAAATATAATGTGGTGATACAACTGATGTCAACTGATCATCCAATCACATGCATATATATAAATAATTCAACAACATGCATAAACCTAATCCACTCCAAGGATCAATATTTCTCAAAATAACTTGTAAGTCAAGAAGAAGATTGTATTGAGGACCTCCCATTACATGCCAAGTACATGAGTCACATGTTTTCCACAACTATGACATCCTACCCATTAAATATTCTTATAAAAACACGGCGAGACAATTTTCAAAGGATTTGTTTCCTGATAAACACTTCCACCATTTTTAACAAATTTTAAAAATAGGCCTTCAAGAAATTTTCCAAAAATTGTCACTTTAAATGACCCAAATCCAACTTTCAAAAATGGTGTAAATGCAACATTTTTTTGCTTTAAAATCATTTAAAGAAACAATTTTAAATACTCACACCCCTCTTCAAATTCAAATCCATATATTAAAAAAAATTTAAACAGGCCATTAAATGTCATCACATACAAAACCACATTTGAAATCCAATTGACATTTCCTTTTAAAAGCAAAACCACTTGGGGAACCCATAAAAGAAAGAAAAAACATCATTTCGCATGTCAACAGTATATTTAAAATTAAAAATTATAATTTTTATACCGCAAATAAATCATAAAATCCAATAAGACATTTTCCCGAACACATGGTGTGCGTAATATAACCAAAACAATACTATTTCTCACAAAATAAGTGAATAATAACCATTTTGAACACCCAAAAATTATTCCAGGACCAGATAGAAATATTTAATATTCAAGGAAGGTGGGAAAAGCATTAAATCCATGATTCATTAATTAAAATTTAATGTGAAATAGAAATCTACCTAAAAACCCTAGCACATTAATGACACAAAACTGAAAATGAACCAATAGGGTTACAAAAGACAAGATCTGTCAAGTGGAACCCTAAATGAACAAAACACCCAATTTCACACCACTATAGGTATAAAATTGTTCCAAAAATGCCACTATGGTTAGAGTAGCAAGGTAAAATATATGAAAACCTAATGCGAAGAATACTTGAGCCCTAACCATTCAAATCGAGTGATGATTCACCATGAAACCACATTGAAATATATTTAAAGGGACTTAGAGGAGCCAAAACCCACCATCGGAGGAGTTTTGGTCATAGGGTTTGAATGGGAAAGAATATGGGAATAAAATAAAATTTAATGGAAGGAGAAAATTTCAAAATATCCTTTCTTAAGTGGGTTGCATGGTTATCTTGCACTATTTAACAGACCATACTAAAAACGTGTGATTTACCAAAAATCTAGTACTGTAGAGGTTGTGAATATTCACAACATGGTTAGTTAAATTGTATAAAACCCATGTAACCCCATCCACACTGACTGTATGATTAAACTAACCATGTTCCTTAACCATGTACCCATTTAAATGTTCCAAAAAAAATAACCCTTTTTCAACCCAACGGAAATCTAACTCAAGGGGATAAACCATCTAACCAACATCCCCAAAAAAAGGTTCTAGTATAAGTGTTAAAACCCCATTTTCTAAGACAAAAACTACACATACCATTCACACTGACCAAGAATAGGTCTATTGAAAACCACTCAAAACCTCCAAACCATATTATTTAAATCTAGAACAATTGGGATATGGGATACAAACAAAGAACCAAAAGTTACTCCAGAGTAAAGGTTGAAAACAAAAAACTAGGTGTGAAAATCCATGTGGGTAAAACTCATATGATACCAATTTATAGACTCATAAATGAGTTATTTTATAATGTTATTAGGGTTAATAAGATCCCAATTCCCATTAATATATTTTCTTTACATTTCTTATAGTTCATGTTAATTTTCCATGTGATGTATTAGAACAAAGGTCACTAGATAATACTAATTTCAATATGGTTTTTAATGATGTTATGATAATTTTATAAATCACATGAAAGAGTTTATTATAAGTATCAAAATCTATTTTTATAAAGAAGTTATATCATTGTTGAATCACTAGTTTTCATGTCAATTTCCACTTCACAACCTTATTATCAATTATTAATGACTCAATTGATAGAATGATGGAATCTCCTTGAACACAAAAATTATTCTCAAATATAATTACAATGAGAAACATTCCACAACCTGAAATTTTATAGTAATATGAAATTATTCCTCTATATCCCTTATGTTATATTGAAAATTATACAAGGCATGCACTCTTGTTATTCAATCAAACTAGTCTAGGATTGATGGCCCTTTCAAAACATCGTATAACAATATAATATTTTTATATAATTAATTATTTATTTATAATAATTAATGATCCTTTATTCATATATTTTATATAACTATATATAAAATTGTAATTTCCATCATTCCATGACTCATGGGAAACTTTGTCTTTATCTAACTACTATCATTATAAAATCCAGAGTAAATTTCTTTAGGTTCATTACTGATGGTTTCAATTAGGATTCATTTTTTCATAAAAATAATATAGGGTGTATGAATGTTGGGTATTAAGAAGATTACCATCATTATTGTATGAAACAATAAATAACCACATAGTACTTTCCATAATGGCATTAAATGACTATTCACTGTGTAGGATTGATTTAAATTGAAAATAAAAAATATCCGCTAAAATATCTAATAAAAATGTATTATAATCTAATAAATCAACCTTTAAATTCTATCATAATATTATACCATGCAGTGTGGAATCTATATCCCCTTTTGAGGTCACCTCATGTTGCAACATGACATAATATCTAGGTTAAGGGGACTCTATATATTCATGAAAAGTTGATTCTTCAAGTTCTCTTCACATAGTATTTTGTTATGTCTCCTTTAGATATTAAGTGAATGTATTGATACTTCTTGAACCAGTGATATTGTAAACTCCCATATCTAGACTCATTATTGTGTCACTTGATCTATTTTGATGTGGAGTAATCTACACACTATACTATAACGTTTAATATATATAATTTTTATGCAAGGAAAAAGGATACTAGACTAGTGAACATAATCTTCTCCTAGTTGATCTTCATGGAATAATCATCTTCTCTTTAGTTCCTCAGGGGACTACTCATGACAAAATGCACATGACTATGACATGAATCTTTATATATTTTAATAACTCTACCGTCTAATATACCTATTTATGATCAACTATTTATTCAACTATAATCATCATAGTGAAACCATAAACCTAATGTGACATACTTATTTTTTAATATTAAATACTATATTATGTATGATTAACTACTAATCATTTCAACATGATCTTGACTTTTAACACATTGGTACTCTTATTGATAACTCGGTTGTTTCTAAATCTCCAAAGCAATATGGTGTGGTAAATAAAACATTGGCATGATTTATCTATATAATAAAAAATTATAATTCTATATCATCTAATCGTGGAATAACAATCATCATTACACTATGGTATTTCCCAACATGGAGAATCACTAACATCCAATATACCACTTCTTATGTAATATTCTTTATCATCTATATATACATCAACCATTCATATTGTTCTATGTAATAAATAAAATTATCGTCCCTTCGTATTGGTACATAGTATTCAACTTCATTCTATTTTTCTTGGTGAGAAGAGAAATTACATCAGAAGATTCATTCCAATTACAATGAATTATTCTCTTGAGCAACTGGAATATTACACTAAAACATACACACTTGTCAAATATTATAGTACATTATGAACTCCTCATTAATGAATCATATTCTATAGTCTACATTAGTTTATGGATTATTCCACCACTACTTTGGGATTAATGATGTTTTTTAAAGATTTCCATACCTTATGGAATAAGTAATCACACGACCAATATAAACATCCATAATTATCAGAAGGAGTTACAAAAGTTATATTGTTCTTTAAAATATTTTTTATTATCTATTCTGTTAAGTGTTCTTACTAATGTATTTTACGTATTTTGATAAATAATTATGTGATTCTAAAATAGTACTAGGTACCTATTCATAAATCATTTAAATTAGTTATCAATGAAAATTAGTAAATGTAATCATATTTTTTAATATTCATATATATCAATAAATATGTTTTAAAGGGAATCACATAACATATTCTATAACCTCAAAAAAATTCCATCCAATGTAGTATCATAACATCAACTTTATTAAACAAATCCAATGATTATTTTCTTTAATCTTTATCTTCAGTGCTAAATTCAATATTTGATATTTATTTAAATGTCTCCTGGAAATATCACACAAAATATACAATTCATAATCCATAAGTTTCCAAACAAATCATTTTTCAATGGTGTCATAAACCGTTGGAAATAAAATACCCCTGTTCAAAAAATGATTATTTCATAGAATCCATCTTTATGACATATAAATCAACAATCAAAAAATACTAACCATCACACATTAAAGTTATTATTCTATCTATGTCACCACTTCATAGTTTCATTTCCCCTTGGTCATAATAAAAATAATTTTATAAGAAATCATAAAAATTGAGGATTTGAATCTAATATTTATCTAAATGTTAAATATCCTCTACACCCCAACCTGGAATCAAAGCTTACGGATGAAAACATGACATGTTAGGTTCCGGGTGAAACCCTATTTCGGTCTCCCAAGAGTTTATGTAACACCCCAACGTAATTATAAATGTAATAATAAAAATATTCATTATTATCATTATTATTTTTATTTATTGCGAATTGGAATGTTTTATTTCACAATAAACTAAATAGGGATAAAAAATTTTTATTCAAATACTATGATGTTACATTGATGAGAGGGATTACGATTACACAAGAAAACTCACTGAAATCCCTAATAGAACAAATGGAAGACCACCAAACATCACAACAATTCTAATTAAGTAGTAATAATCCCTTGAAATTTTGAATGTAAAATTTTTAGTTAAGAAATTTGTGTTTTTAAGTAAATGTAAAATTTAAAAAAGAGCACCTATTCCTGTTTTAAAATAAGTTTATTCTTATTATTTTAATAGAAATAACATGTTATCAATTATTTTATAAAAATATGTATTTAAACTGTTAAAAAAATGGGGACGCCTCATCTAGGATAGAGAACCTTCAAGGGGTATACCCCAGCCATAAGAGACGTCTACCTGAGTGCCTAGAGACTTTAAAGTTTCTCGAGCAGTGCTTGGGTGAAATCCTAGGAAAGTATGGAATGAGGAAGGTTTCACACTATTGGGAGTGCAGCATAGGGTGTATGTATGGGGTGGGTGAAAACTTACGGATTGGGTCTCATGTATAAGGACCCCGTTGTGTGTGTTCATGTCATCAAGTGGAGGGTCGCAATGTCAAGCCTTATAAAGCAGTCCCAGAATACTCTCAATTTTGAAGTGGGGCATGAATTTTTATGCAGAATATGATCTAGGATATATGATCTCACTGTGCCAGATCCTGACCATCCAAACTTATTTAGCCTTCAAACCCCACCGCTACATCAATTCTGCAAATATTTTCTTTAGTAGTTTGATCTAGACACGTAAGATCTTGACTGTTTGAGCCTTTAAAAACACAGATCTTTCATGGAAATATTATCTCACCAATCTAATAACGGTTTTCCATCACATTTTTAATCTCATTGATCAATTCCAGCCACACGATCAAAATCACAACCTTATCTTGGCCATCTGTTAACCAACTGCTTATATCATCCAATAATGTTTTTTAGGGTTAATCTGGACCCTTTGATCGGATCATAACCCATTTGGACTGTCCATTCCTCTCCTACTTCTTCCTCCTTGAGTATCACCTCACTGTGCCACACAAGTCCATATCGCACCCTATATTATTCTTCCTCAACCAGTGATACTCCCTTCCACCATCTGTGGCCCCATGCTAGCCTCTTTTCCATAGCATCAAACCCATATTCAACAAGTATTTATTTTTAGAATATATATATTTGTATCTTTTCATTTCATTATATTTTATATTGATTAAATTATTGACCATCCAAGCAAATTTTTCAAATAGGTCCAAACCCGTGGTAAATTTATAAAGGAGGGTGTTTTTTAAGGAAAAAAATTATTTAAACCCCTATTTTCACAAACAACCTTAACCGAACATCATCCCCTAGTTCCCCATTTTGTTCTACAAATTTCTAGTCGGATAGATTTGTATTTTGATTCAATTAAGGGTCTAGTTTCAACTATCTATGTTTAACTTACAAAGATATATATTTTGTATATATATATATATATACTAATTTATACATATGTCTGTATTAATATTTAATCTATCTATTTTTAGTTTTTTAACTAATAACATGTAAGGGGTTTTATTATATTCAATTGTTTTTTTAATATTATATATATATATATATATATATATATATATATATAATATACATGTATTATTTTATCCTTGAAGTACAATTTGCATATGTGATACGTTCTTATTGATTCAATGAGTTTATTTTTTTATACCCTTCCATTATAAGGGATTTAATTATTTTCAATTGATTTTGTAAATTTATTTGTATGTATAGATATGTAATATATATATATATAACCATGTAAAATCATATATTTCTAATTCAATTTTTGAACATGAAATGTTTATCTTGACGCAAAAGATCTTCTTTCTAAAATCCTTTCTATGTAAGGGTTATTTTGTTTATTCATTCCAAAAATATGGTTTTAATATTATTGTTTCATGTAATGGAATTTTATGAATTCCATTTGAATCTTAATATATATATATATATAATCTTGTAAAACCTATATTTTGCAAACCCAAATTTTCATTTCTGGCTATGTCTTCTTATTTTTAAGAGTCTTTCCATCCCTAAAATCTAGATACATGTATGTATATAAATATGTATATACCCACATATATAACAAAATATTTTCTGTGGTTGTATTTATAATCTTGTTAAGGGTTATCTTTCCTTGAACTATATTTCAAAAAATCGTATGCATATTTTGAAATTATAATGTTTTTAAAAGTTGTTATATAAAAATATAAAAGTGTTTATATATATAGTTATATATATACATGAACACATATATATGTATTTCAATAAAAACACCTTAATATTAGTTATTCCTTCACATATATTTAAACATTATAATGATTTTTAGTGTCTAGTGAATTTAAAACCCTATAGACACTTTGTTTCCCTCAATTATCATAGGATTAAGTTATCATTTTATGTGAAATTATGAAATTAGTTATAATTTCAAGTGTGGAACCAAATTTACTATTGTATAAATTTTTTGCTCAACTACATGAAACAAACCTTTCCTTTTCACATGTGAATCCTATTTATTTATTGAAGACAAAATTTTATATGTATTTTTCATTAAATGTGCATTTATGTCATTATTCACCATGTTGATGACATAAAAACAAAGACAAATAATTGATGTATGAGATGAATCTTTTTATTATAATATATTTATTATGAAATAAACTTTTCAATGTGGTATAGGACACTATGTATTGTTTAATGAATATGTACATCAATAATTTATCAATGAATTTATTTTAAACTGTAATTAAGATTTAAATAAATCAAATTGGAATGGAACAATTTGATTTAAATACATATTCTTATTAGACATATGAGGAATTAATTGGACTTATTACGTTATGGTTTTACGCCCAATATAGCCTCTCGATGCATTGTTAGGTCTCATGATAAAAACTATTGTCTTGAAATTAGGCCTTGATAGAATGATTATATATTTTCTTGCCATGAGGCCTTGATAGAATGTTTATGATTTTCCAACATTATGCATTCCCTCATAACGATCATAGTAAGTGGTAGTCCATGTGACTTTTTCACTAGTAAAATATCAATGGCCAGTGATCAACCTCTTATGAACCAGTGTTTTTCATTTTTATATTTTTATGTGAGCATGGTTTAATGTTTTATATACATGTATAGAAATTTATTAAAATTTACATTTCAGAACCAAAATAATAAATGATATTGTTTTATGTGAAATTTTGAATAAATAATATTTCATTTGAATATTATTTTGCACACCTATATAATGTCATAGAATGATTAATTTTTGACATTATCCATCTTATAGGAGGAACTATATGAATTTCTCTTTAAGTACATGCATATTTTATAATTCATTTTATTTATAACTCCTAAATATGTCGGAAAATAGTGATCATGATTATTCCTAAAGTTTTTTTGGAATATCACAATAAAATAGTGACAAAATATTATGTGAAATATTAATTTCATGATTTCAACACATGTTTTTTAAATACAGGCTTGGAAGAAAAATTATTTCTTAATGGTTTTTTTTAAACCCTTACTGGGAATGGTTTTGATCACCCTATGTTTTTTAATTATTATTAGAATTTTAGTGGAAGTGCTATGTTGAATTCATAATGTTGAATAATTTCTCTAATTACAGTTTTTTTATTTATACATTTATATTTAAATGTAAAATTGGGTTCTAATTCTCCATAACCATGGCTGGTAACGTATTCTCTATTATTTGGTATGTTTTATGAATATTCAATTGATTTTTCAAAAAACAATGACAACATAATTTTATCACAGACTCTTGGAAATTGGGGTCTAGGTTCCTACAGTTGGTATCAGAGGAACAACCTAGTGAAATTTAGAAAATTTGAATAAAACTGCTAAATTGAGTATGTTTTATTAAATAAAGTTCAGTTCATAAATTTTTAGGTTGAAAGAAGATACTCACAAACTAATTTTTTTCTCCTTTGAGATAAGATACATGAAATGATATTGTTAAATATTTTTTCATATGTATTCAAGCCTTTTAGAAACCCACGTTTATCTTTAAAACAACTTTATCAATTTTCCAACACCTCTAATGTAATAAAATTCTTATGGGCGTTGGGTTTCATTTACTTTCTCATTGTTCATGAACAAATTTTATTAAATGTGCAGTAAGGAAATTATTTTAAGGGTCTATTTATAAGTTTTACCATGTTTGAAAGAAATTTTTATTCAAAGAATTTTTTGGAAGCTACTAAAGAGGGAGAACTCTGCGTAGATTATCTATTTTATCTCCTATACATCAGTTCATATCGGAGGCTTTATGATTTTAAAATTATAAAAAACAAGGTGGTTTAGTGGTTATATGGTAATCAAGTACTTTTGGATATCTCTGATCTTTTCATATTCCATTACATTAACCTGAGGTCCGATCGGTGCATACATTAGTTTAATATAGTTCTCGATGAGCATTTGGGCCAATGAAATTGAAAAATTTATAACTACCTTGGAAACCATTACAATGGAGAATCACCTACACCTTTGGTACTTGTAAAGGTGTAAACGAAATGCTTTTCATTCAAATTTGGTTTATTAAATTGATAAAAATTAAAACATATTCGGTAGGAACATTGAGGATGATGTCAGATGTTTGGTGCTGTGAAAGTGTATTATTACAATAGAATTGTGAGGGTGCATTTATATTTAGGGGAGAATTGTAAGGCACAAACTAAATTATAAATTTAATAATAATAATTTTAGTTTTTATCATTATTATCTTGCTTTACATTAAATTGGAATGTATTATTTCAAAATACACTTAAGTGGAAGAGGAACATTTTATTCAAAACTATGATGTTACACTAATGCATGGGATTACAATAACTCCTAGAAACTCATTTAAAGTCCTAATAGACCAAACAAAAGACCACCCAACATCACAAAGAGAATGATTATGTAGCCCTTGTCCCTTGAATCCTTCAAAATAAAGAAATAAATCATGAGAAGAATAAAAACAATAAAGAGATTTAAAGGAATGTGGATCACCATCCTCTTGGAACAAGAAATGATATTGATCCTTGGAATATCTTTAATGGGTATTTATACACCTATATATTCACTGGGGTCTTAAGGTGACTGTTTTTTTAATACAAGCATTGGTTTTGGTAACGATTAAAAATTTTATAACCATTGTGTATTTTAAGTGTTTTGACTATTTTAAGTTTTTTAACTATTAAAGTGTTTTGTGTATTTTAATTATTTTAAGTACCTTAAGTACTTTAAGGGTTTTTAATTTTGTAAAGTAAATTTTTAGTTAATAAATGTGTGTTTTTATATAAATGTAACATTTTAAAAAGAACACCTCTTCATGTTTTAAAAGAAGTGTTTTCTTATTCATTTATTATATATAAATTATTATCAATTATTTTATAAAAATATGTGTTTTAGGTGTTAAAAAAATGGGGATTCCTCAACTACTCTAGAGAACCCTCTAGGGGTCGACCCCATCCATAGGAGACATCTACTCGAGTGTCTTGGAACATTAAGGTGACTCGAGTAGTACTAGGGTGAAACCCCTGATAGGAACAGAGTAAGGTAGGTCATGCAGCGGTGGGAGCATGAGAGAGGGAGTATGCATGGGTTGCACCAAGGACCTTGGATGGGGTCCCAAATATAAGGACCCATTGTGTGTGTTTGTGTCATCGAGTGGAAAGAAGTTGCATCAAGCCTCATAAGGTAGTCCTGAAACACTCCTAGTTTCAATGTGGCATGTGGATTTTTTTAGCAGAACATGAAATAGGTCATCTGATCTCACCATGTGAGATACTACCCATCTGAACTAGTTCAGCCTTCAAACCCCACCGCCACATCAATTCTACTGTGACTTTCTTTAGTCGTCCGATCTGGCCACATCAGATCGAGACTATTCAAGACTTTTAGAAACACATGATATCCCTTGGTTTTCTGGTCTCTATTATCTAATCACACCCGTCCATCACATTTTTAATCTCGTTGATAAATATTGGATTCATGATAAAAATTTTGGCCTCATCTAGGCATCCCCTTAACCAACCTCTTGAGTCAATCGATAAAAATTTTCTATGGTTAATCTAGACCCTTGGATCAGATCTGAGGCCATCTGAACCATCCATTCATCTCCCCCATCTTCCTCCTTGAGTCATAGCTCACAAGGCCGGACTAGTCCACATCCCACCCTCTACTATTATTCCTCAACCTGTGATACTCCCTTCCTCCATCCATGTCCCAATACTGGACTTTTTTCTACTACAGTGAACCCCAATTCCATGACTTTTAATTTTTTGAATATATATATTTATATATTTTCATTTCAATTAATTTTATTTTGATTAAATTATTGATGATAAAAATAAATTGTCCAAATGGGTCCAAACCCCTGCCCAATTTTTCAAGGAGGGTTTTTTTAATGAACTTAATTTTATTAAACCCGCATTTTCACACGCAACCATTCCCAACCCTCATCTTCAATATCCCCATTTTGTTCAACACATTCCAAGTTGGACAATTTCCTATTTTAATTCATGTAAGGTTTTAATTTCATCTATCTAATTTTAACCTGCAAAGTTATATATGTTTATATATATATATATATAATCATTTATACTTATGTATGTATTAATATTTATTCTATCTATTTTGTGTTCTTTTTAAAATAATAACAGGTAAGGGATTTTATTATTTTAAATTGATTTTGTAAACATATACATATACATCTATATATATAATATAATTTTATGATTATATCCTTGAAATACAATTTTCCTATGTGATATGTTCTTCTTGATTCAAAGGGTTCATTTGTTTTAAAATTATTTCATTGTAAGAGATTTAATTAATTTAAATTGATTTTGTAAACTTATATATATGTAACATATATATATAATCATGTAAAATCATATATTTTTAATTCAATTTTTCATACAAGTAAGGTTTATCTAGATGAAATTGATCTGCTTTCTTAAAAACATTTCTCCGTAATGGTTATTTTGTTTATTAATTCCAAAATTGTGGTTTAAATTTTATAGTTTCATGTAAAGGAATTTTATGATTTCCATTTTAATTTTAAAATTTATATATATATATATATTCATATATCTATATATGTGTGTGTGTGTCTAATCATGTAAAACCCATATTTTACAAATCCGGATTTTCATTTATGACTACGTCTTCTTGTTTTTTAGAGTCTTTCAGTTCCTAAAATCTAGCTAGATCTGTGTATATACATACTTATATTCACACATATATAACCCAATATATTAAATGGTTATATTTATAATCTTAATAAGGTTTCTCTTTCCTTGAACCATATTTCTAAAAAAACATATATATATTTTAAAATAATCATGTTTTCAAAGTTTTTATATAAACATATAAAATTATATATACTTATATAGTAATATATATAAAAATAAACAAATATATATATTTATTTGAATACAAATAACTTAATCTTAGTTATTCTTTCTCATATGTTTAAAAATAAGAATTTTTTCCACTTTCTAATGGATTTAAATCCCTATAGACACATTGTTGTTCAAAATTTTCTTGGGATTAACTTATCATTTTATGTGAAATTATAAAATGTGTTTTCATTTAATGTCTGAAACCGATTTAACTTTTTTATAATTTATTTAGATGACTACATGTGTCAACCCTTTACATTTCATGTGAAAATCATATTTATTTATCAAAGACAAAACATTATATGTATTTGTGAGTAAATGTGAATTTATTTCATTATTACCTTGTTTATGAAAAAAAACAATGAAAATTAATTTATGTTTGAGATGAATATTTCTATGATAATATATGGATTAAGAAGTAAACTTTTCCAACTGGTATTGGAAACTTTTTATTGTTTATATAATATATACCTTAATAATTTATCAAGGAATTTATTTTCATCTATGCCTATGATTTCAATAAATCAATGTGGTATGGGAAACATTGATTTATAGAAATATTATTATTATACATGTGGGGAATGAATAGAACTTATTATGTTATGGGTGAGTCCCACTATATCCTCTCGATGCATCGGTAGGTCTGGTGAGACAAAATATGGTATTGGCATGAGGCATTGATAGAACTATTATGTATGGTCTTAGCACCAGGCCTTAACCGAATGTTTATGATTTTCCTATATTATGCATTCCCTCATAATGGTCCTTGTAAGTGGAATTCCATGTGATTATTTATCTAGTAAAATATCCATTTCCAATGATCAACTGCTTATGAACCAGTGTTTCTCAATTTTATATATCCATGTATGCTTGGATTAATGTTTTATATAAATATATAAAATTCATTAAAATTTATGTTTCCAAACCATGATGAGAAATGATATTTTTTTCTATTAATTTCTTAAAAAAATAATATTTTATGTCTAAATTCTTATCTGTACTTCTAGCATTTCATTGAATTATTATGTTTGGACATTATACAACTTATTGGTGGCACTATATGCATTTCTTTTCACGTATATTCATATTTTATAATGGATTATATCTATAACTTATAAAGAAGTTTAGAAATGTTTAAAATGAGTCATCCAAATTGTTGTAATAGAAACTCTCAAAAAATAGTGATAACATGTTATGTGAAATATTAATTTCATTTTTTTAACACTTGTATTTTAAATAAATACTTTAAAGAAAAAAAATTTCTTCAGGGTTTTGTTTTAAAACCAATTATTGTATTTTTTTTTCTCACCTTACAATTTTAAGTTATTCATATAAGTTTATTGGAAGTGCTACAATGAATTCCTAATGTGGATGCATTTCTCTAATTGATTGTTTTTTTAATTTTTATATTTATATTCAAATGTAAAATTGGATTCTAATTCTCTAGAACCTAGGACAGTAAATGAACCTTTTTTAAGTGGTATGTTGTTGGAATATTTTGTTAATTTTTGAAAAAGAATTACATAGATTATTTTTAGCACAGACTCCGGGGGACTCGGGTCTGGTTTCTTATAGTTGGTTTTAAAGGAATCGGCTAGTGAACTTTGGAGAATTAAAATAAAAATTCTAACATAAATATGATTTCTGAAATAAAATTCCTTTCGTATGTTTTCAAATGAAAGGAAGAGACTCACAAACTAATGTTTTCCCTTCCAAATGAGAAACTAGAAATGATATTGTTAAAGTCATTTACAGATGTATTTGAGCCTTTCAAAAACCTACTTTTTCATTCAAACAGTTTTATCAGTTTTCCAACACCCCTAGTATACTCCAATTCGTTCGGGGGTCGGGTTTCGTTTACTTTCTCATAGTTCCTTCATAACTTTCATTCTATGTGTATAAAAGAAATTATTTAGATGGTCACATTATATGTTTTACCATGTTTGAAAGGTATTTGTCTTTACAAAATTTTCATGAAGCTACTGAAGTGGGTGACCACTACACAACTTATCTATTTCAAATCCAAAACATCAGTTTATATGGGAGGCCTTATGATTTTAAAATTTTAGAAGACAATGTGTTCGGTTTGGTCAATAGGGATCGACTTTTTAATGATATCTTTGATCTTTTCATCTCCCATTACTTTCACCTAAGGTCTGATCACTACATACATGAGTTTGACTCTAGAAACTCGAGGTGCATTTGGAACAATGAAATTAACGAATTTAGAACCGCTATGGAAACCATGAGAATAAATAATCACAAAATCATGTGGTATAGGTAAAGGTATAAATTAAATAATTTTTATTCAAATATTGTTAATTAAACTGATCATAATTAAAACATATTTTTTAGGGACATTAAGGATGATGTTTTATGGTTGTTTTTGTGAAAGAATATGAGTAAAATAAAATTTCGAGGGTAATGGGGGGTTATTGAAACCCCCAAAACATAATTATAAATGTAATGATTAAAATAATTTTGGCTTTTATCATTTTTATCTTAATTTAATGAGAATTAGAATGTTTTATTTCAAAATACACTAATGAGTAAGAGGAAAATTTTATTCAAACACAAAGATGTTATATTGATGCAAGGGATTGCAATTAATCAATGAAACTCATTTAAATACCTAATAAAACAAACGGAAGACCAACCAACATCACAACGAGGATAATTAAGTAGCCCTCATCCCTTGAATCCACCAAAATGTCTAAAAATTAGTGAGAAAAATAGAAATAATATATAGATTCAATGGAATATAGAGCACCATCCTCTTAAAACAAAAAATGATCTTGATCATTAGAATAACACAAATAGGTATTTATATGGATAAGTTGTCATTGGGGTCAAAAGGTGACCATTGTTTTTAATGTAACCGTTAGTTTTGTTAATAGTTATAAAATTTCATAACTGTTATGTACATTATGTATTTTTTCTATTTTATGTATTCTATGTTTTTAAGTATTTTAATTTTTTAATTATTTTAATTATTTTATGTACAATATGTAATTTATGGGTTTGAAATGTTTTAAATTACAATTTTTAGTTAATAAATGTGTGTTTTTAAGTAACTGTAAAATTTAAAAAAAACCCCTCTTCACATTTTAAAATAAATATATTCTTATTATTTTAATGAAAATAAATTATTATCGGTTCTTTTTTAATAATATGTATTTGAAGTGTCAAAAAAATAGGGATATCTAAACTAGGATGGAGAACCCTCAAGGGGTCGACCCCAGCCATAGGAGACATCTACCCAAGAACCTAGGGTCTTTAAGGTGTCTCGAGCAGTGCAGGGGTGAAACCTTAGAAAGGAACGGTGTGAGGTTGGTCCCGTATGATTGGGAGCATAGTAAAGGGTGTATGCATGGGGTGGTCCAAGGCCCGCGAATGGGATCCCATTTATAAGGACCATGCTTTGTGTATTCGTGTCATCGAGTGGAAGGCAATGGCGTCAGCCGTATAAGGCAGTTCCAAAACCCTCTGATTTTGGATGGCGGAAGCATATTTTCCCACAGAACATGATCTAGGTCGTCTGATCTCAACACGGGAGATCCTGACCGTCTGAACCAGTTTAGTCTTCGAACCCCACTATCGTATCAATTCTATTGTGATTTTCATCAGTCCACCAATCTAGACACATTAGATCTAGACCGTTCAAGCCTTTTAAAAACACAGGATCTCCCATGAACATCCAATCTCAACGATCTAATCTTAGTCATCCATCACATTTTTAATATTGTAGATCAATCCCGATGGCACGATCAAAATCACCACCTCGTTTGGGCAGTATGTTAACCAACCACTTGAGTCATCCGATAAAACTTTTCTAGGGTTAATCTAGACCCTTGGATTGGATCTGAACCCATATAGACCATCCATTCCTCTCATCCATCTTCCTCCTTGAGTCCCATCTCATCTAGCCACAATAGTCCACATCACACCCTCCACTATTCTTTCTCAACCCATGATACACCCTTCCTCCAACCTTGGCCCCTGCTAGCCTCTTTTCCATAGTAGCAAACCCGGATTCCATAATTTTTTTAGAACATATATATTTTTACCTTTTTATTTCATTGTATTTTATTTTGATTAAAAAATTCATAGTCTGATAAAATTGGCCAAATGGGTCCAAACCCGTTGCCAATTTTTCAAGGAGGGTGTTTTTTAAGGAACCAAATATTATAAAAACCACTATTTTCACAACCAACCTTACCCAAACCTCATCCTCAGGTTCCCTATTTTCGTCTAAATGTTTCTAGTGTGACAACATCATATTTTGATTTAAGTAAGGTTTTAATTTCAACTATCTATTTTTAACAGTAAAATATATATTTATTTATATATATATACACATTTATAGTTATATATGTATTAAAATTTATTATATCTATTTTTTGTTGTTTTTTTAATTATGAATTCATAAGTGATTTCATTATTTTCATTTGGTTTTGTAAACTTATACATATATATGTATAATATATACACATGTATGATTATATCCTTTAAATAAAAGTTTCATATATGACACGTTCTTCTTGATACAAAGGGTTTGTTTTTTTAAAACCCTATCATTGTAAGGGATTTAATTATTTTAAATTTATTTTATAAACATAAATTTATGTATATATATGTCGTATATATATATTTTCATGTAAAATCATATCTTTCTAATTCAATTTTCATATAGGAAATGTTTATCTTGATGTAATGGATTTTCCTTCTAAAATATTCTCTCTGTATGGATTATTTTTTATTCATTCCAAAATTATGGTTTTAATTTTATGGTTTTATGTAAGGTAATTTTATAATTTCCATTTTAATTCTAAAATGTGCATATATATATACATATATAGTTATATATATGTATGTATAATCATGTAAAACCAATATTTTGAAAACAGCAATTCTCATTTGTGACAATGTATTCTTGTTTTGAAGAGTCTTTCCTTTCCTAAAATATAACTAAATGTTTATATATACATACCTATATACACACATCTATAACCCAATATTTTTAGTGGTTATATTTATAATCTTATTATGTTCTCTCATTCCTTCAACCATGTTTCTGATAAAACCTATTTCTATTTTGATATTATCTATATTTTCAACATTATTATATAAACATATATCAATGTATATACTTATATAGTTATATATATATATATACATAAACAAATATATATGTATTTGAATACAAAAATAATAATATTAGTTATCCCATATCATCTATTTGAAAATTATAATGATGTGTACTGTCTAATGAATTTAAAACCATATAGACACTTTTCTGTTCTCAATTTCCATGGGATTAACTTATCATTTTATGTGAAATTATGAAATGAGTTATCATTTCATGTGCCGAAACTTTTTAAATATTGCATAATTTGTTTAATCAACTACATGAGATAAACCTTCTCATTTCATATGTGGGGCATATATATTTTTCATAGACAAAACATTATATGCATTTGTGATTGAATGTTCATTTATTTCATTATTCACATTGTTTATTACATAGAAACAAAAAGAAATAATTTATGTATGATATGAATCATTTTTTGATAATATATGGATTAAGAAATAAAATTTTCAAAGTGGTATGGGCCACATTGGATTGTTTAATGATTATGTACTACAATAATTTATTAATGGATTTATTTTCATTTGTGACAAATATTAAAATAAATAAATGTGTTATGGAACACTTTTATTTAAATACATATCATTATTAGACATATAAGGAATTCATATGACTTATTATGTGGTGGTTGAGGCCTGATATATCTTCTATTTGCATCATTATGTCTCATGAGACAAACTATGGTCTTGCCATGAGGCCTTAACAGAATGATTATTAATGGTATTGGCACGAGGCCTTGATAGAGTGTTTATAATTTTCCTACATTATGAATTCCCTCATAATGATCCTAGTGAGTTGAAGTCCATGTGATTATATAGCTAGTAAAATATCCATGGCCAATGATCAACCTCTTACGAACCATTACTTTTCAGTTTTATATTTCCATGTGACCATGGATTAATGTTTTATATACATATATTGGAGTTCATCAATATTTGAGTTTCATAACCATAATGATAAATGATATTTTTTATGTAAAATTATTGAAAAATACTATTTCTTGTGTAAATTCTTATCTAAACCTCTGTAATGTCATATAATGATTATATTTTTTGATTATCCAAAATATATATGCTCCTATACATAAATTTATGGTCAAGTATATGAATATTTTGAAACGAATTCTATTTATAACTTCTCACTAAATTTGGAAATCTTGAGAATGATTTATCCTAAAAGATGTCTCAGAATCTCTCATGAAAATTTTAATGACATGTGATGTGAAATATTAGTTTATGATTTTAACGCATGTGTTTTAAATAAATTTTTTGATGATAAATTATTTATTAATGGTTTTGTTTTAGAACCCCTTACTGGGAAATGTTTTTTCTCACCCAACATTTTTTTATTTTCCTTATAGGTTTATTGGATGCCTTAAAATAAATTACTAATATGGAAGTGTTGATTTTATTAATGTTTTTTGTACTTTTATATTTAAATGTATAACTGGATTCTAATTCTCCAGAACCTAGGCTTGTATAAGATTCTCTACTATGTGGTATGTTGTGTGAATATTAAGTTAATTTTTCAAAAAAAAATCACAATATATTTTTATCATAGACCTTGGGTAACTAATTTCTGGGACATTACAGTAGGTATCAGAAGAATGGCCTAGTTAACAATGGAAATTTATAATAAAACTACTAACTTAAGTTTGTTTTCTTAAATAAAATTCCATTCGTGCAATTTCAAATGGAAGGAAGAGACTCACAAACTAAAAAATTTTCCCTTATAGACAAGATACTAGAAATTCTAATGTAAAGTCATGTTTGGATGTATTCAAGCCTTTAGAAAACCTATATTTACCTTGGAAACAACTTTATCAACTATCCAACACCCGTAGTGTACTCCAATTCTTCAGGGGGTCAGGTTTTGTTTCCTTTCTCATAGTGAATGAACTACATGCATTCTATGCGCAGAGAGGAAATTATTTCCAGGGTGTCTTTATATATTTTACCATGATTTAAAGGTATTTTTATTTAAAGAATTTTCTAGAAGCTACTAAAGAGGGTTACTTTTGTGTAGCTTATCTATTTCGACTCCTAAACTTCAGCTCATAAGGGAGGTTTTATGATCATAAACTTCTAGAAGACAAGGTGATCTGGTTGGTCTATAAGTATCAACTCCTTTATGATATCTCTAATATTTTCGTCTCCTGTTACATTCTCCTAGGGTCTAATCTCTTCATAAATTAGTTTGAATCTAGCTACTCAAGGTGAATTTGGAAGAATGAAATTAAATAATTTAGAACTACCTTGTTAAACATGACAAGAGAGAATCACAAAATCTTGTGGTACTGGTAATGATATAAATTAAATGTTTTTCATTAAATTTTTTTAATTAAATTGATAATAAATAAAACATATTTTGTAGGTGCATTGAGGATGATGTCATAAGGGTGGTGATGTGAAATCATATGAGTACAATAGAATTGTGAGGGTTTAATTCTATAAAGGGTGGGATATTGTAACCCCCCGAACATAGTTATAAATATAATAATATTATTTTTTGTTTTTATCATTATTATCCTACTTTAATTCAAATTGGAATGTATTTTTTAAAAATAATCTTTAGAGGAAGAGAAAAATTTTATTCAAACACTAAGATGTTAAATTGTTTCAAGGTATTGCAATTACTCAAGGAAAATCATTGCAAGACCTAATAGAACAAACGGAAGACCACCAAACATCACAAAAAGGCTGATTAAGTATCCCTCATCCCTTGAATCCACCAAAACAAAGAAATAAATAGTGAGAAAAATATCAATAATACAGATATTCAAATTAATGTAGAGCACTATGATCATAAAATAAGAAATAATCTTGATCCTTGGAATACCTTGAATGGGTATTTATACAGCTAAGTATCCATTAGGATCTTAAGGTGACTGTTGTTTTGGATATGATTATTGGTTTTGGTAACGACTAAAAAATTTTATAACAGTTAAGTATTTTAAGTATTTTTACTATTTTAAGTATTCTATGTATTTAACTATTTAATGTATTTTAATTATTTTAAGTACCTTATGTACATTAAGGGTTTTGAATGTTGGAAATTAAAAATTTTAGTCGATAAATGTGGTTTTTTTAAGTAAATATATAATTTTAAAAATGAATCCTCTTCATCTTTTAAAATAAGTGTATTATTATTATTTTAACAGAAATAAATTGTTATCAGTTATTTTATAAAAATATGTATTCAAAGCGTCAAAAGAACAGAGATTCCTCAACTAGGTCGGGGAACCTTCAAGGGGTTAACCCCAGCCACATGACACGTCTACTTGAGCGCTTAGGCTCTTTATGGTGTCTCAAGCAGCACTGGGAAGAAACCCACGGTAGTCATGGAATATGGTAGTTCATGAACCAGTGGTATCATGGGACAGGATGTATTCATGGGGTGAGCCAAGGCCCACGTATGGGGTCCCATGTATAATTACATCGTTGTGTTTGTTCGTGTCATCAAGTGGATGACATTGGTGTCAAGCCTTATAAGGCACTCCCAAAACCCTCCTGGTTTTGATTTGGGTCGTAGATTTATCTACAGAACATGATCTACACTGTTCGATCTCACTGTGTGAGATCCTAACCGTCTGAACTAGTTTAGCCTTAGAACCCCACCACCACATCAATTCTGCCGTGATTTTCTTCTAGCATCCAATCTGGACACATCAGATATGGCCCATTTGAGCCTTTTAAAAACACGGGATCTCCCATGTCTATTCTATCTTGGTGATCTAATCTCGGCCTCCCATCACATTTTTAATCACGTGGATCAATCCCAACTGTATGATCAAAATCACGGCCTTATCTAGGCATTCTATTAACCAAATACTTGAGTGATCTGATAAAACATTTATAGGGTTAATCTAGACCCTTGGATTATAATAGAACCCATTTGGACCATCCATTCCTCTCCTACTTATTCCTCATTGAGTCACACATCTCTAGGATACACTTTTCCATGCCACAACCTCTACTATTATTCCTCAACCCATCATTCTCCATTCCTCCATCGTTGGCCCCATGTTGGCCTTTTTTCTACACCAGCGAACCTGGATTCCATGAGTTTTGATTTTGAGAATATATATATTTTTCTCTTTTCATTTAATTATATTTTATATTGATTATTCGAGACATTGGCCAAATGGGTCCAAACCCATGCCAAATTTTTCATGGAGTGTGTTTTTTAAAGGAGAAATTTTTTTTAAACACCTATTTTCACACCCAACCTTACTTGACCCTCATCCTCAAGTTGCCCATTTAGTTCTACAATTTTTCAGTTTGACATCTTCCTATTTTTATTCAAGTAACAGATTAATTTATGCTATATAATTTTAACTGAGAAAGATATATATGTTTATATATATATTTATAATGACGTTATACTAATGTATGTGTCAATATTTATCATATATATTTTTTATTGTTTTTTTACTAATAAAATGTAAGGGATTTCATTATTTTCAATTAGTTTTGTTAAATTATACATATATATATATGTATTATATATATAAATGTATGATTATATCCTTGAAATACAATTTTCAAATATGATAGGTTATTCTTGATTCAAAGGGTTTATTTGTTTAAAATCCTTTCATTGTAAGGTATTTATTTATTTTCAATTGATTTTATAAACTTATATATATGTATATAAATGTATATATATATATAATCATATAAAATCACATCTTTCTAATTCAATTTTCATATAGGAAATGTTTATCTTGGCGTAATGGATTTTCATTCAAAAATACTTTCTCGGTAAGGATTATTTTTTTATTCATTACAAAATTATGGTTATAATTATATAGTTTTCTGTAAGGTAACTTTATGATTTACATTTTAATTTTAAAATGTGTATATATACATATAAAGTTATATAATTGTATGTATAATCATGTAAAACCCATATTTTGGAAACCTCAATTTTCATTTATGATTGTCTTCTTGTTTTTAAGAGTATTTCTTTTCCTTAAATCTAACTATATGTGTGTATATACATAAGTACAGACACACATATAATACCCAATATCTTCATTGGATATATTTATAATCGTATTAAGTGTTCTCCTCTCTTGAACCATATTTCTAAAAAACCATTTCCTATTTTGAAATTATCTTGGTTTTCAACAATGTTATATAAACATATATGAGTGTATATACTTATATATATACACACATTAACACACACATATATATGTATTTGAATAAAAAACATTATATTAGTTTTTCCATCTCATCTATTTAAAAATTATATTGATGTGGACTGTGTAATGAATTTAAAACCCTATAAAAACTTTGTTCTCAATTTTCATGGGATTAACTGATAATTTTATGTAAAATTATTAAATGAGTTATCATTTTAGGTGAGAAATATATTTAACTATTTTATAATTTGTTTAATAAACAACAGGAGACAAACCTTCCAATTTCATGTGTGAAGCATATTTATTTATCAATGAAAAAACATTATATGATTTTGTGATTATATATGAATATATTTCATTATTCTCCTTGTTGATGACATATAAACAGAGAAAAATAATTTATGTATGAGATGAATCATTTTTTGATAATATATAGATTATGAAATAAAATTTTCGAAGTGGTATGGGATACTTTTGATTGTTTAATGATTATGTACTTCAATATTTTATCAATGATTTTATTTTCATTTGTGACTAAGATTTAAATAAATCAATGTGGTATGGAATAATTTGATTTAATGACATTCTTATTAGATATATGAGGAATGAATATGACTTATTATGTGATTGTTGGGTACCACTATATCCTCTCGATGCATTGTTTTGTCTCATGAGACAAACAATGGTTTGGACATGAGGACTTGACAGAATGATTATGTATAGTCTTGGCACGAGGCCCTGACAGAGTTTTTAGGATTTTACTACATTATGTATTCCCTCATAATGATCCTAGTAAGTGGAATTTCATGTGATTATATATCTAGTAAAATATCCATGGCCAATTGTCAACTGATTTTGAACTAGTGTTTTTCAATATTATATTTCCATGGGAGCATGGCCAAATGTTTTATGTACATATATAGAAATTCATTAATATTTAATTTTCCAAACCACATTAATAAATGATATTATTTTACGTTCAATTATTAAAAAATAAAATTTCATGTGTAAATTCTTATCTACACCTATGGAATGTCATAGAATTATTATGTTGGTACATTATCCAACTTATAGGGGGAGCTACATTAATTTATGTTCCTGTATGTGAATATTTTATAATTATTTTTATTTATAACTTCTAAATATGTTTGGAAATATTGAGCATGAGTTATCCTAAAGGCTGTCTCAAAATCTATCAAGAAAATTGTGAGGAATGTTAATGTGAAATATTAATTTCCTGATTTCAATGCATGTGTTTTAAATAAATTTTTCAAATAAAATTTGTATCTTAATTGTTTTGTTTTTGAACCCCTTAATGGGAATTCTTATGCTCACCCTAAATTTTTTAATTATTCATATAGGTTTACTGGATTTGCTACTATGAATTCCTAATTTGGAAGTGTTTCTCTGATTTATGTTTGTTTTACATTTATATTTAAATGTAAAATTGGATTTTAATTCTCCATAACCTGGGCCAGTAAAATATTCTCCATTATATGGTATATTGTGTGAATATTTAGTTAATTTTTCAAAAACAATTACACAATATATTTTTAGCACACACTCTAGGTAACTAGTGTTTGGGTTCTTCCATTTGGTATCAGAGGAATAGCCTAATAATCTTTGGAAAATTAGAATAAAACTACTGACTTAAGAATGTTTTCTTAAATAAAATTACTTTCGTACATTTTCAAATGGAAGGAAGAGACTCACAAACAAATATTGTTTCTCTTCCAGAATAGATACTAGACATGATAATGTAAATTTGTGTTCAGATGTATTTGATACTTTTGAAAAGATATGTATATCTTGAAAACAAATTTATCAATTGTCCAACACCCATAGTTTACTCCAATTATTTCTGGAGTCAAGTTTTTTTTACTTTCTAATAGTGAATGCACAACATGCATTCTATGTGCAGCGAGGAAATTCTTTCGAGGGTCTGAATGGTTTGTTAATTTAAGGAATTTTTGGGAAGCTAATGAAGTGGGTGACCTCCACATAACTTATCTATTTAAACTCATAAAATTTAGCTCATATGGGAGGTTTTATGATATTAAAATTTTAGATGACAAGGCGGTCCGAATGGTCTATAAGAATCAAGTCCATTCTGATATCTCCAAGATTTTCATTTCTAGTTACATTCACCTATGGTCTGATCACCACATACATGAGTTTGACTCTTGATACTCAAGGTGAATTTGGAACAAAGAAATTGATGAATTTAGAACTACATTGGAAACCATGACAATGGAGAAACATTGAATCCAATGGTAATGGAAAATGTATAAATTAAATGTTTTTCATTCAAATCTTTTTAATTAAAATTATAATAATAAAAACATATTTTTAAGGTAAATCGAGGATGATGTCATAAGGTTGGTTCTATAAAAGTGTATGAGTACAACCAAAATGTAAGGGTGTAATACTGTTTAGGGTGGTATATTTTAATCCCCTGGACATAATTATAAACATAATAAGAATAATTTTTTCTGTTATAATTTTTAAATTTATTTAATGAAAATTGGAATGTTTTATTCCAAAATATTATAAAGAGGAAGAGGAACATTTTATTCAAACACTAAGAGGTTACATTGATGAAAGTGATTACAATTACTCAAGGAAACTCATTTGAATAACTAATAGAACAAATGGAAGACCACCCAACATCACAATGAGACTGATTAAGTTGACATCATCCCTTGAATCCTCCAAAAAAAATATAGTGAGAAGAATATAAATAATACAGAGAGTGAAAGTAATTTAGGGAACCATCCTCTTAAAATAATAAATGATCTTGATCCATGGAATACCTTTAATGGGTATTTATACGGCTAAATAGTTGTTGGGGTCTTAAGGTGACCCTTGATTGGAATATTTCTATTGGTTTTGATAACAGTTATTAAATTTTATAACCGTTATGTATTTGAAGTATTTTGACTATTTTAAGTATTCTATGTATTTAAGTATTTTAATTATTTTAATTATTTTATGTACATTATATTCTTTAAGGGTTTTGAATGTTTGAATGAAATTTTTTTAGTTAATAAATATGTGCTTTTAAGTAAATGTATAACTATAATATGGAAACCTCTTAATGTTTTATTAGAATTGCATTCTTATAATTTTAAAAGAAATAAATTGTAATCTATTATTTAATAAAAATATGTATTTTATGTGTCAAAAAAATGGGGATGCATCAACTAGGCTTGATAACCCTAAGGGGGGTCAACCCCAGCCATAGGAGACGTCTACTTGATTGCTTAGTATCTTTATGGCATCTCAAGAAGCACTGGGGAAAACTGCGGGAAGTCACAACATAAGGCATGTCACGCACCGATGGAAGCGTAGCAGAGGGAGTATGCATGTGGTGGTCGAAGGCCCGCTAATGGGGTCTCATGTATAAGGAACCCGCAGTGTCGGTTCATCATATTGAGTGGAAGGAAACGGTGTAGAGCCTTATAATCAAGTCCTAAAACCCTCCCAGTTTCGATGTGGGATGCTGATTTTTCTACGAAACATGATTTAGGTTGTCCGATCTCACCGCATGAGATCCTGACTATCTGAACCAGTTTAGCCTTCAAACCCCACCGTGGTATCAATCTGCCTTGATTTTCTTTAGAAATTTGATCTTGACACATCATATCTGTACTGTTCGAGTCTTTTAGAATCATGGTATCTCCCTTTTCCATTCGATTTCACTGATCTAATCTCAGTCACCCATCACATTTTTAATCTCGTGGATCAATACTTGCCGAATGATCAAAATCATTGCCTCATCTTGTCAGTCCATTAACTAACCAATTGAATAATCCAATAAAACTTTTCTAGGGTTAATCTAAACCCATTGATCAGAATATAATTGATATATACCATCAATTTATGTCCTCTTTCTTCCTCCTTGATTCACACCTCACTATGTCGCACCAGTCCATGATACACCCTCTACTATTCTTCCACAACATGTGATACTATCTTCATACACTATTGGCCCATGTTGGGCTCTTTTCTATAGTAGTAAACCTGGATTCCACAGTTTTTGATTTCGAGAATATATATATTGGTATCTTTTCATTTATTTATGTTTTAAATTGATTAAATTATTGATTCTTTGAGAAAATTGGGCAAATGGGGTCAAACCCATGGAAAACATGTCAAGGAGAGTGTTTTTCTTAAATGAACCAAATTTTATTTAAACCTCTATTATCACACCCAACCATGCCCTATCCTCATCCTTAAGTTCCCCATTTTGTTCTACACATTTCCAGTTACACAGCTTCCTATTTTTATTCATGTAAGGGTTTAATTTCAACTATCTATGTTTAACCTAGAATGAAATATATGTTTATATATATGCTGATTTATATTTATGTATATATTATTATTTATTCTATCTATTTCTTGTATTTTTATAAGAACAAGAAATAGACTTCATTATTTACAATTGGTTTTGTAAACATATACAAATATATATATATATATAATATATATACATGTATGATTATATACTTGAAAAAAATTTGAATATGTGATACGTTCTTCTTGATTCAAAAGTTTTATTTTTTTTAAACCTTTCATTTTAATGGATTTAATTATTTTCAATTGATTTTATAAACACATATATATATATATATATTTGTAATATATTTTTATAATCTAATGAAATCATATCTTTCTAAGTCAATTTTGATTCCTGAAATTTTAATCTTGACGCAATGGATCTGATTTCTAAAACCATTTCATCATAAAGGTTATTTGGTTTATTCATTTAAAAATTATGGGTTTATTTTTATAGTTTAATGTAAGGGAATTTTATCATTTCCATTTGAAATTTAATATTTATATATATATATATAAATACATATATAGAGTTATATAAATGTTTTTATAATCATGTAAAACCCATATTTTGCAACCCCGGTTTTTCATTGCTGACAACATCTTCAGATTTTTAAGAGTCTTTCCTTTTCTAAAATCATGTCACATGGGTGTATATATATAAGTATAAAAGCAAATATATAACCGAATATTTTCAATGGTTATATTTATAATCTTATTATGATTTCTCTTTCATTGAACCATATTTCTGGAAAAAAATCATTGTCTATTTTGAAATTATCATGGTTTTCAGAGTTGTTATATAAACATATATTTGTGTATATACATATAGAGTAATATATATATACATAAACCCATATATATGTATTTGAATACAAAAAACATAATCTTAGTTATTCCTTCTCATCAATTTAATAATTATAATAATGTGTAATGTCTAATGAATTTAAAACCCTATACACACTTTGTAGTTCTCAATTTGTGTGGGATTAACTAATAATTTTATTTGAAATTAAGAAATGAGTTATATTTCAATTTTGGAACCTATTTTACTGTTTTATAATTTCTTTACTCAACTGCTTGAGACAAACCTTTCCATTTCATGTATGAAGCATATTTATTTATCAAAGACAATATATTATATGCATTTGTGATTAAATATACATTTATTTCATTTTTCACCTTGTTGATGACATAAATAAAAAAGAAAAATGTTTTATGTATAAGATGAATCTTTTTATGATAATATATTGATTAAGAACTAAACATTTCAAAGTGGTATGGGACACATTGAATTTTTTAAAGAATATGTACCTCAATAATTTATAAATGAATTTATTTTCATCTACGACTGGGATTTTAAAAATCTAAGTTGTATTGGACACTTTGATTTAAACACTTATTCTTATTAGACATATGAATAATTCATAGGACTTATTATATGCCTATTGAGGCCTTCTATATCTTCTCAATGCATAGGTAGGTCTCGTGATACAAAATGTTGTCTTGGCATGAGGCCTTGATGGAATAATTATATGTGTCCATGGCATGAGGCCTCGACAGAATGTATATGATTTTCATGCACTATGAATTACCTCAGAATGATCCTAGTAAGTGTAACTTCGTGTTATTTTTTAGCTAATAAAATTTCCATGGCCAATGATCAACCTCTTATGAAATAGTGTATTTCATTTTTATATTTTCATTGGAGCATGATTTAATGTTATATATATATTTATAGAAATTAATTAAAATTTAATTTAAGAAACCACAATTATAAATGTTATTATTTTATGTAAAATTATGAATAAATAATATCTCATGTGTAAATTTTTATCTGTACCTCTGTCATGTCATACAATGATTGAGTTTGGACATTATCCATCTTATATATGGAACTATAGGAATTTCGGTTCAAGTATGTGTATATTTTCTAATTCATTCCTTTTATAACTCCTAAATATGTTTGGGAATTTTGAGCATGGGTTATCCAAAATGCTGTTTCGAAATATCTCAAGAATATAGTGATGAAATGTTATGTGAAATAATAATTTCATGATTTTAATGCATGTGTTTTATTGAATTATTTTAAACAAAAAAAATTCTTAATGGTTTTGTTTTAAAACCACTTACTTGGATTTTTTTGGCTCACCCAATGTTTTTAAATTATTCTTGCAAGTTTAGTGGAAGTGAAATGATGAATTCTTAATGTGGAATAATTTCTCTCATTACTGTTTTTTTAATTTGTACTATTATATTTAAATGTAAATTTGGATTCTAATTATCTGGAACCTCGGCTGATAAAATATCCTCTATTATGTGGTATGTTGTTTGGATATTCAGTTACTTTTTTATAAAAAAAAATACCCAACTTATTTTTATCATAGACTCTAGGAAACTATGGTCTGGTTTCTTACAAGGTAGATATTCCCTTTATCAAGAATCAACATCATCATTCAACTTGGGTTCAAACTATCTCACTATCAGGATTTATTGGGTAATTAAAACCAATGGATAGAGATCTAATATTATTTAACAAATATATCAATCACTCTCAAAAGACATTTTCCTCTCCATCCAACAAACTTATGATTTTTTTTACACCTATGAATCACTACCGATAATTGTAAATGTCCTCTTCCTAGTGGAATATCACTATTTGATATTTATATTACACATGAAATATCCCCTCTCTATATGAGGAACTCTTGGCCTAGAAATCATGGAGTATCCTTTTTGGGTCACTGTGAAACCCTATGTTAGTCTCATGAGAGGTAAATTAATCCCTTATCATAAATTACAAGGTACACTATACATTGTTTTCAACAACCTAATGGGTTTTTTTCATGGAAAATCTATTTTCCACTTCGTCTCCCTAAAATAATTAATGTAATTATATTACCTTGCTTTCATTTACACCTTCAGATAACATTAGAAAATTCTCTCAGAGCTACGAGTATCACTTATATATAATGTTTTTAAAGGAATCCGTTTAAAAAACTAATGAAATAAACCATTTTTTCTGGGTCAATGATAAAACCAGAGCCATAACATTTATGTCTTGTGAAGTTTTATTCATGGATACTAGTGGATCAATTATTATTTTTTATAAACATAAGTAATTGTTTTTCTATATTAATATAGAGTGATAAACGGAATTATTTTTTTTAAAACATATTATCTATATCCCCACTCATCATATGGAGTAAATATTAGGATTTTGTCTCTTTTTCTTGATGAGAGTATATCATTGATCATCATAGCCTTATATTTGATAAATATAATAAAAAACATATCAGAATTAATATAATGAGTAACAGAATATATCATTTCTTTTTTTTCATCAACTCCTCAATAATCAGTGGATCAAAATACCCTCTGGAAGATTTTAGAAATATTTTCATGAGTAACTAAATGGAGTGTTCTTCTGTTCATTTTGTGTTTCATATTTTGACATGTTTCATGTTAAAAATTCAATCCCATGTCCATAAAAATAATTATTTACTCATTTATTCTGATTTCTACTTATTAACTACAAAAAAATTGTTACTGACAGTTTTAATCAATAATATCAACCGAGAAAAAAATATTAAGATAATGAAAATCAATATAATTGGAGATAAATTATTACACATTTATTTCAAACCATGGATTACTTGGTTCATCATATCAAGCACATTTTTGTATTATATTACTTTTAGTGGATCCATGGTTAATTTAAGTAATATTACATTACATTTAATCCCAAATATTTTCTAAAAAACGTTCTCATACAATATAAGATTAAAAAAATATCTTAAATATATATTAAGACAATATAATTAAATATAAATTACTTATAAAAATAAATTAAACCACCATAAATTTTTGTTTTTTTCTTCATATATTTTGAACATAAAAAAATAATATTTTATAAGTCAAGGAACACTTCCCAAAAAATACACAAAACATAACCCCCTTTTGGTGTAACATCCCAAGGTTTTCTAAAAATAAATTGAAAATGCTTGAAATTTTGTTTAAGGTATATATTTATAAGTATCCTTTAAACATAATTTTATTTCTTCTATGATTTGAATTTCAAGAAACTGTCATCTACAATTGGGTTCAGTATGTTATTTAGAGTCTGATGAAACAAACTTGTTTTTTGGTGAATAGTAACATGCCCTTATGAATAGTAATATGAATAGTAATATGACCTCATGAATAGTAAATAATATTATTATTTTATTTTTTCATGGCAATAGGATAATGGGATCTTAATTAATTTTCCAATGTCACATGAAACTAGTTGCACTTAAATATTGTTATTTTTTGAATTAACTTTGATCGTATTTAAAAATTAAATTAATAATATTTAGAAAATTATTTTTGAAAAATGGAGTTCATTTTCGAATTCTACACATCGATAAATGGTTGGGGTAAATTTTTGGTATTTTTCTGAAACTCTTGAATTTTCGGTGAATAGTGAAATACGGTAAAATACCGTATAATCAATTTATCAGTAAAAATGCACTATTTATGACATCATAAGTGATGCAAGGCCACTTGCTTCGAAATCACATGATATTATCAATATTTAGGGACACTTGATTTTAGTTTATTCATATTCTTGATAAAAATATTATAATAATGATTAAAATAATCTAAAAAACCTCCCCTCCTCCACTATAAATATCACCCTCACTCCCCTCTTCCTCTCACGCCTCTCAAGCCTTGAGAATTGTCTAATTTCTGCCAAATTCCCTCCCCAATATTCTTCTCCGCGTCCTAGAGCTGCTGGTCTCACCAAAAGACCAAAATCAAAGCCCTTAATAAGGATCTCAAGGAGAAGAGATCAAGAGGTAAACATCCTCTTTCATTTCCATTCTTTCCTTCCATTTTATGTTATTCTCTTCCTTTCCCTTTGTCTTTTGTTGGGATATTTCATTTAATATTTCCCCTTACTGTCCAAATTTTGTATGAATGATGAGATATTCCATTCCTCTCATCAATCTTATTTTTATGAAATTTTAAGAGACGCCGTTAGGCTGCCGAATTTTTGTAAGAAATTTCTCATGTTTTCTTCATTTCAAGATTCCCTTCTCTTCGTTCATCACCCACTCTTATCCAAGAGGCATGAAATCTCCAGAATCATGTATCTTCTGGATGTTGTCATGTTTATGGAAAATTAAAAATCATTATTCCTCTCCTCTATCACTTATTTAAAGAATCAAAAAACATTGTCCATTTGTGTCGAATTACCGATATCGTGGACGATGTATTTTCAATCTCCATTAATTCTTTCAAGTCTGGTCATGAAACCATTTATATGGTTGAAACAGGTTATAAAATATGTTTTATGAATCATATAAGGATCTGGAATTCTTTTGTACTCATGATTCAAATTTACAAGACTAAATGAAGTTGTAATTATCAAAGAACCACATAAATTATCTAAACGAACATAATTAATGTTTAACTTATAAATCATCATCATATAAAGCACCAAAGTGATAAATGGTATAATTTATGGTACTGGAATTATTTAAATACTAATCCATTCCAATTCTGGAGTTTCACTTCCAATCAACAAGAAAGATTCATCATGAACCGATTGTGAAAATCACAAAAGAACTCACCCAAAATAATGCAAGGAACAAAATCCTAACAATTAAGGGGTGAAATGAGGTTATTAAATGACCATATAAGATGTTATAAACATGAACATTTTTCGGTAAAATACTAATAACACTCTTTTAACCATTATACAGGAGGTTTAAACAATTTTGAAGTCAGACAAGCCCAAGGTAAGGGTTTCTTCATCTCACTTCCATTTTTGTGAGATATTCCGTAATCACTATTTTTACTTTGTATGGTGTATGTATACTGCCCATTATTGTCTCATATCATGAATATCTTTATTTTTATGATATTAAATTTATAATTTGACAACCATTAATTTTGGGTCATACAAATCAATTGATTACAATGTTGTAAGGGGTTCCTCGTCTCACTTTCATTTTTGTGAGATTTTAGTCGTTCGCTGCTTATTTCATGTATGTGGAATATGTGTACTATCATTTGATTTATATAATAACATGATTCTCTTTATATTCATGTTATTCAATGATCCAATTGATATTTATTATGTTCTGGTCATATGATTCGACCGATCACATTGTTGTAAGGGAATTCTTAACCCGATTTCCATTCTTTGGGTTAACCTTCTACTTTATAATTTATGTGCTATTTAAATTGTTTGTGTGATGGGTTCTGTTTATATTATGTTTAATTATGTGTATTTATAGAGTATATACATATTCCATCCACTCAATTAAGCCTCACTTCAAGTATATGATGTTTATAAGGGACTTTTCTTCTAAAATCCTCTTTTAAAATTCTGTTTTATAAGATTCAAAGGCAATGTTTTTATGCTATTGTTTATGTTGTATGATTACGTTTTGGTTATTGGGCATTGTTTATGATGAAGGGTGGGACCTATATTTCCCTCCAATTCATTGGGTATGAGTAAGTTGGAGGTCGGCCGTATGGTTACTCCAAGTGTAACTGTGATGGTTACACAAAGTAAGGTAGCCGTGAGGGTTACAAATTTTAAGGTAGCCAAGATGGTTACAAGATTATGTAAGTAATGCCCCAATATACCTCTATGATTATAACTATGTTTGTGTGGATATTTTGTAAATCTCATGTTACACAAATTAAGATTTTATGGGTGTAAAGCATGTATTTTGAAAATGTTTTCTTACGTCATGCGTATTCATGGACTAATGTGATTTTTCCTTCTTTTTCATACCTTACTGAGCTTTTGTGCTCATCCCAAGTTTTTAAATGTTTTTTCACAAGTTAATGATGAGTAATACAAGGAAGGAAGACATGTTAAATGTTGAAGAATTGTCAAGGAGTCTCGTTTTGTGTTTTAATGTTTTATATTCTGAGGAAAATGGAAACTGATTTTATGGTATCCACTATGTAACAATGTGTAATGTTATGAATGTTTTGTCCTAATTCTCTAAAGCTCTAAACATGAAAAGATCCTCAATGTATAATGAAGTGTTTTCTTAAATAAATTCAAGATTATGTATGAAATAAGTGCGGGTCCTTATAGTTGGTATCAGAGGATGGTTTAGACAACATTAGGGATTAGGAGTTCTTGTGAGACACGTGATTAGTCCCTATATCTATTATTTCAGTTAAATACTTGTTTTATCACTTTTTTTTTTCAGGTCAAGTAAAGTTGGGTACGAATGGAAGGAGAATGATCTCAAACGACATTCCTATCTCTTCCTGATGACATGCTTGCAATAATTATTGCAAAGTCATCTTCGGATGATTGTGAAACTTTTTCTAGCATACAACTCACTTGCAAGATGTTTTTTGAGATATCAAACACCTCCTCTATACCTCGTTATCATCGTGGATCATGGGTTGTTTTTAGACAAATACTATTTTCACAATATTCACATAATTTCAAGAAAGGTAAATATTATCAAGGTATTTTCAAATATTTTACCTTATCACAAGAATTTGAAGCATATTATGATTTTAAAAATGGTGCTGAGGAAGGAGACCCTTGTGCAACCTATTAATATTTTCTTTTAAATTATAGTCTCACATCACATACTTATGGTATTTTAAAATGAACAATAATAGAAAGTTTCAACTCAATTTTGGTCCGACTATTTTATAGAAATCATTTTTTATCAGATGTTTTGGAATTATATGTCATACATGATTATTTTCCAAAACTGTTTTTCTGTGAACACCCATATGACCCATGTTGTACGAGGTGTATTTGGATGGAGGAAGCAAATGATTTTGAAGGATCTCTAAATCATTGTTGTAATTCATGGGACTTCTACCTACGTGAACAAGATGACGATGAAACCGAGTGGACACCTTGATCAAGGTACCCTCAGTTGTTTAATAAGTAAATAAAATTGTGAGGACGCAATTTCAAGAAGGTGGGGATAATGTAACATCCCAAGGTTTTCTAAAAATAAATTGAAAATGCTTGAAATTTTGTTTAAGGTATATATTTATAAGTATCCTTTAAACATAATTTTATTTCTTCTATGATTTGAATTTCAAGAAACTGTCATCTACAATTGGGTTCAGTATGTTATTTAGAGTCTGATGAAACAAACTTGTTTTTTGGGGAATAGTAACATGCCCTTATGAATAGTAATACGAATAGTAATATGAATAGTAATATGACCTCATGAATAGTAAATAATATTATTATTTTATTTTTCCATGGAAATAGGATAATGTGATCTTAATTAATTTTCCAATGTCACATGAAACTAGTTGCACTTAAATATTGTTATTTTTCGAATTAACTGTGACCTTATTTAAAAATTAAATTAATAATATTTAGAAAATTATTTTTGAAAAATGGAGTTCATTTTCGAATTCTACACATCGAAAAATGGTTGGGGTAAATTTTTGGTATTTTTCTGAAACTCTTGAATTTTCGGTGAATAGTGAAATACGGTAAAATACCGTATAATCAATTTATCAGTAAAAATGCACTATTTATGACATCAGAAGTGATTCAAGTCCACTTGCTTCGAAATCACATGATATTATCACTATTTAGGGCCACTTGATTTGAGTTTATTCATAGTCTTGATAAAAATATTATAATAATGATTAAAATAATCTAAAAAACCTCCCCTCCTCCACTATAAATATCACCCTCACTCACCTCATCCTCTCACACCTCTCAAGCCTTGAGCATTGTCTAATTTCTGCCAAATTCCCTCCCCAATCTTCTTCTCCACGTCCTAGAGCTGCTGGTCTCACCAAAAGACCAAAATCAAAGGCCTTAAGAATGATCTCAAGGAGAAGAGATCAAGAGGTAAACATCCTCTTTCATTTCCATTCTTTCCTTCCATTTTATGTTATTCTCTTCCTTCCCCTTTGTCTTTTGTTGGGATATTTCATTTAATATTTCCCCTTACTGTCCAAATTTTGTATGAATGATGAGATATTCCATTCCTCTCATCAATCTTATTTTTATGAAATTTTAAGAGACGCCGTTAGGCTGCCGAATTTTTGTAAGAAATTTCTCATGTTTTCTTCATTTCAAGATTCCCTTCTCTTCGTTCTTCACCCACTCTAATCCAAGAGGCATGAAATCTCCAGAATCATGTATATTCTGGATTTTTTCATGTTTATGGAAAATTACAAATCATTATTCCTCTCCTCTCTCACTTATTTAAAGAATCAAAAAACATTGTCCATTTGTGTCGAATTACCGATATCGTGGACGATGTATTTTCAATCTCCATTAATTCTTTCAAGTCTGGTCATGAAACCATTTATATGGTTGAAACAGGTTATAAAATATGTTTTATGAATCATATAAGGTTCTGGAATTCTTTTGTACTCATGATTCAAATTTACAAGACTAAATGAAGTTGTAATTATCAAAGAACCACATAAATTATCTAAACGAACATAATTAATGTTTAACTTATAAATCATCATCATATAAAGAACCAAAGTGATAAATGGTATAATTTATGGTACTAGAATTATTTAAATACTACTACATTCCAATTCTGTAGTTTCACTTCCAATCAACAAGAAAGATTCATCATGAACCGATTGTGAAAATCACAAAAGAACTCACCCAAAATAATGCAAGGAACAAAATCCTAACAATTAAGGGGTGAAATGAGGTTATGAAATGACCATATAAGATGTTATAAACATGAACATGTTTCGGTAAAATACTAATAACACTCTTTTAACCATTATAGAAGAGGTTTAAACAATTTTTAAGTGAGACAAGCCCAAGGTAAGGGTTTCTTCATCTCACTTCCATTTTTGTGAGATATTCCGTAATCACTATTTTTACTTTGTATGGTGTATGTATACTGCCCATTATTGTCTCATATCATGAATATCTTTATTTTTATGATATTAAATTTATAATTTGACAATAATTAATTTTGGGTCATACAAATCAATTGATTACAATGTTGTAAGGGGTTCCTCATCTCACTTTCATTTTTGTGAGATTTTAGTCGTTCGCTGCTTATTTCTTGTATGTGAAATATGTGTACTATCATTTGATTTATATAATAACATGATTCTCTTTATATTCATTTTATTCAATTATCCAATTGATATTTATTATGTTCTGGTCATATGATTCGACCGATCACATTGTTTTAAGGGAATTCTTAACCCGATTTCCATTCTTAGGGTTAACCTTCTACTTTATAATTTATGTGCTATTTAAATTGTTTGTGTGATGGGTTCTATTTATATTATGTTTAATTATGTGTATTTACAGAGTATATACATATTCCATCTACTCAATTAAGCCTCACTTCAAGTATATGATGTTTATAAGGGACTTTTCTTCTAAAATCGTCTTTTAAAATTCGGTTTTATAAGATTGAAAGGGAATGTTTTTATGCTATTGTTTATGTTGTATGATTATGTTTTGGTTATTGGGCATTGTTTATGATGAAGGGTGGGACCTATATTTCCCTCAAATGCATTGGGTATGAGTAAGTTGGAGGTTGGCTGTATGGTTACTCCAAGTGTAACTGTGATGGTTACACAAAGTAAGGTAGTCGTGAGGGTTACAAATTTTAAGGTAGCCAAGATGGTTACAAGATTATGTAAGTAATGCCCCATTATACCTCTATGATTATAACTATGTTTGTGTGGATCTTGTGTAAATCTCATGTTACAAAAAGTAAGATTTTATGGGTGTAAAGCATGTATTTTGAAAATGTTTTCTTACGTCATGCGTATTCATGGACTAATGTGATTTTTCCTTCTTTTTCATACCTTACTGAGCTTTTGTGCTCATCCCAAGTTTTTAAATGATTTTTCACAGGTTAATGATGAGTAATACAAGGAAGTAAGACATGTTAAATGTTGAAGAATTCTCAAGGAGTCTTGTTTTGTGTTTTAATGTTTTATATTCTGAGGAAAATGGAAACTGATTTTATGGTATCCACTATGTAACAATGTGTAATGTTATGAATGTTTTGTCTTAATTCTCTAAAGCTCTAAACATGGAAATATCCTCAATGTATAATGAAGTGTTTTCTTAAATAAATTCAAGATTATGTATGAAATAAGTGCGGGTCCTTATATTTGGACATTTTAAATGTTGTAATTCACTTAATATCCTAGGGAATGGAAATATAATAAAATGCTGGGTTTAGACACACTATATGGGTAAAAAATAGAATATATAAACATTGATGTTAAATGATACCATAAATTAGTTCATAAGTAATAATAAGATAAAAAATGGGTGTGGGGACAAAATATATTTCTGATCATCAAACTAAGGTCATGGGCCACCCAATTGGTTCCCAGATATGCGTCGAGGTCGTTGTTTCAAGGTCTCCAGTGAACAATATTTGGATAACTGATGGTAAGGATATTCTTTGGAATAAATAGGTTGTGTTTGAGTCATGAATGAAATACTGCATGTCCTACTTCTGATTTGGTCACACGAAGTGGGTTTACTGCAATGGGAAGGTGAGTTGAAGCCCAATGGTGATGGAGAGGAGGAACAATGATGACTCTGAGGATCTTGGGATGGTATAGTTTTTAGTGGAGGGTAACAATGAGGGTGTCTATTTTGAAGATGTTAAAACTATCGATGCAATGGATGTAGATCCTTTGGTTGTAGTGATAGTGTAGGAGATGTACCAGGGTGACTCAACAAAGGATCATGTGCCCGGTTGTGTAGTGAAGGATATGCAGGTGACCTATAACCCGATAGTGAAGAAATTGTTTGATAGGTTGGCACGTGATCACGGTCATGGGAAGAATCCTATGATGGGAATGACGCTGATTGGTATTAACTGTAGTCGGTTCTTAGTCCTGGGAAGCCATTGGGCAGTGTGTCTTGAGAAAATGGTGAGGTGTAATCCAATAGTATGTATTTTAATTGGTTTTCATTATTGGAGTATGAGGAGGTCCCCCTTATGATTGAGATATATCAATTGGTTGATGAGCTGTAGACTGATCCCAATAATCAACTGGAGGCTAGTAATATTACAATTGAGAAGGAGTTGGATGATTTTCAGTGCAACATAGTGAATCCATTTCTTGCCCCTATTGATCACAACAAAAACTCTAAACATAGAGGGATTCTGGCTGCCTCGGAGAGTATTCCAGTGAGGAAGGATAACCAAGCCAATAACTATGCCTCGATGAAATACACTGGAAAATGGGGTAGCTACTCTGATAGTGACAAAAAATACAATGGCACCTTCAAACCTTCTAATAGTGACATTGTTCAAGGGAGGAAAAATAGGATTTTTAAAAGTGATGGAAATAGGACTACACTACCAAAGAGAAAACCAAGGAAATATTATTATTATCTGATAAAGGTGGTATCCACCAGGTACTCCTCTAAGAGGGAAAGAGGAGTTACCCCTACTCTTAAGAAAGTCCATGTACATTCCTGTAAGGATGAATTATCATTATATCAATTGAAGATCAGAGAGAATACATTAATTTCTTGAAGAAATATGAAACGAATTCAGAGTGCGAATCAGCTACTATGGAGGAAACATCAATCTATGGAATTGGTAAAGGATATGATTAATATGATATGTAATTATCTCATTTCTTCTGGAATTGGTGTTTGGATGCAGGCGAGATATTTATCTTCATCCTTTTTCATGTTTTACTATACTTCTTCTTTTGTTTAATAAATGGTCAGGGGTCTTTTTGACTCTGACCGCACTTACCGGGTTAATATCAATTACCTCTTAGTCTATTAATTTTTATATATATTTTTTCATTGTAGAAATTTTCATTATTGTATGATATTATTTTTTTGTACTTTTCTCAAAGTGTGGATGTAGATACTCATTCTATGTTAATACATTCATTAGAAACATATTATTTAATATAGTGTAATAACTATGTTGTTATTATTTATATAAATCCATGTCCATTTGATTGATGGTAATGGTATCTTTCTTAGGAATGTAATTCACAATATATATATATATTCTATCAGAAGTGTAAGATAAATTTTAAAGATAATTCTATTTACATTGACCCTTAGAAAAATATAATCATAAAATACATTATTCATTAAAATCATTTGTTACTATAATTTAATTTTTTATTCCCATTTTGGATGGACGGGGAGATGAAATTACACAATTAAGAACCTTTTATTCAAATATATGCATAAGAGTATAGATTAATATCACTATAATATTTTTCTAGAAGCATAATAATGTTATAGTGGATAATAAGATTTAGTATAATTTTTAGTAAAATTTAATTGAGAATGATTGTCAAGAACAAAATAGTTACCTTGATGGACAGCCTCATTGAAACTAATTATTTCCTAATGATATATTTTCTCTCCTTTGACAGTTCACAAGGAGGAATTAATTCATATGGGGATAGATAAATTTAGTACTTTATAAAAACTCAAACTAACTAACAAAAAATGTTTCACTTGGTATGTCTGAGTGTCAAACCAATAGGGAAAGATTATATGTCATAAATTAATTAAGAAACTAAACCTAATTTTTTTGATTGTTTTAAAAGAAATAAACAAAAGGAAAAAATATTGGGTTTGATATTAAGAGATAGTCATTCCATGTTTAGTGATTTTCATGTTCGTGTGCTAGGGATTTAATTAAATATGGGTTTATTCAGTTTTGGTTTTGGAATTGGGTGGTAACAGATCGTTCATCTTGGAATCCTTGCCACATAATATGATTTCACTTTTAGGTTGGTTATCTACTTATTGAAAAGTCCAAACTTAGTGACCCAAAACCATATTTAAAATTAATTGGACTAGATTTCACGATGTTCATGCCCAAATTAAGGTGATTAATTGATGCAATGAAAAAATAAAACTCATAACATAGTAATGGTTATGCAATAAAAAGAAGAATGAATTAGAATTTCTAAACATAGTTAAAACGATCCAAAACATGAAAAGAAAATAGAAAATAATTTATAATCATCACATCACCCTATAATTACATCACTCGACATTAAAGAGACTAATAACTCATGTTTGGAATGATGAGAATGAGAAGAATTGGTACCCAAAGAAGAATGGTGAGGAATAATGGTGGTGATGTCGGGCTCTAGACTATCACTCCATCATTTGGATGAATCCATTGGTGTTGATTGGCCTCACTGGTCCTAGATACTATTGAAAGGGAAGCTGAGGGGATCCTTTTATAACCAATCCCATCAAATTTCTCGGTGTTGGTGTGTTTATTTTTTTCAGTGTGTCTACACATACATGACATATAATGTTCATTCATGTCATATAATCCTGATTTGAGTTTTCTCTAGGATTCTTGAATTTGTGTGAATCTCGTGTGAGCTTTGATTACTTTCTTGTTGTTTAACTAGGAATCAGGACGTGTAACTTTTCTTTAGTGTGAAATCTCATCATGAGTTGTCTTGTCTAGATAATTTTTATTTAAATAGTCACGATGTATAATTGAATGACACGGTGCCTAATGATTATTCAAAAAAAAAATTGAGCTTAGTTCTACCTTAACAATCCAATTTTCCCTTTTCTCATGGAGTGAAGTGTCTTTAAGCTCATAATTTCATCCATTTTTTCCTTTTCCAAATATTGGTTGAATCCTTACATTAAACATAAATCATGTTTGTCCGTTTCAAAATTAGATGTATAATTTTTTAAAATACATAATAATTAAATAAAAACCCCAAAAATATACGCATGAAATGCAATTATCACTCTCTCTATAAAACTTAAGAAACCCAATGTGGGAGCATAATGTAAGAGTGGAAAAATTAGAAGAGAATTCTTTTTTAAATTAATGATATTGTTGTTATGGACGGTGTTGTGTAAGGTTATTCTCAAATATGATTCAGAGTGTATTTGTTTCGCAATTTCTCATTTCTTAATGGTAATGAATTTTCATTTCTAAATGAAATGTTTCATATAAGACTAAAAATTTATAGATTCTATACATTCACATAGTTATCCGCTTTTTTATTATTTTATTTTTTCTACATCATTTAAAAATGATAATATATTATATAGTTTTTATTGGTTACCAGTGTGAATCACTAATCAACGAAGTATATTATTTTTTTCATAAAAATTTAAATTTTCCCTATTACTCATCATCGACATCCTATTTATCCAAAAAAATATTTTTATCAAATTATATATCTAAATATGTGAATCTTAACTTTTAATTAAAAATAAATCACACATTGAATATATTTTCTTATGTAATGTTTGATTATATTTCCCTTGTTTTTGTTCCATGTTTACTTAATTGATGTCTCAGATTTTAACTACCCCAAATATAGTAGTATGGAGTTAGTGGTTACTATATTAAATTTTATTTTTCTATATGTTATCTAATCCTAAAGGATCAAATAGTATTGTTGTATTGCTAAACTTGATACACACTCTAAATTAACATTACTTTTTTGACATAGAATAAACAAAATTTTTTCTTTACGAACAACCTTACTATACTTATATTAACCCTTCATATCAATAATAAAACACATCCAGGTATCTTGGATAAAATAAAACATAATAATGGGGTGATCTCAAATGCTCAATAATTTTTACTTAAAGTGGAAGCTATGTCGAATCAATAAATATTAGTCAATATGGAAAGATAAATAACTGAAAACATATTTCATTTAATCAATAACTCATATTTCTTGAGAAGATGGGGATTAGATATTATGGAAATTGAAATAATTGGAAACAAATTCCATTTAATCAAACAATTATTCATAATTTTAATCTATGGATAATATCAATATAAAAATATCATGGCTAATAATTACTGAATTCTTAATGAAAATAATTTGTACTATTGGATTCCATAATCCCAAACATCATGGTATCTATAGTTTTAAGATATTTTACAATATAGTTCAATCATTATGTGTAAACCCCCATTTAGTTTGGCTAAATTATTTTTCTCGCAAGACCTACTGATTCATTGAGGGGAAAAATAATTTTTGGCCTCATCAATTCCTGCATGCCAAATGTATTCTTCATATATCGAAATGATCGATTAAATTCATAAATCAATATTAATTATAAAAAAATATATATATTATGTAAAGAATATGGATTTATCAATAATTACCTTGTCAATTAAATACTCTCAAAATGTAAATTAACATGTATAAATTACATAGAACTTAAGAAATAATCATATCCATTATATAATATTGTGGATATTAAAGAGAAATATAATATCCAATGATCACAAGTAAGTGAATTCTTTAATAGGTTGTATCATTAAAACATATACCTAAAATTAACTAAGTAAAATAAGGTGTTATTTTCATTGGTGAATAAAATTACAAAAAAATATTAAAAAAGATAATGTGTTTTCATGAAAATATCTTTTTCATTTTGAAATTAACTTCAAAAAAAACTTCTCGAATATAATAGAAAATGTTTTCTTTGAAAATAATCATTAAAAAAATTAAATTAAGCTTCAAATAATGAATATTTCATTATGATGGATAAATTAACTCATTCTATATAAAATAAAATAACACATTCCTTCTGTATTTTTTCCTAAAAGTCACCAAATATCTCGTTTGCAAAACTATTGTGATATTCCATTCCAAACAATTGTCAAAAATTAAAGTGTAACAATGAATTTGAAAAATAATTGGAAGATATAAAAAACATTTTCATAAAAATTTCAAATAATATACATGGAATATAAATACTCTTAGTATGGGATTTACTTATAATCAATCTCAAATAATGATGGGATTGTGAAATAAACCCTTACCATTTTGGTAACTTATCAATCTTAAGACCAATGAAAAAGATGATATAAAATGAAAATTTAAATATAATTAATATAAAATTATTCGACATATAGTATATAAAATTGGTAATATATACACTACTCAAAGTAAATAAGTGGTGAATAAGAAATATGTCCCATGTAAATAAACGTTAGATGAAAATTCCTTACCATGAGCTTTCCTTCTTTGACCACAATTTATAATCAAATATAGTTGTTTAAATCATGTTATTAATTTATAACATATCCATATTCATGTTTATAATATCAAATATGAACCAAATATATCATCTTATCACCCTTATGTTAATCATATTTACTTATTAACATTGTTTTGGGTGTAAACTACTTCATTTTCCCATACATATTTGTCATGTAAATTCCGGTTCTTCTAAATAATATATAGATTAATCATATATATAATGTTATTAATTATATAATAATTATATTTAATTATTTAATATATTTTTATAACTGTTATGAAATGTGAGATATGGAAAATCAGTCGCATCGTTTCATGGAGATAGTAGGTCGTACTTAAGCATTTGCGACATTATCATTCCCTAAATGGTGTATTGTATGGTAAATGGATTGAATATGAGTTTTACATAATCAATATAATTTAATAATAACCATATATATTAGTTATTTACAACATTATAACCATCCATGGAAGGTGGTTTTGAAAAACAATTTATACGACTATGTGGAGATGGTAAGCTATATGTTCGCACACGCGGTGTTTTTATTTTTCATTGAATAGATAAATATTGGAATAAAGTTTTATAATAATAATAATAACATATAATTATATATATAATACTATATTGATTAATTTATTATTGAAAAAAACATAAAGTGGGTTTATAAGAAGAAATAAACTTGAATGAGTTAGTAAAAAATGATTACCTCTTCTTCGGTGAACATCAATTAGATCATATATTAATGGGTCTATGGATTATATATTGGAATATAAAAAAACTATAGAACATGGTTAAGGATATTAATACGATAAATGGTAAGATTTTAGAGGATCTATATGGCTCAAATTTGGGTAAACAAGTGAAGGAGGGGGTGACTTTTTATAACTCCAGTGAGGGGCACTTTTGAAAGTTCTCAAAAAGATTAAAATATATTAAGACTATTCTAGAGCCTAATGCTTAGAAATACTATAAATGAATATGGAATGACAATTTAAACCTTATATTATCCCCTTTGTTCTTATTTAATATTTTTGGTATTTTAAGATAATTTAATAAAATATTATGTTCATAAAATATCATTTTTGTCAATTTTAACACTATTTATTACTTTGACTTTAATAATTCTGATAAAACAATATATCTTTGAAGATAATATTTTTATACATCATTAGTATGTAATATTAATGAATAAAATTTTGGTATAAAATTAATTAATTCAAATTACATTACTTTTAAAATATTCAATATCATTTATTTTATTTTTTCATTAATTGAATAATTAATATATCAGAGTTGTTTAAGAATTTTAAGAAATAATTTATTCACTAAAATTAGAAATAAATTATCAAGATGAAGATAAATATTTTATATTTTATTATATTTTTTATAATCAATCATATCATCTAGATAACCCCATATTAATAATGATAAATATATTAAAAACATGAGTGTGGCATCATTGACTTTCCTTGAAATAAAATATTATTTATATAATAATCACTTAAAAATGAAAAAATCCCATATATTCAAGTTTAGAATGATTATGGAAGAAAATTACCCATCCATTAAAATTGGGGAATGTTTTAGGTTCATTTTATAGTCTCTATCATAATATTCTTACCTACACTTACGTTATTTATCCTCTATTATGGTAATAATAAGTACTAAGGTGACTATTCATATAGACCAAAAACAAAAGGAAACTATTTAATAAATTTTAAAATCATTAATAATAATATGGATTCCATTTTTTGAAATTCAAAAATGTAAGTGGTAAAATTTAATTTAATATGATACTGGAAAAAGGAAAGAAAAAATGTTTTTCAGAAAAATGTTTTTTTAAGTATACAATTTTTTTATTCCAAAGTAATCCTTGAAATTGATTAAAATTTAATTAATTATATTATTAATAATATAATATAAAAAATATTAATTTTATTCAGGATTAAAATAAAATTTAACTATATAGTGGTTAAAATAGAAATACAATTCTCAATAAAAAATGAATATTTCACTATTCACTGGAAAAATAAGTTTTTAGAGAAATATTATAATCTAACCCTAACATAGTTTTGACATGCCGATTACAAAAATTAATTAAATATTATCGAATAAATATTTTAAAACTATAGAAAAACAGATACATTATTTTCACATAAAAAGGTAATAAAAATCATTTTTGATAAAAATGTATAATATGAATTTAAAAAAATTGATTGATTATTTCGTAAAAATTATTCAATAAATTTGTTTTAATTAATAAATTTTTATATATTTCACAATATTTTTAATCTTAGTCACACCTTCCAATTTAATTTCAAGTTTATTATGGTCATATTTAAATAATAATATTATGATATTCATTTAATCTCAGTGCCGCATGTTGTATAGGATATCAAAAATATTATTATTTTAAGAAGCATAGGGGTTTAAATTATCCAAGTTTTTAATAAGTTCTTTCCTTACTATTTTAACTTTTGATTGGTAGTCAAAGGTTTTAACTTTGAAAATTCATTTCTGGAAATCCCACATTTCAAAAAGGTAAAAAAAATCTTCTACTTGGAAAGATATAAGAAGGAGTATGAAGGTCATATAGGATAACACATAATAGGTTTACATATAACATAACATAAGTGAGAAGTGAAAAAATGGATTTTGAAGATAAAACTAACTCCCAAGGATTGGTGGAGACTGGTAGAGAACATAGCCATGAAAAAATTAACTATCGTAGAACCATAAATATTGGATGGGTTAAAAGGCCATTGATTTTTTACTAAAAAAAGAAAATGTATGATGGTTTTGTTGAAAAATTCCTTTTTTAGAGTTGAGGAATTATTTAACTACCTAGATCAAGAAGCTAATTAAATATACATTAAAATTAAAGTTCTATCCACTAATCAATATCCACCACAAACACATATTTTTCTCCAAATGATGAGTAAGACTTCTATTTCATTCCTCAAGCACTAAGATCAAATACTAAAAATAAAAAAATCATAAAAGGAAGAATAATATATTCCTATATCAATAGACATTAACCAAAACAATTATTCTGGCTAAAAGATCATATAATTCCCAAAAATACTCAAACATCATGTGATTAAAAATTATTTAATATTCCAAAATTCAACAGTAATATCCCAATATCAACTTGGATAATTATATAAATAAGTATCCTTATAAATAATAAAAATATTCCATGTTAATATTAGAACCTTAAAATTATATGAAATTGTTCACATAGTCTTCCAAGATAAATTTAATATTTATCTTCATAAATATTTGTGATCTAGACAAATAATCTAAATTACATGTTAACTATTTCCACAAAAAACCTCAATACACCTAAATCTGTAATAAAATAATATATTTCTCCAAAATAAAATTCAAACTTTATTCCTAAAAATAATCTTCCATAATATTTTTTCTCCCTTAGTAATATAGGGGTCCCAAAATATTGATCATCTTTAGAAATAACATCAATCACAAAATGTCAAATCAATTTCCAAACCCAATGTTATATATATGTATATAACTTATTTTCCAAAAATGAAAGTATCCTTTATATTTCATATTATATAAATATTGAAAAACTTTTCCAAACTAACATGGACTTCATGTAGGATATTGGTTGGTGATTCACCCTTATTGTGATTTTCATGTGTGTTCAAGAATCATGGCCTTTCTGGATGTGATTGGTTGTCGCCTCACAAATAGGTTGTTCTTTTCCTAAAAATTTATTAACATATTCAGTAACAAATTACCAAAAATGTGACAGTGATACTCAAAAATAACAATAATATATTCACATTAAATAAATATATTAATCTAGAAGTTTGGCTTATAATTCTCATTTTTTTAATCCAAAAAATATAATAACCCAATTTATATTAAAATACAACTTCATATAAACTGTAAATTTTATCAATGAATTTATGAATATGTCCACAAAAATATAAATTCATTATTAATTAAATAACCATATTTCACATGTTAAACTTTAGTGTTACATGTAAATTAAAAATTTATCTAAACACAAAAAATTTCTTCCAAAATTTATCACCATTTAAATACACCAATTTTCAAAGGTATTGATTCCATATAATGTATGTTTCATAATTATGAAAAAAACTACTATATAATATCTTTTTGGTGTTTCATGATTCTCGTAACATTTAGAATAAATCATAATATTAGTGATAAAAAAATCCTTCACTCAACACCCTTCTTAAACCATTAACCATGATTTGTCATTTTATTCCTTAATAATTTGTTTTTATAAATCAAATATATTAGATATTTCTGTATGATTAGTCAATCCCAACCCAAAAGCTTGAATACTTAGACCATAATAAAATAATTCATACCTCCAATAATTAGTGTCCTGATGAAATATCTTTAATTTGTATAAAATAATATCATTAAAACATTAAATGAACTATTATATGTTTGAATAAAAACAATTTGATTAAAGATGATACACTTAGAAACCCCACAATACTTTAACATTCAAACCCTCTATACCTGTGTCCATTATCCATTTAAATCCAATATACATAAATATCTTTAATATTCTCAAAATCAATCACTTAATCCACAAAAGGGGTGACTAAGACTTAAAACAAATGATCAACCTTAGACTTATTAACCCATGACAGTAACTAAAAATCCTAAACAATCGTCATATGAATCACAAAATTATTTTATTTGAGAAAATTTTAAACTTCATTCATAGGGTTATGTTCCCTAATCTATTTTTTCTTTATAATAGTTCCCATATTTCTAATAAACCTAATCTGATTAAAACTATAATGACCCCAACTATAGTATCTTAGAGTCAATGGTTACTTTATTACATTAGAATATGAAAAAAATAATTTCAACTTTAAGGACTAAAAATTTAATTAATATTGGTAAACTAGATTCATACTTTAAATTAAAATTAAATTTTAAACATAAAATTTACATATTATTTTTATTTTGAATAACATTATTCCCCTTAGAGTAACCATTAATATCAATCATAAAACACTACTTGTTATCCTAGGGAAAATAAAATATAATAAATGTGTGAGGTAAATTGCTCAGTAAGGGTTACATACATCTAAACCAATATTTAATCAGTAATGCATAATCAGTTTGACAAGGTAAATAATTTGACACACATTCCATTTAATCAATAACATTCCTTTTATGAGAAGATAAGGCTTATAAATTATGAAAATGTAAATAATAGGAAATAAATTATATTTAATTAATAATTTCTACAAAATCTGAATCCACAAAAAATATCATTGTGAAAATCTCATGGATTGTAATAACTGAATTCATAATGAATTAAACGATTACTATTAGAGACATGATCCCAGACATCATGGTATATATATGCTCAAGAAATTTAATAAGATTTTTTAATAATTATTTGGTGAAAACAATTTAATTTTCCCAACATATTTGTCTAATTAGACCTATTAATTCATCAAAGAGTTATATAATTTCAGGTCTCACCCATCATTACATTCCCAATTCATTCCACAAATATAGATATAATCAATTTAATTTATGAATCAATATTCCTTGTCAAAAAATATGTATTGAATACAAATTATAGATTTATCAATAATTACATATAAAATAAAATACATTTAAAATGTATCACCATATGTATAAATGTTAATATTATGAAATAATCATATTCATGATACAAGAATATTGATAATTAAGAGAAATGAAATATCCAATGATCACAAGTAAGTGAATGGTTAAATTTATGGTATAATTAAAATATGTGACCATTTTTGAATAAATAAATTAAATTATTATTTCCATTGGTGAATAAAATTTCCATAAAAATATTAAAAAAAATAAAAAATATGAGGAAAATATCTTTTTCACTTTGAAATTTTCATTTAAAAAGAAACTAATCAAATTTAAGGATAAGAAAATTCTTTGAAAATAATCATTTAAATTTATAAAGGATGATTCAAATAATTACGGCTACTTGATGGTGGAAAAATATTATTATTCTATACATGTTTAATTAATACATTCCTTCCATATTTTTGTTTAAAAAGTTACAAAGTACCTTGTATTGAAAATGATAGAAATATTCCTTTTAAAAAATTATTAATAGTCAAATAACGGTAATAATGACTTTAAAATAACACTAGATGATATTAAAAACGTTTTTTAAAAAAACTTTTAGAACACATGGATATTTAATAGATGTATTCTCTATCGAGTACATAGTAATAAACAATTCTCAATAATAAAGATATTGTGAAATAAACTCTTAAGGCTTTGGTAATTTTTGAATTATAAGTCCCCTAAAATTAATGACATAAAATTAAACTTTAAATACCATTAATATAATAATATTCATTAAATAATATATCAATTGGGTAGAATATACACCAGAAAAATAAATAGCTGGTGAATACGGCATATGTTCCATAGAAATAAAAGAGAGATGAAAATACCTTACCTTGAACTTTCCTTTAGTAGAACATGATTTAAACACATGTATAATGGACTAAATCATGTTAATAATTTATAATATAACCTATTAATATTTATAATATCAAATATTATCCAATTATATCATCTTATCACCCATTTGTTAATATTATTTATTTATTTCCCTTGTTTTGGGTGTTAACTACTTCATTTTCCCAAACATGTTTGACATGTAAGTTCTAGTTATTGTGAATAAGTTATAGATTCACTATCTATATAATGTTATTAATTTAATAAGTATCATATTTAATTATTTTATACATTTTTATAAAAATTATTAAAATTTGTATATGGAAAATGAATCACATCTCTTTGAGTATACTTTCGACATTACGTATGCATGAGCGACAATATTATTCCCTTAATGGTGAATGATTTGGGAAATGGTAGTTATATTAATGATAAAAAATCAATATAATTCCATTATTACCATATAGATCAATTATTTCAATCATTATAATTATCCATGTATATTGGTGATGAAAAAGAAATTACATTGCTACGTTGAGACATTATGTCTTACATATGCACACTCAGAATTCTCATTTTTCATAAGATCGATAAAAGGTATAATATGGTTTTATCATGATTATAATGACATATAAATGAATATATGATTCAATATATATTAATTTATGATGTAAAAAACACCTTAGTAGAATTTATAACAAGAAATAAATCGGAAAGAGTTGGAAAGATATGATTACCTCTTCTTTTGTAGAATTCTTTTACATATCTTCTTAAGGTGTTTAGGGTTGGTCTTTTGGAAAGATCAGAACCTATATAACTTGGATACGGAATTTTAAAATATAAAAGGTTGATTTTTGGTAAATATACATGACAAAAAATGTTGTATAGAAGTGAAGTAATGGGTTAAATTTTATAATTTAGTTGAGGGGACATTTTTTATTTCTCAAAATATCATAATATATTAAAACTATTCTAGAAAAAAATGATAAAAATTGGCCTATAAATACATAGGGGTAAATTTTTAAATAATATTTTATCACCTTTATTCATATATAAGATTTTTTTAAATTTAAAATAATTTAATAAGATATTATATTCATAAAATATCATTACTGTCAATTTTGATACTAATCATTACTTTAACATTAATAATACCAACAAAACAATACATCATCGAACATAATATTTCAATAAATTCATGAATCATTATATTAATATATAAAATTATTTTATCACATTAATTAAGAAAAATTATATTCCTTTTAATATTCTCAAAAACATATATTTGATTTATCGATTAATTGAATAATTACTACATAAGAGTTGTGTTGGAATTTAATGTAATTATTTCATCAGTAAATATTTGAAATAAATTATCATGATGAAGATAATTATTTTATATTTATTAATACTATTTATAATTTAAAATATATTTTGCTATAAACATATATAAATAATGTTTTATATATTAAAAACATGAGTTTTACATTTATGACTCATCATTAAACAGAATATTATAAATATAAAAATAAATTACAAATATTAATAAAAGGACATATTTTAGAAAATTTAATGATTATGGATGATATATAAGCATAAAAACATTTTTCCAACTATTATGTCCATTTTATAGTCCTTACCATGTTATTTGTACCCTTACTTGATTTACCCTGTACCATAGTAACAAATACTTCTAAGGTTGTTGTTCATATTGACCAAAAATAAAAGGTGCCAATTTACAAAATTTGTTACTACTAAATCCAAATAGGAATTAAATTCTTAAAAATTCAAAACATTTAATATTTAGGATTTAATTTAACACTAAACAAGTAAAATGCCATGAAAAAAGTTTTTAGAAAAATGCCCTTTTTGTGTAAAAAAATATTTTTAGTCAAAATTAAAAATTAAAATTCATTATAATGTACATAATTGGATTATTAATAATATAATATCACTAATTTTAATTTTAAACCATTTTAAAATAAATTTAAACCTTTGATAGTTAAAATAAAAATGCAGTTTTCAATAAAAAACGATATTTTTCACTATTCATGGCAAAAATAGTTTCAGAAAAATGTGAAACATTCACCTTAAGATTAGTATGATATTATAATTAAAAAAATATTTAATTTTATCAAATAATGTTTCTAAAAGTGTAAAATATTTGATATAATATTTTATCATAAAAAGTAAAAAAAACATTTTTGAGGAAAACATATAAAATGACTTTATAAAATTTTGAGTGTCTATTTCCTAAGAATTAATCAATAAATTTATATTGATTAAAAAATTATATATATTCTGTAATATGTTTAAACTTATTATCACCTTCCAATTTAACATCTAGGATAAGATGATCGTTTTTAAATAATATTATTTTATGATTTATTTAATCTTGATGTTGCGTGTTGAATATGCTATCGAACATAATGTTATTTTAAATATATTGGGGTGTTGCACATATTTTTTTTAAATTTTTAATATATTATATATATATAACTTTTAAAATATTATTAGATTCTCTTGAAAACATATTCTATATTCTTATTTTTTATATACATTTCCATCATACATATATATCTTTCCAATAGTCATATTAACGATTTTCACACATATATATATAACCATATATACTTCTCACAAAATAATTCATCCCATTTTTGTTATCTCTAAAAATATATATTATAGTTTTAATTATTTTAAATCTTTCTATAGTTATAATCTTTAGTATGTTATCCATAAAAAAGAATATAGATAATGACTTCACATTTATGTAATTTTTATATAATTTTAGTTTTATTCCTCTTGTGTTTTTCAAAATGATATTTATATTTAATTATAATTATTTATTAATATTAATTATTTTTTAAATTTTTTTTCTCTAAATTAAATATATCAGTTTTTTTATTGGTTCACATATTAATGAGAAACATTCTATTCAATAAGTTAGAAAAATAAAAAATCTAGGTGTAACAGAGTCCATTAGGGTATTATCCTCATTAAACATTCCTCCTAAGTAACCTACCTATAGATAAAGTTATATAATTAATCTATGGTGAGTTTTGACCTTATTTTGGGTATTTCATAGCCACGCTATGTACATATAGATTCATTAAAGTTGTAGATTTAATTTTTTATAATTATAGTAAATAAAAGGGTAATAGATTAATGGTTGACTAGAGGTGTATGGATAAGAAGGTTTCTATGGATTGTGGACTTTTGTATGGAAAAAACAATTTTAGGATTATATTTTTCAATTATTTTTTACTTATTTTGTTTTTCATATTAATATATTTGTCTGACAGGGTGATCAAAATTTTAATTTCTAAATGAGTCTTCAATTATACTTTCATGTATCTGTGATATCTAATTTATATATTATAGTTTTATTTATTTTTGATTTTTCTATATATTAGTATGTCTATTAAATTATGTTAAAATATATATTTGTTAATTTTTATAATTATATATATATTTGTGAAAATAGCTAGTTGAAATGGAAAAATTTCCCTCTAAATTTGTATTTATTCATTAAATATTGTTTTTATGATTTAGTGATTAATTAGTCTAGTGTAGTATATTAATAAATATAATATAATATTTATTAAACTTTTATATATCAAGAAAACAATTTCAAGATGGAAAAAAAGTTATTAATGATGTTTTGTAATGCCACATGTATATATGGCCTGAAATTTCTATAATGATTTTTTTTGGAATTTTGTTGATGGGTTGTTTTGAAAACCTAGAAAAATGACATCCCATATGATGGAATACCACAAAATATATTTTTTGGAGATGGAATCAGGCTTTGAAGGATTCTTGGTGGCTTTGGAGATCCATGAGATAGGTGAGGGTGGTTGATGCTGTGAAGACTGTTGTAAACAACCAGCTAGCTGGTGGCTAAAGTCTGCAGCCATTTCAACTATTGTAACCGGTAGAATTATTGTGGCCTAGAATCATCTAGCAAGTGGGGTATGTTTAGGGTTAAATTAATATTTTCAATTCTTTCTCCGGGGCGCGCACATCCGTCTACTTGAGTGCGACAGGAACAACTTTTTTACCCTGCATTCCCTCTTTCCAAAGGTGGGCGGCATTTGGTCCTTATTCTGCGATGTCGGCTCCATGATCGAAAAGGGATGATGGGATGTCAGTTCTTCCTTCTGTGGATTCCTCCTCAGAACTCGTTACCTAGTCTTGGTATCCCTCATAGATTTAATACGTTGTTCGTGAAACTCTTCCCAGCGCCATATCTTCATGGACATTAGTTAATTATGCTGCTTCTGTCAAGACATTCCAAGGGGTCCAGTCAGGGCAGCAACCTACAGTTAGGGGAGTAGTCACGCTGGGCATCATTGGCATGTCTGGATGTGGGGGATTTGTGTGTCTCTCTTCTTTCCCTTATTATAGGGATTTTCGAGGGCGCGGAAGCCCGAGGCATCCCACATCGAACACGGAGAATCATATTCCGTAGGCATGTATCTAAGGTTTTCCTCAGCTTCCTTCGTTTATCACAGGGTAGGCCGCAAGTTTAATGTCCAACAGAGACAAATTGGACTAATCAGAATACTGATTAGAGTGGATCAGACGGAGGAACCCCCTGGAGGGAAAACTGATGTTGGGGCCAACACGTGGGCGGATTCCCGAATGTTGTGGGAGGGACTGAGGTGGCATGATCTCACAGGGATGTGGCGGCCTGGGTAAGAATCATGATGGATGATGGTTTTGGGATTGAGCCCCGAAGAGTCCTCCTGCGTATCCCTGTGGTAGGGAATCAAAGTCCGTGTAGTTCATCTGGTGACGACTTACCATCAAATGAGGTTGAGAATGGCATACCGCTGAATGAGGTTGCAACGGCTTACCGTTGGATGGGGTCAAACCGATGTGAAAATGAATGGAAAGACCGGGTGGTGGGCTTGAACCTCAGGGAGGATTCCTACATACCATGCCTTGACATGGATCAATGACCACATAGTTCAGATGGGGCAGAATACAGTTTAATGTCATGTGGGACGGAGGTGAACCGACATGAAGTGGGGAAGGAGCGACCAATGGGTGGTGGGCTTGAACCTCATGGAGGCTTCCTATATACCATGCCTTTACATGAATCAAATTCCTCATAGTTCGGGATGGGGCGTGTCGGAGAACCGACAGGAATATGGACTTGGTGTCCGATGGGTGTTGAGCTTAAACCTCGTGAGGCTTCCTGCGTACCATGCTTTGACACGAATCACAGTCATCTTAGTTCGGGATGGGTTCCGGTGAACCAATGTGAAGATGGATCCAGGGTCCGATGGGTGTTGGGCTTGAACCTCGTGAGGTTTCCTACGTACCATACCTTGACATTGATCAAATTCCTCGTTGTTTGGGATGGGTGCGGGTGAAACGACGTGAAGATGGACCAGGGGTATGATGGGTGTGGGGGCTTGAACCATGTGATGCTTCCTACGTATCATGCCTTGACATGGATCAATGTCAGTGTAGTTTGGGAAAGGGGCTTGGCACACCGACACAGAGACGATCGTGTCCAGTGGCTGTTGGGGTTGAACCTCATGAATGCTTCCTACGTACCCTACCTTGGCAAGGATCAAAGACCACGTAGTTCAAATGGTGTGGGGCTTACACTCTGCGGCAACCCAAGGTGGTGGAGAACTGATGGTCGGAACAACCGGGTGGTGGGCTTGAACCTCATGGAGGCTTCTTACGTACCATGCCTTTACCTGGATCAAAGACCACATAGTTCGTGATGGGGTTGGGACTTACACTATGAGGTGGCCCAAGGTGATGGTGCCAGGTTCGGTGCTTACTCTAAGAACACGTGAGTCGTGTTTGGTGTGAGAAACAAGAGGCTGCAGAGACATAACGATCATGAAACAAAAGGTGGGTCTATGGGATGTGGAGTGGGGATTATGCGTGGAGCAACCCAGGGAGAGAAATATAGGGCCTTACTCCGATATGCTGGCCTGATGGTGACAAAGCGCAGTGGGAGAGGGATTTGGGACCGAAGAAAGGGGGAGCCTCGTTCTCTATCACGCCCTCCGATGGCCTTGGAACTAAGGATGTGAGGAGGATTAGGGGTGCTTCCTCCTACAAGAAAAGATAAGGGCTTACCCCAAGGTGGCTTCCCTTCCATGTGAACAAATTACACTCTAATAAAGAGGATTTCTTCCCCTGTGGAGGCTAGGGGGCATGGAGAATGCCCAAGGTAGAGGAACCCTGCATGCGAGGCATAAGGCCAGGTCATAGTTTAACGTCATGTGTTGAAGACGATGGTGCTTGGAAGTTTAACGTCTAATAGCTCGGACGAGGTGTGTTTTATCCACTCCCCTAGGGCATACAAGACCGGTACCCTCTGCTCTATGTGGGAGGGAAGGCACTTACAACGTCGTACTGAGGGGGTGTCACGGAGTGAACCATCGAGGGGTCGACGTTATCATGGCTATACGAAGAAGCAATAGCCATTAGCGTGCCTATGCAAAGGAGCATTAGGAGAACCAAAGCAACGGGTGGTATCGTCCAGGGGACATTGAATTCACATTGTGAAAACCTGGAGGGTCACATAGAAAAAGAATTTTCCAATCATAGGGGTCTATAGGCAGGGGCCTTGTGGATCTCTATTGCTCCACGTGGCAGAGGGCACATGCGAAGGTGTGTGCTTCGTGAAGTGGGGTGCCTTATCCATAGCATGGGGTGGAGGTGCAAAGGGGAGGTGCTACGCAAAGTGGAAGGGAATTTGAGGAGCATAGCCTAGCGGAGCAAAGGTGCCTCGTGAAGCAAGGTTTCAGGAAGAAATGTGCTTCGCTAAGTACAACAACACTGCCTTAGCATGTGGATCATGTGTAGATGAAGGGTGTTTCATGAAGCATAAATGCTCCATTATGACCTGGGTCCCCTCTGGGATCCCCTTCCATCGCGAAGACCCTTATGCTTCATAAAGAACATCCCAATCGGAAGAGGGGATCAAAACGTGATGAAGGGGAGGCACTTCGCGGGGAAGAAGTACCTCGCATAGATCAAGGTTATTAGAGAAAAAGGATGCTTCTCTATTAGGGAGATGGGAATACGAAAGGTCATATTGTTTATCTTTTGGGATCAGGGGGAGCCCGGTATTTATAGGCAAGAGGCGCCACGTAGAGGAGCTCAAGCGGAGTGAAGAGGGGCATGGTAGCTTCGCAGCGGGGTCACGAATGTCAAATGCGGTCATGAAGCATCCCGCCTCCTCACTTTGTGGTGGGGTTGCAAATGTCAAATGCGTTTGTGGAGCCTCCAGCCTCCTTGCTTCACAGAAGTGTCACGAACATCAAATGTGTTCGCAAAGCCTCACGCATCTTTGCTTCGTGGCGGCCGCGGTGCTGGGGAACTTCGCGAAGGGGCTTCATGAGGGAGTTCTTTGGGCCTCCTTTGGGCCTCTTCTTTGTCCCGAATTTTGGCACCAAGAATTACCATTCTTACCTTCTGGTGATTTTAATGATATCATTTTTTCGTTCCTAGTTCATTCATTGTAGGGTATGTCGACCCCCCTTCCCCTTACACTATTTCCATGGGATTTTTTGTACTCATAGATGTGATTTAGTGTTGTTTTAAAAGATAATAACCTTTCAAATTCCACTTTATTTCTTCATTTTTTGTATCTTATCATTTTTATTTTTACTGACTAGGTATTTTAAGGTGATTATATTAGAGTATGGTGGGATTCACCAAGGTTTATGGGGATTTAATTCATATTGATTAAAGGATTTCCAAGGGTAATTAGTTTCTACATAAATCATTATTTCTTTAATGGTACATGGAAATTGGAATTTTCAAAGTGGTTAATTCAAAAAATTATTTAATTTAACTATGTAATTGGTTTTGTTGGTTGGGGCCCTTTCCATATATGGTATTAAAAGGATGTTATGGGCCTCCACTGGACTACCAGTTTGGGTTCTTGTGTGATATAGTTATAAAGTTGGTTATCTGTATTTATACCTTTTTTAAAATAAATTTAATAATTGATTCATGAAATTTTGAGTAAATAATTATTGGTTGTATGATTGAGATATTGTCTCTAACGATGAGTTGTGATTTATTTTCATATAGGAGAATTGAGGAGATGTCTATAGGCCATGGTACATCTATCACCTTATTTTGTTAAAAAATAAATGGATCAATTTAAGGTAAGTGTCAACTATATTATTCCTATGTTATTATATTTATTTTTTATGGTACATTGTACATGTGTTAATTCAACTAAGGGAATTGGATTGTTTAATTAAAAAAATTAATCTTTATTTAATTTTTAAATTAAATTTTTATTCCCTAAAATTTAAAAACACAAAAGGAAACATTGGTCATTCTATACATGACTTAACCTCATTCATCGATGGCCTAAGCCTCGACTATTTACATCCTTAAAATTTTGAGAATAATTGGGATGCGTGAAATTAAATAAAATGAAATAAACATTAATTTATAAGACATAGTTTTGGTTCTATTAGACCTTAAATCGGGTGAAAGGTGTTGGGTTCTTACTATATGGCCTATTTGGGCCATATCATGACCATGGGTTGGGTTAGTGAACAACCATGGGTGACCATTTCATTAGAAACATCCAATTTTACATCTCTGCATTGGGTTTCCTATGAGGCATACTCTATTTTAACTATGAGTTTGTTTCTTGATTATGTATCGGTGAGGGTGTTTCTTTCCTAGGGTAATCATAATAGGAATGGGTGTTCTTAATACGGGTTGGAGGACCCAAATTAGGGTGAATTGTATTATTAATTCATTGATGGACATGGGTCCCTCTAGAGGATAAGTGTTGACCTGAGATATGGTAATTTTAGTATGGAACAAAATTTGGGTTTTAATGATTGGTGTGACCTTATGTACCTCATATTGCTACCCCATTGTTAGGCTAACCACTATGTGGGTGTGTAAGATCATGGGTAGATAGGGTTGTCGGTTTCACCACACAACCCAAAAAAATATATATAATCCTGATAGGCCTGAGATAATGAGGATATGGTTGGGAATTTTTCTATCCCTTAATATTTTCTTTAATTTTTTTTAGTTATTTTATGTTATTTACCTAGATTCCTAATAAGCAACCATTGGTCCTAGATCTATTGTGATTTCCTAAGATACAGATGAGATCTTGGGAATCACAAAAACCATTAGATTTAGTATCACATAATTTTGAGGGTAGGTTCATAGTTAGACTAGTATCCAATATGGTTTATATATCAATGGATATGTAGTTTTGGTTCTTAAATCCAAAATTAGAGTCTGTAATAGTTTATATATTGGAATATTTGAGATTCCTAGTTTTTCTTTGATATAGTGAGACCATTCTGAATTATTGAGGGTGTCCAATATCTTAATAAGGATTCCTTTAAACCATTGATAATTACTAGGACCCTTAGGATTATAATTGTTGTATAAGGTGTCATGTTAGAGTATATCCCTAAGAAAAATGTTATAAATACTAAGGTTGGTAGTTATATTCCCTAAATAAATGCATTAGATATGCATTGGGATCGATTGGATGCACACGTGATGGTTTACCTATGGTGTATTGATATTTGGATGATTAGGTTAGTATCTTAGGGAACTAAAAATGTATTCCATTTGAATACATGTTTCTCCCAGCAATTATACTTTTCTAAACATATAAGATTTCATAGTTCCTCCAACTTCTAGGAAGAATACCTGATCTGGAAAGTGATGAACACGCATGTACTACCATGAGAATCATCCTAAGGTAATTAGGATAAGGATGATTATTTATTGACTAGGGTATGGTACTCATAAATGTACATATAAATCGTGGGGTCCTTATGGTATTTACATAGGGATCCCTCAAGTTATTATCATTCTCAGAGACATTCTAGCATTTCCCACAATAGGTATTGTTGATTGGGGTTGCAGACTATATTATTGAAAATGATTATTCATTTACATTTATTTGATTTTTATTCAAAAGTAATTTTAAATAATATCATGTCACATGCACATATCACTACATTTACAGTTATGTATGGGAACGAATTGAGTTTCTCTACTGAGTTTTATACTCACACCCTACTCGATCTTTCCAGAAACATGGGTAACCAATAAAACATTAACAAGTTCACATGTACTAGTTTGGATAGGTCCCCATTCTGGTTTTTTGAGTTGGATGGCTGAATTTTGTTTTGGTGATAGGAATGAGGTTAGTATAATATTAAAATAAGGGAATGAAAACTATTTTATATTTCTTACATTTTAAATGTGATAAAAATAGTGGGATATCTGTATTTATACCTATAAATTATCCTTTTTTTAATTATAACTTCTTCTTCTTATTTTTTTAGTCTATGTACTCTATTGAATTTTTCTATTGATGTATGAGTTTTTGATGTTTTATTATCATTGAAATCATTAATATAGGGGGTATTTTCTCCCCATGAATGATTCCCATTACTAGTCGGTAGGTTGTGGAATACATGGAGATGAACCTGAGGTCACATGGTGGTTCATTAATATTACATTTTTGAGTTAGATGGGTTGGGGCATTATACATTTGTATTAGAGGTATCTTTCTATTTTTTATATTTTTTTAAATGGTATCTAGAAGATAGTGGAATTTGAGAGATTCTTTGACAGATACATGACTAGTGTGTCGTGAACAACTATTCTAGTAAGATGTTCATGTCACTAGGGGAATGGTATTTTTTTCTCAGCATTTTATGTTATTATTCATAGGAAATTTACATAATTTGATGAAAATTTAGTTTGTGAATTGTTATTTATTAGTTATTTGTTTTTATAACTTGCCTCATTGGAATGTGTCCAGTTATGGATTTGGGACTTTCCCAATTGAGGCAAGAGGAATCTCAGGCATCATGAATCATCATGTACGATTCGAATGACATGTAGGGTCCTACTATTGTGAAATATGTTTTTGAAGGAAAAGGACCAACTATTTTATGTGTCAAAAACTACTCATATTGTTCTTTCTCATAATATGTTTTTGTTTCATTATACGCAGATGGTTTAACATGAATATATTTCCTTCTGGTGGTGCATCATGTGGATCTATGGTGAGACACATATGGGATGGCATGAATATATTTCCTTTTGGTGGTAGGTCATGTGCACCTATTATGAGACGCATATTGATTATAATGAAGTTATGAACTTCAATTAATGGGAGTGGTCATGACACTAGTGGTTCTGTTTAGGTACATGATGCCTTGGTCTTAACCCCCTTTGGGTTTCTATTATATAAATTTAATTAATTAATGTTCAAGTAAATCCCTATATAGATTTTAATGTATGGCTTGGAATGGAAATCTAATTAATTGAACCATGTGAGGGTGTTTTCTTGGATATAGATCATTATTGGGATATGAAAATTTAATATTTAATCTTTAGGAATGTTGTAAAATACTCGTAGGGTTATCATGATGTATAGATCCTGTTAGATGATGGTATTCCTATGAGTGTGGCAGCACCAGCACTTCATGCATCATATTTAGACCCGTTGTGGGTTTTCACCCTATAGGTTCATTTATTATGTGTTCTGGTTATAGACAATATGGTATTTCCCTTATATATATGAATTTAATTCTACTTAACTAATCCAGTGGATAGGATTCCTTTAATTAAGATTATTTAAGATAATGTTTCCTGTTATGGAATTGGTGACCGATAATTTTATGATTCTCTATGGTATAGTCTCATAGGATAATTCTCCATGGTAATTAGTCCCTTTTTAGGTTGAAGATATGGAAGGTGGTTCCTAATTAATGTGTCTATGTATACCCTATATTATTTGATTTTAAAATGAATTAACTTTATTTTAACATTTTTGTGATTTTGCTGGAGGGTCGGGTTTCAGGGCCTAGTGATCCTAGAGATCCTTGGCTTCAAATCACACCTTAGTGAGATGGTTTCATAGATTATTAGGGTAATCCCCTAAAATTATTTATCATAGGAACATTTATGATCCTTAATGGAAGAAATATGTTGGTAGATTCATTGATTTGAGAACAATTAATGAGAGGTATTGTCAGATTTATGGTATAGGCATAGTGATTCCTTAGTTATCTATTGTGCGATAATCACTATGAGTTCTCATTCTAAGGAATGTTTGGTTCCTGGTGGGACTTAGTATCAAGGTTAAATTTGTATTTTTCTTAAAATTCAGTTTTGTTACTTTAGTGTCATGACTTTTTTAGTATGTGATGGTATTATAGGTGGATTCTTCTAAGCTTCGAATGGTGTCAGATAGAGACTATGTGTGTGGTTGGCCTTAGTATGGGTGGAATGTTAATGTTTTTCTGAGGGAATCTATATTTATATTTAATTAAAGATATTAAATTTCATAGATCATTGTCAACCTAGTTTGGTGGTGTGTGACACATGATATAGTTATTTTGTTCTTGGATCGGGTTGCACATGGGAATGTGATTGTTATTTGTAATGAATCTAAACACGTCACATGCAGCTCACATGTGGAACTAGTTTTATTTTTCTATCCATAATATACTTAATTGGTATGACGAAAAAAATGATTACTGGATCACTTTTGGACCTACTAGAAAGGTAATTTTATCAGTGTTACTCTAGAGGAGAGGAACATGTATGATAATTGATGAATATAATGAGGCTTCACTAATGAATCATGATAAGTGAAGGCATATTTTTTTAATGCACCAATGATCATTTTGTGGGGGTGACCCTAGATATAAATGTATTATTGGTGAATTTCATGGATGGTTTTATTTGATTCAGTAATAGGTATTAATTTTACAATTCATTTTAGCACACATATAGGTGTGTGGTTGGCCATTTTGACGATTTTTATATTGATTATGGATAGGATGAAACCATTTATAAAGGTAATTTTATCAAGTGACAAGGTGAAAATGAAAAATCAATGGTTTTTATCATCATATCATTCATAGGTGATATAACCCTAGGGTTTAAGGAGTACGTATGAATGTGACTGGCCATGTGGAAGTCACTATGGAATTCAGATCTTAGTGATAAAATAGAGCTAAATTCATCCTAATTATTTAGTGAATGAATGGTATATATTAATATATGATATTGGAAAGAATACAAGAATTAGATTCGAGGATGAGATGAATTTTAGTTAATCTAATGGTGCTTTAGATCAATTATATGTTGGGTCTAGTTGAAAAACATAGTGGTAGATTTGATTGAATGAGGATCGAACCATTGAACTGTATTATGAGTCGGTTACAGACATCTGTGGTTGTATTTTAAAGATCAAAAGATTCAATTTTTGTTAAATGTGTCATAATCTATAATTTGGAAACACATTATTGGTTGAATTTGAGTGTTTTTTAGAAAATCTATAAAAATATGTTTTGATTGGTGGTTTTACTAGTGGTTTGATATTGTGAGATGGAAGGCACATCGAGGTAATTGGTTTGGTTATGCAAGATATGTTTTATTAATTAAATGGTATTATTGATAAAATTCATAGTGATTAGGTTATTATTATAAATTGGTAGGTTTTGAAGTATGTATTAGGTCTCTTGATATATGTCCTATAGTGTGGAGCACCATATGATGAATAAAAATTTAATGATAACACATTGGTGAATTGGAAGGGATGGATTCTTTACTACATCATCTCATTATTTTTATGATAAAAATGATTGTTTTCTACAGATCATACAACTTTGTGCCTTATTTTTGGTGTTTGTCTTTATTTGGAAGTCTGGGAAAAAAATGTGGAAGAATTATGTTGAATTTATAACTATGAAAATCTAGGATATATAGTTGGATGACCACTAGAACATATTGGGAAAGAGAATTATTATAGTAGGGATTTAAGATTACCTCATGTTCATATGATCATGAAAATTCTATAAGGTATTTGAATTTTAGAATTTAATGGATTGATTTTTTTTGAAAACCCTGATTCATAATAAAATTATTAAAGTTTTAATACCTCAAAAGAATGTTTTTGGACCAGTAATGTGTATCAAAGGTGTCCTAGAGTCTCAAGAGAACCTTAGAGAATCCATGTTGGTAGATAATCATGACTGAAATGAACCACTAGCCTCTCAGAGGAAGACACCATCCAACTGTTGGCCCATAAACTCACCAATGTATGCATACCGGTGATCTGGTTGGTTGTATTTATAGATTCGATTACCATTTTATCCCCTATGATATTTTAATGTTTATCTCTCGTTTTCCTTCCCTATTCACATACACCTATGTTTGTTAATCCCCTTTCTCCCCCACTTTATTCCACCATTATTTAAATTTCTCATAAATAAAATTCAGCAATATTTTATGGGGAATCAACTTACTCATTATTCCTCTCTTATTACTCAAGATTTTATACACATTTATATTTTCATTAGGTATATATTTTAAGGATATTTCATTATTTCATATCCCAATATCCTGAGTTTTATTGTAAATTTTCTCCACCAATATAAATGAAATCCCAACACAATTTACACCTACCATATCTTGTTGTTTTATGGAAGGTATGTCTCCATTGAAATTTTTATAGGGCTTCTTCACAAAAATTAAAATTAATTATGAATGTAATTTATAGTGTTAGTTACTACTTTGTCCCTATGTGATATCAGAAGGATGCTATAAATCATTGGCGGATGTGCAGTCATGGATTTGGTGTGACATGGAGAAATGGTGGGTTATCAGACATTATTCCTCATTTAAGTTAAATTAAATAATTAAATATTAATTTTATAAATAACTAATTGTGTTCTGATGGTTTTAGATAAGTGTTTTGGTGGTTATCTTGTCTTAATTTTCACATGTAAAGTGTTGATGAGTGATGTACACTCCATGGAAGAGTTTCAAGCTTATGGTTAGAATAATTAAAGTTATTCAATTAATTTAGGTTTTCATCATACTATCCCGATGGCTTTTATGCATTTTTTATAGTGCATGGGATGTGTTTTTACTACATTGTGAAATGTTATCCTATTTTATTTAAATTATTTAAAGATTATATATTTTTTAACTAAATTTATATTCCTTATATATAATAGAGTTATAAGGTCATATTGGGAATTATAAACTAGACATATTCCTTGAACACTGATGGTCAATGACTCAAATGTTACATAAACTGGAATGTTAAGAATCCTTTAGTGTTGTGAAATTATGTAAAATGTAATGAAAATTATTTTAGAATCCCCATTATAGGTTACCTTGGTACATAATTTTGGAGCAATGTGGTTAGTTGCTACAAGTTAGACCAAGTGGGTAATATTATGACAATTGGATGAGTGAGAACTGAACATGGGGGCCATGGAGTTCTATAGAGGATTTATACCAAATAATCAGTGGGTTGCCTATGAGGCATGACTTGGTTGGAGTATGATGTTATACCATATTTATGATTTGGTGAGGGAGTTATACCCCTTAGTAACAATCATGGTCCTAGGTGTTCTAAATTTGAACAGGATGTCCCTAAGTTAGGTTCCTATTTTTTGGGTTTCTATGGATTTGGTTCCAATATATTGATGGGTGTTGACTAGATATAAAGGGAGAATCTGATGATACCCACATTAGGTGTTCGTGCTCGGTGTAACCTAGTGGAACCTATATGAGTTCCTCATTTGTAGAATAATGTCAGCAAGTGTTTTTATGATATTTGTTTGAGAGGGATGATGGTGTTACCTTATAACCCAAACCAACATGTGATCATAAATGTGTTTTGATTATGAGTATGGGATTTGGATTTTGAATATCACAAAATATGATTTCATTTTTTTTATTTGATATATTATGTTATTTCTCATGATTCTTGGGGTTTTTCCATTGGAATATGCTTTATTTTGATTACCTAGTATCCCTATGAATCGATTTTTGTGATGGATGAGACCCTAGGATGCTTTAAAAGACAAATATTTTTTCTAAAAACATTTCTTGGGTGGGTATATTATTTGGATAATGCCCAATATGGTTGATGTAGCCATGGATTATTAGTGGATCATCCTAGGATATAACATAAAATGTATATAATGGAATTTATACTAGACATTATGAAATTATAAGGATTCCTATGACATAGATAGACTTTTGTGAATTCATGTGTGTTATTGGGATTAAAATGGATATACCACTAGACCATTATGATATCCTAGGAACCCTAGGATTTGAATGCAGGTATGAGGTGATGGGTGGAAATATATCCATGAGAAATAATGTTTTACATCCCAATATATATTATTGTATCCCCTTAATCTATTCCTAGGATACCCCCTAGTATCGTTTGGGCACACCATTAATGGTTCTGGTGGGGATTTGAGAGTTGTGGATTCTTGATTAAGTGACTATATGATATATGAAGATATTCAATTATATTACCTAGGTATCTTTGGAATTAGTCATTCCTGGTCATATAGTATTGCCTTGGTCTTTCCCCCACTTTGGAATCGGAATTCAACTTGATAGTGATGAACATCTAGGAACTACCATGGGAATCTTCTTGAGGTCTTTAGGATGAGATATTCCTAGTAACACCCCAACGTAAAATACTAATAGGTGAAGGAGTGAGCATATGATCGCTATGTTATGAATATAGGTATCCTTATGGTGATTATCATGTTCATATAATTTCATGTCTTTGATGAATCTTGTAATGTTGATCAGGGTAATGGAAATAATGATCAAAGATGGGTTTTTTTCTTTGCTTTTTAGAAAAAAAATCACTTTTTTAGATCATTTCACATTCACATGTAACAGAGTTTATAGTAATTTATTATATTGAATTGGTAATTACCTATAGATTTATTCACTCTCACCCTATTTGCGAATCCATGAAACAAGGGTACCCAATTAGACTTCAACTAGTTTATAGTTATATGTTGGGTTGAGGCCCTAGGTTGGTTTAATGAGTTGGATATCTCAATTAGGTTTCGTTAATCGGGATGTGGTGAGCCTCAGAGTAATATTGTGTCCACTTATGTGTTTTGTTTTGTTTTTTACCTTATATAAGTGATATTACATATAACTGAAAAATCGTCGATTCCCAGGTGATAGTTTTTTATTCTCTATGGCACATTATGTTTATTAATTTAGTATATGTACTCTAATAGATATAGGTATTTTTGGATGAGTTTTGGATATTTTATTATTGTTACACACTCTAATAAATGGGGTATTTCATTTCCTAGTAATACCACATAAATCTAATGCTATTCGGGCACCACTATGGTATGGTAAGAAATGATTGATGTCATGTGGAGGTCTAATTTGGTTAATCTTTGTAGTGATTCAGTAACGGAAAGTATATGTATATATTATAAATTTAAATCTTTAAGTATTTTATTTCAAAAGAACATAAATACTTAAATAATTAAGGTTCTATATACATTTTTTAGACTCTTTGATATTGAAAACGTTAATTTATAAAATTTCAAAAAAAATATGAATATAAATTTTCTAAACCACACAAAATTGAGTAGTGTATCTAAAATATGATTTATGTTACTCTCTTTGGAATTGATAAGGTTTTGATAAATATAAATAAAATAAAAAAAATCATTATTATTCGAGCATTTAAATCTCCATATGACATTTATTTTTCATATATATGAATGGTTTACACAAATTCCAAATATATTAAGTGATATTATAGAAATTTATATCATTAATGGACTTCTTATAGAATAATTAATGTTGAAAATATAGAGAAATCAAGGGTAAAAATTATAATACTTAATGATACTAAGAATATTATCAATAATAATATATATTAAATCCTTAATATTATCAATCAAAGTGAACATTATATAAATGGGTATTATAATAAGGATTTACAAATGAATGAACATCTTTCATTATATTTCTATAATAATAATAAAAATCATTTTAAATGGGATATATTTTTTAGTGAAAATTGATTCACTCAGCTAAAAAATAATGAGCTATATATTTTGAAAAGATCATGGAAAAACAATAAATTTATACAATAGGTAAATTAAGATAAATAAAGAAGAAAATTTATTTAGATAGTGAGAGAATATTTTTATGTTTCCTAAATTATAAACAATCGTTCATGTCAAACCAAAGTGGAAATGAATTAAATTCATGGATTGAAGTAAACTCCTAAAATATAAGGGGGGTACTAAAATAGGTATATATATGTAGTGTGAGTGAAAAAATTTCCATTGGATGTGACTAAATAAGTTATATATTAAGTAATATATCATGTTTATTTATTCATTCTCAATCAAACAACAATTTTTTTTCATGGGTAAATTAAGTAATTACATTACTGTGATATCAAAAAATTAATTAAATTTTATAAAAATATATTATGAGGATAAGTAATCTATTTATAAACTATATGATTATCAGAAAGGATTTTTATTCAACCTTGAAACATTGTAAATGAGTTATTTAGAACACTCAGGAAAATCTATATCTGATTAATGATAAATTTCAAAAAATTTCCATTATATTTTCTTCACGATCCTCAATATTTCATCCATTATTATCCTACTGAAATGATATAGATTATATATAAAAATAATATTTACAAAAATAATATGCAAATATTTACTGACGGAATGAGTAATCCTAAATATATTATTTCTATTCAAGAATATACATAATTTAAAAGTATAATCTTATATACAGGATAAACTAAACAATTATATCAATAGTCTTATATTAAGAATTAAAAAAATTATTAGAAATAAACTCGATGAACACAATTTACTTTACAATGAATTTATAGGAAATTGGATACACATTTATTTTTTAACATAAAAGAATCCATTATGAAGGAACAATTTTATAGTTTCCTGGAAAAGAATTCTAAAAATTTAGATTCTTAAGGATGTTTGGACTCAAAAAACATACAAGTGATTTTAACCCAACACAATAATATTGGCCACCAACCCTTATGTGTGTTAATTACAATTTTAAGATACTGGGAACAATTGGAATGAATACATGATTCATGTTAATTAGTTTATATAGACACTAAAATGATGGTAAATCTAGCATCATATTGAATAAAAAAGCATTGTGTATAAAGGATTTATATTTGGATAAGGAGAATTTTTTATTCATGCTTAATTAGTAATTTATTACATTTTATTGTATTATTTCATAAATAAAACACCATTAGAATGTGTTAATTCGTATACATCATGAATTATTAATATGTATTAAATAATTTAGTAAGAGTGCAAATATTTTTATAGTATCAAAATGATAAAATCTATTAAAGATAATTAAAATAAATATAATATCTTCAAATAACATATATTTGTGTAATGGGTAATGAATAGTGGAATTCACATGAAATGGTAAAATATTTTTAAATTGGTCTAGCCTAGACATGACCCCCCATCATCTGGTGGGAAGAATAATGGTGATACACCAATCATAAATTTAATTGGATATGGGATAAAGGATAGAATTGGGAGAGTATATAAACAAATATTGGTGGAATTGTCCTTACAGAACCCCTAATACCAATCAAAATGTCTATAAAGAATATAGAATATATGAAAAAAATGAATGTGGTATGTGAATTAGATCATAAATTCATATATATATATATGAAACACCAATTTCTTATTAAAATATTCAAAATAAAATAACCTCTAGAAATTAATTGAATTATATTAAAATACAAATAAATAATAGGAAGAAAATTTTATTATAGTTATATATAGATAAAAATTACTAAAATGAAACATCAATGCTCTCATAAACAGCATATACATTAACTAAATATCCATTATGATTATGTTTAAATAAAAATTAATATATAAATCCATAATTATGAACACAAAGATATGTTGGTATACTGTTTAATGTGCCAATATATTTCGGAAATATCATATCCTAAAAAACCCAATCTCAGTCCCATAATTGTATAATAATAATAAAAATTAATATATATTAGAAATTCCATTTTGAACTAAACAGAACCATCTATCATTGTCTATATCCCAAAAAAAATTCATCTTCTTACAATCAAGACCAACTTAATCATATGAAACAAAGGAGATAATCACCCAATGTAATATTGGATATAAAATTTTTCATTATAATAAAACTAAAGATCTTATGTCAAGCAAGCGGTACTGGTATAGTATATCATATACACATAAAGAATTTATTAATTAGAGGAAAACCCATATCTAATCCATTATCCCAACCCATTCACAGACACTTAAATTCCACATTCTATTTTTAGGAACAAATGAAAATAAATTTTTGGTTTTTTTGTTCATTTCAAATTTTATCATTCAAATAAAATAATAATATTATAGCTCACGTGTGATCCCACTATGGGATTTATTATATGGGAAATGATCAAAATCATCATTATTTACTATTATTATAATGATTAAAATTATGGGTAATTTTTATATTTCAAAAATACTATCACAATCAAGATGGTGAACTATGTGAAATTTTTTCCTAAAAAATTAAAATCTTCTAAAAACTACATTAATAAAGAGAATAATGTAATAAAAAACATTCATAAAAAAAATTAATCCATTATCATCGATCATAAATACTTTTATTAGATATTTTTTAGCTACATGAACATTCAGGGACATGGAAAATGTTCTCTATATAGATCATAGTTCATGCATTATCTATAAGATTTATTTTATAAAAGAGAATTTTTATTACTAATTTTTAGTTGATGAGACCAGTTATGATGTCTTATATAATGACATGTTGTTTTCTAAAATCTTTATGATTCTTTGTGGGATATGTTTCATTATTTTTTCATTCCTTATCTTATTTCCTTGTATTTGATAATTCATTCTTACTTCTTTATTATTATTCTATATAATAAATTTATTTTATGAAAATAATGTTGTCTAAATAGGTATCATCACCATAAATTTTTATTATTATAGAATTCCTCATACTTTGGTAAAGATCATTCCAACATAAATAACAAAATTCTAAGAACTTTTTAAATTTAATAGCTTTAAAAATTCAATGAAATTATATAAAAATGTTTTAATAATAGTAATATTCATACATTTTTTAGTGTGTATTAAAACCCACATTCAGTCTTATGAACATATATAGTTTTCAAGAAAAATGTATTGTTCTTTTTGGTACCCATTGTGATCAATAATATAACTGGTCTAATGAAATGTATAACCAATTGTAAATTATATTATGTGATTTTATAAATCTTATAAATGTACATTTTGTTATCTCGGATCTTAAGGAATGATATGCCTCATGTTTCCACCCATAAAAAAGTTAGTTCCAAGTTTTTTTTGTCCCAATTAATTGATAATACATGATTAGGAGAGAAAATTAAAGAACATGACTAGATTTCTGCATGGTATCAGGTAACATTTCCTTCACAATTTAAATTCAAGTTTTTATTTTTTTGTTTATTTAATATTTTTTGATCTTTAAAATTTCCTAAAATATGTAATGATCATGTAACATCATTTCAAAAAATAAAAGTACTATTTCCATCTTCATTATAATGGGATAAGGTTAGCCACATCAGTTTCATTTGGTATTTTTCTGCATATCAAAAATTACAGCCAACATCGATGATGATTTATTTTATTAAATGTGAATGTTGGACTCTAACAATAATAAAATGTAAACTACGATGCTTCAGTGGTCATAGGATTCAATGAACATTATTATTTTAATTGAATATAAAATTTCAATTTTTGATCTAATAATATTATACTTTTATAACATTTTGTTCTAATGATCATGGTGTTAAATATTTTTCTCATTCTTAATGACTTCCATTCCTTTATGTAACCATTAAATGGTCACGCTATCATAAAACTTTCATGGGGGAAAGGATTGAACATCCTTCTTCTATTTTAAATTCTATAAAATTTAAATTTCATCATAAATAAATTTATTTATTGTTATAAAAATAATTTAAATTTAAAATAAAATTAAACTTGTGTTTCTTATGCTTTCGTCGGGGCGTGCACATCCGCCTTTGAGGATGTGTAGCTGTTACTCCACATTCCCGCTTTCCAAAGGCGGGTAGCATTTGATTTTTATTCAGGGATGTCTGCTCCTTGATTGAAACTGAGATGATGTGATGTCGGTTCTTCCTTATGTGGATTCCTGCTCCGAACTCGTCACCTAGTCAGGGTCTCCCTTATAGATTTAATACGAGGTTCGTGAATCGCATTCACGGTGCCATATCTTCATGGACGCTGGTTAATTACACTACTTCCGTCAAGACATTCCATGGGGTCCTGACATGGTTGTATCCTTCGGTTGGAGTAGATGACAACATCAGGTATGTCAGGGCATCTCTGGGTGCATGGACATTGGGGAACCTATATTCTTCCTCATAAGAGGGCATCTCAAGGTTAGGGAACTTGAGGCATCCCACATTGAATGCGATGAATCACAATCCATAGGCATGTATCTGAGGTTTTCCTCAAATTCCCAGGTTTAACATAGGGTATTCAGCATGATTAACATCTTGCGAAGATGGTTACGCCAAAGCCATGTCATCTAAGGTTTTCCTTAGGTATCTCATGTTTATCACGAGGTAAGCTGTGAGTTTAACATTTTTCGGAGAAAAAATGAGGGTGATCAGAATGTCCCATAGAGATGGATCAGATAGGTACATCCCAAGGAGGGAACACCTAGAATATGTGTGGATCAGAACGCCCAATGAGGACGGATCTGGGGTGGTGTTCCCCAAGGAGGGGAGATGTCTAACCATAACGGCTGATCTAAACACCACTGAGGGCTGATCAGTGAGAGTGCACCCCAGAATAGTGGGCACCAAGGATTACCATTGGCTAGGATTGATCCTCATAGAGGTTTCCTATGTACCCTGTATAGAGGACAGGGATCAAAACCCACGTAGTTCGTAGGGCTGATGAATCAGGTTGTACACAGAGGATAACAACTCGAATAAATGTTGAGGCTTATGCATGGTTTGCATCTCAGGTGCTGCTAGGAGCAGCGAGGAGGTTGGATGACATGATCCCACCAAGATGTGACGGCCCAGGTAAGAATCAGGATGGATGATGGAATGTTGAATGGAGCGGAGGGTGAATGAGATGGTACCATCATAAAGATGACGGTAGTGATGGGCTTGAGCCTCGAAGAGACCTCCTACATATCCCTGTGTTAAGGAATCAAAGTCTGTGTAGTTCGGATGGTGAGAACCGATGTGAAGGGGGTCGGAGCATCCAATGGGTGGTGGTATTCAACCTCAGGGAGGCTTCCTACGTACCATGCCTTGACACGGATCAAATTCCACGTAGTTCAGAATAGATGTGTGGGGCTCACACTCAAGGCTGCCCAAGGTGGGGGGGTGAATCGATGTGAATGTTGTCGGAACGACTAGGTGGTGGGCTTGAACCTCGTGAGGCTTCCTACGTATCATGCCCTTACATGGATCAAAGTACTTGTAGTTTGGGTAGGTGCGTGTCGGAGGGCCGACATGAATAAGGACCTTGGTCCAATGGGTGTGGGGCTTTATCCTCATGGAGGCTTCCTACGTACCATGCCTTGACATGGATCAAAGACCACGTAGTTCAAGAGGTGTGTGTGTCGGTGAATTGACGTGAAGATGGACCTTGGTCCGATGGGTGTTGAGCTTGGACCGCGGGGAGGGTTCCTACGTACCATGCCTTGACATGGATCAAAGACCACATAGTTCAGATAGGTGGGGGCTTGGCACAGTGACACGGAGACGGTTGGGGCCAATGATTTGTGGGCTTGAACCTCGTGAGGCCTGCTACGTACCATGCCTTAGCATGGATAAAAGACCACATAGTTCAGGATGGAAAGGGTCTTACGCTTTGAGGCGGACCATGATAGTGGTGAAACGTTATGAATGGGTCAGAACGACCGGGTGGTGGGCTTAAACCTCATGGAGGCTTCATACATACCATGCCATGACATGGATCAAAGTCCTCGTAGTTCGCTGGAGGTGGGGGTCAGGTTCGGTGCTCACTCTAAGACCACATGAGTCATTCTCGGTGTGAGAAACAAGAGGTAGCAGAGACCTGATGATCACATCGTGAAGGATGCGTCCGTGGGAAATGAAGAGGGGATTATGCATTAGGTTGCCCATGGTGCTAGGACTTAGTCCATTATGGAGGCCCGTGTGTTTTTGTAGAATGGAAATGGTGAATGGGGCTTACCTAAAGAATCTTCACGAGTGCCGCTATGGAGCGGCAATGGTCAACGGGGCTTACGCAAGGAAGCTGGCCGGGTGCTGCAATGGAGCGGCAATAGTGAATGGGTCTTACGCGAGATAACTGGTCGGGTGCCACTATGTACCATCAATGGTGAATGTGGCTTATGCAAGGAAGCTGCCTGGGTGACACTGTGGAGCGGCAAGGGTGAATGGGGCTTACGTAAGGAAGTTTCCCGGGTGTCTTCCTCATTTCTGTCCCTGAGGGCATCCCAACCCACTAGTGGATTGAGGCCTTCACCTTTTAATTGGTGCACAAGAGGGATAATTCCAAGGGGCATTGGAATTATTCCACTATAATCATGGCATTAGGAATCTTATTCTTGGAGCATAAGTGATATCTTGTTTAGTGCAAGAGGCATCCTATGATTGGCACATATGGTGTACTACAATTTATAGTCATATCGATAGGACTGTTGGCATCTCATGCTTGGAGCATAAGGCATCTCTTATATGGTGAAAGAAGCATCCAATAATAGGAACATAAGGATTACTACAGTTAAAGTCGTTTAGATAAGACTATTGGCGTCTCATGCATGGAGCATAAGGCATCTCTTGTTGGGAGCAAGAGGCATCGTATGATTGGCACATAGGGATTACTACAGTTTAATGTCATGTAGATGGGACTGTTGGCATGTCATGCATGGAGCATGAGGCATCCCTTTCTTGGAGGAAGAGGCATCCTATGTTTAGAACATAGGGATAACTACATTTTAGAGTCATGTAGGTAGGACTATCAAGCATAAGGCACCTTGGAATGGATGGTGTTGGGTCTTACGCAAAGGTGTCCCTTTCTGGTTCAACCTGGCATAAGAGCCAAGTGATAGGGTTTGGAGGAGTTACTTGAGGTATAGTTCTACTCAAGATACTCGTGGAATTGATGATGAGAATCTCAACTCATGACATCGGTAACAAACCAAGAGGAATATGTCGACTTAGGGTGTTTCATGGCGTGCGGAGGAGTATCTCATATCAGGGTATTCCATAGGTGGAAGGTGGGTGCGCATAAGGGTGCAATGGAAAATGTCGACATCCTGGCCTGAAACGTTTGCAGTGCGACTCTCCATTTTTCAGGGGGGGTCTGTGATGGTAGCAAAGGTACTGGCCCGGAGGGCCGGGACCATAGCTCGGCACTGACCCCGAGCGGGGTTGCGGGGGAGCAGCCCCCATAGTATGGACTGACAGGTGTGAAGGTTAGAGCCTCGCAAAGGATAGGTCTTCGCAATGTATCTTCACAGAGCAAAGGGTCTTGGGAGCATGGGGTCTTGCAGAGCATGGCCTCACAGAACATCGACTCGCGGAGCAGCATCGCAGAGCATGGACTCGCGGAGCATCATCGGGGAGCATGGAATCGCGGAGCATCATCGTAGACCATGGACTCGCGGAGCATAGGCTCACGAAGCATGGACTCACGGAGCAACCTTGCGAAGGAAGATGCTCATGGAGCAGGAACTCTCGGAGCGGCAACGTAAAGGAAACTGCTCGCGGAGCATGGACTCACGGAGCAGCAACATAAAAGAAGCTACTCACAGAGCCACTTCGCAAAGGAAAGAGGAGCACCACGAACCGGGTGATCGGCCGCCCAAAGGGAGGAATAAATGTCTATCTGGAGGAGGGGGTGAGCTGGGTATTTATAGGCAAGGGGTTCCATGAAGCAAATCTCACTCGACGAGAAGACGGAGCTTGCTCCGCGGAGGTTCGTGAACGTCAAATGCGGTTGCGGAGCATCCCGCCTCCTTGCTTCGCGGCGAGTCTTCGCTATGGGTCACAAATGTTAAAGCGGTTCACTGAGCCTCCTGCCTCCATGCTTTGTGGCTGTGCTCCGTGGCGGGTTGCGAATGTCAAAGGGGTTCGCAGAGCCTCCCACCTCCTTGCATCGTGGTGGTGTTATGCGCTCATGGATGGGGCTCGGTGAATGGGTTTCGCGAATCAGTTTTCCAGCCCAAATTTAAATGTCCATAACTTCTAATCTGTATCTCTGTTTGGGCCCTACGACCGACCAAATCGAAGCTTGTGGAAAGGGCTACGATCTTGGATCATATATGGAAGCATCTGGAAAAAATTTGGGGACGCGCTTTTCGGTGCCAACAACTTGATATGATATTATAAAAACTATGAATAACATAGCGGTTTGATGATCCTATGTCAAGGATCTCACCTATTATCTCTCTAGAACTATGGGAACATCCACTCCAAGTAGTGCATGAAAAAAAGAAAAAATATAATTCTAATCCTATATTTATAGAAATGGTGTTCCTAGGGTGTTATGACAAAAAAATAAAAATATCACACTAACCAGAAATTAATTTCCCTTATATTATGAAAACTGTTTTCTTCTTTATCTCATTTTTGAGATATGTTCATATTAATTTTTGTGTTCTATGTTTATAATAAAATATACATTAAAATTTATTTCAAAATTTCCTCCATAAATGAACTTTAATTTTCTTAAAAATAATATTTAATATTTTTTGTTTCTAAACAATTGAGAGGAAAATTTAAGAGTGAAAATTTTTATAATTTTAACCAAATGAATTTTTTGAAATTTTTCCATTATAATTTTAATTTTGAAATTAAATTTTAAAAATCTATCCTAAAATCAGAACGTATAAAATGTTTAGGTTGTGTTTTTATAAAATAATTCATATATAAAAAATAAATTTTTGAATGATTTAAATATTATTACATAACTAAATCACCATATTGTTAAATATTTTTCTTCATAAAAATTTCATTTATGTAATAGTTCATAAATTTAGTTATCACATTGAAAAACATCTTTAGTAATACTATTGGATTCCACGGTTAATTTTTATATATTTTTGAAAATTAAATTATCAACCCACAGCGAAACGTCTCTTAATAGTACAAAATGATAATTTGTTTCTCTATAAAGGATAAAATTCCTTATATATTTCACAATCAATAGTATATGATGGGTTATGGATCAAAATTATACTTCCTAACCTTCCAACATATAGTAAAAATTCATTATTCCACCTTATTTATACATATATAATTTTTTCACTAAGTTCCTCTTCAATATGATTTAAAATACATATAACTAGAAAAACCTTATTCATGGGTGAAAATAATATCAACCCTCGATGATATAATAATTCGACAATTATATGGTTTTTAACCATAATCCTTCAAGTAACACTAGTTATTTTAAAATCCATTAGAATTTTTTGTTACAAAGATTTATTATTTCATAAATATAGATTAGCAACCATAATGTATCAGAAATAAAAAAACTAAATACCATCCAAACAACCATTAAAGATGTGAATTATTTGTTAGAAAATTATGAGTATGGAAAATAAGAAACAAAATATTTCATCTTCCTTAAATATAAAAAATTTAATATTTATCTATCTAACCAATATTTTTCATTATATATCTTGAACCATAGGTATCCTATCAAAACTCTCCTCAGACTGATGCCTCATTGCAAATTATTTTTATTTTCATGTTAGGCTCTAAGAGAATTTTTAAATAAAAGTATTTAAAAATATTTATTCTTAAATAATTGGTCACAAATTGAATTACATTTACCAATTTATAAATATTTATTACTCTATATTAGACCTAAAACCTACTTCAACCCTAATTTTGATAAATGAATAGTTAGTATGGATGTGAAACATGTCATTACCTACCCATAATATCTTTCTTAACAACAATGATCCATATATAGAAACTATATCTCCATTTCTACTACCGCCGTCAATAGTATTTGGGATAAATATTAAACAAATATGGATATTTATCTATAAACACATGATACATATGATTATCCCAAACATTCTAAGGATATTCATTTAAAATGATAAGGACCTATAAAAATATAATAAAAATAGATGTCGAGTGATGGCATAAAATATTCTTGCATTTCTTAATTTACAATTTCATGCATCCCCTAAAAATGATCAAGGAACTATGATCAATGTTGTTGATTATTTTCTAATTTTACTTTCAAACTATTTAAACACCAAAAGGTTCCACTATAATTTAATTTCATTATAAATATACATAAAAATGATGTTATTTTCAAAAAAAATTTAAAAACATCTATATTTTCCAGCAAATCAAACTATTTATCTCATTGTTTAAAGGATTATAACATTGAACAAACAAACCCCATTTAATTAAATCATGGCCAATAAATATGTTTTTATCAATATTATATTATCACATAGATTTATATTATTAGTTAATTTGACTTCACAAGATTCACATAACTCTATAATTTCCTACAAACTATCATCACCTCATGTTTGTAAGGAAAATTATGATTTCATAGAATCGAATATAAATCTCATTCTAAATAAAAGAATGATTTATTTTTTAACTAATATTTCATAATATTTAAATCATATAAACTAATTTTTATGATGATAAATTTCCATGATAATCATTCTTCTCTAATTATAGGCATACGTCACAAATCATATATATCCCACATATAAGGCATCATAAATATGATTATATAATTATATATAATGACTTGACATTTATAAAGACCTAGTTTTTTCCTAGAAATACATTGAAATGTTTTTATATATATTTCAAGATCTAGGCATTGAGAAAACATATGATTATAATGACCGTTGTTCCCAGAATTAATTTTATAGAAATATTTTATATATTTTATATCACAAACATACAATTTCTGAAAAAAATTGTATATCTCCTAAATGGAAGCTCATATCATAATTATGACACCAAGGTTGAGATTGGAATGCATTTTTTACCCTATGTGTTACCTAAAATGAGATGGAACAGGGTGTTCAAACATCTTATCCATTCATGGTATGTTCAGATGATTAATTTATTATTTATTTAATTCATTCATTCATCTTGACCTAAACTAAAATTTTTATTCTTAGAATCAACTGGATAATTATCCACGATTATCGACATAAAACCTAAGAGAATTACATATCCTTCCTTCCTCCTTATGTTAGAGAATAAAATTAGACGATGAAGAAACATTGGATCCGAGTAGATTAGGATGAAGTGAATGCAATGTCGTCCTTCAATCATTGGTGAGAATGTTATTCAATGAAAAATTATGATATATCATGTTTGGACTTATAAAGTTGTGTTTTACACAATTCATGAATAAAATAATTATGTATATCAACGTCTTCTATTTATCTATGCCAATTACAAACTTGGCATGCCCATGTGTGTTGGATTAATTTTTTTATTTTAATTGTTTTCTAACCCCATATTTATTATTATTTATGATTGGAAAAGGACACTTGGAAATTATATGTAAAACTTTTTAATTATTCTTTTGTAACTTTTTTAATCATGTTCATCGTCTCTTGGACCTCTCAGCCTTGGTTCCACATTTTTGGGCTGTATCGAGCCCAATCGGGCCCCTTTAATCACAACAGATTCATGAAAAAAGGACATATCAATGAAGTAGGGTTAGATATGATATTTTTTCAGTTTTGGATGATATTTTAAATAATAATATTTAGATTAATCAAAGGTGGAAGAATTTGGCAATGTATGGGTCTATCAAATAACCTACAAAGATCATCAGAGATTGATTTCCAACCACAGGAGGGTCAAAAATGACATATCCCAACAATACGTGATGGTTATGGAAATAGTAGAGGACTAAATGAAAGGATAATATCATATTTGGCATGCATGAAGTCGATTTGATAATCCTTCAAATACCTGACTACATGATATGTATAGGGATGAACACACTTTGTTTAGCCCCTTAGCTGTGATAGATAGGGTTTAAGGAAATCATAAGGATGGAATGGTGTGTACCTATCCCACATGTTGTGTACCTCATCCCCCAGTGGACAAGCCATGTGACGAGTCACATAGGAAGAAATCTTTTTGTGATTACCAAGCCAGGAACTCGATCACAAATCAAAGAACATGGACACAGCCAGATCACATTTGCACCCCGTGTGAAGCAACACGTTGTGTATCAAAGTACATGGACATGGGGTAAGTGCACAAACATGGGTTCCAGTACATGGAAACAACAACAAGGGCACAGACTGGTCCTAGGTAATTTGGAAAATCCATATAGTCTACCTGCACTGAGTGTACTCTTACATGGCTTGGGATTTGTTTGCTAGCCAGGGACATGTCCATGTGGTGGAGGAGGACCACACACCATGTGGGTACCCTCACATGACATGTACACCTTGGTTCCTTCGGATTAAATTTATAGGTTCCACATATCCTTCATTTTAACATTAATTTTTTCCCATGTGTAGCATATCCTATGTTTTTTTTTCATGGAGAATGAGATGGTTCCCTCTGTTTTGGATTTCAAGATATGATTTGGAATGTTTCACGCATGGATCTTGTTTAGGTGATGCTCGATGATGGGAGTGATCCGGCATAATCACAAAAGGCTTCCTTCTGATTGGAACCCCATATTAGATAAGGTGTGGGTCCTCAATGACTATATTTGAACCCCCTTTGGTACCAGGTCATGGGTCCTTGACTTCTGAGTGGATCCCCTATTAGATATGAAACATGTCATCTATTACTAGAGTGGAGACCCTCTATCACACGAGGTAATGGGTCATCAACCTTTAGAGTAGGACCCCCCATCAACCAAGGCATGAGTCCTCTATAACTAATTTCACGTTAATATTTCCTGTTGTATAGGGCATGAGACCTTTATTACTAAAGTGGAACCCCCTGTCACACCAGGTCATGGTTCTGTAACATTTATAGTGGTACCCCCCATCACCATGGGTGTGGGTCCTCTACCTTACCTAGTGTAACCCCCAATTGAATAGGGTACATGTCCTCATGACACTAGATTGGAACCCCCTAATGCAATATTTTGTGTGTCCTCTATGGATAATTACATAGTGGAACCCTTAGACGCACTAGGGAATATGAAATTTACTTTGATGTTATATGTAACAACCTGAGATTTTATGATAAGTATTATTTTTAATTTATTTGATATCATGTGTTTTATGATACACCAACATTATCTTGTGCTAAACGCAACACCGTATTATCTTGCAGTATACGCAACACTTTTCTTGAATTGTGTTACACACAATTTCAAGTTCGTTTGATAGTAGTCATTCTACGCAACATTGGGTGTATATGTATATATATATTCAATGTATAAATGAAATATGGTTGTATTCTATTATAAGAAACAAAAAAGGAGTCTTTCACAACACGCAACCCTGACTTGGGTTTCCTTACACGCAATCACGACCTTCCCTGATAGTTAGTGTAGTACGCAATACCGGGTATCACTAAACAACTATATATTGTTATAATATTATTATGGAATAGTTTTTATGAATAGTATTAACTAAATTTTGAATTTTATAACAATATAATTCATCTTACCCATTTTCTAGAACATTGTATGAGAACAAGATAAATTTTTCATGTAAAATAAGTATTTTTCAAAAAAATGCAGTTTTGCCGCCTTTTGATGGCGCACCGACATTAAATCTAGTTTTTGACATGTTTATAAGTTCAAATTGACAAAATAAATTTTTTCCTTGGAATCAATATATAAAAATTTAATTTGGATAAAATTTTCATATTATTCTGAAAACGTTCATATTTTGATGAATAGTAAAAACACGCTATATTTTAATTAAAAACAATTTTTTTCATTGAAATAATTTATATGGTTAGATTAACTTTTTAATTGGTTTTAAAGTTTAATTATAATATATTTTTACCATTTAATCCAATTTTGTACATTGGAATTAATTTCACTTTGAATTTGGACATAAACAAGTGTCGATCTTTTGATAGTTATTGTTTCTTAAAAACACACTATTTGTTTTGATAATGGGAATTACTTTTAAAATTAATTAATAAAACTTATATGTTTTTAATTTGAAAAAATCGATATCATTTTTTAATTCAGAATATCAAATATAGTTTAGGCTGAATATTTAGTATTTTTCTGAAAACATCAATTTTTTATGAATAGTGAAAACACTGAGTTTTTGGTTAAAACAGACTTTTTATTTAAATAATAATTTATTTGATTTAAATTTATTTTAGGTAAAAATAGATACATAATACTTATATACGTTGAATGAAATTCATTGGAGTCATTTTATAATAATTTTAGATTAAAAAAATTGTATTGAACTTTTCACCGTCTTTTACACACCTCTTAGGAGCTTTTGCAATTGTTCATAAAACATAATTTTACCACTTTTGTGAGATGAATTTTTAAATCCAAGAGACATGGTTAATATCAAGGAGTAAAATTTGGTTCAATTAGATAAAAATAATTTTTTATGAATAGTATCTTTTTTACTTTTATTGACCACGGTTAAAAGTAAATAGGGTAATTCAAGGTTAAAAGAACATCATAATAATTCAAAATTACCTTCACACTTGTCCAAAACTTATTGGATGAGTAATTTCCGACCTTGGGCATCCTTGGGTAGATTTTAGGACCCCATATAGCCACTCATGATAGGCAATGAAACATTAGATTAATTAATTTAATGTAAAGACAAAATTGACATTAACAAAAATCTTTTAGTAATTAATTTTTATATGGTGTTATATAAGTCCTATTTTCGACTATAAATATTAATTGGAATTATAAAAAGATTTCCTACATCATGGTACTTGTTTTATAATTTTTATACATAACATAAATTAAATTATTTATGAAACAATAATGATGCAGTATTTACCTCATTAATAAATGATTTAAATAAATAAGATTATAATGACTACAATATTATCCAAAACATGTCCAATTATGATTGGATGATTTTATTTAGACCATGAGTCATCTTATCATCATAGTTAATGATTTTTGGACCTTTTTAAACCGAATATAAGTTTATAATAAAATAATATTTTCACACATTCCAAAAGAGTCCCTCCTCTCCCTTATAAAAGGAGACCACTTCTATGCAATTCCTCACACCTCTCAAGCCTTTTGGATCATCAAAACTCTACCCAATTAAGCTCCCTACATACCTAGACTCCCCCTATAAGCCTTAACTTAGGAATAAGACACTCCAAGAACTCTTTTTGGTTCAAACCAAAGGAATTTACCCAAATTAAAGGTAACAGTTTCTCTTAAATTGTTTTCTTTTATTCTACATCTGCAACCTCGAAACTCCTTTTAATACTTTCTTTTGTAACAAAAACAGTAACCAAAATATACTAGGATGTTTTTATGAGAAGTATTCGAACTACACTTACACACACCTCCATCTAATGGATGAAGAACATAATGCTTCTGTGGATGGAAAACTAACGCCTCACGAAACGATGATTGTTCGATTTTCTCCTACCGCCTCTAATGGTGGCCATTATGATGGAAATGTATTTATATATGATATATATTATGTTTATTATTTACTTATTCTTATTTACTTCCCAATTATTTCAAGTATTTATGGTTTTCATAGTGGTTAAATACAATAATCTCATTTAAAGAAGTGTGGACTACTGCCCCCTCAAAGTGATGTGATTCGTTTATACCTTATGTGGGATGTATAAAAGATGTGGTTAATGATATTATATATGATATTATACTGTAATTATGATATATCTATGTATCATTATGTTTTAGTTCCATTAAAATAATAAATAGAAATGAATGTAGTGTTCATACGTACGTACAGCTTACCTTCTCCAAGAACGGTGTATTTCATTTCTTACCTCCATATGTTAAGTACTATTATAAATACATGTATATTATGGATATAAAATGAATATATATGATATATAAATCATTATTTACATTAAGTAAGTAATTAAATAATGATATAAGTAATAATAACATCAAGAACAACAAGTCCAAACACGTACCATAAATAATATGATTTTACCCAAAACATTGCTTTAAAATGGGATTTACAAAAGAACGGGTAATATAAAGTCATAAGTGAACCATATATGATATCATAACAATGAATATGATTCTTTAATAATCCAATGACATTATTGAAATCATTATATAGGAGGTTTGGATACGTACGAAGAATATCAGACCTAAGGTAAGGGATAACTATTCCAATCGCGTTCTTATCCGATATTGTTTATTCGTAAGTATTTACTGGGGTTATTGTTATCATCCATGTCCATGTTTTCTAAAATGGTTTCATTTATATTTAAAGTTTTTTAAAACATTTTTTACTTTTAATGTAACACCCCGAGCTTCCACGATATGCTTCTCATTCAATAATTCAATAGCTTGCATTGTACACAACATTGAGTTCTAACACACCGCAACCAATCAAAGTAGCCGTTATGAATAGTAATACCCACTTTTTGAAATTATATAAATTTTATATTTCAAAATGGACTTCATTTTTGTATTTGGAATATTGATATTATCCTAAGTTTAATTTTTTGTAATTTTATGAGAACATCCATTTTTTATGAATAGTAAAAAATACTTAAAAACAACTTTTTAAATCAAAATAATTTATAGTGATAAATTATACTATTGAGTGGTTTTAAAGTATAATTAGAATATATTTTTACCATTTTATCCAATTGTGGTCATTAGAATTAATTTCACTTTGAAATTTGACATAAACAATCGTCAATATTTTGATATATATTGTTTCTTAAAAACACGCTATTTGTTGTGACAGCAGGAATTAATTAAGACATTAATTAATGCAACTTATATGTTTGGAATTTTGTAAAATTGACATCATTTTTGAATTCAGAATATCAATCATAGATTAGGGTGAAATGTTGGCATTGTTCTGAAAAACTTCAATTTTTGATGAATAATGAATATAGCATCCCACCTTTTTATCACATAAACTTTCATTACATTTTACAAAACCAAGGATCTTTAAGGTTTAGTGTCATGGAAATCAGGAACTTAAAACATGAAAACAATATAAAATATTCTTCTTAATCAATTTAAAGGCTTCTCCTCATGTTCATACTAGGTTCATTACTGGATCACATAACCTGGGGACATACATCAAAAGAAAGGGTGAGAAGAAGGCCCAATAAAGGAAACAAGAGAAACATTTTACATGTGAACTTGAGATACTTCAATAAGGTCATGAAAATAACTTTAAGGCATGAGAATGAAATCATGAGGCATATCAGAATAAAAATAACATTTTTCATAACTTGAAGATGTGGCTGCAACATTTAATATAGACAATCATGAACATATCACCAAGGTCCATCCCCAAAGTGTAATTTGAAAATTACCAAGGTTATTCACCAAGATATCGTGAAAATTGTAATCTCTAGTGGTTACATCATTACCCAATGCATTGGAGTGATATCAGGGCGCACCCTTAAATTTGACTTTATTATCATGTGATCCACATATATCATCATCAAACATTTCATAAATAACCCATATAGCATAAAATAAATGGGTTTCATTTCATAATCATAACGTTTTAAAAACTGATTTAAAGACATGATCTTTACGTCACTTTAGACCCACAGAAGGGGAGAGCGGGTTTCATGTATGTAAATCTCAGAATTTAAAATAGAAAATTTTGTTATATATGTGAATACCCCTATAGAAATAAGAGCTTTGAGTATTCACTTTATAACATAAAATAATTTTGAGAAAAGAGAGAGGCATTTTGAGATGAAAATTCTGCAGCATAACGGCTATGTTACAAGGTTTTTAGAAAACATTGAAAAGAGAGGGGGCATGGGTCAAACATTCATAAATGACCCATAAAACAGTAGAGGGACAGAATATAAGGGATTTATGAACATGGTAATGAAATTTGAAAATATACCATATGAAATGAAGAACATGAAAGGAAGAAAAAAATAAGATTTCTCTTACGAAAATTCGGCAGCCTAACGGCGTTACATAAACTTCAACCAAAAATGAAATGATGAGATAAAATAGGGTCTCTCATCATATGAACATAAAAGATCAGTATGATAGATATAGATATCATACCCCAACATAATAAAAATGAACTTTCAAGACCTGACATGGAATTAGAACTTTTAAAATGGAGAAAGGTGCAAGGACCACTTAAAAATTCGGCAGCCTAACGGCGCCACTTAAAACATCAAAATACTGAATTGAAGAGATAAAATGGGCTCTCTAATAATATGATAATAAAATATCAGTATGATAAATTTAGAGATAATAACCCAACATAACAAAAAGGAACTTGAAATAATTGACATGAAAGTAGAACTTCAAAATGAGAATGGTGAAGAACCACTTAAAAATTCGGCAGCCTAATGGCGCCACTTAAAACATCAAAATACTGAATTGAAGAGATAAAATTGGGTCTCTCATCATATGGTCATAAAATATCAGAATGATAGATATAGAGATCATACCCCAACATAAAAAAAGGAACTTGAAAGAATTGACATGAAAATAGATCTTGAAAAATGAGAAGGGAGAAAGAATCCGTTACAAAAATTTCGGCAGCCTAACGGCTCCACTTAAAACTTCATAAAAAGAAATAATGAGAGTAAGAGGGGATCTCTCATTATGTGAACATGAAAAGGGCAGTAAGAAGAGTATAAAATAACACCCTTTAACATAAGAACATGGAGCATAAAAGAAATTACATAAAAGATATTTCTTGAAAAGAAAGAGAGAGATTGGATCCCTTACCTTAAAATGTAACTCTTAAAACTCAAAGGTTTTAGACCTTGAGGGCTTGATGGCACCTTGGGAGGACTCCTTGGGAGGTAATGAGAACAGAACATCTTTGGGGGAGAGTGGGGAGTCGAAATGGATGAGAGGATGGCTTGGTATTTATAGGGAAAGTGAGGGGACAAGGCATTAATGGCCAAGGGACACCTCAAAAGTGGTTTTATCAAAACCATGTGCTCTCCCAAGATATTTCCCATGCATTTAGGCCACATGGGTCCCACCATACAATAATTAATCAGCTTTTGTCGACCATCCATTAAAATATCTCATGATATCATCATGACACAGTTATGATGTCATTAAACATACTGAAACCCTAAAACTGTATTTTTATTGTTCACTGAAAATTCAACTTTCTCAGAAAGTTCCCAAAATTTCACCTTAATAAAATATCAGTGCTCTGATTTCAAAAATTAACTCCATTTTATAAAAATAATTTTCTAAATATTTTTAATTTACTTTTTAAATAAATACACTATTCACCGAAAATTCATTTTTTTAGAAAAAACCCCAAAAATTACCATAACAAAATATCACTGCTCTGAGTTCAAAAATGAAATCCATTTTATAAAAATAATTTTTTAAATATTTTTAATTTAATTTTTAATTAAAAAACACTATTAACTCGAAAAAACTAATCCTTGAATAATAATTTATGAAGCTGTTGTTTAACTATTTTATTGAATCACATTACTTAATCAAGGTGCCTAGATTATATTAATACTTTCTTTAAGTGAGATTACTAATCCATTTGGACACATTACTAATCCTAATCATAAAATCACTATTCATAATTTACTATTCATCAAAAATCAAGTTGATCTTATTAGACTCTAAATTTCGTACTGAACATAATTGTAGAAGAACATTTTTTGAAAATCATTACACATTTTTAATTATTTAAGGTTTACATAAACATTTTTAAAATATCATTTTTCTAAAATTCATAAAAAATATGCATACTATATTTATCCGGTCATTTAAAAATTCATAAACATAATCATAAGAAGAAATCCCAATTTTTATTTAAAACAAAGGATTACACAAGGCAGTTACAGTCTCCTTACATAGCCCCTTATCACACACGCATAGGACCTAAGTGTAAGGTGTGCTAAGGTGAGAGAATCTGAGGGAGGCTCGACCAACATCGCACGAGTAGTAATTTCTATTAGTTTGAACTTCTCGCAAAGGAGATTCCGTTCTAGCTTCACACGATGAAGTTCGTCTTGGGTTTGGTCCAGAGCAAAGCCCAGTGGTGCTACCTCCTTCCCAAGTTCTGTTAGATGGGCTTCGATCGGTCCAAGACTACTGGGTGAGGCCATCGAATCTTCTTTCTATAATAATTAACCAAGATTACTTGTATTTAGAGACAATAATCAAAACGTTTAGTTTCCAGCGGTAATATTGACCAAATGGTCATATAACCGTCTAAACCTAACGGTCTCATTTTAATTATACTCATGTTATCAAATGATACATTTTTGTTGAGTATAAAATAAAATAACACATAAAATTTAGGAAACAAGATTTATTCAAAATTTTGGGTCGTTATAATTTTCCCCCCTTAAGAAATTGCGTCCTCGCAATTTTTTTTTAAAATTGGGTTTTGAAATTCCATTGAAAGTCCCACATCGAAAAAGGAGTCAGTAAAACTATTACTTTAAAAGAAGGAAATGGAAGTACAAAGGTCACCCGAGTTAACCCACAATAGGATTCCATGTAAGAAAACATGGACGTGGAGGAGAAAACAAAGGGTCAAGTTCTAAGGGAGAGTGATAGAAAACATGATTAAGAGAAAGTTAACAATAAGAAAATCCTAAACTTAGGATGTGTGTAAACGGTCGTTGATTACCTAGTAGGAAACGTAAACCAACAACGTTTTTTTTACGTTCCTTTTCATAATTTTGAGGAAATCATTACTACATAGAACAAAAACATAAGAAAATATACCTACCTTCTTGTAGATTTTCATCCTTTATTAAGTTTCTACCAAAACTAATCTTTTCCCCAAATGATGAGAATTCAAAAACACTTGGTCTCATCAAAAGAACAAGAATCATATTCTAGAGAATCACATAATCCACAAAATATTAACTATCTATTTCTTCTATCTTTAAACATTATCCCAAAAACAGAAAGGGTAAGGTAAAACAACTCTTCAAAAAAAATCCCATATTAAGGGAGACTACTTTTAAATCTTCAGAGTTCCATGGAACTACCCAAAGTTCATCATAGACCATTCCATAAATAATGGTCCTTAAAATTATTCAAAATAAAGCAAACTAAGATTGAAACCCAAATACAAGAAGGATTTGATAACACAGTCTTCCAAAATAAACTTCATTGTTTATCTCCAAAACACATCAACAACTCCTAACATCTTATAACAAAAGTAGCTAACCTAATCATATTTTACCCAATATAGGTTAATCATTCCCATAAGTAACCTAAATTATTATAAGTCCACCTTAAATTCATAGATTCTTTAAAATATAAGTCAACCTTACTCCTCAATGAAAATACTGTAGTAATCTATTTACCTCGATCATATAGGGTCCCCAAAATAGTGAACATCTTCCAAAATAATAATCAATTTTTAATCCCCTAATCATCTCTGTCATATTAATACGACAATCATTGCATTTCCTATCACATTGGTCTTTGGGAAATGTTCTTCCATTTCCCCCCATTAACTAAGAAAAGAAACTATAATTAGGGGCTTAAATACTTAGCTAATAATCATGAAAAGGAAACTTTTAGCATAAAAGGATAAACATGTAGAATAAAAGTATATCCTAACTTGTGATCCCCTAGGTTTTAATCTAGGTTATCCATGATCATATATTCTTATGCGAATCTTTATTTTGGTTTATCCTTGTTCCTTTAATAATGGTTCATACTAAGCTTATGAATTTACCAAATCATATCCCCCAGGAGTGTCGTAACCAAGAGTACAGCAAGGCCCATTTTCGTGTACCAATTCCCGTTCGAGTCTAGTTCAAAGCGGTGTTTTCAGGTTTTACCCCTATGTACATCTGTGGCAGAGCCACCTCTACCTGTTCGTATCCAGATAGGGATGTATTTTCTTGGAAACCCCTTACTCAATACTCACCAAAATACCTGGAAGATTTCCTATATTTAAACTTTTCTATAAGGTTCTTCCTAGAGTTTTCATATCCTAATTTCCACAAATAACTAAACCATCTTTTGATACCAACTATAGCATCCCGCCTTTTTATCACATAAACTTTCATTACATTTTATAAAACTGAGGATCTTTAAGGTTTAGTGTCTTGGAAATCAGGAACTTAAAACACGAAAACAACATAAAATATTCTTCTTAAACACTTGAAAGGCTTCTCCTCATGTTCATCCTAGGTTCATTACTGGATCACATAACCTGGGGACATACATCAAAAGAAAGGGTGAGAAGAAGGCCCAGTAAGGGAAACAAGAGAAACATTTTACATGTGAACTTGAGATACTTCAATAAGGTCATGAAAAGAACTTTAAGGCATGAGAATGAAATCATGAGGCATATCATAATAAAAATAACATTTTTAATAACTTGAAGATGTGGCTGCAACATTTAATATAGACAATATTGAACATATCACCAAGGTCCATCCCCAAGGTGTCATTTGTAAATTACCAAGGTTATTCACCAAGATATCGTGAAAATTGTAATCTCTAGTGGTTACATCATTACCCAATGCATTGGAGCGCTATCAGGGTGCACCCTAAAATTTGACTTTATTATCATGTGAGCCACATATATCATCATCAAAAATTTCATAAATAACCCATATAGAATAAAATAAATGGGTTTCATTTCATAATCATAACGTTTTAAAAACTGCTTTAAAGACATGATCTTTACGTCACTTTAAACCCACGGAAGGGGAGAGCGGGTTTCAAGTATGTAAATCTCAGAATTTAAAATAGAAAATTTTGGTATATATGTGAATACCCCTGTAGGAATAAGATCTTTGAGAATACACTTTATAACATAAAATAATTTTGAGAAAAGTGAGACGCATTTTGAGACGAAAATTCTGCAGCATAACGGCTATGTTACAAGGTTTATAGAAAACATTGAAAAGAGAGGGGACATGGGTCAAACATTCATAAATGACCCATAAAACAGTAGAGGGATTGAATATAAGGGATTTAAGAACATGGTAATGAAATTTTAAAATATACCATATGAAATGAAGAACATGAAAGGAAGACAAAATTAAGATTTCTCTTATGAAAATTCAGCAGCCTAACGGCGTTACATAAACTTCAACCAAAAATTAATTGATGAGATCAAATAGGATCTCTCATAATATGAACATAAAATATCAGTATGATATATGTAGAGATCATACCCCAACATAATAAAAATTAACTTGCAAGACTTGACATGGAATTAGAACTTTGAAAAGGGAGAAAGGTGCAAGGACCACTTAAAAATTTGGCAGCCAAACAGCGCCACTTAAAACATCAAAATACTGAATTGAAGAGATCAAATGGGGTATCTAATCATATTATAATAAAATATAAGTATGATAAATTTAGATATCATACCCCAACATAACAAAAAGGAACATGAAATAATTGACATGAAAGTAGAACTTCAAAACGAGAAGGGTGAAGAACCACTTAAAAATTCGGTAGCCTAACGGCGCCACTTAAAACTTCAAAATACTAAATTGAAGAGATAAAATGGGGTCTCTCATCATATTGTCATAAAATATCAGTATGATAGATATATAGATCATACCCCAACATAACAAAAAGGAACTTGAAAGAATTGACATGAAAATAGATCTTGAAAAATGAGAAGGGAGAAAGAATCTGTTACAAAAATTTCGGCAGCCTAACGGCTCCACTTAAAACTTCATAAAACTAAATAATGAGAGTAAGAGGGGATATCTCATTATGTGAACATGAAAAGGGAAGTAAGAGGCGTATAAAAGCACCCCCTTTAACATAAGAACAAGGAGCATAAAAGAAATTACATAAAAGAGATTTCTTGAAAAGAAAGAGAGAGATCAGATCCCTTACCTTAAAACGTAACTCTTAAAACTCAATGGTTGGGACCTTGACGGCTTGAGGGCACCTTGGGAGTACTCCTTGGGAGGTAATGAGGCCCGAACTTTGTTGGGGGAGAGTGGGTAGTCTAAATGGATGAGACTATGGCTTGGTATTTATAGGGAAAGTGAGGGGACAAGGCATTAATGGCCAAGGGACACCTCAAAAGTGGTTTTCTCAAAACCATGTGCTCTCCCAAGATATTTCCCTTGAAGTTAGGCAACATGGGCCCCCCATACAATAAAGCATCACCTTTTTTCGACCATCACTTAAAATATCTCATGATATCATCATGACACAGTTATTATATCATTAAACATACCGAAACCCTAAAACTGTATTTTTACTAATCACTGAAAATTCAACTTTCTCAGAAAGATCCCAAAATTTCACCTTAATCGAATATCAATGCTCTGATTTCAAAAATGATCTCAATTTTAAAAATATAATTTTCTAAATATTTTTAATTTACTTTTTAAATAAATACACTATTCACCGAAAATTCATTTTTTCAGAAAAAACCCCAAAAATTACCATAAAAAAATATCGCTGCTCTGAGTTCAAAAATGAAATCCATTTTATAAAAATAATTTTTTAAATATTTTTATTTTAATTTTTAATTAAAAAACACTATTCACTCGAAAAAACTAATACTTGAATAATAATTTATGAAACCTTTATTTAACCATTTTATTGAATCACTTTACTTAATCAAGGTGTCTAGATTATATTAATACTTTATTTAAGTGAGATTACTAATCCATTTGGACACATTACTAATCCTAATCATAAAATCACTATTCATAATTTACTATTAATCAAAAATCAAGTTGATCTTATTAGACTCTAAATTTCGTACTGAACATAATTGTAGAAAACAATTTTTTGAAAATCATTACACATTTTTAATTATTTAAGGTTTACATAAACATTTTTAAAATATCATTTTTCTATAATTCATAAAAAATATGCATACTATATTTATCCGGTCATTTAAAAATTAATAAACATCATCATAAGAAGAAATCCCAATTTTTATTTAAAAAGAAGGATTACACAAGGCAGTTACAGTCTCCTTACATAGCACCTTATCACACAAGCATAGGACCTAAGTGTAAGGTGTGCTAAGGTGAGAGAATCTGAGGGAGTCTCGGCCAACATCGCACGAGTAGTAATTTCTATTAGTTTGAACTTCTCGCAAAGGCGATTCCGTTCTAGCTTCACACGATGAATTTAGGCTTGGGTTTGGTCCAGAGCAAAGCCCAGTGGTGTTACCTCCTTACCAAGTTCTATTAGATGTGCTTCAATCGGTCCAAGACTACTGGGTGAGGCCATCGAATCTTCTTTCTATAATAATTAACCAAGATTACTTGTATTTAGAGACAATAATCAAAACGTTTAGTTTCCAGCGGTCATATTGACCAATGGTCATATAACCATCTAAACCCAATGGTCTCATTTTAATTATACTCATGTTATCAAATGAAACATTTTTGTTGAGTATAAAATAAAATAACACATAAAATTTAGGAAACAAGATTTATTCAAAATTTTGGGTCGTTACAGTGAAACCACTAAGTGGTATTTAAAAAACTGTTTTTTTGTTTAAATGAAACATTACCACTTCTGTGATTTGATTTTCAAAAATCCGACATACATGGTTTTCATTAGGAAGTAAAATGTTGTTCAATGGGATTAAAATAATTTTTTGGTGAATAGTAACTTTGAAGTTTAATTAATCGCAATTAAAGGTAATTAATGAAATTTAAGGTAAAAATGAAATTATAAAAATATGAAAATTCCTTTAAACTTATCCTACCCCTGTTGGATAAATCATGGCCGACAAAAAAAATTCATTGGTCAACTTGGGGACCCCATAGAGCCACTTTGGTAGGAAGATGACATTAAAAACTTTTTATTTAATGTTAAAATAAAAATGTCACAAACAAGAGTTGTTTTACTAAAACAATTTTTAAATGGGGTTATACAAGTCATATTTTTGACTATAAATATTTATTAGAAAGATAAAAATATTTCCTACATAATGATATATTTTTTATAATTTTTAGACATTAAATAAATTAAATTATTTATGACACCATGATGATGCAGCGATTACCTCATTAATTAACGATTTAAATAAAACGAAACGATAATGTAGAATCTAAGACATAAGCTTGTAAAAACCTATTTTATGATTAGATTTAGAACCCTTATCACCTTATCCTAGAAATATATAAGTTTGGGACCTTTAGAATCCGAAAAATCATTTCATAATAAAGTAACATTTCAATCTTTCCAAGAGTGCCCCTTCTCTCCTCTTATAAAATCCCCCCACCACTACCACCCTAATGACACCTTAAAAGCCTTTTGGCTCGGCCAAACTCTTCCAAAATACTCTCTCGACTTTCCCCAAATACTCTTAGAAGCCTCACATTGGTCAGAAGTCTTACCAATGAATCCTTTGGCTCAAATCAAAAAGAGTTACCCGATTTTAAGGTAATGTCTTCTCTAATGTTGTTTTGTTTATTTTTCTTCTACAACCCCTTAAACTCTTTTTATTCCTTTATTTTGTAACAAAACCAGTATATAAAATATACTAGAATGTTTTTATGATAATTATTTGGTTTACACTTACACACACCATCGTCTAATGGTTAAAGAAGATACTGTTTTTGTGGGTGGCGAAATACTGCCTCACGAAACGATGATTGTTCAATATTCTTTTAACACCTCTAATGGTGGCCATTTTGATGACACTATTTTTATATATGATATATATATATTATGTTTATGTTTTCCTTATGCTTATATATTTCTCATTTATGGAATACTTTATGATTTCCATTATTGGTAAATGCGATAATTTCATTTTAGGAAGTGCGGACTACCGCCCCCTCAAAGTGATTTGAATCGTTAATGCCATATGTGGGATGTATAAAGGATGGAGTAAATGGTATTATAAATTATATTATACTGTAATTATATTATACCTTTATATAATTATAACTTCATTCCATTAAATACGAAATATAAATGAAAGTAGCATTCATGCGTATGTACGGCTTACCGTCTCCATGAATGGTGCATTTCATTTCTTAACTCTAAATGTTATGTAATATTATAAATGAATTTATATACTGGCTATATATGAATTATATGATATATACATAATGAATATAATTATGGATATAATGGATATTTTACCACAAGAAAAAAGTGTAATTATAAGAAGTTTATTTTTGACTCAAGTACCTAAGATCGACAAAAAGACTCTTATATACTTAAATAATTACATAATGTTCATTATATGGTAATAAGTGATATAAAAGGAATAATGAACTTGAAAAAGGTTCTTAATAAGGTATATATTAACTCTAGTTTATTATTCAGGAGATCAAAGAACGGTCGAGTGAATTCGGACACGAGGTAAGGGAACTTCTTAACCCTATTTTCGTTCTTTGGGTTAATCTCCTACTTTCAAATTATGTCATGATATTATTATGTCCTATCTTGTATTCGTACTTTATTTATGTGTACATATAGTGAATACACATAATAGATCTATTTTATTTAAAAAATATCTTTTAAATGGAACTTCTTAACCCAATTTTCGTTCTTTGGGTTAATCTCCTACTTTCAAATTATGTCATGATATTATTATTTCCTATATTTTATTTGTAATTTATTTATGTGTACATATAGTGAATACACATAATAGATCTATTTTATTTAAAAATGATCTTTTTAAGGGAACTTCTTAACCCAATTTCTATTCTTTGGGTTAATCTCTTACTTTCAAATTATGATATGATATTATTATTCCCTATCTTGTATTTTTATTTTATTTATGTGTACTTATTGTGAATACACATAATAGAACTATTTTATTTATAAAATGATCTTTTTAAGGGACTTCATCTCAATCTCCTTTTATTGAGGTGTATTTTCTTTTATACATAATTTACTTTTATACGGTGTATAAACCCCTTTGACTTTTACATTTATTCAAAAGGTTTTCTTTTATAATTATGTGATTTTTAAATGATTTCAAAAAAAGAGATATTTCTCTCAAATATATGAAAATACAGTGCAAATGTATACGTATTTAATGCAAGATTAAAAATGTTTTCAGAAATCCCGACTCTCGAGTGTGGTAGACAGGAAGGGATTGGGCGTGGACCCATCATGGCCTGTAATTAGTCGACCAGTCTCAGAATCAGTTATTTTGTTTTCAAAAGCTTGCATAATGTTTTCAGAAAAACAACAGATTATATTTGAGCAATTTTAAACATAAGTATCTTCTAAAAAAATTGCATCGGTAGGTCTCATTAGACAAACTAGTGTCTTGGCATGAGGCCTTATTTGTGGTCTTGGCATGAGGCCTTGGATACGTGGTTATGATAGTCTGGCATTATGCAATCCATTATTATGAATGTGGTTATTGATATTACATGTGATTATTCGACCAGTAGAATATCCATGTGAGTAAGTAAATGGAATTATTTAATTTTATTTTTTCCATATTATTCTGAAGTTAAAGTTTAAAAAGGCTTTTGTTTTATTTATACATTTCCTTAAATATTAATGTTTATTTACGAAAGATTCCGCAATATTATTATCCTTACTGAGCATCTGAGATCACCCATTTCTCTATTTTTATATTTTCCAGGATGTAAAGAATTATTTTATGAATGACCTGCAGGGATAGTCAGAAGAGGATATGAGTGCGGACTATGGAGACTTTGTTATTGTAGTTTTTCACTTTATGATGTTATGTAACATTTATGAATGTATCTAGCGTTTCCAAGGCTACTAAACTAATCAGTCTTTCGAGACTTGATCTTTTGTGATCGTGCCAATGTTACGCAATAATGCACCGACTCTGGGTAATTGGGGTCGGGGAGTTACAGTTGGTATCAAAGGTAGTTTAGTACTAACCTTGGAAGATAGATTTAGATAAACTCTGATTAGAGAACATATCCCAAAGATAGACTTTGAGGATTAGTATAGAATAACTTCCTAGAATTTTGGTATTATAGTGATTTAGTGAGTTTTCCGAGCAATACATCCCTGTCTGGATACGATCAGGTAGAGGCGGCTCTGGCACAGATGTACCTAGGGGTAAAACCTGAAAACACCGCTTTGAGCTAGACTCAAATGGGAACTGGTGCACGACAACGGACCTTGCTGCACTCTTGGTTACGACACTCACGGGGTATATGCTTAGGATAATTCTCATTTTCTTTAAAAACCACTATGAAGGGTTATGAGTATATACTTCCTCAAAGAAAACATTTTTATGGATTATATACATAAATAGTTCAATTTATGTTAAGTATTTTACAAGTATGGAATTATGTATTTTGATTCATAATCTAATCTAGTTTATTCCATTGTTTAGAAATGGCACCTATTGGAAGGAATGGAATCTATATCAATGCACACACTCCGTTTAGGGATTTCCCTCCTGCTCAAGATAATTATTGTGGAGCTGCAGATACAACTGGTGCTAATTGGAGGATCAATGTTAGACCACTTCATGGGGTAACAACCACCAACATTTAATGGGGGTACAAATCCATTAGTAGCTGAGAAATGGATAAACTCTTTAGAACAAATATTCCACGCCTTAGGGAGTAACGAAAGGGAGAAGGTTATCATGGGAGTTTACCGCCTCACTGGAGATGCTGATACATGGTGGTCATTGATTCAAAATACAAAGGAAGATGAAGAAGTATCAAGTATGGAATGGAGAGAGTTCAAAGATCTTTTCTTAGAAAAATACTTTCGGCATGACCATCGAGCAGATATGGAAAGGCAATTTCTGAGTCTGAGGCAGAAGGAGGATGAAAATGTCGCAAAGTATGAGGCTCACTTTACAAGGTTAGCGAGGCATGCTACAGATTATATAAGTAACTCAAGAAGTAAGATCGATCGTTTCTTTGATGGGTTAAAACTGTTTCTCCGTCGAGCACTAGTATCACAATCCTTCTCATCGTACGAAGATATTGTCTCATGTGCTATCAAGAAATAAAAGGAATTCTCTATGTCTTATGACAACAAAGTAAAGCAAGAGGAGAAGAGAATGGTGGAACAAGAGATAGATAAAGGGAAAAAGGGAAAGAAGGATTTTCAATTATGAGATAATTGTGGGAAGAATCACCCTGTTACTTTCCTAAAAGGAATGTGAGTTTTTTATAAATGTGGAGAAAAAGGTCACCGGGCGCGTGATTGCAAGGGAAAGAAAGAGGCTATCAATGTTGAATGCTACAATTATAGGGAAATGGGGAATTATGCAAATGAATGTCCTAAGCGTCCGGGAAACTTACCTAAGAATAGGCCAAGGGATCAAGGACAATCTTATGATGTTACTACAGTTGAAGTGGAATAATTAATGTATTGGTGCTTTTGGACTCAAGGATCATATTCTGGTTATAAGAATAATGTGATATAAATAAGGATTGTACTATAGTACTTGTTGTTTCAGTAAGGTTTTAATATGATGAAGGTAATAATATTTTTAGTATGTGACAAAAAGAGAAACTTTAATTTTTTTGGGGAATCTGATGTTACAATTGATTTTGGAATTTAGAGACCTTTTAGAGAAAGTCTGGACAGAGGTATTTTGGATAACTAGAACGGTAGGAATGAATTAAGTTGAACTTTGAATAGTATTTTTTAAGGTTAAAACATTTCTGAAGATTATTTTATGAATATTATAATATTATAGTTTTAGGAAAAGGACAACCTGCAGGGTGGGGCATAACCCGTCACGTCGGAAAAAGCTACAGGAATCGAACCCATAACAATAGTGAGACATGCCTTTATTACCTACCACTAGCCTACAGGAAGTCCCTGGTTATTACAAAATAGTTTTCCTAATCTAAATAGTATGTGGTAATATTTAGAACCTTATACAATTGGTATAAATAGAATATTTTTGAGTTCTGTTACCATTTGAAGTGAAAGATGGGTTTGTGGTAAACATTTATTAAAGAATGAATATCTACAAGACATGTAAGTATATTTCCTTACATTCTTAGTAAATCTCTTAAATAAATTCCTCAACTTTATGAAAGGTAACATAAAACAAAAACATTTCCAGTTAACTTTTCCAACTGGGGATTCAATGATCATTTAACCAATCACAAGTTTGTGATTTTCTTATTGTTAACTTTCTTCTAATCCTGTTTTCTACAACTCTCCATCAGACCTTGCTGGTTTGTTTTTCTTCCATATCCATATTTTCATATAATCCTAGTATGGGCTATCTCGGGTGACCTTTTTACTTCTCTTTCTTTCTTTTAATGTTATGTTTTTACTAACCTTATTTCCGATGTGGGTTTTCCACAAAAGTATTTTCTATTTTAAACCTTTTATTTTCAAAGAAAAATTTCAAATTGCGAGGACGCAATTTATTGAAGAAGGGGAGAATGTAACACCCCGAGCTTCCATGATATGCTTCCCATTCAATAATGCAATAGCATGCATTGTACGCAACTTTGAGTTCTAACACACCGCAACCAATCAAAGTAGCCGTTGTGAATAGTAATACCAACTTTTTGAAATTATATAAATTTTATATTTTAAAATGGACTTCATTTTTTTATTTGGAATATCAAAATTATCCTAAGTTTAATTTTTTTTAATTTTCTGAGAACATCCATTTTTTATGAATAGTGAAAAATACTTAAAAACAAATTTTTAAATGAAAATAATTTATAGTGATAATTTATAATTTTGAGTGGTTTTAAAGTATAATTAGAATATATTTTTACCATTTTATCCAATGGTGGTCATTAGAATTAATTTCACTTTGAAATTGGATATAAACAATTGTCAATCTTTTGATATATATTGTTTCTTAAAAACACGCTATTTGTTGTGACAGCGGGAATTAATTATGAAATTAATTAATGCAACTTATATGTTTGTAATTTTTTAAAATAGACATCATTTTTTAATTCGGAATTTCAATTATATCTTAGGGTGAAATTTTGGCATTGTTTTGAAAAACTTCAATTTTTGATGAATAGTAAAAGCACTAAGTGGTAGTTAAAAAACTAATTTTTCGTTTAAATGAAACCTTAACACTTCTATGATTTGATTTTAAAAAATATGACATACATGGTTGTCATTAGGAATTAAAATGTGGTTCAATGGGATTAAAATAATTTTTTGGTGAATAGTATCTTTTATGTTTAATTAATCGCGATTAAAGGTAATTAATGAAATTTAAGGTAAAAATGATATTATAAAAATATGAAAATACCTTTACACTTGTCCTACCCCTATTGGATGAATAATGGCCGACCAAGAAAATCCATGGGTCAACTTGGGGACCCCATAGAGCCACTATGGTAGGAAAATTACATTAAAATCTTTTTATTTTATATTAAAATAAAAATGTCACAAACAATATTTTTTTAACTAAAACAATTTTTAAAAGGGGTTATACAAGTCATATTTTTTACTATAAATATTCATTAGAAATCTAAAACTATTTCCTACATCATGATTTTTGTTTTATAATTTTTAGAAATTAAATAAAGTAAATTATTTATGACACCATGATGATGCAATGATTACCTCATTAATTAACGATTTAAATAAAATGAAAAGATAATGTAACATCTAAGACATAAACTTGTCAAAAACCTATTGTATGAGTATATTTAAAACCCCTATCAACTTATCCTCGAAATATATAAGTGTGGGACCTTTAGAATCCGAAAAATAATTTCATAATAAAGTAACATTTCAATCTTACCAAGAGTGCCTCTTCTCTCCTCTTATAAAAGGCCCCCACCACTACCACCTTACTCACACCATCAAAGCCTTTTGGCTCGGCCAAACTCTTCCCAAATACTCTCTAAACTTTCCTACCTTACTCTTAGAAGACTCACTTTGGGAAGAAGTCTTCCCAATGAAGCATTTGTCTCAAATCAAAAATAGTTACCCGATTTAAAGGCAATGTCTTCTCTAATGTTGTTTTGTTTTATTTTGCTTCTCCAACCCCTTAAACTATTTTTATTCCTTTATTTTGTAAAAAAACAGTATACAAAATATACTAGTATGTTGTTATGATAATTATTTGGTTTACACTTACACACACATTCATCTAATGGTTAAAGAACATACTGTTTCTGTGGGTGGTGAAATACTACCTCACGAAATGATGATTGTTCAATATTCTTTTAACACCTCTAATGGTGGCCATTTTGATGAAAATATTTTCATATATGATATATATATTATTTTTATGTTTTCCTTATGCTTATATATTTCTCATTTATGGAATACTTTATGATTTCCATTATTGGTAAATGCGATAATTTCATTTTAGGAAGTGCGGACTACCGCCCCCTCAAAGTGATTTGAATCGTTAATGCCATATGTGGGATGTATAAAGGATGGAGTAAATGGTATTATAAATTATATTATACTGTAATTATATTATACCTTTATATAATTATAACTTCATTCCATTAAATACGAAATATAAATGAAAGTAGCATTCATGCGTATGTACGGCTTACCGTCTCCATGAATGGTGCATTTCATTTCTTAACTCTAAATGTTATGTAATATTATAAATGAATTTATATACTGGCTATATATAAATTATATGATATATACATAATGAATATAATTATGGATATAATGGATATTTTACCACAAGAAAAAAGTGTAATTATAAGAAGTTTATTTTTGACTCAAGTACCTAAGATCGACAAAAAGACTGTTATATACTTAAATAATTACATAATGTTCATTACATGGTAATAAGTGATATAAAAGGAATAATGAACTTTAAAAAGGCTCTTAAGAAGGTAGAGATTAACTCTAGTTTATTATTCAGGAGATCAAAGAACGGTCGAGTGAATTCAGACACGAGGTAAGGGAACTTCTTAACCAAATTTTCATTCTTTGGGTTAATCTCCTACTTTCAAATTATGTCATGATATTATTATGTATTATCTTGTATTTGTACTTTATTTATGTGTACATATATTGAATACACATAATATATCTATTTTATTTAAAAATGATCTTTTTAAGGGAACTTCTTAACCCAATTTTCGTTCTTTGGGTTAATCTCTTACTTTCAAATTATGTCATGATATTATTATGTCCTATATTGTATTTGTACTTTACTTATGTGTACATATAGTGAATACACATAATAGATCTATTTTATTTAAAAATGATCTTTTTAAGGGAACTTCATAACCTAATTTCTTTTCTATGGGTTAATCTCTTACTTTCAAATTATGTTATGATATTATTATTCCCTATCTTGTATTTTTAATTTCTTTATGTGTACTTATAGTGAATACACATAATAGAACTATTTTATTTATAAAATGATATTTTTAAGAGACTTCATCTCAATCTCCTTTCATTGAGGCGTATTTTGTTTTATACAAAATTTTCTTTTATACGGTGTATAAACCCCTTTGACTTTTATATTTATTCAAAAGGTTTTCTTTTATAATAATTTGATTTTTAAATGATTTCAAAAAAGAGATATTTCTCTCAAATATATGAAAATAAAGTGCAAATGTATACGTATTTAATGCAAGCTTAAAAATGTTTTCAGAAAACCTGACTCTCGATTGTGGTAGACAGGAAGGGATTGGGCGTGGACCCATCATGGCCTGTAATTAGTCGAGCAGTATCAGAATTAGTTATTTTGTTTTCAGAAGATTGCATAATGTTTTCAGAAAAACACGGGAGTATATTTGAGCAATTTTAAACGTAAGTATCTTCTAAAAAAAATTGCATCGGTAGGTCTCATGAGACAAACTAGTGTCTTGGCACGAGGCCTTGCCAAAATCGTATTTGTGGTCTTGGCACGAGGCCTTGGCTATGTGGTTATGATATTCTGGCATTATGCATTCCATCATTATGAAAGTGGTTATTGATATTACAAGTGATTATTCGACCAGTAGAATATCCATGTGAGTAAGTAAATGGCATTATTTAATTTTATTTTTTCCATATTATGTTGAAGTTAAAGTTTAAAAAGGCTTTTGTTTTAGTTATACATTGCCTTAAATGTTAATGTTTATTTACGAAAGATTCTGCAATATTGTTATCCTTACTGAGCATCAGAGCTCACCCCTTTCTATGTTTTAATATTTCCCAGGATGTGAAGAAGTATTTTATGAATGACTTGCAGGGATAGTCAGAAGAGGATATGAGTATGGACTATGGAGACTTTGTTATTGTAGTTTTTCACTTTATGATGTAATGTAACATTTATGAATGTATCTAGTGTTTCCAAGTCTACTAAACTAATCGGTCTTTCAAGACATGATCTTTTGTGATCATGCCAATGTTACGCAATAATGCACCGACTCTGGGTAACTAGGGTCAGGGCGTTACATTTACTACTTGGTATGTAAGGAATATTTCTTTTTTTACCATACGAGGTACTTTTTGACTTTTCAAACAAAAGTACGAGGAGGATGTTATTTTTAACTTATACAGAGTGAATGGATTTTTACAGTTTCATAACGCCTTATTTTCATGAAGATTACTCCAAAATATTTAATGACTATTTTCAAAAAAATCCTTTTCTTTTAAAATTTCATAACATTTTGTGAAAAGAAAATGATTTTGAAGAAGAAAGGAAGTTTTCCTCAAGAATTCATTTCAAGTGTTTTATCAAAACCATTTTCCATCTAAGGTGACATTATTTCATATGTGTATGTTTAATGTACAATGTCTCTATGATCTACATGGTTTCACTTTTCATATTATGAAATGATATTAATTTCTTTTTTATGGATTATGTTATGATGGGATGATGTTTATGAAACCCATTTTATTCTTTGGGTTATTATGAATGATGTGTGTTTATTTTGTGGAATAAGTAAGAATGATTTCATTATGAGATGGGTGGGACCTATATCTCCCTCCAATGCAATGGTTAAAGATTTATATCTCATGAGATAGACATGGCTGGAATGGTAAGTTAATCCTGTTCAGTAATACAAGACTGAAACGAGGAGTGAACTCGATTTAGAAAGGGACTTTGTCCACTAAGATGGTCTTGTCAGCAATTCCTTGGCTACTATGGAAATCATAAAATGTGCTTAATGGTTTCCACAATTACATGTTTTATTCCCATGCTATTTTATCATGATAAATTTTTCTTTATGATCTATGCCTTATATACTGCCATGTTTTATGTCATTACCCAAGATTTTGATGTTTAAACATTATGTTAATGTTTTTAAGTTCAAATGTGTATGATTTGCTTAATGTTATCCATGCATACCTTTACTGAGCATTTGAGCTCACCCTTTATATGTTTTCTTTTCCCCAGGATATAAAGAAAGGTTTTAGGTAAGAAAAAAAGGGGAAGATCTTTATGGGAGATGTTGAAGATCATTCACCATGATTAGAAGATTGCGTTCCGAGTTTCCAAAGACACTAAACTATTACAACCCTTGTGTGTCTGTTTTTTATATGTATTAAGTATTCTGTAAAAGTAATGTATTGTCCATGTACGTCAAGATTTGGGTCTCTATAGTTGGTATCAGAGGAAAGGTTTAGTTAACCTTTGGAAACTAGGATGTGAAAACTTTAGTGAGATCCCTATAGATATTTCTAAGGTATGTCTAGGGATGTCCCTAAGGATAAGTATAAGTATAGGTTATAGTCCTAGAATTACGGTAATGATCTTAGAATTAAACCTAAGATGTTAGATATTGAAGTTACTCCCTTTATTATGTTGTTTTACCTATCATTATTTTTGCCACTCACACTATTCTTTTTGGGTTTTAGACGATGGCTGGAACCCGAAGGAACCATGTTGATCAATGTAATGGAAAATGCGATGATTTTCCTCCTGAACAAACCAACCTTATAGAAGATGGAGTGAAAAATCTTATTGCTATACTTACACAAGATATGAATCATTCTGGACATCCAAAGGAGTAGAGAAGGGAACAATATTCTATTGAGTCCTTCATGAGGCAACGTCCACCTTCTTACAGTGGGTCTTCTGATCCACTTGTTGCTGAACAATGTATTAGTACCATTGAAAAGATATTTTCCATATGTCGTTGTTGGTAACATGAAAAATTCATTCTGGCCATTTACCATTTAGAAGCTGAAGAATATCATTGGTGGACTCTAATTAAGAATATGAGGCCCCGAGATGAAATTGAATCCATGGAATGGGATGAGTTCAAGAACATATTTATCAATAAGTACTTCCCTCGTATTCTTAGAACAAAGATGGAAAAGGATTTCCTAGAGCTTATGCAAAAGGATGGTGAATCTGTTGGTATATATGAAGCGAATTTTACAAGGCTTGCAAGGTATGCATCTGGCTTTATCATCCAACCTCAAAGTAAAGTTGATCAATTTGTCAGTGGCTTAAAACCAAGTGTTCGAAGGGAATTATCTATAATAGACTACAGTAGCTATGAATAAATTGTGTGTTGTGCTATCAAGGTAGAAATGGAAGTTGGTGTTACATACCCATCTCATGGTTTTGACAAGAAACAAAAGATGGAGTTCAAGGAGAAATCCCAGATCAGTGGTGAAAAGAGGATGAATGTTTCTTTATGCTCAATGTGTGGAAAGAAGCATGGTGGAGATAGTCTTAAAGGGACTAGAAAATGTTTTAAGTGTGGAAAAGAAGGTCATCGATCATCTGAGTGTCAAAGTAATGGAAAAAGGGTTGCTAATGATGTGAATAAAGAAAAGACTGTAGAGAACGCACCACCAACACTTCAATGCTTCAAGTGCAATGAAATGGGGCATTATGTTAATCAATGCCCTAATCCAAGGGGTAATGATGATCGACATGAGCAACCAGTTAAAGAAAAGGACAAAAGGAAGTCACATGTGATCACTATTGGTGACGTTGAATATGACAATGATGTGGTGGAATGATTATGTGTTTATGTAATGGGATTCCAAAATAATGTTGTATATAGTATCATGTAATATTGGAATAATTATGTATTGGTTTATTGTGGTTTCCAATAATTTTATGGTACTGGTAACCATGGAAAGTGATTGAGATATTTTTGGAAGGAAGATGATATGCGCATAATGAAGGGATATGGAGAAAATGAAATGTTTGACAATATTCATGATCTCATGAATGATATAATGACACAATTATATCATGGTTTTAGTATATAGAATTTTTAAATTTTGGTATGTGGAAAGAGTTAACTTTTGACAGTATTCAAGTTTTCACTAATATTCAATGGGTATTCATTTTTCAAGAGAATACATGATTAAGGTATTCACATGTTTGGAATGTGACCAAAAAGATATATCGAGGATAAATGATGGTATTCAATGCTCGATAGATGACATTTCTCTTAATTGTTTTCTTTATATTATGATCTTGGACAGAAGTATTTTAGATAAGCCTAATGATTGGAATGGATTATGTTGGACATAAGTTAGTATTGTTTACGGATAGAACCTTTTTTTGATATTATTGATGGGATGTTATAATAAGGTATTTTTAGAAAAAGGACAACCTGCAGGACGGGCGACAACCCGTCGCGTCGGACAAAGCTGTGGGAACCGAACCCACAACCGATGTGCGACAGGCCTTTATCACCTACCACCAGCCTACAGGAAGTCCCTGGTTAGTAGAAAATAGTTTTATTTTATTAAGAGGTATGATTGATTAAGTATAAGTCCATCTTTGGAACCAAATATGAATAATATCACCATAGTTAGACTTATGTATATAACTTTTTATAACCTTTTGTTTGAGATAGATAGAATGACCCATCATTCTATAGCATGATATTATAACACTTCATGGAAGACAAATTCAACTTCATTTCTTTAAGAGATGATGTGGAAATTGTTTAAGGCACAAACAACAGTGAGATTGTACCGAAATCAATTAAGTATTTTTTTTAAAAAATTCTTCAACATTAGGGAAATTATCTTGAAAGCCAAAAATGTTTTCCTAGTACTCTTATATCTGATGAATCAGATGGTACTTTAGATCATCACAAATCTATGGCTTTTTGATTGTTGGATTTTTCATAACCCTGTTCTCTATCACTCTCCATCAGAACATGATGGTTAGATTTTTCTTCTATATCCAGATTTTCACCTATATTGTCCTATGTGGAAACCCAGTGCTGAGTTACATTGGGTAAACGTTACATTTCATACTTTAGTTTTTAAATATAGGTTTTGGTATTCCCTTTTTACAATGTGGGTATCTATTAAAGAAACTTTGAAGTATTAAACCATTTGTAACCCCGACGAATTTTGAGGGCTAAATTCATTTTAAGGGGGGTAGAATGTAACCAACAGAGATTTTATGATAAGTATTCTTTTTAATTTATTTGATGTCATGTGTTTTATGCTACAAAAGATTTATCTTGTTCTATACGCAACACCTTATTAGCTTGCAGTATACGCAACACTATTCTTGGATTGTGTTACACACAATTTCATGTTCGTTTGATAGTAGTCATTCTACGCAACATTGAGTGTATATGTATATATATATTCAATGTATAAATGAAATATGGTTGGATTCAGTTATATGAAACAACAAAGGAGTCTTTCACAACACGCAACCATGACTTGGCTTGCATTATACACAATCACGACCTTCCTCGAAAGCATGTGTAGTACGCAATACTGGATTTCACTAAATAAAGATATATTGTTATAATATTATTATGGACTATCCGTTATGAATATTATTAAATAAATTTGGAATTTTATAACATTATTATTCATCTTAAACATTTTCTATAACATGGTGTGAGAACAAGATAAATATTTTAGGTAAAATAAGTATTTTTCAAAAAATGCAGTTTTGCCACCTTTTGATGGCGCACACACATTAAATCTAGTCTTTTACATGTTTATAAGTTCAAATTGAAAAAATAAAATTCATCCAAGGAATCAGGATATAAAAATTGAATTTGGATAAATTTTTCATATTATTCTGATAACATTCATATTTTGATGAATAGTAAAAACACCCTATATTTTAATTAAAAACAACTTTTTTCATCGCAATAATTTATATGGTTAGATTATCTTTTTAATTGGATTTAAATTGTAATTAGAATATATTTTTACCATTTAATCCAATTTTGGTCATTTTAATTAATTTCACTTTAAATTTGGACATAAACAAGTGTCGATCTTTTGATAGTTATTGTTTCTTAAAAACACGCTATTTGGTTTGATAACGGGAATTACATTAAAATTAATTAATTCCACTTATATGTTTTTAATTTGGAAAAATAGACATCATTTGTGAATTTGGAATATCAAATATATCTTAGGATGAATTTTTGGTATTTTTCTGAAAAAATTCAATTTTTTGATGAATAGTGAAAACACTACGTTTTTTTGTTAAAACCGACTTTTTTTATAAATAATAATTTATTTGATTTAAATTTATTTTAGGTCAAAATAGAGACATAATACTTATATAATTTCAATGAAATTCATTGGAGTCATTTTATAATAACTTTAGATTTATAAAAATTGTATTGAACTTTTCACCGTCTTTTTCCCACCTCTTGGAGCTTTTTCTATTGTTCATAAAACATAATTTTACCACTTCTTTGAGTTGAATTTTGAAAATCTGAAAGACATGGTTAATATAAAGGAGTTAAATTTTGTTCAATTAGATAAAAATAATATTTGGGGGATAATAACTTTTTACTTTTATTTACCACGGTTAAAAGTAAATAGGGTAATTCATGGTTAAAAGAATATCATAATAATTAAAAATTACCTTACCACTTGTCCAAAACATATTGGATGTTTAATGGACGACCATGGTCATCATTGGTTAGATTTTTGGACCCCATGGATCCACTTATAAAAGAAAATGACACATTAGATTAATTAATTTAATGTAATGAAAAAATTGACATTAACAAAAATCTTTTAGTAATTAATTTTTATATGGTGTTATATAAGTCCTATTTTAGATTATAAATATTCATTGGAAAGATACAAATATTTCATAAATCATAGTAATTTTTTAATAATTTTTAGACATAAAATAAATTAAATTATTTGTGAGACAATAATGATGCAGTATTTACCTCATTAATAAATGATTAAAATAAATAAGATTATAATGATTAAAATAATATCTAAAACATGTCCAATTCTGATTGGATGATTTTATTTCGACCATGAGTCATCTTAGCATCATATTTAATTTTTTTCGGACCTTTTGAAATCGAATATATGTTTATAATAAAATAATATTTTCACACTTTCCCAAAGAGCCCCTCCTCTTCCTTATAAAAGGAGACCACTTCTATGCAATTCCTCACACCTCTCAAGCCTTTTGGCTCGTCCAAAATATGCCCAATCAAGATACCTACATCCCTATACTACGTCTATAAGACTTACCTTATGCATAAGGCACTCCAAGTAGTCCTTTTAGTTCAAACCAAAGGAATTTACCCAAATTAAAGGTAACCGTTTCTCTTAAATTGTTTTCTTTTATTCTACTTCTCTGACCCCTAAACTTCTTTTAATCCTTTATTTTGTAACAAAAACAGTATCCTAAATATACTAGGATGTTTTTATGAGAATTATTATAACTACACTTACACACACCTCCATCTAATGGATGAAGAACATAATGCTTCTGTGGATGGAAAACTAACACCTCACGAAACGATGACTGTTCGATTTTCTCCTACCGCCTCTCATGGTGGCCATTATGATGGTACTGTATTTATATATGATATATATTATGTTTATTATTTACTTATTCTTCTTTAATTCCCAATTATTTCAATCCTTTATGGTTTCCATAGTGGGTAAATACGATAATCTCATTTGAGGAAGTGCAGACTACCGCCCCCTCAAAGTGATGTGATTCGTTAATACCTTATGTGGGATGTATAAAGGATGTAGTTAATGATATTATATATGATATTATACAGGAATTATAATATACCTATGTATCATTATGTTTTAATTCTATTAAAATAATAAATAGAAATGAATCTAGCATTCATGCGTACGTACGGCCTACCGTCTCCATGAATGGTGCATTTCATTTCTTACCTCCATATGTTATGTACTATTATAAATACGTGTATATTCTGGATATAAAATGAATATATATGATATATAAATCATTATTTACATTCTATAAGTAATTAAATAATGATATAAGTAATAATAACATCAAAAACAACAAGTCCATACACGTATGATAAATAAGATGATTTTACCCAAAACGTTGCTTTAACATGGGATTTTCAAAAGAATAGGTAATATAAAGTCATAATTGAACCATATATGACATAATAACAATTAATATGATTCTGTAATAATCCAATTAAATTATTTAAATCATTATATAGGAGTTTTGGATACGTACGAAGCATATCAGACCTAAGGTAAGGGATAACTATTCCAATCTCTTTCTTATCCGATATGGTTTATTTGTAAGTATTTACTGGGGTTATTGTTTTCATCCATTTCCATGTTTCCTTAAAATGGTTTCATGTATGTTTAATGTTTTTTCTACAATTTTGACTTTTACTACACGGTATGTAAGGAATCTTTCTTTTTTTTTACCATACAAGGTACTTTTTGAATTTTCCGACAAAAGTACGATGAGAATGTTATTTTTAACTTCTACGGTGTGAACAGATTTTTAAGGTTTCATAACGCCTTATTTTCATGAAGATTCCTCCAAAATACTTCATGAATATTTTCAACAAAATCCTTTTCTTTTAAAATTACATGACATTTTGTGAAAAGAAAATGATTTTGAAGAAGAAAGGATATTTTCCTCAAGAATTCATTTCAAGTGTTTTATCAAAACCATTTACCATCTATGGTGACATTATTTCATATGTGTATGTTTCAAGTATAATGTCTCTATGATTTACATGGTTTCACTTTTCTCATTATGATAAGATATCCATTTCTTTTATATGTATTATGTTATGATGGGATGATGTTTATAAAACCCATTTTATTCTTTGGGTTATTATGAATGATGTGTGTTTATTTTGTGGCACAAGTAAGAATGATTTCATTATGAGATGGGTGGGACCTATATCTGCCTCCAATGTATTGGGTAAATATTTATATCTCATGATATAGACATGGCGGGAATGGTAAGTTAATCCGGTTCAGTAATACAAGACTGAAACGAGCAGTGAACTCGATTCAGAAAGGGACTTTGTCCACTAAGATGGTCTTGGAATCAATTCCTTGGATACTATGGAAATCATAACATGTGCTTAATGGTTGCCACAATTACATGTTTTATTCCCATGCTATTTTATCATGATTAATGTTTCTTTATAATCTATGCCTTATGTACTTCCATGTTTTATGTAATTACCCAAGATTTTGATGTTTAAACATTATGTTAATGTTTTTTAGTTCAAATGTGTATGACTCACTTTATTTTATCCATTCTTACCCTTACAAAAAATTTAAGATCACCCTTTATATGTTTTCTTTTCCCCAGGGTATAAAGAAAGGTTTTAGGTAAGAAAACAAAAGGGTAAGATCTTTATGGGAGATGTTGAAGATCTTTTACCATGATTAGAAGATTACGTTCCAAGTTTCCAAAGACACTAAAATATTATGGTCCTTGTGGGTCTGTTTTTGTTATGTATTAAGTATTATGAAAATGTAATGTAATATACATGTACGTCAAGCTTCGGGTCTCTACATTATACCTCCCCTTGACTGTGTGGCATAATGATTAGGAATTTTTTCACTTTCAAAGTTACTTCTGGGAAGACACGTTCTATGATGGTCATTATTGATTGACTTTTAAAACTGTTGGTGACCCTTATTTCTATTCTGAGATCTAAACTAGAAAACCCTTTACTATTTTGTTTTGGATTATTTTCATTGGGAATATATATTCATCTATATCCATAGTTTTGGATTTTTTTCACTCTCCTTCCATGGATTGTGAGGACATGTGGGGTATTCCATGTTATTTCCATATTTATATTCTCATTATTGTATGAGTCTGCACTTATTATAATGGTGGAAAAGAAATGATGTTCAGTGTAAAGACCCGTAAAATTCAAGGGAAATTTTTTCTTAATTTTCTTTAGAATTTTACAAGAGCGCGGTTTCAGACGGCACCTGATTCCGAGGCCCGGAGTGCCCGGAATTATGTTCTGAAGTTTGGCTAGGGTACGTTCAGTGAACGAACGAGCGGGAATTCCTAACTTTTGATCCGGTGCTCGGAATTGAAATCTGAGGGCACCGATGAACTCGCAGCGCCGATATTCGCTTAACGAGACCTTTTCGGGAGTTGCGTTTGTTGCGGGTTGAAAGTTAGTTTTTGGGAGATTTATAAAAAAGTTGAATAAAAAGTGTGAATTCTTTTTATTTACTTTTTGTAGGTTAACTCCTCTCAAAGGGAGTTGGGGGTGGGACCCACACCCACTTAACCTCCCTTGAGAGGATTAAGTGTGGTGGGGCCCACACGAAACCTAAACCTCTCATCTCCCCTCACTCTCCCTCTTAATGGCTTGACAAGTTAACTTATATTTAATTATACAATTCATGTATATTAAATAAGTGAGTTAATTTTGGAGTTATCCATTTTGAATTTCAAACCTTTGAAATTCTTGTGGTTAAGTTATGAAATAATATAAGTTAAAGCTTATATTATTCTAGGAGTTTCTTTTACCCTTGGGAGGATTTCTTGAGAGCTTTGGAAGCTTTTCTTCTTCTTCTTCAACTCAACGAAGAACGCGAAGAACGTCGTTCTTCAACGAAGAACTTCTCCGCCGAAGAACACGATCCATCCGCGACGCCGTGTCCGCGACGCGACGTACTTCTTCCGCGTCATCTCTTCCACGACGGTTTTCCGCGACGAACGCCTTCGATAACGACTCTTCCTCCGACGTCAAAGGAATCGACACCGATATTCCACGACTCCGTCACCGTGCGACTATCGAGGTAGAGATTCTTGAGTTCGTTGTTCTCTTTATAATTTGACTTTCCTCAAGACTTGACGAGGAACGCCCTTTTTCCAACGAAGAACGCCGCACCGCTCTTCTTCGTCTTCGGTGTCAACGAGAGAGAACACCGCACCTTCCTCGGACCTTCTTCGTCGGCAAACGAAGATCCGCCAACGTCGTGTCTCTTCGGGCATAACACTTCGTCAACGGATTTGACGAACGACGACCGCGACGCCCAACCTCCGCGACGCCGTCTTCCGCGGGACGTAGACGATTCTTCGAATCTTAAACCCGAGGTAGGGGTTGTTTAATTCATTAATTATTCCATTTCTTGAACGTGGATCTGGCATGTCTAACATGAGGCTTAGAATGTTCATGTTGAGTTTTTATTTAACGTGAGGGGGGCCGGACCGCTTGAACACGGCCGAACCCCCCTCCAACGTTTATGTTGATTTATCTTGCGGGAGGAAGCAAGTGGCGTGGTGCCGTCGCACCACGCGGATGAACGTGCAAATATCTTCGCGATGCCGTCGCACGCACCATGGAAGAAACATGAAGAACGCGACGCCGTCGCGCCGCGTTGAAAGAAATTAAAGTGCGGCGGAGGGGCGCGGTGCCGTCACACCGTGCCGGACGACGAACGCCGCGGCCGGTTCCAGGCCGCGGCGGGATGAGGAGACCGCGGCCGGTTCCGGGCCGCGGCGGAAGAGAAGGCCGGCGGCCGGGCCGCCGGCGTCGGAAGCCGAAGGGGGGACCGGAATATCCGGTCCCGTTTTAGAAAACCGACCGGCCAGCTGGCCGACCGGATGTCTTAAAAAACCGGGGGAATTAATCCCCCGGCCATCCATTAAAACCCCCCTCTTAATGAGGGGGGGCGGTTCTTGAGGGAAGGGGGCAGCGCCCCCTTGGTTCGGTGCCAGCAGGCCCCCCCACGTGAGGGGGGGGGGGCGGTTTTGAAAGAACCGGCGCGGCCTTGTGCCGCGCCACTTTGAAGAACAGCGGGGGCTGAGCCCCCCGCGTGCGGATCCTCGTGCGGCGCCAGCGCCCGCCGCCGTCGCGGCCCGCCGCCCGCCGCCGTCGCGGCCCGCCGCCGCCGCCATCGCGGCCCGCCGCCGCCGCCATCGCGGCCCGCCGCCGCCGCCACCGCGGCCCGCCGCCGCGCCGCCGCCGGCCGCCGCGCCGCCGTCGTCCGCCGCCGCCGGCCACCGCGCCGCCCAGGGGGGGGTCGGGCCGGGTCGGCCCGGACCCGGACCCCCCGTTTCGGACCAGTTTTGGTTTTTCGCTCATAACTTGAGCCTCGGACCTCCGAATGACGAACCGTCTGCGGCAACGCGATCCTTGGATCAAGACGGTCGTTTCGGTATATCGCACTCAAGGTTTCGGATTACTTTGAGTTCGGCCAGGTTGGTTCGTTCACGAAACCAACCGGGCCTTCGGAGCGGAAACGCTCATATCTTGAGCCACGAGCGTCCGATTGACGCGCCGTCAGTCGCGTTGCGTTTCTCTTAATGAGACGGATCTTTTGGCATACTCCGCCCGAGGTTTGGATGCAGGTGGAGTACGGTCGGGATGGTTTTTCCATAAAAACCAACCGGGCCCCGGAGACGAAAATGTCAATAACTCACAGACCGGGCGTCCGATTGACGCGCCGTCTGTTTCGTTGACTTCCTCTTGATGAGACGGAACTTTTGACATACTCCGCCCGAGTTTTGGATGCAGTCGGAGTATGGCCGGGATGGATTATACCCGAAATCCAACCGGGCCCCTGGAACGGAAAAGCTGATATCTTACAGACAGGACGACCGCTTGACGAGCCGTCAGCGGCGTTGGTGGTTACGTTGAGTAACGGTCCCTTTGAGTTTACCCTATGGGAGTTCGGGGTACAGTTGAGATACGGCCGGGATTGGTTTCGCTCTCGAAACCAACCGGGCCCCTGGGACGAAAAGGCTAATAACTCACAGACCGGGCGTCCGATCGACGCACCGTCTGTTGCGTTGAGACCCCTGTGACGAGACGGACCTTTGAGACACTTCTTCGTGGGACTTTGTGATACTTGGAGTATCGACCAGTAGCTCATGGAGCGGACCCTCCCGGAGACGAGCGTGCAGAGTACGGAGACCGTGTAGCCGGCTGAGACCTGACGACTGCTTGACCGACTCGACTTGGAGTGAGTCGACTAGCCCAGTGGACGGAGCGCCCGGTACTTGGCGGCAGACCCACGGTGGACGGAGCGCCTGGTAGTTGGCAGCAGACCCGCGGTACTCGACAGGAGGAGTACCTCAGTAGGCTATCTGGGTAGCGCCCGGTATTTGGCGACAGACCCTCAGCGGACGGAGCGCCAGGTAGTTGGCCGCAAACCCGCAGTACTCGACAGGAGGAGTACTTCAGCAGTCCTAGGTTAGTGAGCGGTAGCCTCGGAGTCGTGACAGGACCACTGTACACTCTAGAGACGGAGCTCTTCAGCAGTTACGGTTTCGATAATGAAAATCCTGGTTTGAGCTGAGACTTTTGACCTTGTGTTTACATCATGATTGAGATGGGTCACTTGCTAACTTTGGTATACGTATGGGCATATACCCGGGTAGTGGTTATCCGTCGTTTTTACAATCCTTGTGTTTCCTCATTATTGAGATGGGTTACTTGATAACTTAGGTATATGTATGGGCATATACCTAAGTAGAGTTTATCTGTTGAGATCATATTGTGTTTATCCTTGATGGTTTTAGTGAGACCTTGAGGGTCTCGGGGTCCCTACTGAGTATCGTTATACTCACCCCTGCACGGGCTATGCCCGCACCTCGTTGTGTTGGTTGCAGACGACGGACAGTGCTGACAGAAGCCGAAGGTTCGAGGACTGGACGGTACCTGGAGGTGGACTTTACGACGAGGCGGTACCCGAAGGTGGACCACTGGGCGGGACATACTCGGAGCGGATGGCGGGACCCGTGGAGCAGAGGAGCTATCTGTACCCACCCTTCAGGTGGGAATTCCAGTGGACATCTCAGCGTAGCAGCTTTACTTTTCAGTCGCTGTTTTCCTTTTCGAGTTGTACTTTACAGTTGGGCTTGTATTTCCGGCCCCTTTTTCTTTTCAGCTCTCCTTTTTGTACTTAGTGTTTTACTTCCGCTTGTACTCTGTGGTGTTGTTTTCTTTTATAAAGGCAATGCCTTCCCAGTTAACGGGATTTTACGCCTTTGGTGCTAGTCGCCAGCCCCTGGCCTATGGAAGGCGGGCTTGGGGTAGTCACGGCACGGGCCCCGAGGACGGGTCGTGACATGCAGTTTATCAACTCAACATGTTCCCGCCTAATGTTTGTACCATGTTACTCTCTATTGGTTTAGGTTGTGATTTTCTCTTTAAATGGATCTTGTATCATATGTTCTATCTTATTTATTTCAACAGGCCTTTTATCTATTACGACTCCTCCTACATAGTTCAGTGAATCATATTGGATATGTATATACTCACCCCTGTATTAGATGTTATTATATGTGTGTTGTCTTATAGAGATGACAGATAGGTTGATAGTGACCTTAGAGGAGCTTACGGTGTAAAAACCTGGTTTTCACTCAGGTATGGATCCTTTAATTTGTGTTCTATATCTTTAATTTGGACCTAATATTTATTTCTAATGAGTTATAAATGGTTATATGGGTGCCTGGGGCTTGTTTGGAGCTTGGAAAACCTCTTTTTGGGAAAACAGACCAAGTTGCACAGTTTGTGCATGGTTAACACACGGTTTGCCTAACCATTCGGTTTGTGTTTTTTCAGAATGTGGCACATCGCATGGCTGGTGCATGGCCATGTAGATAAACTCTATGAATGACCCGTTTTCTAGGTAAGCAGAACCATCTCGCACAATTTGTGCACGGTTTGACAAAATGTGTGGACAAACAATGTACAGGCTAAAAACCTATTTAAAATGCATAAAATGAACTTAATGATCTATTAATCTAACCCCTTCCTCCCTATTCCATGATTATGCAGGATTAGCCTAGTTCTTTCTCATTTTGGAGCATTTCAAAGATCAAATCTTGGAATCAAGAGATCTTCGTCATCCAGCTTCTGATTGTGCTTCCGTTCATCACGTTGGATGTGCAATTGTATGTCAATGGGTCCTCTATAGCCATTCTTCTTCTATTTCACTATGAACCTATATATCACTATGTGAGAATTTTTCACTTTTCTTAGATCTACTCTATTCCAAAGAAAATCAAAGTCCAATACCAAAGTAGAAGGATCGTAAAACCCTAAGGTGGGTGGTCTATAACTCATCAATAAAGTTCGTGGTTTTTGAAATGTTCATTTGGGGCCCACCGGTTTCATTGGAAACCATTTCTTAAATTAACATACCATGATTATTCCTGTTAGAATCATATGGTTATTCTCTTTCCAAATATGTGATTAGCTGTTAGTGGTTTCTCCCATAACCCAATCTACCTTTTGTCAAAGGTTAATCCTTAATTGGTATTTTAGTGTTTTGACATGTTTGAGTAGTCGTTTAGGTGTGACTTTACTTGAACTTTCAAAAGGTGAGTCTTATTATCATAAATAGATAGTTATTACTGAGAATTGAATAATTTATTGTACGATATATTCCTACCACTTGACCCGCCTAAGGTAAGTGCTTAAAAATGTTTATTAAATGTGAAATTTGAAATCTAAAATAGAAAGTATACTATGTATATAACTTGGCCTTATCAATAGATACTGAATAAAGGTTACATGTTTGTTGCACCCCTTTCCATTTTTATAGAAGGTTGTGGAGTGATCCTTAATAATTTATTATTCCTTAATGGCTATCTATGTCTTGATTAAATGGTTGAAATGCTACTTCGACTATCCACACTAATGGAAGAGAAGGATCAGACCAATGGTTTCAACTATAATTGACCTATCCATACTAATGGGAGGAAATACATGAACCAAATGAATTATTACATTATTACAATATCAAATAGGAATGGACAGACTCGATCTCATCTTTGATTCTGGGAGGAGAATACCTTGGGTCTCAGGAACTCCATTCTGATTCCAGGATATGGTTTGATTAGGTTGATATCAACCTAGACTATGGTTCTTGTATATTTTTTGGTTTCCCAGTATACTACCATTGGTTACTTTTTTTTATTATGGGATACCTCATAAACACTCTTTGGATAAAGTACTGACATTGTATGTGCCATGGTGAAAGCCCATTGGGCTCATGCCTTTACTTAGCCCTGTTTTACCATGGTTGATCACCTTCGACTCAATAGGTGCCTTATTGTGGAATTCCTTGGATTACACTCCTTGTATTACACTCTTACCCCTTAACTAGACATAGATACTACTGAGTTATATTTCCGTGAGTTTAAGTTACCTTGGTTTTTACCCTTGAACTACCCCACTAGATATCATTGTTTGGGTTCCTTGTTACATCTTAGGACCTTCCCTACTTATACTATCATGAGGTGATGTCAGTGTTGTCTCTGCCTTGCTTGACCTATTTACATTAAATGTTAATTGATTAATTAATGAAATGGTTACATGTTCAAACACCAGTTGAGGGCTAATGCAAGTAATTGGTTATTTAGTTATTTTGTACTACTTTCTTTACTTTACATATATGTCTGCACACTGCTATATTCCATTTCATGGGCTGGATGTTATAGACACCATTGGTGGTGGCCCAGTGAGATTTATCTTACTCCCTCACTGAGCACTATTTGGTACCTAGAGCAGGTACATGGTTTTAGGTATTGTCAAAGGGAAGCATGCAGCTCACAATACTAGATTGTGTGCATATTGGATGGAGCTTGATAGCAGATTACCGAGTAGGATCTCGGGATGCGTGGAGTAGATTATGTTTTCTATTACCTTATAGAACATGTTATTCTTACTGTCTTGTATCCATGATTTCTAGTTTTCTAGTGACATCTCATTACATCATCAGTGTTATAGTTGATACATTTATTGTTATTCTTTTTTATCCATTGCATCAGTTTGCTTCCGCTATTTATTGATATTGCGTTGGCTTTTTTACTATTCATTTATATCTCTTCTATTGTGCAACACACTTATAATGAGGGTATAGTCTTCCCATAGACACACTTTAGGCCCCTGCTTCTAGTCAGCATCCTCTAGTATTTGGGAATATGCGCTTGAGGCTATTTGACCCACCAGGCTCGGGGCACCGTTAAGTGGAATCTGAGTCTGGGTCATCACAAAGTGGTATCAGAGGTGTTTTCTTTTCTTTCTTGACTATTTATAGAAAATATATTGGAGAATAGGAACACTTGGGACAATGTCATAATCCATTTTTGGGCATCTCAAACCCATGTTCGGGGTAAAATCCATGTTACCCATAATTCAATTTTTGTTTTATTTTTCCTATTACAGTTGATATTATTTGACTGTAGGGTGACACACATGTTGTTCGGTATTTTTGATGGTTACAAATTTTGGAATTTATTTCATCCTTGGCCCGATGATATTAGGGAAAGTAGTATTGTTACATGCATTATTATAGGTGCCTAGAATACAAATTTCATGCGTATTACCATGCCATATATGTGTATTTCACTACTTTACATTGCATGATATGCCAGTGATTGTTGGATGATGTTGTGATAGTTTCTTGTAATTTTATTAATTTGGCCTCTATTTACTGATTTCCTGTCTCAATTCATAGGGTGTATGGACCCTCATGGGTTGAAATTGGTAAATTAATGAGTCAAGCCATTAAACTGTAAATAATTGGGTTTCGTTTCTTGTGATAGGTGTATGGAAACTGATTCATAAAAAATAACTATCAATTATAAAGTTGATCATGAAACCTAAAATAAATAGGATGAACATCTTTATTTTTCCTCATCATGTTTATGAAAGGTAAAGGAGTGAACCTAATAATTAACTAAAAATGACATAAAAACATATAATTGAGCACTTACTAATACCTGACCGTCTAAGTGGGTAGTTTTGGTAGTATGACTTGGATAGTGAGTTTTCCTATGTTCATTTTCCACTAGTGATGCAATATTATGATCCTAAGCATGTTCTAAGGTGTATTCTGTTCATTTTTAGACCAATGCATCCATGATGTCCTCGTGTTGTTCGCCAGGAAGGTGGTGACGACGATGCTTCAGACATGGTGGGACCTAAGCCACCAGTGTTATTTCCAGGAGTGACACTTGACGCACCACCTGTTATAGCTAATCCGGGCACTAATTCCCATGTATGTGATATCTTTCCACGTATGATACAGTCCATGATTGGTGCTCCATGGGTTGCACCTATGATGGCTAATTTGAAACAAAATTTCCAGCAACAGCATCATCTTACTTTTTGGGGGGATGGTGGATCTCAGGTTAATGAGTCTTGTCTTGAGGCAATGTTGTCTATATTTGGTCATCTAGAAACACCTCAAGAGTGTAGAGTCAAGCTTGCTACATACATGATTTGGGTTTCATCCAAGCATTGGTGGGAAGTCGATACCCTTGCCGGATGTCATCAGGGCATGTTATGGGTTGACTTCCAAAATATCTTCTATGATCAGTTCTTTTCTCAGTCACTGAGAGCTGACAGAGCTAGAGAGTTCATGAATCTTGAGTAGGGTTTTATGTCTGTTATTGAATATTCATCATGTTTCACTGATTTGTAGCACTTTTCACCACTTCTAGCTTGTGATGAGCTTTCACATGCTAGACGTTTTGATGTTGGGCTCCAGTATGCAATCCAAACTCATGTAAATGTCTTTCGACATACTACCTTATCTATAATAGTTGATCATACCCTTATCACTGAGCATAACCTATGGGACAGAGCGAGTACCAGGTTTAAAGGATCAGTGTCGCATTAGGACAATAGTTCTTTTGGTGGAAGGAAACGTTACCTTGAGGTTTATAATCAGGGTAGTGGTAGCCAGAGTATCTGGTTTGATAGCTCTGTTGTGTGTCATCAGTATGAAAATCTAGGGCACAAGAAACCACAATGTGGTAGATACCCTATGGAGTGTCCGGTTTGTGGTTGTATGGGTCATCTCTAACACTTGTTTAGGACATTTCTACCAGCTTCGTGTGGAAATGGATCAGCTTCAGCTCCACCTTCATGAGAGAGTTCTTTTTCTGTGTGTTAGGCATAAAGCGGGTGTAGCACCAGCAATTATATATGAGGAGGAGTTCATGTCCACTGTAATATGATCCTTGATCACCAGAAACACCAGTGGAGCAGTCATGATCGTGGTAGTACATATATTGCATAGGGTCATGGATCAGGTCAGTTTCATTCCTTACGATCGATACTAGAGGATCCGGCTGCAGGACCATCTACAGTATGGTGTACTATTATAGTAGCATCTACTATTGTCTCTAATTTTTTTGATACCGGTAATTCAAACACTTTTAATTATGTATCTATTATGGAAAATCTCGAACAAGAGAAAATGTATCACTATGGGGTAATGACCCTCAATACACCATTGGGAATATGGACGGAGGGGATAATCCAGTGTTGGGACTGTCCCATTAAGGTTAGGAGTTACCATTTCTTGTGAAATCTCTTTGTTCTTGAAATTACGAGCTTCGATTTCATTATCAGGATGGACTGGTTGGTCCACTATCACACCATTTTATACTTTTATCGCAAAAGGGTTTCTTTTTAATCACTAGATGGCAGTAGCTATATTTTCAAAGGCGAGTGAGATGTCCAGGATAGGAGATCAGGACCGAAGCATCATGGTCTTGGTAGAGTGAAAACCTAGATTGAAAATATTTTCATAGAGGATTAGGGTTTTCATCAAACTAGTTTCCCTCTAGTAGTTGATCATTTCAGGGAAGTCTTGTCTGATGAGTTTTCCAGATTACCTCCGGAGAGATGGAGGTATATTTTTCTATATATCTTGTTCCAAGTGTATCTCTAGTGTCCATTACTTCGTATAGGATGTCACCTACTGCGATTCAGGATCACAAGTGACAGATAGAGGACATAGAGTCCAAATGCTTTATACAACCCATTACATACTCTTGCGGTTCACCCATGCTTTTTGATAAGAAGGCGGATGGAACCCTACATTTATGTGCGACTAATAGAAGGTTGAACATTCTAAAGGTGAATAACTGGTATCCATGTCCTCAAGTATATGATCTCATTGACCATCTCTGATGGGAAAATGTGTTCTCTAAGATCGAACTGAGATAGGTTATCATTAGGTGCGAGTCAGACCATCAGACATACCACGTATAGCTTTCCATAGCAGATATGGTCTATAAGAGTATCTTTTTATGTCATTCGATCATACAAATGCACCTACCATTATCATGTATTTGATGAATAGGGTTTTACATCCATATTTGTACTCTTTTTTTGTAGTCTTTATGGATGACATCTTAGAGTATTCATGCACTCGTAATGACCATTCCAAACATATTTAGATCGTTATGAGTGTACTGAGAGAGTATCAGCTTTATTCCAAGCATGCTAAGTGAAACTTCATGATCGACACGGTCCACTTCTTGGGCCATATTATTTCAGAATCTGGAGTATTTTTTTACCCAAAATTGATAGTGCTGAAGTCTCCTAGGAGTAGGCCAAGAACGTGTTTGATATATGATGTTTTTTGGGTATGGATAGATATTAGAAGAATTTTATAAAGGATTTCTCACATCTTGATTAACTTATTACTAGGATTATAAATAAGGGTGTTAAGTTCCTATGGTTAGAAGAATGTGAGAAATCAATTTAGGAGATGAAAGGGAGGCTTCACAAGGAACCTATTCTAATTATTCTAGAACATGGAAAAGGTTATATAATCTTCTACAATGCATCAGGCATTGGCCTAGGAGTAGTGTGGATGTAGGCAGACATGGTCATTATGTATAGATCTCAGCAGTTGAGGTCTCGAGAGAGAAATTACCTGACGCATGACCTCGATCTAGCAGCAGTTTTCCATGTATTACATTACTAGAGACATTATCTCTTGGTTGAGCACTTTGTAGTGTATGCAGATCACAGAAGCCTCAAGTATATCTTTTCTCATCATGACTTGAACCTTTGACAACGAATATGTTTTGAATATCGACAATACTTTGATTTTGATCTTGAATATATGCCTGGAAAAGGCAATGTGGTTGTTGATTCACTTAATCGAAAAACTAAAATACAGGTCGTATTGGAAGCCAGTGATGAATGGAAGTTAATGGCCCTCTTTTATGAAATTTATCTCGATTTTCATGACAGTCATGAGTAGTCTTACTTCTCATCCTTAATTTTTACCTCTTCTCTCCTTGAGAAGGTTAAGAGTAGGAAGTTTTAGATCCAAAATGTTTGGTTCTTAGTGAGATTATATTTGGTGATAACCCACCTCTGGATTGTTATGTGGACACAGATAACATACTGTGTCTACATGGACATATCTGGGTTCATGAAGATGTGAGAGAGGAGTTGATAAAAAATTCCCACACTTCCCAATGGGAAATCCATCTTGGCATCTCGTAGATGTATTGAGATATGTGATGCTAGTATTGGTGGCCTTGGATGAAACCTAAGATTTTAGGCTTCATTACTTGGTGTTCCACCTGTCAGCAGGTGAAGGCGGAGCACTAGAGACCTACAAGATTTTTATAGCCACTTCGAGTCCCATAATGGAATGGGAAGATGTTTTTATGGATCTTGTAGTTGTCTTACCTAGGTCACCAAGGGGTAGCGATGCTATCTAGGTAGTCATCAATTGACTAAAAAATCCCCCCAATTCATTCCTGTTCTAGAGACATTCTTAGTTGATAAGATGGGAAGAATGTATGTATGAGAGATCATATGACTACACAGGGTTCCCTATACTATCATTTCAGATAGATATACTAGGTTTACATCATGGTTCTGGATGGGTTTGTAGAAATCTATGGGAACTTAGGTGATTCTAAGAACAACTTTTCACCCTCAGAACGATGGACAATCTGATCAGACAATACATGTTTTTGAGGAGATTCTCCAAGCATGCGTCCTTGATTTTGGTTGTTCTTGGGAGAAGCATATCCCTCTCATCGAGTTCTCCTATAAAATAAATTTCCAGGAGAAGATTCAGATTTCTCTTGTTGAGGCTCTATATGGTAGCCTATTTCATACACCTTTCTGCTAGATATAGGTAGGTGTGGTATCCCCACTAGGTCCTCGTCTCATTCAGGTAACATTAGAGTAGGTCCAGCTGATCAAGAAGTGTATGAATACTACTCGGTCTAGAGAGAAATCTTATGTTGATCGTCATCGATGACCTCTTGAGTTATAGGTTTTGGATCATGTTTTTTTGGGTATCACCCCGGGTAATGCATAGATTGTTAAGGAAGCATGGAAAGTTAGCGCCTCATTATGTTGGGAAAGTTGAAATTCTAGAGAGAGTCGGGATGGTATCATATTGGTTTCTACTACCTTAGAGGCATTGTTCCATGCACAACGTCTTTCATGTCTCACAGATTTTCCACTGTCATGCTGATCCAACTCATAACTTTGATCCTGAGGAAGTTGAGTTCGATGTAGATGCAACCTTAGAGGATTATGCAGTACACATTGTTGATCGAAGCACGAAGGCTCTTCGAGGAATGCTTATACCTCTCATATGCGTGGTTATGCAGCATTTCAGATTATAGTATGGGACTTGGTAGAGGGAAACCAATGTACATGCTTAGTGGCTAGAGTTTTTCTCAGACAGTGTTTCCTTACCCCGAGAAGGAGAATTCAGGGGAAAGTTATTCTAAGGGGGGAAGACTGTAAGAACTTGGTTGTTAACTCAGGTATGGATACTTTAATTTTATATCTATATCTTCACATTGAACTTAATATAGATTTCAAATGAGTTAGGAATGTTTACTGGGGTTTATGGGGATTTTTTGGAGCTTGGAACACCTCTTTTTGGGAAAATAGGCCCAGTTGCAAGGTCTGTGCATGATTAACGCACAGTTTTCTTAACCGTGTAGTTTGTATTTTTTTGGATAGTGTCACATCATACAGTTGGCGTACGGCCATGTAGCCAAACCGTGGGAACAATACTTTTTCCCATGTAAGTAGAACAATCTCGCATGGTTTGCGTACATATTAACAAACCGTGCAGACAAACTCTGTGCTAGCTACAAACTTGTATGAAATGTCTAAAATGCCCTAAATAATATATTAATCCAACCTCTTCCTCCCTAATCCATTTTTATGAGGGATTTTCCTTGTTCTCTCCCATTTTGTATATTTTTGAACGTCAAATCTTAGAATCAAGAGATCTCCTTCTTCAGGATTCTGATCAAGCTTTCATTCATCACGTTGGATATAAAACGGTAAGTACTCAAGTCCACATTAGTCATTATTCATCTCTTTTACTCTCAACATAGATATATTCATGTGAGAATTTCTTTCCTTTTCTTATATCTAATCTGTTTTGAGAAAAATCAAATGCCGATACTAGAGGAGAAGGCTCATACAACCCTATGTTGGGTGGTCTATAACTCATCCCTAAATTTCATTGTTTTATGAATGTTCATGTGGGGCCTACCGGTTTCGTTGGAAACCATTTATTATATTAACATTCCATTATTATACTTATTATAATTTCATGGTTATTCTCTTTTCAAATATATGATTAGTTTTTACTGTTTTCACCCACAACTCAATCCGCCTCATGTGAAAGGTTAAGCATTAGTTGGGTTTTTATTGTTTTGACAAGTTTGAACCAATGTTTGGGTGGGCCTTTACTTGACCTTTATAAAGGTGAATCTTATTATCATAAATGGATTTTTATTTCTGAGAATTGAATAATGTAATGTACCATATATGCACAACACTTGTCCCGCTTAAGGTAAGTGCTTACAAATGTTTGTTAAATGTGGAATATGAAATTTGAAATGCCTTGTATACTAAGTATATAACATGGCCTTATCAAAAGAGATTCAAAAAAGGTTACAAGTTTCTATCACTCCTCTTCATGTTGATGGAATGTATTTGAGTTATCCTCAATCATTTATTATGCCTTAAGGTCTATCTAAGACTTGATTAAATGGTTGCAACGCTACTTGTCATATACAAACTTGTAGAAGACAAAGCTTAGACCAATGGTTTCAAATCTATTTGACATATCCACACAAATGGAAGGAAATACATGAACCAAATGAATTATTACATGATTACAATATCAAATATTAATGAACTAACTCAAGTTATCATTTTATTTTGAGAGAAGAATACATTGGGTCTCAGGAACCCCATTCTGATTCAAGGATAAAGTTTTCTTAGGTTGATACCCACCGAGACATCGATTCTTGTCTATTCCATGGATTCCTAGTATACTACCATTGGTTCCCTCTCATTATTATAGGATACCTCATATACACTCCTTGGATCTAGTACTGATTGGTAGGTACCATGGTGAAAGCCTATTGGGCCCATGACTTTGCATAGCCCCATTTTACATTGGTCGATCACCTTGGACAAGGTAGGTTCCTTACTGTGGAATGCCTTAGATTAAACTCTAGTAATTACACTCTTACCCCCAAGATACACTCAGATGCTATGGAGTTATCTTTCCATGATTTTACATTACCTAGAATTTTACCATGGAACTCCCTCACTGGATATCATTGTCTGGTTTCTTTGTTACATCTTGGGACCTTCACTACTTATATTGTCATGAGGTGATGTCAATGATGGTTCTGCCTCATTTGACCTATGTAAATTAAATTGTAATTGATTGATTAATGAACTGTTTACATGTTCATACACTAGCTATGGGATGAAGCAGGGACTTGGTTATTTAGTTATTTTTTACTTCTTTCTTTACTTTACATGTATGTTTGTACACTGCTATATTCCATTTCACAGGCCGGATGCTATAAAAACCATTAGTGGTGGCCTACTGAGATTTATCTCACTCCCTCTATGGGGGCCATTAGGTACCCAGAGTAGATTACATGGTTGCAGGTATTGACAAAGGAAAGCATACAGCTTCTAGAACTTGATTTTTTGCTAATAGGATGGATCTTGATAGAAGATGACTGAGTAGGATCTCGGGATTATTGGAGTAGTCTTTGTTTTCTTTTAAATTGTGGAACATGTTGTGCTTATTTTCCTTTATCCATGCTTTCTATTTTTTTAGTGACATGGAATTACATCATCACTATTCCAATAGATATAGTTATTATTATTCTGGTTTATCTATTTCATCAGTTTGCTTCTGCTATTTTTTCATATTGCTTCCTCTATTTACTATTCATTTATATCTCTTCTACTATTCTACACTCTACTAATGATGGCATAGTGTTACCATAGAGACACCCTAGGCCCCGGTAGGTATTTGGCAGCCTGTGGTATTTGGGAACATGCGCTTCAGGCAATGTGGCCTACTGGGCATGGGGCACCGTTAAGTGGCATCCGGGTCCGAGTCATCACATAGGGATACATGGGTGTTTTAGGCCACATATTGTGGTCGTATCTTGTCTATAATGACCCAGGATCTCTTCATTGTTTAATTTTCCAATTTCTTAGGTTGGGACATATTTTTGGCGGGGTGTTTATTTTTCGCAATTTTATATTCATTTTTTACTACCATACTCTTATAAACCCTGGAGGGTTTTCATGGTCGGTTTACTTTAAAGATATTTCATATTTTTATTCTTATTATTTTAACATTTTTCATTGAGATGTCTAGGTGTGTGGATACAGATACCTAGGAAAATTACTACCATTTAGGATATTCCATTTGGTGCTTGTCGCCACCCCCTGGCCTATGGATGCAGGCATGGACGGTTGCTTCTCAAGCCATAACATGGGTCTAGTCATAAAATATTAGTATTAGAGCATTTCATTCCTTGGGTTATTGTTCAGAATATTCCCATTACAATAATTTGGTTTGGTTTTGGGAAACTGTGTCAGAGTGTCTCATGTGTGGCTCTCAGGCTAAGGTGTGTAGTGATGGTTTGGGTGGCCGACGTATTTATTAACCAATACCTTGACTGCCATATTGTAAAATCATTATATTGAAACATTGGATATGGGGATCAATGTTACATGAATCAAATAGAATTGAGTCTTTGATTTTCCTTCTTGACTCATATCCCCATTATTGTGATATATATATACATTATCATCTGAACATGGTACATCTTGATAAATCTCATTATTCTTGTATGATGATAGCCATCGAGGATACTAGTTATGGATCATGATGATGATCCAATGACCAATTAGGCCTCAGTTCAGGGTCCATCCGTGATCTTCCTCCTCTAGGTGAGCAGGTAGAAGTACATACACATATGAATAAACAGATCATCCTAGTAGAGAAGTATGATGATCTGTGTAGGTTTGGCATGCTTGGGGAATTTCAATTCTAGAGGTTGATGTGGTTCTGGGGTGAGCCAGATCCTCAGGTTGTAGAGGGTTGAATGGAGTCAGTGGTCTGTGTCTTCAATCTTATCTAGAAATCGATGGTTCAAGTGGTTGTTTTTTTGAAGTTATCCATTTTCATAGAGTTTCTGGGAACAAGTAAATCCTTATTAAATGGATGCATGATGATTCAACACTCTCATCTACTGACATCCATCAACTTTTACATTATGGGTACTACCTGTCCTACCTGTTCTCAATCTTCATACTAGATCTTCTTGAGCTGTAACAAGGAAGGATGATGGTGTCTATGTATGTAGTGATGTTCCCAGACCTTCTATAGTACTCCCTTGATATGATTCAGGATTTATACTTCTTAGAATATAAGATTGAGCAGGTACACCATAGAGTGATTCATTTTAATTTGGTATCCTTGTGAATCCCACCTATGTAGGGGTGTTGTAGAGGACACTAATCATATATAAATTTTATTCCCAGTGACACCAGATAGTTACAACTGGTAGTGGGCTCCATAGAGTTGATTTGTCTGAAAAAGCATTCAGATGCTAGGCACCAGGATCTCAGAATATAAGACGTCCACACGATCAGACTCATGCATGTTTTCAGGTAGAGTGTAGAGGACCAGGATAGCTCAGAGATGGAAGGTATATTTCTTGTGATGGGAGAGGTCACATACCACAAGACTAATCAACTAGATGTACTCAATAGAATAGTTAGATAGCTAATGGACCTCCACAGTAGAGGAATCTCTATGATCAAGGAACACCCAAATGAGTGAAGGGTGTTTACGAGGGAAGTGGAGCTAGAAGATGATAAATAATAGTTATGGATAGTGTACAATGCTATTTGATCCATCCACAACAACCAACAGGAGTCCTAGGTTAGAGTAAGGGAGCCCGTGTCTGAGGTAACGGGAAGATGTAGTCTTTGGAGGCTTATGACCCCACAACACATGAGATGATCAAAGGTATGATATTTTCTTATTCAACTTTTGCATTATTGTTAATATAAAAACTTTTTGGACATTCCTATATCTCTATACTCTTAGTTCATGATATGGAGCTCTGGGTTGAGGTGGTATCCCAAAAGTTTCATATCAAGGATTCTATAGGGAACTCTTCTTCCATATCTTTTATCATTTGGCAGTGCGATATATCTCTTGCTAGATAGAAGTTCACATGGGGCCTTTTGTAAATCATTAGGGATTAATATGATGTCATATTGGGTATTTATTATCTAACCATGGTCCAATACCATATTGGCTGTCACCGTAGAAAATTCATATGCCTATGCACTGATGGGATGAGATTCTCCTTTTATGGTGAGAGTGATCTCATGGAAGAGAAATTAGGTTTTGAGAGAAAGAGGATGCATCCAACCACCCATCATTTCTCAATTATATCCCATACTTTCATATGATCTTAAACCATTTGTATTCCATCATTTGGGGAAGATTATATGAATGTCTTCCCTATTAATGTTTCAGTACTACCTCTGAGGTGGTCTATAAAGTTTTGTATCAACTTACATTCAAGAACCACTCTGATATCTTCTACGACATATTATATGGCCCCTACCAAACTCTTGTAGATATTTATTTAGTTGGAGGACATTTCAGAGATAGGATTCATCATACCCAATGTGTCCCCCTGGGTAGCTTCAGTTTTGTTCTGGGAAAAAAGTGGACGGGATCTTGCCTATTTCATTGTATTATCATATCCTGAACCAGGCCTTAATAAGGAACATGTACCCATTTACATGAATTGATGACTACTTTGACCTGTTTCAAAGTGAAAAATGGTTCTCTAAAGTTTATCACAAGTCTAGATACCACCATTTGAGGTTTTTTGAGCCTTATATTCACAATTTTGAATTTCATTGTCACTATGGAAACTATGGGTTCCATGTGATTCCATTTGGTGTAAAAATATTCCACACCATGTTTATTGCCTTGAAGAACTAGTTCCTCCAAAAATACATGGACCACTTTTTTTAATCTTCATCGACAACATACTCATAGACTCTCCATCATAAGAAGAACATGTCGAGAAATTGAAGATGGTACTATATTTTCTTCAAGATCACTATCTTTATGGAAATATCTTTGAGGTTGTAGTTCTCAAATAATGAGGTTCAATTTATGGGGAATTTTTTTTCAGGCCATGTTTTAGCTATAGAACAAGAACATGTCAATGTAGTTATATCCTGAGATCCACCCAAGAGAATATCATATGTGTGGGGATTTCAATTTTTGGTAGGTTACTATAGGAGGTTTGTGGTAGACCTCTCCAAAATATCATCCCATTTGATATACATGATGGGGAAATGGAATTCGTTTACCTGGTATGAGTAGTGCCAAATATCCTTTGAGGAGTTAAGGATGAGGTTGATGAGTGGTCCTATATTGAGACTACCAAATGAGGTCATAGGGTATATGGTTTCTTGTGTCACCTAATGGCATTGGGTAAACTTCGAGTTAATGCACTGGTAGGAAGTTACCATATATGGGTCGAGGTAGTTGAAACCCCATGTGAATAACTTTGAAAATCATGACCTGGAACATGCAACGGTAGTCTTGTCTTAGATTATGTAGAGGTAATACCTTTGGGGGAGTGATTTGTGGTTTACTCATACCATAAGAGTTTCAAGTACGTCTTCACGCATAAACACATGAACCTGAGATAGTGGTTCTTATTTGAGTTCATTATGTAATATTACATTGAGATAATATATTCTTAAGGTAAGGGAAATGTAGTAGAATATTCCCCTAGTAGGATGTATTAGGCTTTCTTAGTGTATGGGGACTTGGAGCCATTGGCTTCACCGCACCAGATCATGTTAGAGCATGAGGGTACAATGTTTCTTCGGTCGATGGTGTTGAGTCCTCCACTTATCAAGCATGTGAGAGAGTCTCAGTTGGAATAAATTGTAATTTCTCAAATTTTCCATGTATTATTTTTTGATATTATATGGATTATTTTTGAGACCAGGAATTAAGATGGTGTGTTATCCTAAGTCTCAGTGTGCCCAGAATAAATGGTTTAAATCTATTATATATATTAAATATTATATATGTGTGGTTTTCCTAAAAAGGTGGAATAACTTCTAAACAGGTTACGTGTTATAAATACAAGGTTACCATTGAGTTTATAATGTAGTTTTTACCATATACATGACTTAACATGGGTCAACATGGGTCTTCTATAGAAAATTCGTCACAAGCGCAAAAATGAGTAAAATAATTGAATAAATTATTTTATTTCATTTGTGTTGGTTAAGTGACTCGTTATTCATTAAAAGGACTATTATTTTAGAATCCTATGGTAATTTGAATAACCTTGTAAATGATGGAGAACCATTGTAGAGACCATTAGAGAATTATCTCAGGCAAACAATGACAAAATTGTGGATCAATGATCGGTGCACCTCAGATTCAAAGGATTTCAGCAATGAAAAATGTGAGACCCCATTCTTCATGAAAAATCAATCCAAATAGAGGTAGGACAAGCATTTTGATTTATTTTTATATGTTTATGATTTTTAAAATTAATTTAAAACAATGAATTAATAGATTGATTTGTGGTTCGATCGGTATTTGGGATGGTTCTATTATAAGAGAGTTTATTCAAGATATTTCTTGTTTTTTGTAAATTCCTATTTGTTTATAATTGTAATAGAAATGAATCAAGGTGAATAATAAAATATCATGAAATAAATTCCTCAGAGATGTATATTGAGATTTTATCTCTCCTTTCTCGTTCATCGTGGGTGACCCTATGGTCTGTGGTTCGACAAACTTCGAGGAATTGAACATTTCACAGCCATTTCTTGGTGCAAAGATTCAGGATTAGATATTTGGGAATGATACAATTTGATGGAGTTTTGTGATGGAGATGATGTAAAATTAGAATGTTTTAGGTTCCAAATTTGGGATTTATTTTCCCTATGATCAAGTTTGGAGAAATTGGGTGATTTCTAGGTGAATCAGATGTTCGAAATCTGATGAAAGAAAACAACAATGATCATACGGGGTAGATCCACGAATCCCAATGAAATTCATGTCTGATTCTGAGGTAGTGGCGGCATGGGAACACATTGGAGGAAGAACTATTTTTTCTATAAAAACACAATCAACCCGGTATATAATCTAGGATTACAAGGAGTGTGGGTCCCCTATGTGGTGGCTACTGTTCCGGGAGAATTTATGGTGTCACACTTCGTATGGATAGGCCTACACGACATGTGGTCTCTCCTGGGTGACTCGGAATGTACTTTGAATATTCCATGGACATGGGTTTGGGTACAAAGGTTTCCTACACATCATTTACTTTATTATACATGGCTTGTATCTCTTGTCACTTCTTTATTGGAAAGGTTCTGTTAGGGTTTTTTTTCTTTATCCTTTCCCTGAACATTGGTATGGAATTGTCTCATACTCCTAAGGTTATGATCCATTTAGTAGGACATCCTACATAGTGTCATTGGGGTACCTTTTAGAGGCCCATAGTAGGATCCTCTATTCACCTTCATACCCTAGGTGTAGTTCTTGGTATCAACGTGACAAACACTAGACATATGTCGGTCCTACACTTAGTGGGTTAATCCAGATTGAGTTGTTAGTGTTACCCAAGATCCTTATTGCTGGTCCTCTTCTATATATCATATTCTCTTAAAACTATTAGTTTTTTCTTTCTCATGATGAGCTTGATGAGAAGTACCTCTCTAAAGAAGATCACCAGTGCTATCTAACTCAGGAATTTGTTCTCCCGAATGAGTACTTTTTGGAATCTTCGATATGGAATCCTAGGTTCTGGTTGAGACTTACCTATAGAACATGTGTCATTTTTTATTATATCAAGATATTCTTATTATATGTGTTGTAACCGTATTCCTTTGTAGATATGACTATATTTCCTATGTTGTATGCTTTGTGGTTCTAGGGTGTCCTACTAAGTATTGTAATACTCAACCATGCATGGTCTTTTCCCAAACCCATCATGTATTATGCATATAATCAACCATTTTACAATGTCTTAGGCAGTCTATGACCAAATGGTTCTTAGTGAAATCGGGAAGACTCATATTTGTTCCTAAATCTTTCTTACAGTAGTCATATTACTTACTTTCTAGTTGGACTTGTGTTTCTAGACTTTTGTGGTGGGATTGTATTTTACAATGTATACTTTTCTTTACATATTATCATACTCTTGTAATGGGATATAAATCTATTCATCCTTGGTTGTTAATTTTTTAAATTTAAACATTTTATGGTCTTAGAGGTGTATGTGTGTGTACATGTACATGTATATATTACATGGCCTCCCATGATAGAATAATGTTTTCTCAGTGCTAGTTGCAAGCCCTTTCCCAATTGATGATGGTCTTAGGGAGTCATGGAATGGAACCCACTGGGATGGGTTGTGATAGAGTGGTGTAAGAGAGTATTAGTTCTACTTTAGGATTGGGAGTCTGTGAGATTTGTTTCTAGAAATAATGTTAACTGTTTCGATTTTCATTTTCAAGCCAGGGACTCCAGTGTTGGTGTGGTGGATGACGTATCCATACACAAGGACTCTGAGCACCTTCATTCCAACTAAATATATGAAAACATTTTAGGATGTTAAAAACAATGGTTTGTGTACCATATATGATATTTTGGTGGTTTCTATGTCAACCTTGAGTCATTTATCCCTTTATTCCCATTTACTGTGGTAAATCTTGTTTTTTTAGGATGCATCTACAACATATTCCAGCTAGGATTCAGCATTAGGATCATGAGGATGACCCCCTCAATGATGAGGCATTTATACTTGGACTAGTTCATGAGATGTTACCTCTAGGTGGTGCACCATCTAGACCACCGCCTGTAGAGAAGAACATAGTACCTACAGTACCATTGGATGTGGTGTGCACTTTGAGCACACTTCCTGAGTTTCAGTATAAGAGACACCTCAGGTTCCAAGGTGATCTCGACCCACAGGCAATAAAGAATTAGATTGAGGTGATGACTTGATTTTTTCATCTAGTCAGGATACTAGTAGGTCATATGGTTTTCATGGCAGTGATCCTCCTTCGCGGATCATTAGGGTGATAGTGGGTGTTATTTACCCATTCTTATGATGAGGAGACTCTTTCAGGGAAATAGTTAGAGAGCCATTTCATAGCGCAGTTCGCATTAGCTACACTGAGGTTTGTACATATCCATGATATTCTATAGATCTAGAAGGGTGTCATGACGGCAGCTATATATTCTTCGTGCATTACCAACCTCTCCAGATACTCTATGGATATGGTTTGTGATCAGTTCTTCAAAGATAGGACCTTCAAGAAAAGTATACATAGATACATCTGAGCCAGTGTTATCCCTATATGTATTCCTACCAATGATGGGGTTTTAGACTGATATTTGGTGTCTGAATGTTTCTTTGCTGAGTAGATACAATAGGTGGTTTTTAAGAATGTAGACTGATTGAGTAGAGACCTCAGTATCCTGGATTTGATGTGAATCTCAGGGACATGGATATGTGATCCATTTCAAGAGGAGGTATCAAAACCTAGGATCAATCATTTCTGGATCAAAGGGTGGGTCCATCTATCCCAGGGAGAGGTTTTGACACTCATGTGATAGTAGGATACATATCACATGAAATTATCCAACCCACCGTACAATTGATAGAGAGAATGTGGATGGGACACTAAGGTAGAGACTGCAGCAGGAGAAGGAAATTTTTTAGGATGGATAATGTTGATGGGAATCTAGGAGGGAAGGATGAGGTTGTCAATTTTTTTACTTGTTACCACAACCACCCCTAGGTGGTCCATGACAGGCTTAAAGAGCTATAGGATGGGTGATGGGAGAGCTATAGGTAGTTGAAGCTTATGGAAAAAATGCTCCAGCAATTATCGGAAGTATGATATGTCTCTTTTCTACGTTATAAATAGTACTTATATACATAGGTTATATTCATTCTTCTATTTCCACATACCTTGTGTGAGACTTAGAGGTTCTGGTTGAACCTTTTCCATGACCCTTACACTTAAAGACTCTTAATGGAAAATGATCGATGATCATGAAAATGTTCCAACAGTGTGACCCAACTCTAGGAGTCTAGATTTTCCATTAGAATCTATTGGTAGTATAACTAAGGTATTACTATTTCATTCATGGAATGGATTGTTTATCTAAATTTCATTCATAGGTTAACTATTTTTAGACGAAGGGTGTGTTGTGTCTTCAGTGATGGAACCAGGTTCTCCATTATTGGTGAAATGGAATCCCATAAAATGTAGGATGTTATCATGTATAGGAGGGTGTAGTAAATTTCTAATCATTTGGAAATCCTATCCCTAGGTGCAGTGGATGTTGTGTGTTCCCAAATTCTTACCGTGGTGGCGTAGTATGAGTAGACCTTCCCTGAGGATGTTCCAGGATTACCTCCCTACCTCAAGATAGATATTTGCATTGATCTACTCCCTAGGATGGAATCGATATAAATACTATCATAAAAAAAGGATCCCATGGATATTCACAAAATGAGGGTTAACTTGATGAATTTTATAATAAGGAATTTATTAGACCTATCATTTTTCCTGGGTTAGCCCGAGTTTTGTTTTCCATGAAGACAAATAGGAGCATGAGGTATGGTTTAGACTACTATCACTTGATCAAGGTGACCATGAATAACATGTATCCACTACTAAGGATTGATGACCTCTTTTATCTATTAAGAGAGTCATGATGGTTCTGAAAGTTTGAACCTAGATCAGGCTATCACCAGTTGCAAGTACGTGATGAGGATATATCGAATATAGAATTCATATTTCCCTATGGTGACAACGATCACTTGGTGATTCCCTTTAGTGTGACAAATTTTGTAGCAATGTTCATGGGACTCATGAATATAATCGTTATACTAAATTAGACTAGTTCACAATAGTATTCATCGATTATATCCTTATGTACTCAGTGTTTGAGGAGGATCTTGATAGCCACTTAAGGGTAGTTCTAGACATACACAGAGACCACCAACTATAAAGATATATTTTGAACACTAAATTATAGATTCATGAAGTCCATTTTTTGGGACATGTCATCTGAGCAGATGGAGTGGTAGTGAACCCAGACAAGGTTTAATCAGTGTTAGCTTAGGATCCACCTAAAATTGTGATGTAGGTCTAGAGCTTCCTTAGGCTGGTAGGATATTACCGGAGATTCATACCTTATTTTTCCAGAATACCAGTAGCCATGACATCTATAGAACAAATGGTTATCATTTCATGTGAACAGGGAGGTTCCAATAGGATTTCCCATAGTTGAGGAAATGTTTAATGAGGGCTCCCATCTTGATATTATCAGAGGAGGGTGCTGAGTATATAGTTTATGTGATGCATCATGGACCATGATTGATTGTGTTCTGATGTAGAGGCATGTTTTGATGGACTATGTTTCGCCCAAGTTGAGACCACATGAGTAGAACTTTGTGTTCCATCAGCTTGAGATAGTAGAAGTAGTATTCTATTTGAGGATTTAGAGACACTACCTAATGGATGAGAAATTTATCATCTACTATGATCACAAGAGTATCAAGTATATATTTTCTCAGAAGGATCATAACATGAGACAGTGGTTATGGAAAGAGTTCCTCCCAAATTATGACATCGTAATTTTCTACACTCCTGGGAAGGGGAACATGGTAGAAAATACACTCAGTAGAAGATATTCTGCATAGTTTCTGAATGAGGCATTGAAATTGTTGGCCTCATTGTAGTTATCAATTATGGATGGAGATAGCGGATATTACCTTCAGTTTATAGTTTTTACCCCTCCACTCTTGTAGTGAGTCGGTGAGGCATATCTAGGGGATACCGACTATGAGATCCTAGACACTTAGATATCCACTCAACATGCTCTTCATGAATTTTCTAATGGTAGGGATCACTTCGTTCTTCTAAAATCATTCATTATGCTACAAGTGATTTTGTGGAAGGATCACCTACCACTAGAAAAATTTGTGTACAACAAAATCTACAATTCCACCATTAATGTTGATCCATTCCAGGCTTTGTATAGGCAGCCCTATAGATCCCAACATTGTTAGTCTAACAAAGGACAATAAGAACTCATGGTCCCAGAGTTTGTGTGATCTATAATAGATAAGGTGTAGATCATCAAGGAGTAGATGAAGACCGCACAAAGTCACCATAAGTCTTATGTTGACAGGTAAGGAAGGCTATTAGAGTTTGAGGAACGAGGCCATATGCTCCTACAAGTTTCACTTAGATGTTTATTATGGAGATTCTTTTTAAGCAGAAAGATATCTCCAAGATTCATTGTCACTTACCATATAATATACAGAGTTTGAAAGTTTTAATACCATATAGAACTACCTATATAGAGATACTAGGTATTCAACTTCTTCAATGTGTCACAACTGCAGAGGAATGTTCATGACCCATCATACGTTATCGACTGGGGATATCTGGACATAAAGGATGGAATGACCTTTACTGAGTACTTCGTAAAGATCAAGGATCGTTAGGATAGGATCCTTCATAGTTTTTTTATTCCATTGGTGCATGTTTAGTGGTAGCATAGAAATATTCCAGAGATAACATTGGAGATGGAGGCTTAGATTCAAGATCAGTACCCACATCCTTTTTTGTAGCACTTATTTTGGATTTTTAGTGATGTAAATCCCTATGGTGGGGAGAATTTAATGTATCATATTCTCCATGCATTATTTTTGGATATTATATGAATTACTTTTCAGACTAGGCAATGGGAAAACATATGATTCAATGGCCTAATGTTCCAAGAATAAATATTTTAAATATATTAAATATCACATGTATTTGGTTTTCCTAAAAAACTAGAGTAACATCTAAATGGGTGCTCATATCATAAATTCAAGGGAGCCGTTGAGTTAAAAATGTTAGTTTTTCCCTATGTGTGACTTAACATTGGTCAGTGCGGGTTGTTATTAAAAAATTCATCATGGGAACAGAATTGAATAAATTACTTCATTTCATTTGTGCTGATGCGATGATTTGTTATTCTTTAAAATTACTATTATGTCAAAATCCCAAGGTTAGTTGTATAAGCATGATGATGTTGGAGAAACCTTGAAGAGACTGTTATATAATTCTCTTTGGTAAATGATGATGAGATAATGGATAAAAGATCGATGAACTTCAAATTAAAATCGTCTATCAAAAGACAACAGTGAAACCCCATTCGTCAAAAACAACCGATCTAAATCAAGGTAGGTCCTATGTTTTGATTTTATTATTCACCGTTATTGATTTTTATGATGATTGTGAATAAATAAATAAACCAATTAATTTGTAGTTGATCGATATGTGGGATGATTTTATTTTACTGGACTTTATTTGGGATATTTCTTGTATTTTTTATTCCTCTTAATTTATCACTCTAATGAAAATGAATCAAAGATGACTTGAATATCAGTCTAGTTATTTTCCTCATAGATGTTATTTGTTCTTTTATCCCTCCTTTTTCGTTCATCGTGGGTGACTCTTTGGTCCCTAGTGCAACAAACTCTGAGGAATCTAATATTGTGAAAGTGTTTCATTGTGGACAATTTGATATTAGAGACCTAGGATTAGTACGATGTGACAGAGGTGTGGTGATAGAGATGGTGGAGAATTAGAAGGTTTTGGGTGCCTGATTAGGGTTTTCTTTGGTGAATGATCATGGTTGGAGAATGAGGGTAATTTATGGGTGAATCTAATAGAGTAAATGGGTTGTAAGAAGATGGTGATGCTATACTAGTGTAAATCCAAGAATCATGGTGAGATTTAAGTTGAATTCCAAGGTAGCAATGGTGTGTGTGTGCGCAGTAGGAAGAACTAGGGTTTCTATAAATACTCGATAAACACAGCATGTAATCAAGGATTACATGGTTTTTGGGGCCCACAAAGTGTTGTCTAGGGTTTTTGAATAATGTAAGATATCACATGAATTGTGTCTTGGACAACATGGCATGTGGTATCTCTCGGTTGAGTCAATTTATACTTTTGAATGTACATGGGAACATGGAGGGATACATGGGTTGCCTAAATGTTGTGTACTTTTTTATACATGGAATAGATATCTTTTCCAATTTATCATGGACCAGTTTAGCTAGGGTTCATTCCCCGTATTATTTCCTTGAAGTTTGTCATCAAATCATTTCCTTCTCTTAGGACTATGAACCCTACAATATGAATTCCTAGATAGAGTTATTAGAATACCTCCAAGAGGTGTTGAGTGAGATACTCTATTCATTTTTTTACCTAGGTGGAGTTCTTGGTATTATCATGGACAACTCTACGTGAGTGTTGATCCACTACATAGAAGGATAATCTAGATTGAGTTGTTTGTATCACCTCATGGATCTGACTATGATCCTCACATGTGTATTATATTCTCTATCGACTATAAGTGTGTTATTTCTAACGATAATACTTGATAAGTAGTACATCTCAGATAGACGTCATCAATGCTATCACACTTAGTAGTGAGTTTTATTGGATGAGTACATTCAAGAATCATTGAGCTGGTATAAAATGGTTGTGAATTACCTATAGACTATGTGTCTTTGTTGATTATATCTATATATTCTTATTATATTCATTTTACACCTATACCTATGTAAATATGACTATATTTCCTTTTCGTATGCTTTGTGGATTGGGGGTTTCCTACTAAGTATTGCTATACATTCCCTAGTATGGAATTTTTCATGCATGCCATGTCTTTGGCAGAAAATTGACCATTTGATAAAGTCCTCAGTATTCCAGGACCAGATATTACTTAGTGAGACTAGATAGGCCAAGGTGGGTTCTTGTGAATTTTGTATTGTAGTCTCAGTACAATCTTTCATGTTTGACTTGTGTTTTCAAACTCCCTTTGTGGGATTGTATTAGGACATGTTTAATTTCCTTTAATTCATGTCGTACTCTAGTTACTAGATATATATGTATTCATACATGGTTTTATAGTTTTTATACTTCATCATTGTATGGTCTTGAAGATGTATATGTGTGTATAGGTACTTATGCTAAGGCCTCCCATGTCATTCATATGTCTTCTCAGTGCTAGTCACCAGCCCCTGGCCTATAAAAGGTGGGATTGGGGAGTCGTGACATGGGGACCCTTGGGACAGGTCTGGACATACATCAACTATGATATATTATGTGACAAGATACCCATAAGTGACTCACCTGATAGATATTATGAAGAATCTAATCATGCCATATTTTTTCAGGTATGGACGGTGGTTCTATTCATGATGTGGGAGGAGGTGATGCGAGATTTCCACACTTATCCCCTTGATATTTATCCCAGTTTGGGGAAGATGTATGGATACCTTCAGAAATAATTTTGGGTGTATGGAATGAGACAAAGTGTAGCTGAGTTCATCGCTCAGTTCCTCTTTTGTTAGCAGGTGAGGTAGGAGAAGCAAGTTCTTGTGGGTTTGTAAAGCCCCTTGATATCCTAAAGTATAAGTGGGACAAAAAACCCATAGATTTTTTGATAGGGCTTCCATGAACATCAAAGATCAATGATTCCATATGGGTAAAGGTTGATTAACTCATGAAGTTTACAAAGTACCATTCTATTAGGAAGAAGAGTTTTGTGGAGTGTTTTGTGTTTTTGTATGAATAGGGGATCGTTCCACTTCATCGGATGTGATCAATAATTGTCTCTAATCTTGATAAGAATTTTGTGTCACGATTAGGGAGGGTCCTATAAAATTAATTTGGGACCCAAATGAAGATGAGTGCATCCTTTCACCCATAGAACAATAGGAAGACCAAGGACACTATCCAGATTTTGGAGGGTATGTTGAGGGATTTCATGATATACGTTTTCTTGAGATTGTGGGATTACTTACCCTTGGTGGTGATTGTATAGAACAAAATACCACTCTACCATCAACACAGAACCTTTTTTCCCTTTACATGACATCCTTCAAGTTACCCTTGTGTTGTATAGAGATCAGTGAGACATCTCTTGTGGGCCCATAAATGGTGTAGTGGACAATAGAGAAGGTCCAAGTCATCTGTGAGAAGATGAGAATGGCCTATAATAGACATAAATATTCTGTTTATCATCATCATAAGCCCTTGGAGTTTGATCAAGGATACCATGTTTTCCTGAGAGTCACCCCATGATGATCATTGTGGATATTTTTCTAGGAAAGAAAGATATCCCCAAGGTTTATTGGTCCATTCGATATCACACTAAGGGTTGGAAAGTTTTCTTACCTCATCACCTGAACCCCACTCCTAGATAAAGGGCATGATGTTTTCCATGGGTCGCTACTGAGTAGATATTTGTAATACCCCATGCACATGATCGAATGTCTGATCTGGAAATAGAAGATGAGGCAACCATTATAGAGCACACGAACGTGACTGAGGATAAAAAAAGATGAACATTCATGGACAAGCCATCCACTTGGTTTTTGTGTCGTGGCACCATGGGAACCTACAGGAGAGTTCATTGGAGTGGGAGAGCCATGTGCAGGCTCATTATCATGAGTTTTTTGTTCAGTTTTTCTTTTCATGGATGAAAATAATGAAGGGGGGAATGATTTTTGAGATCATTTATTTTCTTAGAATACTTTTAAATATTACAATATATATCTAGATCATGGATCTGAGACTACATGTGATTTCGAGTCCCAGTGTGCATATAATTAATATTAAAAAAATATTAAATATATTTTATGTTATGCTGGTATATATTATTAAATAAAATTGGATATCTCTTGAAAGGAATATTAGATCTGAAATATGATACCATGATTGATTTTCGAACATGTTTTCTACCCTATGTGTGAAATAAAATGAGTTTTCATGTGGCATTAGGACATCTCACCCATTGGAGGCATGTTTAGTGGATTAATTCATTCTTTCATTCATTAATTTTGACCTAAACCAAAATGTATATAATTAGACTACCATGGAAATTTCACCAAGGTTAGCTTCATAAAACATGGAAGAATCCAAGAGATTACCTTCTTCCTTTTATTGGAAAATCAAATCAAATGACAATGAAATGCCGGATCGGATAAGATCAATATGATGTGAATGCAATGACATACTTAAATCATTGGTGAGCATGTTCTTAAATGAAATATGATCCAATATTCAGATAGGCCTCATAAATTTTTTATGTACAACCTTGTTTATTGAATTTATTTAGTAGATAAACCACTCTTATTGATCTATAGTAATTTCAGCCTTGTCATGCTCATATATATCAGAATAAATTGGCTGGTTGAATTGTTTTCTAACCTTAATTGATCAATTATTGATTGTTGGACAATAATTCTTGGAAATTATCCTTAAACCACTATTCATATTATTTTATACCTTGTTTTATTTTCATTTGTCACCATTTGGACCGCATGGCCCTAGTTCGACATTGTCTGGTAGTACCGAGCCCAGTCGGACCCCTGGAATCGCAATATATTTTTGAATGAGGGATGGATCGATTAAGTAGGGGTATATATGGGATGTTTTTTGGTTTTTTATGATTTTATGGATGATAATTTTATGATTAATTTAAGTAATAAATATTTTGGGGATGTAAGGGTCAAGTAATGAACATATGAAGATCCTATGAGATCAATTTCCTACCACTGGATGGCTGAAAACAGTAGATCTATAATAGATCTGATATTATGGGGAAAATCGAGGCTGATGTTAAAAGTAAAGGTCATATTCGATTCACGGAAAGAAAATTTGAGAATCTATAAAAAAACTCGACTACACACCATGTATAGGTATAAAAACATGGGTTATATCCCCTTACCTGTGGTGGATAGGGTTTGGGAAATCATAAAGATGACATGGCATGTATCCCTACTACACGCCGTGTACCTCACCTAAGGTGGTTGAGTTGTGTGATGGGTCAAATAGGAAGGAAACCATGTGGGAGTACATAGAAAAACACATGGATGTGTATTTAATTACACAGAAACGGCTAGATCACATGGGTGGCACCCTGTGTGAAGCCACACATCATGTACATGGGGTAAATACACTAATATGGGGTCCAATATAAGGACACGACTAGAAGGACATGTCCCTATCTCAGGTATTTTGGACACACCATGTAGTCTACCTATACATCATGTCCTCATAAATAGACTAGGATCTATGAGCTGGGTACGGAGATTTCCAGCTGGTGGAGTGGTACCGCACATCATGCGGGTACCCTCACAAATTGGGTACCCCTTGGTTCATTATGAGGAAACATCATGGTTATGTATCTTCTTTTTTTGGACTTGTATTTTGGCCCGCAAGTAAACTATCTTGATTTTTTTCATATAGAACGTGATTGTTCCCTCCATTTTATATTTAGATATACTATGTGGAATGTTCTGGGCACAGATCTTGTTTAGGTGACACTCAATGATAGAAGTGGTCAGATGGACTCACCAAAGGATTCATTCCATGGGGAACCCCCTATTGGATAGGGTGTATGTCCGTGATGACTAGAGTGGAACCCCCTATGTTACCATGGAGTGGGTCCTCAAATACTAAGTAGAACCCCTTATAGAATAGTGTTTGCTTCCTCAATGATTAGAGTAGAACCCCCTATCACACCAGGGTTTATGTCCTTATCCATTAGAGTGGACCCCATCCCCCCCCATTAGCATGGGCATGGGTCCTCTATTGGTACTTATGAGTGGAACCCCCCATCAGTATGGGTGCGCGTCCTCTCTAGGTACTTATTAGTGGAACCCCCTATCACATATGGTGCGTGTCCTCAATGAATATAGTGGAAACCCCCAGTCACACATGGGTGTGGCTCCTAGACCATTATAGTGGAACCCCCATCATCATGGATGTGGGTTATCTACATTATAGAGTGGAACCACCTATCAGAAAGGATGTCGATCCTTGTGACACTAGTTTCGACCCCCCCCCCCCCCCCCCGATGCACTAGGTAATAGGTTATCTTTTCATACTTATAGATTAGTAACTCATGACTCACTAATATAAGTTTCCTCTACATTATTTTTGTACCACCCCTATACTGTGCAGCAAAGTGAAGAGGTGTGGTTTGACTTTCACAGTTACTTCTAGCCAAACATGTGAGATGTTATGCATCATTGATGAGATTTTAAAAATCTTGGATGCTCTTTTATCTAGGCCGAGCTGGGATATAGAGATTCCATTAATCTCTCATCTGGTCTTTTTTTTACTGAAACTATATATATATATATATATATATATATATATTCATCTATATCCATAACATTGGATTTTTTACTCTCCTTGCATGGGTTTTGAAGACATGCAGGGTGTGACATGTGCTTTTTTTGTTTTTCCTCTCATAGTTAGAAGATTCTACTCTCCTAATATAGGTGGAAACTACTCAACATGTAGTTCATCTACTCACTCTATTTATCCCCATATTTTTTGATGAGGTTACTCTCTCTTTTTTGGGGTTGAGCTATTCTCTTTCACTGTATCTTACATCTTGTTTTATATCTACTTTCTTTCCACTCCTATTGTATCTCTTACTACTATCACTTCTCCTTTTAGGGAATCCTACTAAGTATTAATATACCCACCCCTACCTGGTATTTTCTTGCCCATGTCGTGTATTACATAGACGACAGACAGGTTGGAGTTGACCTAAAATGATCTTAGGGATACCTATGTGTTGTGGACCACTTATGGTGGTCGTATCTTAGAGATTATGAGCCAGGCTCTCTTAGTAGTTTACATTTCTAGTTTGTCATGTTTTGACATATTTCTGGTAGGGTGTGTCTTTTTTCCCTTTTCTTTTAATTTTTCACTATTTTACTCTAGTACACCCTATAGTTTTTGTATTCTTGGTTTACTTTCAAGCTGTTGAATCGTTTTACTATTATTCCTCAGTATTTCTTCATTGAGATGTTTAGGTGTGTGCATACATGTACTTAATAAATGGCTTCCCATTTAGGATATTCCTTTTGGAGCTTGTCACCACCCTCGGGCCTACGGAGGTAGGCTTGGGGTAGTTTCGGCACGAGCCACAACTTAGGTCAGGTCGTGACAATATTTTTGTCAGCATACGAACCCTTTAATAATAAATATTTTCAAAAACATAGTGCCTAAAACCAATTCCAGTTATCATGTGAAGTAATGTAATGATTAATTTATTATACCATGAGTGATTTTGGTTGTGGAAGCATTGAATTATTTAATGGACTATATGTATCCAAAATTTAGACATAAAAATCCATATTACTAATCAATTCACTACTACTTCTGTAGTGGTAACAATGAAATCTCTTTAAATTTACCCTTATAAATAATTATTAATTCTCTTTACATCACTAACACCTCTCCCTTCATATAGAGGGAAAAAATTCACAACATTGTGTTCATGACATGGAAATATCTCCTAGAAAAATACACTTTATAATATCATGGAATCCAAAATGGATGGGACACACTTTAAAACTATAAAAATATATTCATATTATATAGAATATATTCACCTTGAAATATTAAAGGCTAATGGTTTTTAATGCTGTAATATTACCCAATCCAATTCAATATTACTGCTTCCCTGATATTTTCTACATCGTATGGTTGAAATAGAAATCAATCCATGAAAGGGCCTCAAAATGGTCAACATATATCATTATGATAATAGTATTTCCATACATCATAGGTCTCTTTTATTTAATATAAAATATATATTTTGAAATAAATTTTTTTGAAATATTCTTGATAAACTATTTTTTATAATGTGATAGATAAGGAATATTTTAAATATATATAAAATACATAATATCGCCTAAATCCATGTCCTATAATTGTAACACCCAGGATTCAATTATAAAATATTGACATTTTATTTTAATAAAACTATAATATTATGAACATTTTTATATTTCATGCCACAATGATTCTAATTTCATATTATGAATATTGATTTTGAACATACATGGTTTCATGCAACTTATTTTTCTATTATTCATTTTATTTATATTCATATGTTAGAATATGTATAATTTACAATGTCTAATCTATTACATAGATTGAAATAAAGATAATATCATATAGAAGTAAAATAAGTGTAATTTTTTAGAAAACTGTTTTTTAGAAGCATAATGTCTCATAATATTAATTATTTAAAAAAATAATTAATTATGAATGATTTAAATGAAATTTATAGATTATTTATATAACTATATGAATTTAAATCTATATAATGATTATTGGTAGTCATATAGTTAATGTACTACCATCTTTTACTTGAAATATGCAATTATTGAAAAAAATGACATATTATGTGGGTTTATATTTAAATTATATTTTTATATTTTTAGAATTTAATTTGATAAAATATATTACATTTTTTTTATTCACAATTAATTTTCAATAAGTCCACATTTATTTTTATTCATAATAAATATTTAAAAAAGGTAAAAATTTCTTGCCACTATTAAGGTTAAAACCGGTTTACCAGGGGGATTAACTAAACTGGTAATGGTTAAAATGCACTAAAAACTTCTTAAAAACCAATTTTATGGTTATATTTCATACGGAAAATTATGAATGTAAAATATTATCCATTTTGGTGTCACTTTCTTTGAATTTTACTTGACATTATTTTAAAACGTTGAAAAAAAACAATTTTCCCACTCACCCCAGTTACAAAATTGCACCTCTAACCCTTACTTTTTAACATATAATAATCAATTTATCTCAACTAAATAGTGAAATAATATCTCCCATAAATAATTATCCATGTTTTTGATAATCTATTAATATTTAAATACCATCTCTAACATTTCTAACAAGTTAACTAAATGATGTTTTTCTAGGAAAAAGTAATCTTCTTCACCGAGCTCATTCTTTTTACATCTTCAAACACAACATTAAATTAGGACTTAATATTTAAAAAATAATAAATATATTATATTAAATAAAATGATATTTTATTATCTTGGTGGAATAATATTTATCTATCTCTTTCTCCATCAAATGGTTAATGAAATCATTGCTCGTGTGCATGGTAGAATAGCACAATGTGAACCAATGTAATTGTTTTCCATAACTGACACACATGGATAGTCATATTTTTGGAAATAAAGAATATATATAATAATTATTACATAATAATAATTATTTAAAACAAATATATCATCAACTTATTTCCCCATTCAATCATTATGAAAATTATAATGTCACTACGGCGTACGTACGACCGACCGTCTCCAGGAAGCGATGTGATTCGTTTTCAATGTACAAATATCAATAATGTTTCTAATCATAATACAAAAAATATATATTATGTTTATAAAATCAGTATAATTCTATATATTATAGAACTGTATATTATGTAAACGAATAATAACATCCATGACAAAACATTCTTGAGAAAATTCAATAGTTAACACCCAAAACAATGGTAATAATGAAATAATATTGATGAATAAGTGATCAAATATTATAATTAGATAATATATGAAATTATAAATATGAATATGGTTCTAGTTATGGTATAAATTAATATCATCGTTAAAACAATTATATATTATTTTAAAACGCATTCATCTAAAAGGATGTATGAGGTAATCGATTTCATGTCAATTCGTATTCCATTAAGACATATTTGATATCATACACCTATTTATTTTTATGTTCTTTATAAACAATCCATATTAAATATTTATCATTAACACATATTTATTAATTATGACTAATGTTTCAATTCATGTTTATTATTTGAAAGGGTCAAAATCAAAATGCAACCAAAGTTGTATTGATTTATTTTACAATTCAATTTTTTTGGGATTTCATTTCATTTCATTAAAGTAATATTATAATCCATCCCTCAAATAATCTAACTATTTTCTTATCCTAAAGAGAATAAATAAATTTCCATATTTTATTTGAATATTTCCTCTCCTTCGAACTTGAATCAAGTGAATAATGTTTTAAAATAAAAATTGATTTTATTTATATTTTAAAGACATATATTTTAACCATGTAAATATTTTTTTTTAGAAATTATGAAGGTAATATTTATTTCTAAAATTATTGAAATACAAAATTTTAATTTATAACTTAATTTTAATTTTCTCTTAAAGTAAAATTTATAAATTTTTAAAAAATGATCATTTTCAACATTATTTAGAACTTTTCAATGGAATTTTTTTTAAAATTTACGGTGTTATAATACTTCTTTGCTGCCATAATCGTTTTATGGTATTTATCTTCATCTACATGATTTAAATAATTTTACAAAAAAAATATTTAATTAATTATTATTTAAATTTTTCACATTAATTTTTTTTATTTTCTAAAATAAATGATCGTATTAGAAACCCAATATTCTTCATAAACTAATTGTCATATCGTATATTTTATTAATTTCATGGTCATTTACTTTCTCACCAACCATTCACATTCTTGTGATAATTTGGAACTTAATTTATCTTAAATATACATACTCTATGAATCATGGATATGAATATTTCAAAAAATGTATACCATTTTTACATATGGTATTTTTTTCCGAATATTATTTAATTGGCTGGGAAACATCTTGAAAAATATTTATTACATACAAAATATAAATATTTATTGACAAGGAATATCTTATATGAATATAATCGATCATTTAATATATGGAGAATTAATTGGACATGTTTTAATTGGTGGGACTTGTTATAGATATCCCCTTAATGCATTAATAGGTCTCATGTGATAAATAAATTTCCCAAAATAAATGGGTTTTTAGTGTATACCTACATATCAATTACACTTTCTTGAAACTAGGTATTGGCGATATAGATGTCATTATATATAATAAAATGATATCTAGTATTAAGAATTTACTTCATTGAGAATTTAGATATTATTATTCATGATATTTTTTCATCTATATTATTTTCCATGGATTCATTTCATTCCAAGGTTTTTGGATAAATGACATGTGTTTTTAGAAATTTACATTACCATATTGATTATTCCTTATTTACCCATAAAAGCTTACATTGAACACATCCTTACTGATAATTTTATATCACCCTTGTTTTTTTGTATTCCTCATGTTAAGATGTTGACATCTCTGATTGATTTTAAATAAATACAAATATTTACATTTTTTATGTTTTATATTATATTCCCAACCTAAAATTGGTCTAATGTATTTATCTAGTTCTCTAAGAATAAAATACTAATTATTAATTCATTAATATAACACTTTTAAATATGTAAATGTAAGAAATTAGATGTTGGATACAGGTTACTCGATTTGGATTTGTTATAGTTGATATCAGATAAGGTTTTGTATAAACATAGGGAACTAGATTTCAGAAATCATATATTACGTAGAATAACAATATAGAAGACCATAAGAATATGTCTTATTTTTGGATAATATTTTAATTATTTGGTAAGGTGTTGGTGATGTGGTGTATTCTATATATGAATCCATATCTAGATATTATAGGTGTTTTTGGTTTCAGCACTAATACATCTTGGTTTAATAACCCTGAAAGGAGTTGTTCTTGTAAAACTCAGCAATCATTCTGGTGCACAGTGAATGTCACCTTACTTATCACCTAGATTGAAACTGCTGATATATATGAATAGTATAGTTAATATTTTTTTTAGAACCCACTGTGAGTTATTTTAATACAATATTATGATTTAAATATATTCCCAAAGAAACCAAGTTTATAATTTTGAGATTAACAATGTATAAATTATAAATTTATGATAAGTGTGAAATATGATATAGATTTATATATTGTGATTTAAAATTCATAATTTTATGATCTATTCCATTTTATTCTATTTTATAGAAATATCAGCTGGTAGAAATAATGGCATCAATACTCATTTCCAAAATATAAGTTTCCTTGTAGAGGAAGACTATAAAATGGGTGTTTAGGATGAGAAGATCATGGTCATATTAGGGAATCTAATAGATATTATAATTTATAACCCTGCATGTATGATATAAAATTGTTATTTTTGGTTTGATACACCTATATTAGATCGTTTCATGTGACTGAATCCCTCATAATTTAGTGGAACTACTTATCATGTGGTAGTTAAGCTATGGATTAAGTCCCTTGATAATATATTTATGACCATGGGATATGATGATAGGGAAATGGTTATACATTTAATATATTAATTAAATGTAAATACTGATCAATGGTGGTTTCTAATATGGAATATTGTGGGGGCGAAGAAATAAAATACATGGAAAATACATCTTATAAGGTAACATTATTGGTAAATTATTTCCATCGTAGTCAATGAATAGAAATAAATATAATGTTATTCTCCATAAATCAAAAGGAAGTGGATAAAGTTTCTGAGTATGGGGATACCTTTATAATAATATCCTAATATACTATGGATTATATGAAAAATAGAGATAACATGATTGAGTATTTTTATTGAGGTCTTAAGCCAAGTCTTCTAAGGGCACTAGTTTCTCAATATTTTTTATCATACGATGAAATAGTTTTATATACCATCAAAAAATAGAAGGAATTTTCTATATTCGATAGATTAAATGTAAGAAAATATAATAATATTTTTTTATTAATACAAAAAAAGGAACAAATCAATTTAAAATTATAAGTTGACAAAATTTCCATCATGTGAGAATTATGGAACAAAACATCTTGGAAAATTATTAAAGGGTATGTGAGTATGTTAAAAGTGAGGATATATAGGTCATCTTGATAATGAATGAAAGGTAAAGAAAGATAAAAATGGTATCTAGTTCTTTAATTGTAAACAAATGACTCATTATTCAAACCAATATCACAATAATCAAGGGAATTGAACAATCATGAGGCTAAGGGATATGTCCATGATTATGTGATCACTGCACTTGAGGTAGAGGTTCCTAAATGTTTTTTGGTATTTATATTATTCATATCATCAAATATAGATGATTATTTATTTTATTTGGTATCTTGTAAATATTTTATATATATAATTTTTTCTAAGAAAATATAATTTTTTCCTAGAAGCTTATTTTAGTAGTTGTCATTCAAAACAATAAGTGATGATCTCACTATAAAAAGGATGTGTTGTGAACTTCCCATTATAGAACATAAAAATTATTTTTTTTCTAAAATTATTATTATACCTATTTTTTACTTTCATATAATCCTTATAATGTACATTAATTCAATATAAGATGTAAAATTTTACTGTAAAGATAATTAAATTTAGATTCATGGTGAATATGTTAAATTATTTAACATTATAGGGGAGACTCCATCATCTATGTCATTACTAGATCCACCACTATTATCTCTTCTAAACAATATTCTTGGGAAAAAAGAGCATACAAAAACTAGTAAATTCAAATTGATGGGAATTTTCTGACATCAGATATGAAGATGGCGTTATGAAATTTTGAAAGAGACTATGTGTTCCATCTATAATAGATATGTAAAGGAATTTATTGGATGATTATCAAATATTTAGTTTTTCTATAAAAACTTGTATAAAATTTGTATAGGTATTTGAAGGAAAATTTCTATAAAATAATGTAAATAGGAAAATTGCTAGTTAAGTATCATGATGGTTGGTTTTTCAATTAGTGACAGATTAGAGACACCAACCAAAAGGATTAATGAAACCTTTACCTTTTCCTATGTGAACTTGGGATTACACTACTATGTAATTGTTCAATGAATTACTAAATAATCCTAAAATAGATGCTGTGATTTGGGTTATTATAGAACACTTTACCAAATATGAACATTTTTATGCAATAAGAGAATGTTTATATCTTGACATCCTTTTACATATCTATATTAATGAAGTTTAACGACATCATAGAACACCTCCAATTAATTTTTTCTAATCATATTCTTGATCTATGTTGAAATTGTGGATGTGTATTCAAAATTCTGTTGATATCAAACATAATATTAGCACTGCATATCATCCTCAGTGTGATGGATAGTCCAAAATAATATTAAAAAATTTAATACATGTTTAGATCATGATCACTGGATGTTCATGTTTTTTGGATTTTTATTTATATTTTATTGAGTTTTCATGTAACAATATATTTCATTTATGGATTTAAATGGTGGTATATGAATAATTATATAGAAATATATATTTTACTCCACCATTTTGGGGTGATGTTAGTGAATGGAAACTTGTTGGATTATTAAATGTTGAGGATACAATGACAAAGCTAAAGAAAATTCAGAATCATATTAAATAAGATCAAATCATGAAAAAGAGTTATGTCGATAACCAAAGTAAGGATGTGTAATTTCTATTGTGAGATCTTGTTTTCTTAAATGTATCTCTATGGGTGGATGTCATAAGGGTCATTAAGAAGGGAAAAAAGAGCCCTAGATACATCATAACCTTTTATATGATTGAAATAATTCTATTTGTAAATGAAACCATTTCTCTATAAATTAAAGAATCTATTCCATATGAAATTTATAAGGAATTACATTATAGACCTAATTCATTTTCTCACACATGAATAAATATAATTAGAACATCATCTATATTATTGGGAAGATCCTATCTAGATTGACGACACTATAGAGAATGTTTTGAGAAATTTGATGAATCAATTTCTCAAAGTAATTTGGATTAATCAAATAGTAGAGAAAGAAACATGGGAACCAAGGGATGTTATGAAAAAGAACCAGACTCATTTTTTAAAATGTTATATCCACAAACAATTCAAGGATGAATCTTTTTTAAGAGGAAATAATTTATCACCCCACGATTCAATTATAGTAAGTTTATATTTTAATAAAACAATAATACAACTCACTTTTTTATATATAATGATACAAAAATATTAATTTTATTGGATGAATAATTATTTTGAACTTACTTGGTCAAAATAAGATGAGATTGAGTTTTTGAAATTTTCCCTTAGAAATAAGATTTTATCAGTATTGAAAAATTTATTATATAACAATTATATATTTTATTTATAATAATATTTAACAATATGTGGAATTAAAAATTTATTTACTATTAATTTTACATAAATAAATATATGATCATCTTGAGGTAAAAAAGAATATTTTTTAGAGAACTCATTATTTAAAAAAAAGAATAATATATTTACATAATAAATACATAAAATAATAAGTAATGAATTGTGATTTAAATGAAATATATAGTTTATTTAACTAAATATATTAATTTTAATCCATATAATTATGATAAATTGTCATATAGTAATTGTAATATCATCTTATGTCTTCAAATTGAATTTCATGAAAGACTACTTTATAACGCGTATTATAGAATTTGTTTTATATTTAATTCTTACACTTTAGTGGAATGAATTTGATAAAATGGATACCACATTTTAAATAATAATGTAAAATTTTTATATTATGTACAATTTCATTTTATTCATAATTAATTGGAAAAACGTAAAAAAATACAACGGTTAAGGTTAAAATGGGTTTACCAGGGGATTAACATAAAATGGTGAGGGTTAAAATAACCTGACCACTTTATGAAAACCTAATGGTTGGTTTGAAATTTATCATAACCCTATCATATTAGAATATTATAAAAATTTTATCCATTTTTCCTTCAATTTCCCTTCATATTATTTTTAAACATTGAAAATTTACAAGTGTGACATTCGCCCCAATTATAAAAGGGAACCACATCCCCTCACTTATTCGCACCATATTATCCATTTATATTGACAAAAACATACCTATATACCTCACCAAAATCAATATCAATGTTTTAGTGATTATTTAATTTCCAAAACACCCACCCCATTGTTCTTAAAATGTTATCCAAATGAATGTTTTCTAAGAAATGGTAATAATATTCACTAGGCTCTTTATTTTTTACTTCTACTTTTACCTCCAAACATTACGTATTGAAAATTATAATATCATAAATCCATTATCTACCATATATTGAGATTTTATTATTTTTATGTAATAATATTTATCTATCTCTTTCTCCATCAAATGGAAATTAAAACCATCACTTCTGTGTATGGTGGACTCATGCCTTGAGAATTCGTGCAATTTTCCTTCCATCACCGAATCACATGGAAACTCGTGACGATGGTAATAATTAATTTATATTATAATTACAAAATATTATTGATTATATAAAATTAATATATCATCCACTCTCTTACCCATATCACCCATTAATGAAATGATCATGTCATGTGTGCATACATACGATCAATTGTCTCTATGTAGCGATGTAATTTATTTTCCATGTCCAAATTCCAAGAATGATTATAAACATGTATATACTATATAAATATGATATTTATAACACTAATATATATTTTATGATTATGTAAAAATATCCATCATAAAAGAGTCATAACATCTATGAAAAAACGTGATAGAGAAAACATAGTAGTTGACACCTAAATCAATTATTATTAAGAAATATTATTAACAAAAAATTGATACAATGTTATAAGACTATCTTATATGATATTATAAATATTATTATGATTGTGGTTTTACTTAATAAGTTGTTTTAAAAAATTTTAAATGAAGTTAAATAATTTTCAAATAAAGGGAAGCTTGAGGTAAGGGATTTAGTTTAAATTCTTATTCTATTGAGACATCTTTGATATTATGAACCAATTTACTTTTTTAGGGTGTATAACTACCCCTTTCTTATATTTAGAATGAAATAATATTTATTTATGATCATCATTGTTTCAATTATTTTTTATTTATTCAAAGGGTTACAGTTAAGATTATGCCAATGAGGTAAATTTTTATTTTAAAATATTAGTTTTTTGGGATTTCCATAATTTTTTATGAAGGAATCATATAAATCATCCTTCATATAATCCATCTATTATCATATAAAGTATATATTTTTTTATTTCACATATTTGCTTCAATATTTTCACCTTCATGCAACATGAATCAAAAAAATAAATGTTTAAAATAAAAATGGACTTTTTATCTTTTTCAAAGTGATATATTTGTCTTCTATATCCATATTTTGTTCAAAATTTGTTTTAAAAATCATTTTTACCACTAAAATTACTTAATAAAATTTTATGTTATATTATAATTTTTAATATGTTTTAAATTAAAATTTCTAATATTTTACAAATGTTTCCTTTTTTACATTCCTTACAAAAAGTAAAATAAATATTTTTAAAGTGTAAACTATTAACTGACATCCCCTACACCATAACCATTTTACAATATTTTTCTTCTTATACATGTTTTCAATGGTTTTAAGAAGAAAAATCATTAGTGAAATATTTTTTTCATATTTCACTTCTATTTTTTGAATTTTCTCATAATGGAGTGATTTTATTAAAAAAATATTTTTCTAATGAAGTAATAGTCATATCTTATCAATCATTTATTTTTTGGTCATTACCTATCTCTTGAAACAATAAATTCCATAGGATCATTTGAATTTAAATATCAATTAAATATCCATATTCATTGTATCATGGATATGATTATATCAAAAATTGTATACCATGTTTACATAAGGTGTATTATGATGAAAGTAATTTGATTGATTAGGAAATATCTTGATAAATCCATATTCTTTAATAAATACACATATTTATTAGAAAGAAATATTGTTTCTGAAATGAATTGATAATTAAAAATATGAGGATTGAATTGGTCATGTATTAATGGATGGAAACCATTAATAAATATCCCCTATTTACATTGACACATCTCATTAAAAAAATTAGTCTTCCAAATTAAATGGTTTTTAGTGTGTACCTACCCTTAAATTAAACTATCATAGTGATTTTATTTATGGAATAGTTATCAAGATTTCTAATATCATGATGAATAATATTATTCATTTACTTCATTGATAATTTAATTATAATTATCATTGATATTTTTTATCGATATTATCCATGGATGCATTTTGTGGACAATTGTATTTTCAAAGGAAATCAGTTTTTTGTTATTTAACCTTCCATGTTGATTGTGACATATTCAACATAAATATATTATGTTTTACTCACCCTTATTTATCACTTGAGCTCACTGTTTTTTTATTTTCCCATGTTATATTGAAGAAATCATTGAGTGATTTTCATGAATTCAAGGAATGTTCTTTTATTATGTCTTATATGCTAGTAAAAATGTAAAATGGGTATCATACAAGTGTTGGGTTCTTTAAAATTTATAAAATAATATGTCCATTTGGAATATATCTCATGTATCTATTCAAATGTAATAATGTAGGCATACGATCTTGGTTACTGTATTTAGGGTTGTTATAATAATTGTTTCACCTTAATATAGTCAATCATATAAATATATCATGAACCACATGCCACTATATAATTAATTTATAAAATATAAATATGTCATGAAATAACATTTCTATATTTATAATTCATTTAATGTATTATAATATTTATTTCATTGGAATATATCAATCTAGTGTCCCTTAGATAGGTTTGATGGACTACCTAAAATAATTTACAGCATTAAGAACATTTTGTCTTAAGCTAATACTTCATGTATACATATTCCTACTATAATAACTAATTCTAAAGAAAATGTTGAAATATAAAATGTTGACTTGGACTTTGTGACACTATATCCCAGTTCACTGAAATAGTTACCATTCAATTTCATTTCACTAAACTCTATTGTGCCTCATAATACACTAGAGTATTCTGTCAAGTGGAGAGGGTGTAATCCATACAATTTGATACTATATTATAAATATAATTTCTATATAATAAAAGAAAATAAAAAAAACATAATTACATATCAAAACATGGGTTGAAAATAAATTTAAGAGATAAATATTTTTCATTACATTCCCCCACTATTAAACCTATATTTTTATTATAGTTAATATTATACTAATTATCAAGGCCTATTATCAGTAGTAAGTGTTGGGGGATATCTCTGATGTTATAAAACATGTAAATCAGGGGTACTACCCTCGTATAACCCAAAAACATGTAAAATATAATATAAAAATAAACACTATAATATAGAATTAAACTAAACTATAATAATACATTAATATCAAACAAAAAACATAGTTTCTAAAATTAGATGTGTAAAATAAAGTTATTTGATAGAAACTCTGACCACAGTTCCAAGTATCAAGCTAGTAATTTCCATACTGATCTCCAATGTCAACTTCTGAACCTGAAAGAAATATTTCTATATATGTGTGTGTATGAATACAAGTATACTCAAAGGAATTTCCCTTTGAGCTCTCATTAAAAAGTGGAAGAGTCATACTAATGGTGTTGTGAATAAATGATAAAACCAACCAGTACGTATTAGTTAAAAAATTACCCAATATCTTCATGGAATAGTCACCTAATATTTCATCCTATTGTGATAAAAAAATAAAAAAATAATATATCAATAAAATTTCATGTAACCCCTCCCCATTTTTTGTAACTCTCACACCTAAATAAAAAACATCTTATGCTTCCATTCCATTAACATACATGTAATAAAGCTATAATTACATATAATACATCACAGATAATGTGTGATTGAAATCATCCATAATATCATCAACATACAAAGGTTCAAATTTCCTCCTTATAATATGTAATAATGAGACCATTTTGTTGCAACAGTTGTGTAGTGGATAAAAGCCCTACCGTCCTTAGTACTTGTATGGTCTAAAATTCTTATTGGCACCAGTTTTAAATTTCCAAATCCACTTTATTTTCAAAAATTATACAATGAGTTATCATGATCATATAGGTAATAAAAAACTTATTGGCCTCCCACCATTAATGACTCCCATCATATATCCTCATATCACAATAACCTATCAACATGGTAGTAGTGTATTGTGAATGTGAAGGACACAAATTGTGTACCATCGACCTATCATGTATAATCCACACTATATATCCTCATATCATAGTAAATTAGATAATGAAACATAATTTTATTAAATCATTTATAACAATACAAACATTGAGATAACATATATTATACTATATCAGAAGGGACAATGGGTTTGAGGGAGTACTCATAAATCCACTCTCATACCAGCCTCAATATTTGGGTAAACACCTAGATCCCAAACCATTTGAGTGTCAATATGATCTAAATCATGTTTGTTTTATAATAATTAACATGGAAAATATAATATATTATATAGAAAGATAGATCAACTACCTAGATGATCACAAAAAAAAAGATCTACACAATTTCACAATAGCTTATCGTATCAACCCCAACACAAAAAAACAACCAGTGATGAAACCATAATATAAAAAATTCCAACCATAAATATCCACAAAACAATGTTTAATTCACATTAATTCATAATTAATAAATATTTCTAGATTTTACATTTAAAATATACATTAGATTCATTATGTTATTCCTTTTGATATCTAATTTAATCCCATTAGTCCATGATACCCATTCATATCCACCTTTTCCCATTTCATTTAATATATTTTCAAATCATTAACTACTTACACCTCTAACCATTGTCAAAATTATAGTTCACATTCAATTTCCACTGGGAAACAATAGCACAAGTATGCAAAACCAAACCATCCACCACACAAACCACATCATATCACATGCCAATAGCTAGGGTATATCTGAATAACATTTAATAATTAATATTAATCATTTTCAAAGATCTTACATCATGTTAGTCACAACCATTATATCAATATCTATAAAAATAATTATAGAATAATTCTCATTTTAAACCACTTAACTTCTTCCCTTATTAATCACTTGAAGCTGACTACTGCATCATTCTTTCAAAACAATTATAATTTCAAATCCTAGAATCTTTATTAAAAAATATGTATTTCCATATAAGTCACTTATTATAATCACTATGTGATTTAAATGTTGAAGTTACATATCATATAAGTAGTTGTTTCCTCTGTTATCCTCAAAGCACACCTTATCCAACTACATATTCATAGCAACATCTAATGATAGAGATAATAAGATGGTAAAAAATTAAAGCATGAAAACCATACTCAATAATTCAATTATAATAATTAAGTTTTACAATTATAAATATATTTATAATTATTATTTATTCTAAATAAATTATTTCATTAAAAATTTTCCTTTTTATGTTTTTTTAGAATTAGATTTTAAAACTTAAATCCTAGAAAATGCATGTAATTCACAAAAAAAAAAGAAAACATTCACTAGAAATAAAACCAACCCCAACCAAAAAATCAATAACATGGAAACATATAAAAAAAATTTAATCACATATTCCCAATAATATTTTTTAGTAAAATTCATTATCATCATCTGGTTAATCCATTCCATTAACCAAATGAATGAAGAAGAATAGAATATTCCAATTATAAACTAATTTAGAATAGTTTTTAAAATTATTTAACACAATCAAAGATTCAAAATAGTTTTGCAATTACATGATGAGAATAATGATTCAAAAATCCATGATCGTAAAAGAAAATGATGAAAAAAAATCGGTCATAAGAACCTATACCACGATAACCCAAAGCATAAGGTTTGAAATGAAGTTCCACAATACCTCATCTGTAAATCCACATATGAAAGAGGCTGACAACTAGAAGTCGCAGTATATGTCAATTAGTGGGGTTGTTGTACCGACTGTATAATTCTATAGAATAATTAATATGTAAATATATAATATATATAGTAATAATAGTAACTTGTAGAAACTAAAAAATGGAATACATGTCATACAATAAATAGATAATTAACATTCATGGTTGCAAACCAATCCAAAATCTAAAAGTGAATTATGTAGATTAATAAGAAAAATCATTTCATCTGTTAGAGTCTATCCCAATATCACCATTACCTCTTGGCTCCACACCTCAACTATCATCAAGGTCCCCCATCCCTTACTCGTATCCCTATATATGACATATACATGATCATCGGAATGCATGTGCATGGTTTCAATAATAAAACCTATTATGAAACCACCATTTCATCATTAATATGTGTTGGAGGGTATAAAATGATTATTTTTTAATACAAATAAATTCCAAAGTAAACAGACAATCAGAAAAAGAACATATTTTCTTACTAAGCCACGAGGAGTACCGACCATACCTAATTTAGCTCCAAGAAGAAATGATGCTCCATGATATATTAAAATATCAGAACTAGCCTCATGGATATCAACATGTCACTCATCATCCAAAATGAATTGATATGACTTTATACTTATAAATTACAAGGTATTTAGTTGAAATTATAATCTGAATCCACAAGGTAGTGAGTTTTGGAATGTTCTTTGAAATTCTAATGGAATTGAGTTACGTCTAGTCACAATGTTATCATGATAATCCATCATCATCATTTCACATCATTTGTACTCCCCTCTATAGAATAACCATACTATGAAGGTCATATATCATGGGTACCAAAAAAACATCCAAAGTTAAGATAGTACACCATAGGGTATAGCATGATAAACCAACATAGAAGGAAAACATGAGATAAATAATATCACCATGTATCAACTTGTGAGTCATCATAAAAAAAGGAATGTTTAAATTATAATAATTCTCATGAAAACAAGTTCATATATTAGTGTCATGAAAATGTACACGCCTACATGCAATCACCATTACTATAAACAAAAACCATCCTAACACATGAATAAATACCTAAAAATAATTGTTTTCAAGGGCCCCAAATATTCTATAACATCTTACCTCAAGGTTATCAATGTCAATGTCATGATTCTAAAAGGAATCATCAAGGAATAAACACTCAACCCCTTTTTACATGATAATTGGCTCAATCCTCTAAACAATGATTCCAAGAACCAATTCTATTATTTTATTTCCAAAAAATAAAAAACCAAATGTGATATAAGATTTATCTATCACGAATTTTCCAGAATAAACAAGTTTATGTTTTATTACAATTCATGGTAAATCTATATTATTTCATATAGAATATTTACAATTCCATATGGGAAAATAATTTTCTCTCTCTATAATATTCAAATATAGAGTTGAATAGTTCTTAACATTCTTGTTCATAATTTTGGGATATTTTCATTTTTATGATTAATTTTTTGTTTTACCTAAAATCATCTAAAGGATAATTTTGAAAAATTATTATCAATATTTACTGGAAAAATTACTCATGGGTTTTTCTCATAAAATCACAACACCCAAAAAATATATGAGAGAGATATATATTTCTTTCCAGCCTATAACACATATAATTAACACATTTTATCAATAAAAGATTTAATAGTTTTGAAAAGTGTAATTATATATTTATTTGTCATAATTGGATAACCAAAAATTATTGTCACAAGGTTTAGACTATTTTTAAAATAAAAACTGCATAAAGGATCGCAATATTAAAAAACACAAATCAAATATCATCATTTAATTTGTTTTTTAATTGGTTTATAATTATAGAGTGTTTAAATGCATCCATAATATGACTTATGATTTTTAAATGAGTCAAGAAAACATTTCCCATGAATTTTAGATAATAAAATAATAAAATATCAATTATAGGGTTGACCTGGGTAAAATTAAGTTAAAAAAAGGTTTTAAAATCATTTTCCCCAAATTCTATTTTTTGTAAGGTGAATATGGTTTACACGTAGACAAATCATAACATTAACATAAGGGTAATGATTTACCCATACACGCCCTTTGTAAAGTTTTATTTACCCTTAAATGGGGAGGAACTACCCTTATTAAACACATTCCTACCCTTATAAAGGGTCTAAAAACCCTCCATATGCATTATGTAACACTTGGACAATAATATTTACCTTTACATATCACCATAAAAATAAATATAATAGATATTTTTATTGAAATAAAATAACTAAAAAAATGTTAACATTAGAGGTTCCAATGATCAATATAAATTGAGAATATATAAACCCATCTTTCCAATGACTTCAAATCCCTAGGAAGTATCTATAGATGTCATTATCGAACAACTTAAGACACTAAGCTCAAACATCAGACAACCTCTCCCAGACTCCTCAAGGATATGTTTATGTTTCTAAATAATCGAAACAACTGGTACCATGTTCTCCTAAAAAGTGTTCTTGCTCTGTTCTATAATTTATATATAAAACCCCTAGTATTATTTTTCAAGATCCATCTCAAAATACTTATATTTTATTAAAATGCATAGAATCTATCATGTTCCTCCAAATCTAAGAAATTCAGAACACATCATGCATTCGTCGATAACATAGAGGAAGGTCCATGAAGTATACTATTGTACTGACCTATTTGATTACAATGTCCCTATTGTCTCTATGTATATATTTGGAATATATCTAGTAATATATTTGAGACTAGGAACTAAGATGGTGTGTGATTCCAAGCCCTGATAACTTCGAATATGAGGATTAAAATATATTAATTATATTAAACTACATACAAGAAGGGTTTTCTAGAAAAAGTTTAAGAAATACCAAAAAGGAACTGAAATTGTAAATATGAGTCCATTATTGAGTTCGCGTAATGTGTTTTACACTAGTTGAGACATAAACATGTAGCTTGTTGGAGGTTTGTGTTGAGTACAATCATGGGGGATTAATATATAAATAAATTTATTTATTTATTTTATTAAAACAAATATTGTGACCTAATATTTATATATAAATAAGATTCTAGGGACAAATACCATGGTTATATGCATAACCTTGGATATTTGTGAGAGATATATTTGGAGGACTGTTCTCATAAAAAAAACTGTTGAATCATGGATCGTCGATCGGTGTGTACAAACATTTTAGGTTCTTTCCAACAATAATAATGAAGATTTTATCTTCACCAGTGATTTATCCAGACAAAGGTAGGATGTTTTTTATGTGTATTTATCATAATTTTATTATTACTACTAAAAATGAATCAATAAACTAACAGATTGATTCATGAATTGAGTGTATTATGGGTAAGTGTTTGATTACTCGAGATTGGGGGATTTCAATTGTTATTTATATTATATATCTTCCTTATTCATTCTAATGGAAATGAATCGAGGTCAATACAAACATTGGTTGAGGTCTGTTTCTCACATTTTTTCATTCTCCATTTCTCTAAACCATTCATCATTCGTTCATCACTGGAATTAATTTTGATAAGGAGTCTAATAAATACCAAATAATGAATTTGTGCACACCTATTTCATGGGAAAATAGATTAATATCATAGATCTCATTTTTTATTGATGAAAGGATTAATCTACGATGATAGATCTCGAGTCTAATTTCTAAGTTTAGGTTTGTAGAACTGATGAGGCACGATGATGGGTTTCCCTCAAGCACCAGATATGAATTTAATCTATCAAGAGATGATGAAGGAGGTTTTATCAAACCAAGATCTATGATGAACGTTTCATTACATACAGAAATAAAAGGGATTGGAGACATGGAGTAAGACGTGTGTAGAATCATGTGGGTTCCATGAAAAACCCGACTATATGGCATGTAGTCTAATGAACACACTGCATGTAGTCCCATTTTTGAATCGTTATAGTTTTTTCATAGTGATAAGTATCTCAATACATGTTATTATGTGACATTCCATGTAACCCTTTATAACCAGATCGGCGTAAATAATGTTTACACATCCAGGAATCTAGGTGGGGTTGCATGGCATGTGATCCATGACCCATGATGTGTACACCCTAGTAGATATCTCATCATGTATGGGTTGTAAAATCCTAGGAGATGGTGTGTCCCCACATGTCATGAGGTGTGGTCGATGGATTCTCATTATGCTTTTTTGAAGAACGTACCTCACGCACATGGTGGTTTTGAAATTTTTTCTATCATTGTGTCTTCATCCGGATGTTTCTCAGGGAGGATTCTAGTATAGTCTTGTTCCGATCCTGGACCATTAGCTCCTCTAGAGGGATATCCTTTTTGGATTCATGTGTGATTGCATTTGAGGGATCATCAGGATGCACTGTCCTTCAAGGAAGTGCTTTGTAGACCGCATATTGTGCCTTTTTGGTCGGGTTTACCATAGGGTTGATCGTTCAATCTGAAGGTATCCAGGGGTGGATCTCGTCTACCAGTGGAGTTCCCATAGAGGTCTATATGGATGTAGTGAGTTATTTGATGTGGACTCTAGTGGCACAGTTTGGATCTATTAACCCTCCCATCATGGCTTTCAAATGGTTCATGGATTCCTAGGGTCTCACGGCTCCAGTGAAAGGATCATATTTTCACTAAAATTATTTCTGTTAGACCTTGTCGTTGCAGAAAAACGTCATCCAATATTAGTGTAAATCTCCACATTACATGACCAAATAGTGTTTCAGCCTCTCCAGACAGTCACTAGAGGCCCATAGAGGGATAGAGGACTCTCGTGCTGTTGTGTGGGAATATCTTCCAGGGCTCCCACTTCTATTTTCAAGGGTGATCTTCTCAAATATATTAGGGATTCACTTCGGGTGTTTTTTGTGCAGATTATCAAATTCAAAGTGGTTTTATGTCCTTTGAAGCCTGGATTTTTGTGGAGATAGATCTAATTTTTCCTCTACTTTTACACAACACCATGAAGGTGGAAAATTCACTGGTATGGAACCAGGTTATTGTCTACCTAGTGTTTCCCATGTTTTTTCTAGCCTTCTCTTTTCAAGGACATTCAATGAAGAATTATAGAAAGTTTCTTCATGATAACTAATGATTGGATCCCTCCCTCTCAGAGGATAAAACTAACCGAACCATTCCAACTTCCCCATTGGATGTCATTCATGATGAGGATCCGGCTTTTCCTATTCCTTTCCTTTCCTCTGATTTTTGTATTTGGGGCTATCTACTTCAGTAGTACAGGGGGTGTGACATTGTCAATGTTTTATCCATCCTTGATTTGATCTCCATGCCCGGTCACAACTATTGGATTTTACAAACCTTTCTAGTCTCTCTTTATGGTTTCATGTCTGGATAATCTTTGGAGTTCTCATTCTAGATGGATTGGGCCAAGAACTTGGCCTTTGAAATCAGGTACTTCTTCAGGATTTCTAATAAAAGGTGAAATGAGGAATACATTGATCCTTATCAGATGGTCATACTTTCTCCTTCCCGATCTCCCTTATTCAAAGTTTTTTGGACCCCTAATCCTCAAAATGGTCTTCTTCCTAGCCAATACCAATCTATTTGTGATTTTCAGACTATCGGCAAGGGTAACAGTCTCAAAGACTAACCTATATCTAATAAACAGGTCCCTATATCTCTGACTTCTCAAAGTAAGAAGAGAGGGAATTCATACAAGAATTGTTCACAAATATCTTCTTCAACCAAAATCTATTTTTCACTATGATCCAGATTTTATATGAGATCTCAGTGAAAAATTATCTTGGAGTGTTCTTATATTCACAACATCAAGACCAAATCGTCTGGTGCCAAAACCAGGAACACAACATGTCAATGAAACCCATCCTAATTTGGAATTCCCATGGTATTAGGGCCTGAGTGAAAACTGATTTTTTATCCATGGAGATCAAGAATCATAATATTGGTATTAAAGTGATTTTGGATCATAAACATCATCCGACTAAATTTTTTGAGTTTACTCATAAAATTCAGATGCATGCGACCATGCATGTTGATCTGATCAATCAGTACATTTGGAACTTCTTGATTAAGGAGACCAATCTGTATTTGGTTCAATAAGGTAACCAATTTATTATAGTAAGGGTAACCACTTATACTAAATCTGTCTTTTGTTCTTTTTATAGGATCTATGATGTGCAATAGAGATAGAACTTGTGGTAGGATCTCAGTGGCTTCACCTTGAAGGTCTATCCCTAGATCGTTGGTGGAGAATTCAACATCATTTCTAACCCAGAGGAGAAACATGGAACAGGAACTTTCTCTCATGTTTTCATAATTTAAAATACTAATTTCATGGCTAGTAAGGGCCTTTTGGACATTGGTTACAATGGGAATCGTTTCACCTGGTGTAATAACCAAAATGCAGTAGGCGCTGCTAGATTCATATTGATCGATGCTTGGCCAACTGTCACACCATATCCAAGTATTCATTGGTGAAGTTGGACCATTTCTAGGAAAATGGGGAGCAACAGATTGAGGTTTTCAGAATAGTGGAACAGAACATCCGAGTTCCACCATCTTGTGCGGGAGGTGTGGAAAGAATCAACTCATGGGAACTCCTAGGTTTCCATCCATAATAAATTACTATGGCTTAGACACCAACAGAAAATATAGGAAAAAGGAATACCTAGTATTGATCATGATTTTAACACCCTCAAACAAGAAGGGTTGCGACTAGACCTCAACTTGGAAGAAGGATGTGACGACTCCGTTTTTGAGGATTTGTCGAAAAATAAATCCATCCTAGTAGATCTCATTATCAAAAAATAACACATTGATAGGGAAAGATCAAGGATGAAATGAAAGCAACAAGTTTACAATAATACAGTCTTTTCCATGGATGTATTAAGGAAAGGATATGAGCGGTTAAACCAAATATCATGATGGAGGATGGATCATACTTGAACGAACGAGATATGGTTGGAAAAAGGGTTATCTCCTTCTTTCAAAACCTTTTGGCGGTCCTAAACTGAAAATTGATGAATGGATATCCTACGGGGAGAACTGAGCTTTTTTAGGATATCCCGAGTTCGGTTTCCATCAAGGAAAATTACTTCTTTGAGTCTATTCCTAAGGATGAAGAGGTGTTAATGGCCATGACGAATGTCAAGGAAGATAGCACCCCGGGACCCAAAATTTTTCCTGGATCGTTCTACAGGTGGTCATGGGAGGTGGTTAAGGGTGATATTGTAAATTCCCCTACAAAATTATATCAAGAATTATCAACGTGTGACTCTCTAAATATACTCCTAGGTGGGTTTCACTAGAGCATCATGGCTTCGTTAATTGCCGGTCGATTTAGGGGGATATAGCCTTGACATAAGAAATTCTTTGAGACATTAACTTCAAGACTCAAGGATCTAATAGGGAAATCAAAGTGGATATGAATACAGCATATGATAGGATCAAATGGGGATTCATCAATAGGGTGATTTTGAAGACGGGTTTCTCAGACTAGTCTACAGACCTCATTTTTAGATGAGTTAGATCTTCTTGGTTGGCTGTTTATTTCATTGGAAAGTCTCATGGTATTTTCAAAGCTACACATGGGCTTAGGAATTTTGATACACTCTCACCTAAAATCTTCATCTTGATACAGGACACACTGAGCTGGCTGATCAACAGGGGGGTATCTTATGGAGAAATTATTCCTTTCTACGAGAAAATGACTCTTCCCTCTATCTCTCATTTGATGTTTGTAGATGACTCCATATTTTTCACAAATTCTAGAAGGAGATCATCCCGTGGGATCAAAAGGACTCTAGATGAATATTTTTATGGATTGGTCATACAATTAATAGATATAAGTGCAATATTTACATCTCTAACAAATTTGGAACTACTCATGTCTCTCCTTTGAGAAACGAGTTCAACATGCAGAAAGGATATTTTCCTTTGGAATACCACGGAACCTTGATATCTTCATGGTGAACTTACATTAAATACTTTTATTCGATTTTTAACAGAATTACTTGTCTAGTAATGAATTGGAAGTATCACTACCTATCCTTTTGGGGCCATATTATGCTTTTCAATAGAATCCTCTCTAGTATCCCTATACACTCTCTAACAATCATTAATGTTTCGAAGGGGATCATTGCTTCCATTGATAAAATTCTAGCACAGTTCGTCTGGGATGGTTCATCAAAAAGAAAATTTCACTCATCCTCGTGGAGAAGGATGGTGACGCCCATTCAAGAACGAGGGATCAATGTTTGGAACCTATTAGATACCATGAACTATATGAATTCTATGGTTATGTGGGTGGTTAAGGGTGAGAGTACTCTATGGGGAAATATCATTTCTTCAACAGCTGCGGGCAATAATGGGAGTGCCTATGGGTCCCCTTTCTGGTCTATGATTCCCTCTATCATTCTGACCCTCCTCTATCACTCTCAAGGGATTGTGGGTGAAGGGAATATCATTTTTAGAACCATAACTGGGTGGGCTCATTTATCTACTTCCTAGGGTGTCTCTTCCCTCATATTACATTCATGGTGGCCAGTATGCATCCAGACATTATGTATGATGTTCCGGATGTGGATCAATGAAGAGTTTTTGATATTATCCACATCAATTAAATACCTAACATGTTTGTGTTTACTCCCTCCATCTTGGGGTTCTTCACTTCAAAGGATTTATGGAGGACTCTTATTTATGAGTAGAAATATGATAGTTGGAATTGAATTTTGTGGAGTCGGAAGATTGCAACAAAATTTAACTTTTTAACTTAGAGAATCATGAACCATATTGTTCTGACCGATGACATGGTCAAGAAGTTAGGTATCAACCTTTCCTCCAAATGCCACTATTGATCTAGGAATCAAGAGGAGAGTCTAAATCACCTATTTTTTGAGATTGAATGGTCTAAGAATATTTGGATATTCTTTGGGGATTTCTCAGCGGTGCACTATACTACTACTCTAGATGGAACCTTCCTGGAGTGGTGGTTCCTTGGAATAAATAACTCAGCCTCGAAAAGACAGGAGAAGGTTCACATTTTTAATGCAGCATGTTGGTGAATTTGGAAAGCTAGAAACAAGAATAGGTATTAAGGAATTTCCTCATCTAGATGATCCATCATTATGAGAATGAGGTCACTTCTGGTGGATGTGGTTAATGGTATCAACAACTAGCATGATGCACCTTCCCTGAGATGTTCTCAAAGCAGTGTTTCCTAAGAGAATCTTGGCTATATAGGGGATAGGGGATAGTGGGTGTGGTGACATCACCCACCTTCTGGTTTCAAGCTTAATGTGGATAGTTCGTGCAAGTAGGGGATCATTCACGGTAGAGGTGTGGTTTGGGATTTTAGGAGCAACGTCTTTCTTGCCTTTTCTACATTCTATCGGAAGGGGACATCAATGCATGCAGAATCCAAAGTGATGTTCATAGGTTTTCTATTATTCCAATAGGAGAATATTTCTCTCTCTCAGGTGGAGACTTACTCTAAAGTTATCCAGGACTCCATGCATGGGAATGTTTCTATATCGTGGTTTATTGATTAAATCATTATAAAATTTAAATCCATATTTTGAAATAGCACTTCGGTGGTACATACTTAGAGGGAATTTAATAGGGTTGCAGACAATCTTGAATCCATGGATGTTACGTAATAAGGCCCCAATGTTAGTTTTTTCCCTAGTACTCTCTCTTGGAAACTAGAAGGGGTGAATTTTATTAGAGGTGATAAGCTTGGTCTACACTACTTTAGATCTCCCTAGGTCATCCCTTTGGGATTTTTGATCTGTTTGTTTTTTCTGGAGGTACATCTTCTTTCTTAATAAAAATTTATCTCTAATGATGATGTCTTGTGTGGCGGGCCACATTCTATATACACAAACATGAACATGAGCATGGACACGATCCATGATACACTGGTAGAACCCAACTAATGGGAAATTCCATGTACACATTGTACACACCATGAACCCTCTCAAATAAGCCTTAGATCCCTTGTCCTATTCACCATGGGAAAGTTTAATTAGGTTATGTTCCCTTGACCCATTCACTGAAGGTTTATTATGTAATTGCATTATTGTCATAAGATGGTGATCCCCTCTCTGGAACATCAGTCTCTGGTGGGGTTGTTAGAATTTAATTGTGATTCCTAATTTGATATCCACTATCATAATCATTTCCCTTGGTGTGGGTCTTAGTATCTTCGTGGCCAATACTACATGGGTGTTGATCCCCTACTTAGGTTTTTAATCTATTTTGGGTTATTGGTATACCCTAGTGACTTGGGAGTGATCCCCAACAGGGTATCAATATCTTAAAATTTATATTATGTAATTATTTTGGAGAACTCTAATGAGAATAACTTATCAATTGGATTCAATAAACTTTATATAACTCATGGAGTGTGTTATCCCATATGACTATTATATGGGAGATTCCAGTAGGAACCCTAGTCTGACTTTACAGTTGTGACCATAATTTAAGATCGTGTGTCTACTATGAGTATATCATGATATTATTTTAATATATGTTATTCACATATACCTTTAAATATATGAATACTATTCTTGATGTTATATGCTTAGTGATTTCACAGTGTCCAATTGAGTATTTTTATACTCAACGCTGTATGGGATTTTCCCACATGTGTTGTGTCTTATCCCATTAGCTGACATTTTGACGGAGTCCTAGAGGGACCAGGAGTAGGTGGATCTTATTGATCCATATAGATCAATGTATGTTCTAGTGTATTCATAGACATTAGTCCTCTCATGCTTTATAGGTTTGAATTTTTTAGTTTCTATTCATAGGCTTGTATTTGGACGTTTATTTCGCTTATATTTTTATCATACTTTGATGGTTGTATTTTAGATTTATACATGAATGGTAATCACTTTCTCTACATTTCAACATTTTATGGGATTAGAAATGTGTATTTTTATATAGGTACATTAGTATAAGACCTCTCATGTGTGTGATATGCCTATTGGGTACTCGTTTTCCATCACCTATCTTATTGGAGGTGAGCTTGGGGGTGTCACCACTTGGTAGCTTTTTGGATGAGACGTGAAATATTAGCATTACAGGTGACTAGTTATGCATTAGTATCAAATTATATGATATTGGTTTTGGTGTTATAGATATAGTGTTAAGTGTTTCGTGTTTGGATCTCAGAACAGGGACTCCAATGTTGGTGTAGACGCTGAAGTATCCATACACCAGGACTTTGACAGCCATATTTTTGACTTAGGACTTTTAGACACTTGTTAACGGGAAACAAATTGGTACATAAAACATATAGGAAGGCATTGTGGTTTTCATTTCCTTATTCATCTAGGTACCTATATATACTCATTAAATATAGAACATCTTGTCTAATTTAGGATGCCTCCAAAAAATACCTAGCAAGGATTTAGCAATATTATCATGGGGATAATCCCCACAGTGATGATGCTTCTATACGAGGACATGTTCAAGAGGTGTTACCTCAAGGTGGTGAACCAATATTACCAACCCTTATCAAGAGGCATATGGTACCAACAATATAATAAAATGAGGTCCATTGTATTAGTTCATGTCTTGTGTTTTATAGAAAATGACCCCTCAGGTTATGAACTGATCCCAACCCCCATGAGGATGAGGACTAGACTGAGGTAGTGACATAATTCATTCACCTTTTTAGGACACCTATAGACCATATAATGGTCATGGAAACAAGCCTTATCCATAGATCTTCTGGAAAATGGTGGTGATTAGTGACTCATTCATATGAAGAGGAAACCCTTTCATGGTTATAGTTTGTGTTCTTTTCAGAGAGTATTTTTCTCTATCTATGATGATAGATGTGCACATCCATGATATTCTATAACTTCAACACAGTAGAATGATTGTGTCTGAGTATTTTTTGAGGTTCACCAACCTCTCTCAGTAGTTAATGAATTTTTTATATTATCTATTATTTTGGGCTTGGATCATCGAGTGGGGAATACACAGAGACACACATGGTAGAATGATACCTCTATGCTTTCCTACCGTTGTTGGGTCTCTATAGTGTTCTTTGGTAGTTGGAATTTTCTAGGAAATGTAGACATAGATAGTTGGTTCCAGTAGTGGGAACCCAAGAGCAGAGACATCGACAACAATGAGTTGATGATAGACATAAGGACCTATATATGTGATAAATTTCAAGAGGAAATTCTAGGATAGAAAATCTACAGTTCAGGGATCATATTATGGATATATTCATCTGAGGGAGTGGTAGTGATACTCTTTTTATGTTTGGAAAAATATTGCATGAGATTTCTTGACATAATGTGTGGATGATAGAGAGACAACAGATGGTCCACCAAGTCAATGGCAATAGAAGGAGAAGGAATGTCCATAGGCCATATAACATGTCAGAAGATATGGGAGAGAAGTTAGAGGTTTCATACATTACTTTTTAACACTAACAACCCCATGTGGTCCCTGATGTAATCAAGGTGAGGGTGGTCAGGGATGAGGGAAGTTGTAGGTGGTTAAGGCTTACAACACAAGATATAAAAGGATTATATGAGGTAGAATTTGTGTCTTCTATAATTTAGCTACAATAATGATAATTATAGATTAAATAAATTCCATACATTCCATGAAATTTTTATGATACTTAGAGATTCTATCCTAGCCCTTGGATCAACCCTTATGCTTGGAGACACCTATTGGAGTTGACTCAGTGATCACACACTTTTACAAAAAGATGGACCTAACTCATGGAGGTGAGATTTTTTTTTGAGATCGTGTGGTAGTAGTGATGGGGCCTTATGATATCATCTTAGGTATGTATTGGTTATCTAATTTTCATGCCCAGATAGACTATTTCAGGAGGAGGGTGCGATGTTTTCATAGTGATGCAATGAGGTTTTCCTTAGTGAGTGAAAAGAAAACCCTGACAGAGAATGATATACTCAAGCATAAGAGTTTTTAGTATATTAAATACCATTATTCTTTTGAAACCCTTTTTGCAATGGATGCTATAAGCTTTCAATTTTATGCAATGGTGGTGGAGTGTGCACACATCATTCCTAAGGATGTTTCCATATTACTATCCCATTGAGAGATAAACATATATTGATCTACACATTTTTGTGGATCTAATGTCTATGATAGCAGGTTAGATGGATCCTATAGAGCTTCGTGAATTGAGTGTTTGTTTGGAGGACTCATAGAGGAAAGGATTTATGAGGCCCAGTGTCTCACCCTCGGCAACCCCAATATTGTTTTCCAAGAAATTTGATGGAATCATGAGGTTTTTTGTGGATTAATATCACTTAATCTATGTGACCATAAATATCAAGTATTCACTTTTGAGGATTGATGACTTCTTCAATAAATTTAGAGGGGAATGATGGTTCTCAACAATTGATCTCAGAACATGTTATCACCAGCTATGAGTACAGGATGAGGATATACAAAGGATGAAATTCAAATTTCTCAATGGTTATTATAAATAAAAAGTGATTCTATTCAGCATGATTAATTCCCCAGCAGTGTTCATGGGACTCCTGAACCAAATATATCATCCTTTCTTAGATCAGTTTGTTGTAGTCTTCAATGATGATATCATAGTGAACATTATATCTGAAGAGAAAATGTGAGAAACTTGAGGATAGTCATCAATGTGTTATGATAGTATCATCATTTTGGGAATATCCAATTATTCCATTTCTATATTCAATGGTTTGATTTCTAGGACATGTTATCTTGGAAGATGGCATAACAGTGGACCCGATAAAGGTCAAGAAAGTGTTATCTTGGGATCCCCCTAAGTGTGTGACAGAGCTATGGATATTCATTGGCTTAGAAAGTGACTATCATATATTGATTCCTAATTTCTCCAAGAAATCGTCTCTATTAATATATTTGACCTAAATTGGGAATCATTTTAGGTGGATTGACAAGTTCCAACAATATTTCTAGGAGTAAAGGTAGATATTGACAAGCTATTTCATCTTGAGTTTTTCATAGAAGGGTGTCGAGTATGTGGTTTTATATGATGTATCAAGTAATTTTCATGGTTATTTTCTAATGTAGATAAATTTATTTAACTTTTATAGTTCACATCAGTTGAGACAACATGATAATAGCTACACCACCCATGATCTTGAGCTATTAGCAGTAGTATTTTCACTTAATATGCTGTGACACAGCCTTGTGGGTGAATACTTTATCATATATTTTTACCACAAGTGTTTTCAGTATATAGTATCTCAAAAGGATCTTAACTTGAGATAGAGGTAATGCCTTGATTTCCTCTATGACTATGAATTTTATATTATCTATACTCGTATGAAGATGAATGTGGTAAGAGATGCTCTGAATAAGAGATCATGTTTTCTGCTACTGAGCAGGTGTCAGAGTAGTTGGACTCATTATAGTTAACTATTGTGGATGGATATGGATTAGATTAACTCTAGTATATTTTGGTTACCCTCCTCCTTTTATAGCATGTCAAGCTGGAATAACATGGTGGTTACGATTGTGAGACCCTCTATACTCTGATATCCATAGGATGTGATCCTGGTGGATTGTTTTAAGGTTACAATAATTCCATCCATTTCATAGGATGAATTATGGTACCAGTGATGTTGTGGGAGGATTTTTTGATGTGGATTCAAACATATTCCTTGTCGAAACATCCATTTCGGGAGAAGATGTACTAAGACCCCCAACGTTAGTTGTGGTGGTTAGGGTTAAAGAAATCATAGATTTTATCCCACGATGCCTCACTTATCAGTAGGTGAATAATGAGCATTCGGTTATATAGAGATTATATCAACCCCATGAGGTTATATATATTAATTGGTATAGTATATCTATGGACTTCAAAATGAGGTTACCACAAATTCCTAGAGGACACGATTATATCTGGGTGATCAAAGATAGACCCAACAAGTCAGACCACTTCCTAACTATTTAAGAGATGAGCTCAATAGAGAAATTCACTTGATTATATGTAAAAAATAATATTCTATCTCCATGTATTTCACTTAATAATCATTTCTAAATTTGATACTCCCTTTACATATCATCTTTGTATGGGATGGAAGGAGACCTTCAACAATCAGTTATGTTTGATCGCGGTGTTTTGCCTCCAGAATAATGGTCAAAACGAGCGTAACATTCATGACATATAAGAAATGTTGTGGGATTTCATTTTGGTATTTTTTTTCATATATGGGAGGTTCAAATTCCCTTGGTGGTGTTTTCATAAAACAACAGCTACCATTCCACCATTGATATGGCACCATTCGATGTCTTGTGTGAGTGACCCTACAGGTCACCACTATGTCGGACCGATCCAGGAGAGTCAGCACTTGTGTACCCAGAGTTTGTGTGAGCCATGAAAGTGAAGTTGAAGATAATCCAAGAGTATATTAGGACTGTATTAATCTATCATATGTATTATAAAAACCAATAATGAAGGCTTTTTAATTCAAAGAGGGAGACCATGTGCTCTTACGGGTCTCTCCTCGATGTGGGTTGTGGATATTTCATTAGATAGGCAATATGTATATGTGATTAATTACCCCATTTGAGATATTTTGTAGAGTATAAAGGGTGGTGTACCACTTGGATCTACCCATAAAATTGTACTAGGTATACGATGTCTTCCGCATGTAACAACTGAGGAGGCATGTGCCTAATTTTTTGCGTGTTATTGACTTCAGCGAGCTGGACATCAGGGATGGAGATACTGTTGTAGAGTATTCGGTAGAGATTAAGGATCATTGGGAAAAAATACTCCATGTATAGTTATTAATTTACTGTGTGTATTGTGGAAGTATGATAAGCTTCAGGAGAGTACATGGGAGTGGGAGACCAATCCATGATACGACATATGATTCTAAGTCCCTGTAATCATGTAGTTGATGTTTTAAATATATTAAATATATTAAACTAAATGTGAACATAATTTTCCAAAAAAATGGAATAACTCCCAAACAATGACTCGAACTTGAAATATGTGGCCATTGTTGAGTTTAAAACCTTATTTTTCCCTATGTTCGATATAAAATTAGGGTGCTCAAGATGTTAGGGTTGAGCGCAATAATGGGAAGATCAATAAATAAATAAATGTTTTATTTATTTTTAAAAAAATTATTGGACATAGTTTTTTTTGTAAATGTTTTTATATTGAAAAATCCTAGGGAAAGCTCCAAAACCCTAGAGATTTGAGAGAGAGATAATTGGTGGATCATTCTAAGATGAATAACCACCAGATCGGGGATCATCTATTAGTGTTCAAGGAAATTTGAGGATCTCAACAAGGATAATGACACATATTCATTATCCTCCATAGATTGAAACAAACTGAAGTAGTGCATTATTTTATGTGGATTTATCAATATTTTTTTATTCCAAAAATGAACAAGAATCAACCAACTGATGGATTGATTCACAGATTGAGCATATTGCAGGTATGGGTTGGATTATTCTGGATTGGTGGATTTCTATTGTTGAATATATAATATAACTATGTTCCTAATTCTGAAAGAAAAAAACCATGACCAACACAAACATTGGATAAGTATCATTCATCATTTTTTTGATTTTTCATTTATCCCCTCTTTTCTTTGATCATTCATTTTCAGTTATTGTTTTCACTGATGGTTCAAAAAATACCTAGTAATCAATAATTTTACACTCGTTTCTTACTTCAGGGGACTGAGAACATAGTTTTGGGTTTATATTGATGATATATAAGGATTCCAGAATCAGGGTTTGGGTGTGCAACACCAACTGGGAGTGACAGCGAGTAGCTTCCAAGAATAAGATACATCTAAAATCCAACCTGTGATGACCAAGGAGGTATGATCACCCCATGATATGTGACCAAGGCGCGCTACATGGAGTAATTGAAGGGATTGGAGGTTTATAGTAATAAACACGAAAATATAGTGGATTATATGAAGATATTCACCACACTGTGTGTATTCTTATGAACATGTGTCGTGTAGTTTCATATGTGTGTCATTAAAATTTTGGTACATAGATAAGTATCACACAATAAGTGTAACACCCAAGATTCTTATGAGATATATTGTTTTTAATTTTTTTGATGTCTTATGTTGTACGCTAGACCCTAATCAGCATGCATGACATGAAACACCCTATTATCTTTAATTATACGAAACACTATTATTGGTTTGTTTTACACACAATTTCAAGTTCTTTTTATAGATTTCATATCACGTGCGACTGAGTTTAAACGAACAAACTAAATATTATTATGCTACCCTATAACCTAGACATTATAATGGAAATTATGAATAAATGAATTATAAAAACATTCATTAAATATTTATATATAAATAATTATTTGGTGGGAAATTAATTATGAATAAAAATAAAATAATATTTTAATAAAAGGAAATGTTTTTATGAGAAACTTTTTGAATATAAATAAGTGAGTTTATGAAATAATAAAATAATTTTTGATATATTTTATTGATTAATTATATATGTAATATATCCAATATAATTTTTAAAATTCATATTATAAGTTCTCTATACTTGATATAAGAAAAAATTCCTTTTTTGGATAAAAGAAGTATTTTTCAAAAAAATGTAGTTTTACTTCCTTTTGAAGGTGCACCCATTATGAATCTCATTTTTTGGAACATTAATATTTTATATCTTACAGAATAAACATCTTATATTGAATTAGGATATAAAAATTTACTTTGGTTCAATTTTTGATATTTTTCTAATAAGTTTCATGTTTTGATGAATAATAAAAATATAATAAATTTTAATTGAAAACAATTTTTGTCATATAAATAATTTGAATGGTTAAATTATATTATTTAATGATTTTAAAGTATATATAGACTATATTATTATCATTTAATATAATGTTACTCATTATCATTAATTTTACCCTTAATTTAGATGTAAAAATATTTCAATCTTTTATAATGTTTTATCTTTTAAAACTCATTTTTCATTCTGACAATAGAATTATTTTAAATTAATTACTATAACTTCTATGATTAGAATTTTGAAAAATTAATTACCAATTTTGAATAAGTGGGTATAAATTATTTAAATACCTTTCTTTTATTTTGGGGTATCATAAATAGTAACTTTAGTAATTTTTATTAATAAGGTATAAAGTTAAATTGGGTAATTAAGGATAAATATAATATTAAAAAAATTCACTAAAAATTTTCCTAATATAATTGGATGAGATAATTTTTACCTAAATCATCCTAGTGTCTAAATGGCACCCTTTTGTAAGCCACTTGGATTAGATTTAGACTTTAAATATATTTTGTTTAGAGAAAAAGCTAAATATGACTTTCTCGAATTTTAATAAATTTCACATTTTTTCAAAATTCTATACAAAAGCTAAATTAGACTTTAATTCATCCTTTATAAGCTGAATTTTTTTATTTATCATGATTATTTATTATAAATTTTTAGGAAAAAGATATTAATTTTAAAATATTATACATGGCTGATGAAAAAATTATTTAATTGGTGGAAAATAATTAGAATAATATTTTATTAAAATGTTAATAAACATTAAAAGACCAAAAAACATGACCAAATAATATTGGTCAGCTATATATCAACCATAATCATCCCAAGGTTGATTTATTGATCATTTGGAGCCATATGTAATATATTATGACATAGATAATATTTTATTTAAAGTGATGTTAAAGTTATCACATTCATGTTTTAATAAATATAAAAAAATAATGTTGAATTTTATAGGAGTTATATTTGACTATAAGTATTATTATGAAATCTAGAAGATTTATCTTTATCAAAGTATTTTATTTTTAATTTTCACCCAACAAATAAGTATATTAAATAATTACACAATAATGACATACTAATTATTTTGTTAATGGAAATATCAAATTAATGTTATTAAAAATATTAAAATAAATATAATTTGGGATTATTCATATAGCCAAATAATTTTAAAGATGAATTGTATTCCTTAGGGATAAAATACCATATTTATTTCAAGGTTAACATGTTATGTTGTTTTTTTTAATCCATGAAATAAATAATGTCAAAATTGATCCAATTGTTATTTCGTCAAAATAATGTATTATGAAATTATTTAATTATCATTAAACGTTTTTAAAAATAAATAATAATTATAGTATTGGAGAAAATGTTCTAAATTATTGATTTATAGTATAATTTAATCTAGAAAATTGAATATTTAACCCTTTTAATATTAAAATACTTTTTATCTTAGTTAAACATTAATTACAACAAATAAGTGTTAAATAAAATAATAAGGTTTAAATATATAGCAAAACATTTCTAAAATTAATTTATTGATGATATAACAACCTTATATCATCTTATATTTTAGAATATGATATTTTGGAGGTTTTTGGATGGGTTTTTATTTTATTATAAATTGATATTTTGGGAAATTTCACAGGTGCCCCTCACCTCAATTATAAGAAGTCACCTCCTAACTCATCTCTTCAGTTCATTTTGAGACATAAATATTTATCATAACCATACCATTTTACTTTTAAACATCCATAGTCACATTTTAGAGGTTCTGGTATTCTCAAAAGACCAACTCTAGTTCCCTATGAGGAGATCTATAGGGTGATCGCCAAAGAAGATGTAAACTCCTTTATCGATGCTCTTAAGATCATTTCATCTTATACTACCTCTTAATTTGTTTTTTCTGTAATAAATTAATAAATACAGTATCAACTATATACTTAGATGTTATTATGTGTATATAATAACCATATTACACCTTCTATACATCCAACTAAAAATTAAATCATTATGTGTGTGTATGTACGTCTTACTGTCTCCAGGCCGTAGGGTAATCATATTTCACCACCACCTTACATGGATGGGTATGATGATGTAAATAGTAACTATATATTATTATTATAACATGATATAGATTATGAAAGTAAATATATACCATCCACTTACATACCATGTCATAATTGAGGGAATGCCATCATCAGACCTGCGTACGTACGACCAACCATCTCCACGATGTGATTTGGTTCACTCTCCATGATCTCATTTAAATCATGATCATATAAAAGTATATAATGAATAAATATGATCGATATTAAATTCTTATCAACATGTAAATAATATAAATTAAACCCATGAAAAATAATTTTGATTTATATGACAAAACACGTAGTAGTTAACACTCAAAAGAAGCAGAATAATGAAATATTATTAAATAGTTGTTAATATGATCATATATGATATAATAAATTTAGATATGGTTCGAGAATAAGTTAATAAAATTATTTAATCCATTATACATGTGTTTCGGATACATATGAAGGAACCCAGAACTGATAAAAGGGATAATTACACAATCTCATTATTAACCGAGAATGTTTATACGTAAGTATTAACTATGGTTTATTTATCATCAAAGTCCATGTTTTATAAAAATTATTTCATAAAAGGATTTTTTTTCTTGTGTGGATGCTTAAATAAATTTTTACCCAATATTTTCTTTTTTACTACATGGTTTGAAAAGAATATTTCTTTCTTCTTCCATATGAAGTACTTTTTAAATTTTCTGACATAAGTATGAGAAGAATGGTTTTTAACTAATTCGACGAGAATAGATTTATACACTTTAATAATGACTTATTTAATTAATTCATTCATTAAAAGTTTACCTGGTTGTCTTCATATAAATTATTTCATTCTAAAATTTTATGGTGTTTTAAGAAAAGTGAATTTTTTTGAAGATGAAAGGATATTTTCCTCAATAAAAAATTTCAAATATTTTATGAAAATTTGTTTCCATATAAGATGAAATTATTTAATAAATATATGTTTCAAGTATATTATCCCTATTATTACTATGGTTTATTAGGATTATGATTGAATGATATTTATGAAATCTATTCATCTTATATGAATTATTTTATGATGGAATGATGTTTAAGAAAACCATTTTATTTAATGGATTCTAATATGATGAATAATTTATGTTTTTGTGGAACACATGTGTATGATTTCATTATAATATGGGTGGGACCTATATCACCCTCTAATTCATTGGGTAAGGATGGACAAATCATGAGTTATATTTCCTATGCGCGAACCAGATTTCATGTTCCCAATTCTATGAATGGACATTGTTTCCATGTCCATAATTTTATGAGTGGACCTAGTTTCCATGTCCATTTGTTTATGTAAGGGCCCGATTTCATGTATTTGGTTTAAATAGTGAACCTATTACTATTTATAGATGTTCAAAAATTTATATTTTTATGTGTATACCAAAATTCCATTCCTTATATCAATTTTATGATCTTATGGATTTTGTTCTTTGATTTCGATAAGATTCAGGTTTACCTTTGATATATTTGGCATGATCCTATAATGTTATGGTCACATTATAATACAATTTATACTCTTTTTTGTGTTTACAAATCACCCTTGTTTACTCTTACTGAGCATATGAGCGCACCCTTTCTTATGTTATCTTTTCCATATGTTTTAAAGTAATGTTTTAGGTAAGAGTACAAAAAATGGTAATATCTTTGTGGGAATCATTGAAGATCATTCACTATAATATAATATTGTGTTCCATGTTTCCAAAGGAACTAAACTAATATGGTCTTTGGGCATCTGTTTTTTTATTGTATTACATATTCCATAAAATTAATTTAATTTCCATGTGAACAAAGCATGGGTTGCTACAGTTGGTAGCATATCGAAGGTTTAGTCAACCTTTGGTTACAAGGATGAGAAAAGTTTAGAGATATCTCTATTAGAATTCTAATAATATGTCTTGGGGAGTTCCTAATGATAAGTCATAGTAAAAGGTTATAATAATTGAATTTAGGTAATGATCATGGTTAACCTAGGAATAAAACTAAGATGTTATAGATTTAAAGTACTTCCCCTTGATTAGGTTTTTTTCCTAGTATGATTTTTCATCGCACACTATTATTTTTGGGTTTTAGACAATGGATGGAACCCAAAGGAACCACGTTAATACTGGATACATTGGGAAATGAAATGATTTTCCTCCATAGAAACTGAATATTATGGGATCTACAATACAAAATCATGTTTCTATGAATCCTTCCAGGATTCCAAATTACCAAAGGAGGGAACAATGTTCTCTTCAATCCTTCGTAAGGAATGTCCAGATTTTTTTATTTGAATAGATAATCCTCTAGTTTCTATGAAATTGATATGAACCATTGAAAATATATTGTTAATTCTCTACTATTTAAAAAGTGAAAAATTTATACTGGGAACTTATAGCTTGGAAGGTAAAGAGAATCTGTGGTGGGAAATTATCAAGAATAGTTGGTAATAAGATTTAATTGACTCCATGGATTGGGATGATTTCAAGAAATTTTTATTTAGTATATAACTTCCTTGATTTCTTCATACAAAAATGGAGATTGAGGTTACCCATTTTATTTTATGGTTTTGATAATAAGGTAAGGATAGAGTTCTAAGGAGACTCTAAAAACAGTGGATAAAAAATATTAAATTTTCTTATGATCAAAATGTGGAAGGACACATGGAGGAAATTATATTAAAGGGACTCATAAATGTTTTATGTGTATGAAATAAGGACATAAGTAATTTTATTTCCGAAATAATGAGAATAAATAGAAATCTACAAAGAGTGCACATTCTATAATTTAGGGTTTCATGTTAAAGGAAAATGGTCATTATGCAAACAGTTTCCCAAATTCAAGGATTAATGATGATGATCAATTTCGACAACTTCTTAAGGAAAAAGACAAAGGAAATTCATAGGTAATCACAATTGGAGATATGGAATATGACAATGAAGTTGTGGAATTATTGAGTGATTATGTATTATAATTCAATAATAATGTCTTGTAATTATATTTATAGTATTATGGAATAATGAAACATCTATTTATTGGTCTGCTATAGTTTTTCCATAAGGATTTAAGAGAATATACTGAATGGTACTAATGAATAGTGATTTAGGTAATAAGTTGATGCTTTTTTTGAAAATACATGATTTAGAGGAGGATAACCATTAATATGTGAATGATGATGAGATAATTATATTTGTATAAATATATTTTGGATATGAATAAGTAAATTGAATAATAATGATTTCATTAGAATTGATTAAGGATTACTGAAAAGTGGTTTATGTTATCATGGATTATGTTTGTATATTTTTCAACATAATAATAATGAAACAAGAATTTTTTCAACAAGTATGTATATTAAAGAGAATACATAATGAAGGAATTCACATGTTTGGGATGTGAACAACAAGATATACCTTATGATATATGAGGGATAAATGTTAAGTTGATTTAGTTCACCTATTTATAGTGTTTTGTATTTTCAGTTTTTGGATGGATTGTAAGGTTACCCATTAAAGGAAAATTTATGCTAAACCATAGATAAAGGTTTTTTGAATAAAATATTATCTCAACATTGGTGGATTTATGCATATTTGACAAGTTGTGCTAAACATTTTGTTGTTATAAGGATATATGGAAGGACTTATCATTCTATTTATGGATCACATGATCTGATAATACTTTTGGAATTAAAAATTCATCATCATTTCTTTTAATAAAAGATGATGTGGAATGTTTTCAAGGGACGACCGACAATGAGATTGTGCTGAAATCAAGTAAGTATATATTCTCACGAAAATTATTTAATATTAGGAAATGGGATCATGTTATAAAAGGGTTTCCTATTATCATCATATTCTATGTTATCAACGACCTCTCTCATGCTTCTTTATATTATGGTTTTATGATTAATAACATTCTCTAGATCACCCACTTTCTTGTGATCAATGATCTTTATCGATCTCTATGATTATTTATGCTTTTACTCCATTCCTAAATCGTCACATATGTTCTTCTATATTGATACCTAGTCATGAATTACTTTGGGAAGCTGTTATTTTCTGATAATTAATTTTTAAAATGATTTTTTATACTTCATTTTGATGATATGGGTTTCTATGAAATAATATATCTAGTAATAATAATTTTATAACTTAGATGAATTTTGGGGTGCGAAATACATTTTAAGGGGGTAGAATATAACAACACCAGATTTTTATGACATATATTATTTTTAATTTCTTCAATATCTTATGTTGTATAATACCCCAAGATTATATTGTGCAAAATTCAACACCACCATGGCTTGAGGTATATGCAACACTGTGCTTGGCTTTTGTTACACACAACATCAAGTACTTTTCTTAGATTTCATTTCATGCAAGTCTGAGTTTCAGGGAACCACTAAATAATATTATGTCACCTTATAACCTAGTCATTATAATGGAGAGTATGAACAATTTAATTATGAAAATATTCTTTACAGATGTATATATAAATAATTATTTTGTTATAAATTAATTATAAATTAAAATAATACCCTTCCAAAATAAAAAAATGTTTCTGAAAAACTATTTGAATAAAATAAGTGAGTTTATGAAGTAATAAAATCACTCTTGATGGATTTAATTAATGAAAAATATATTTAATATATAAAATATAATGTTTTAAATTCCTTATATATGTTTTCTACTCATGATATAAAAAAAAATCAATTTTACTGAAGAAAGAAGTATTTAAAAAAATGCAGTTGTACTGCCTTTTCATGGAGCACCCATTTTAAATATAGTTTTTGAAAATTTTATATATTATATTTTACATAATAAACTTAATATTTTGAATATATATATATAAATTTTCATTGGATGAATTTTTTATATTTTTCTGAGAAGTTTCTTATTTTCATGAATAGTAAAACTATACTAATTTTAATTAAAAGCCCTTTTTTACATAAAAATAATTAATGTGATTAAATTATATTATTAAATGATAATAATGTATATATAGACTCAGTTTTTATCATTTATTATAATATTGGTAATTTTAATTAAATTTACATTGAATTTATATTTTTAAAAAAAATCAATATTTTTCAATGTTACAACTTTTAAAACTTGTTTTTCATTGTGATAGTGGGATTAATTTAAAATTAATTACTAAAAACATTTTTATTTGAATTATAAAAAAATTATTCCATATTTGGAATCACTGAGCTTAAATTATTTATATAGCTTTCTTTTATTTATGGGCATTATTAATTGTTACTTCAGTACTTTTTATTAATATTCTAAAAAGGTAAATTTGGTAATTAAAGTAAAATATAATATTATAAAATTACCCTTAAAATTACATAATATAATATTCTAATTTATATTAACTTATATAAACATATTTTATATATTTTACACTTTATAATCAACTTTTATTAGATTATGACGTTTAATATATTTTATTTAAACAATTGGTAAATATGTCTAACTCGGATTTTAATAATTTTGTTATTTTTAAATTAAGGTTATACAAAAGATAAATTACTCTATAAATAATAAATTGGAATATTAAATATTTTTATTTATCATGGTTTTCTATAAGTAATTTTATGGAAATAAATAATTACTTTAAAGTCTTATACATTGATTATGTAGAAGTTATTTAATTGATGAAAAACAATAAAATATTTTTTAATAAAATGATAACAACAATTAAAAGATACAAAAACATGACCAAATATTATTGGTTGAGTATATATCAACCATAATCATCAAATGGTCGATTTATTGACTATTTTGAGCCATATGAAAAATATTATGGTACATATAAGTTTTATTTAAAGTGATGTTAATGTTGTCCCATTCATGTTTTAATAAATATAACATTTTTTATAGTAGGATTTTCCAGGAGATATATTTGGCTGTAAGTATTATCATGAAATTTAGAGTATTTATTTCTGTTATGTTTTTATTTTTAATATTTAACCAGTAAATAATTATATTAAATAATTACACAAAATTGATGTAGTAAATATTTTATTAATGGGAATATCAAGTTAATGTTATAAAAATTGTTAAAATAAATTTACTTTGGAATGATTAATATATAAAAATAATTTTATAGATTACCTAGACCCATTATTGATAGAATAAAATATTTTTTATAGGTAAAAATTGTATCTTGATATTTTTAAAAATCCAAGAAATGAATAGTGTCATAATTGACACTATTGATATTTTTTCAAAATAATGTATTATTAAATTATTTATAAATAATAAAACATTTTAGAAATATATAATATTTATAATATATTGTAAAATTTTCTAAATTATTCATTTATTGTCTATGTTACCTCAAATAATTTAATATTTCACCCATTTAAGATTGAAATATTTGTTACCTTGAAAAAAAATTAAATAGAATAACTAAGTGTTAATTAAATTTAAAATATTTAAATTTTTAAATAAACATGTCAAAAATTTATTATTTTATGATATTAAAACATTATATAATATAAAATAAGAATCTATAACTTTTTTTTGGTTTTTGTATCGGTTTTTATTTTATTATAAATTAATATTTCTGGAAATTCCAATGGTGCCCCTCACCTTACTTATAAAAGTGAACCTCCTCCCTCATTTCTTCACATCACTTTGAGATATAAATCTCTAGCATACCATGACCATTTACCTTATTAACTTCCCTAGTCACATTCAATTGGTTCTTTTCTTCTCAAAATATCAACTCTATTTCCTTAAGAGGAGATCTATAGGGAACTCACTAAAAAAGAGGTAATCTTCTTTACCAACTCTCTCAAGATCATTTGTTATTATAATTCCTAATCTTTTTTGTTTCCATTTTAAATCATCAACTATCATACCACCTATATTCTTATATTTTATTATGGTTATGTAACAACCGTTTTCCATCTTCAATCCATCCTATAAAAAATGAAATCACTATGTGTGTGTACGTACGTCTTACCGTCACGACACCGTGGTGTAATCTGTTTTCACCTCCACCTTACTTGGATGGGTATAATGATGGAAATAATAACTATATATGATTATTATAAAATTATATGTATTGTAAAAAAAATATACCATCCACTTCCATACCATTTCATAATAAAAGGAATTATATCATCACTTATGTATATGTACAATATACCGTCTCCACAATGCGATGTGATTCATTTTCCATGATCTCATTTAAATCCTTATTATGTAAACATATAAAATGAATAAATTTGATATATATTACATTATTTTCTTTCTTTAAATGATATAAATGAATCCCATGAATAATAACTTGTATTTATATAACAAAACATGAAGATGTTAAAACCTAAAAGAAGCTTAATAATGAAATATTATTAAACAGCAGTTAATATGATCATATATGTTATCAAAAATATTAATATGGTTACATAATAAGTTAATAACATTATTTAGTACATTGTAATGGTTTTTAATACATATGAAGGAAACCAGACCTATGGTAATGGATAATTTAACAATCTCATTATTATCATTGATTGTTTATACGAAAGTATTTACTTGGGTTTATTTATCATCCATGTTTATGTTATCAAAAAAGTACTTCATAAAATGTTTTACTATTATCATATGGATGTTTTGAAGTCATTTTTACTCATTTTTTCTTTTTACTACATGTGTTGAAAATAATCTTTCTTTCGTTTTCAAAATGAGGTTCTTTTGGCCTTTTCCTACATAAGTACGATAAGAATGTTTTTTATCTTATACAACATGAATGAATTTTTAATAGTTCATAACACATTAATTCTTTGAATATTACCTTAAAGTGTTTCATGTTTATCTAAAAATAAATTATTTTATTTTAAAATTTTGTGGGGTTTTAAAAAAAGAAAAGATTTTTAAAGATGAAAGAATAATTTCATCAAGAATCAGCCTCAAGTATTTTATCAAAAAAATTCCATCTAAGATGAAATTATTTAATAAGGATATGATTCATGTATATTATCCCTATTATAACTATGGTTGATTATAATTATTATTGAAATAAATTTATGAAATCCACTCATTTTCAATGGATTATTTTTTGATAGAATGATGTTTATGAAACCCATTTTATTTCAGGTATTATGATATGAGGAATGGTTTCTATTTTTGTGGAACAAATATGTATGATTTAATTATGAGATGGTTGGGACCTATATCTTCCTCCAATGCATTGGGTAAGGATGGATAACTATTGAGGTATATATATTATGTGTGAACCTAATTTCATTTTCACAATTCTATGCATGGACCTGGTTTTCATGTCCTTAATTTTATGAGTTGACTCGGTCTCCATGTCCATATTTTTATGATAGGTAATCATTTAATTTCATTAATTTAATTAGTGAACCTATTGGTGTTTACAAATGTTCAAAAAGTTACATGTTTATGTGCATACCTCAATTTCATGCCTTATTTAAATTTTATGATTTTATGGATTATGTTCTTTGATTTACATATAATTAATATTTTTCTTTGATATAAAATTAAGTATTATATAATTTTATAATAAAATTCTTGTACCCTTTACTCTCATTTTTATGTTTACACATCACCCTTGTTTACTCTTACTAAGAATCTGAGCTCACCATTTCTTATTTTTTAATTTTCACAGGTTTTAAAGGAAGGTTTTAGGTAGGAGTAAAAAAAATGGGATGATCATAGTGGGAAAATTGATGATATTTCACTAGAATCATTGTTTTTGATTCATTTATCCAAAATCACTAATTTCACGACCCATCCCCCAGAGCATGTGTTGTGACTACCCAAAGCCCGCCTTCCATAGTCCCAGGGATGATGACTATAACTAAAAAGGAATATCCCTAAAATGGGAAGGAATAGCCTTTAAACTTGTAAAAACACACAATCCAAGGATATAACAATATGAAACAATGAATTAAACTGAATTAGTAAATGTTTATACTGAAAGTAAAGGGGAAGGAATACAGGCCCAATTGAAAGGTACAACTACAATTGAAAAACAGAAAACAGCTCATGGAATCATCCCCTGAGGATCCTACCTAAAGGGTAGGTACAACTTGTCTACACTGCTCTCTATGTCATCCAATCTCCTTCATGTGCTACCTGGTCCTGGCTCCCTCATGTCTCAGCCATGTTTCTCATCATCTGTATAAGACACAACATGGTGTGTGAAAATCCCATGTAGGGGTGAGTATAACAATACCCATTTTGGACCCCGAGACCCCCGAAGGTCTCTCAGAATTCCACAAAGGAAAAACCACAAAGCATGATCTCAATCACAAATCCTGAATCATTAGAAACATCTCAAACAAGGTATATGTAAAGTACATAAGAACAGATGATTAGTCGAGAAGCTATATTATCTTATTTAGTCAAGAGGCATTGTTGCTTACCATACGGTGTATGATCCACACAGGATAGATAGGTACTAACCCCCACTGACCCACACATGATCTGACCTACCAAAGATCAATAGGTAATAACCCCCACTGACTCACACAAGATTGGTATGCATGGACCCGCATAGGATCGCTGAGTGCTGACGCACACAGGATCTGACCCACATCGGATCAGTATGCGCTAACCCATATAGGATCGTTGAGCGCTGACCCACGCATGATAAATAGGTTCTAACCCACATAGGATCACTCGGCACAAAGTCCCACGAAGAATTAACCTGATGATTTTTCACGTCATAAGGGTTCCAATGCAATAGAGAGCACGTCAACTAGATGCCCAGTCTGTAATTTATTGGAATTTTAGTGGTGATGGACTGGTTGTATTCGGAGTCGATCCAACCCAACTGTACTCCAAATTTCTGAAAACATCTCGTTGAATATATCAAATGGACTATCTCACTCCAAGGATCCCAGTGACATAGACATTTTTTCAAATGGACGTCTAGTACACAAGTTACAGTCACTTAAGCGTATCTGGGCCCGAGAGTGGTCCAAGTCCTGTTCGACCCAGCCTAACCTGGACAGGCCTAACCGGACCAGGTTTGGATCAACTGACCGAGTCTGGGTTGGACTCAGCCTGGTTGGGCTGGGCTGCGGTGGGCTTAGCCCACTAGGCCGCGTCCCGTTGCACTAGCATGGCTCACCAGTCGGGTGGCCGCCAGCCCCCAAACATATCACGAAGAGTCGTTCGGCTCTTTAATTAGAGGTGTCGTGTGGCACCGTCACATGGTCTATGGGACCCACGGGGTGCGGGTTCATCCCCCTTCTGTTGGGGTTTTGATGTGGTGTCTATTTCACCATGGAGTGCGATAGTCCACCACCTCACCAATGTGGTCGGTCAGCTGTCGGTCGCCCCTTAGGGTCCTCCGCGGTGCCAAGTGGTGTCGCCCTCTTCCGCAGTCAGTGTCTGCTGGATGCTACCTTCATCACCGACACTTGTTGCTGGTGATGTGTTGGAGAAACATCCAAGGTCACCGTGTGAGATCTGGTGGTCCGTTCTTCCTTTTGGATGCGCCTACGGTCCTCCCAGGATGTCATCGTCGCTGCATGCCTCTCGGTTTCAAGGTTCCATCATGTTGGAACAACCCGCCTCCGACAAACGCAATGAAAAAATTCAAGCGGAGGAGGGTCCGAACCTTGTTCATTTCACCCGCGCCCTCCACGTTAGATTTATAACAAGTGGGGGTAATTTATATATCACAATAAAATAATGATAAACCCCATTCAAATCCCCCGCACAACCTCCCAAAAATTCAAGAATGATGAATAGAATTGAGAGAATTTCTTGAATTAATAAACAACCCCTACCTCAAGGATCGTTGAGGGTGTCACGATTGTGGAAGGAGAATTTGGGCTTTGTTGAAGTCGTCGGCATTCGTCGCTCCCTGTTTGATCCCTCCAACACCACCCTTGCTATCGTTCATTGACAATGGAAGGTGTCGTGTCACTCCTCTAGAGGTTCCTTTCTTGGTGAAGTCATGTCTAAACCCTGCCAAGAGCTTCATTTAAATCGAAGGGGAAAAGGAGAGTAACACATTGAGGAATTAATGAGGTCCATTTAATGAATGAACCTCTTAATTCCCTAATGGCGTGGTTACAAATAAAGGAGATTCAATCCACTGATTGGATTGAAAATTCACCAGTCCCCCCCACCGCTACTCATCCATTGGAAAAAAATAAATAAAATAACTTATAGTGTTATTTTATTAGTTTTCTATAAAGTCCAAAATTTATCTTTTTCTCCCTACCTACAACGGTTAAAGTGAAGCTTCTCATAAGCGAATATCAGTGCTACGGATTCAACGGTGCCCTCAAATTTTAAATCCAAACACTAGTTCAAAAGATATAAAATGATGATTTTATGTTTACTAAAAGTACCTTAACAAAAGTTTGTAAATTCATTCCGGGAACATTGGGCCTCAGAATCAAGCAACATCAATTTTCTTATACGCATAATAATTGAAAATATTTAAAAAAAATATATATAATTTTTTAGGTCTTTACGTTCTCCCCACCATAGGGATTTTTTTCCCCAAATACTACAATAAACACTAGGGGAACAAATGGGTGTATTGATCACATATCTGATAATCTCACTAACATGTTCTCTATTAGAGATTCTCATGCTACTAAAAAACTTAAACCAGAAGAATCGACCAAAAATAAAGGACATGCTCCTATAAATCCTCTATCTCCACTGGGAACTCCGCAAATGTCACCCCATCGTCGATGTCCAGCTCACCCCAGTCGATAACATGTGATGGATCATGTATATATCTCCTCAGTTGTGACACGTTGAATACATTATGCACCTGGTGCATCTGTGGTGGAAGTTCTAGATAATACCCCACCTCACCTACTCTGATGAGGATCTAGAAAGGTCTAATGAACCTCAGAGATAGCTTACCGCCCAAGCCAACCCACTGTAATCCTTGTTAGGGTGAGAACCACTGGAAGCATGGTCTCCCTCCTCAACCACCAAGGGTCTTAGTATCTGGTTGGAATAATACATCTGCCAGCTCTGTGCATTCTTCATCCATTCCTAGATGATTTTCACCTTCCTTGTGGTAACCTATACCAACTCTAGACCCATATGTGTTAACTCCCCTGGGTCTATCCAGCAAAGAGGTGATATGCATAGTCCCTTGTGCAAAGCCTCAAATTGATCCATGCCGATAGTGGAGTAGTAACTATTGTTGTACACAAACTCCACTAGGGGAAGGTGGTCCTCCCACCTATGGCCAAAGTCGAGGACACAAGCATGAAGCATGTCCTAGTGTGTATGTGTGGTCCGCTCCGTCTGACCATCTGTTTGAGGATGAAAGGATGTGCTCAAGCGTAGTTGAGTCCCGAATGCCTCCTGTAATTCATTCCACAAGCGAGATGTAAAATGTTCATCGCGATCTGAGATGATCATCGATGGAACACCATGTAGTCTCACAATCTCCTTTACATAGTGTCGTCCCAAGATAACTACTGATATAAGATCTTAGATGGGTATGAAGTGGGGCGACATGGTGAGTATGTCAATTATCACCCTAATGGAATCATGGCCCATGGATTTCTGTGGTAGCGCCATCACGAAGTCCATGGATATACCATCCCACTTCCACTTAGGTACCGCAAGTGGTTGAGCTAAGCCTGATGGTACCTGATGCATGGCCTTCACTTGATGACAAGTGAGGCATCAGGATACAAACTCTACCACTTCTTTCTACATCCCTATCCACCAGTACTGACACCAAAGCTCCTAGTACATCTTCTCCACTCAAGAATGTGCCACTAAATGGTATGTGTGGAACCCCTTCAACACCTCCTCTCAAAGAATCATTGGTACCATAGTGTGTCCTATAAAGAGGATGACATGCTACCCACCTTTAGAAAATCCCTTAAGAGCTTGCACTGTAGATATCTGAGCACATCAGGCCTCCTAGAAAACATCACCATGTTGTGCCTCCCGAACTTGTTGAAGAATTTGGGGAGTGAAAGTCATCGATTGGAGGTAAGATTATCTATCTCTATCCACCAAGGATATCTTCAGCACGGATAGCTACTATGTCAACTCACTCAGTAGATGTAGACTAGACCTCCTGCTGAGTGCGTCTGCTAATATGTTCCCCTTCCCAAGAGTATATAATATCTCATTGTCATAGTCCTAGAGGAACTCTAGACATCGTCATTGTATTAGGTTCATGCCCTTATATTAGAAGATATACCTGAGACTCTTGTGATCAGAGTAAATAGGAAATTGTTCACCCATCAAGTAGTACTGCCACATCTTCAGTTAAAATACCACTATTGCTAACTCCCGGTCATGGGTTGCATAGTTATACTCAAGTTTTAACAACTGCTATTATATTTAGGTGATAACTGCTCAATCCTGCATCGGGACACAACCCAGTCTGGTCCCTGATGCATCGTAGTAAAATAAGTACCCAACACCCTCTTCTAGTAGGATCAAGATGGGAACACTCTTCATTATCTACCTCAGCTCCTGGAAACACTTCTGGAACTTCAAATTCCTTAATAATATATTCCCCATCTTCGTTAAATTTGAAAAGGTTTCCACTACCCTGGAGAAGTCAGGTAAAAATATCTCGTAGTACCCAGCCATTCCCAAGAAACTCCACACCTCAGTCACACTCATGGGTGGCTCCCAAAAAATTACATCCTCTATCTTTTCCAGATCAACTATGAATCCAGCCTCTGAGATAATGTTCCCCTGGAAGTGGAATTCCCATATTCATAACTGGTACTTAGATATCTTTCCATAAAGCTTGTGATCTTGGAGTGTATCAAGGACTATATGTAGGTGGGTGGCGTGCTCCTCCTCTGACGCCATGTATATCAAGATTTCATCAATTAATGCCACCACAAAGTGATCAAGTTATTTCTAAAAAATAATGTTCATGATCCCCATGAACACTATCAGAGGGTTGGTCACACCGAAAAGAATCTCAAAGAACTTGTAATGGACATACCAACATCTGAAGGCTTCCTTTGGTACGTCCTCATCCCGTACTCCGAGCTGATGATAGCCTGATCTGAGATCTATCTTCGAAAAACAACAATCTCCCTTCAGCTGGTCTAAGAGATCATCGATACTCAGTAGAGGAGACTTGTTCCTCACGGTCACCTGGTTTAGGTGAGAATATTCTACACAAATCCTCAAGCTCTCATCTGCTTTATTGGTGAAAAAGATCTGGGATTCCCATGGGGAAACATTGGTCCTTATGAACTCCTTCCCCCACAAGCCATCCAGCTGTACCCGCAAATACTGAAGCTCCACGAGAGCCATCAGATATGCTGGTGTAGATATCGGTGTTGTCTCAGGTTATAGGTCCATGTGAAAGTATACCTCTCTGTGTGGAGGTAGTCTCAGACCATCATCAAGAAATACATCAGCATAATGGTCCACCACTACTGGATAACTCAAACTCCTCTCATAAACTGCTCCAAGGGTGAGGCTATCCAACTGATGAGTAATCGGATGCACCCTCCTCTAAGATAATCCATCATGTGCTGAAAAGGTTTCCTCCTCATAGGTGAAGGTAAACCTAATCCCATCCTCATAGACACACAACATTGTGCGCCTAAAACAATAAAACTATGAATGGACTGTGGATTGACAATCCATACCCAAGATGAAGTCCTAAGGCCTCGACACCGGTACTAGGAGATCCTAAGTAAATCTCTCTCTTCCTATAGTTATCACACACTATCGGTACTAGTGTTTAATCATCAAATCATCTCTCGTAAGAGTCTATAATCATAAGGATCGAGCTAATGGATCCATCCGATTCTCCGAGCTCCGAAGGAGTATCTTTTTAATGAAAGAGTGACTAACACCTGTGTCTATAAATAATACAACTACAGTGGAATAGACACAGATCATACCTCTAATCATCTCTAGATAATCATGGTCATAGGCCGCAGCTGCCTGAAGCTGTGCCCACCCCTGTCCACCTTATCCATGTGGTCGGGGTGGAATTACTAGTGGTGGTGGCAGTAGAATGTCAAATCGTCGTCCACCGCCTACAGAACAACTTATTCCTCTACCTCGTTTGACAGGCTTCGGACCTCCTCGCTCGAATATTTTCACTTACCTTGGTGGTCCCTTGACCATCAGCTGATCATCAGTATGGTAGGTCTGGATTTCGTGAGCCATGTGGACTTTCCCGCCGCATGTGAGGCATAGGCTACCCCCCGGATTACCTTATCTACCTCGCAAGCTCCACACCTCAGGCCCTATATCTCGAGGTCATCCACCAGTTGGTCTAGCCTGGTTGGAACTCTGCATCATCTATCTGCTCACTCTTGCAGATGACTTAGCTACCTTTCATTTGGTGGTGGCTCTCACTGTCAGTGCCTACTCAGCTATGATTCTCTCCATTAATAATTCTTTCTCGAGCACTCCATCCTATGTTGGAATATTCAGTGATATCATTGGCACTCTGATCTTCTGTTGGAGACCCTTCTCAATGGTTTGGTCTCTCAAGAATGGTTCTTATACTATGTCGGTGGAGTTGCGCGAGAGGTCAGTGAATCTCAATGAGTACTAGGATACTTTTAGGTTTCCCTATTGTAAGTGTAGGAGCTCGTGAATACGCACAAATATTAGTGTCACTAGAATGAACTTCGCCCTGAAGAGGATCAAAAAGTTCATCCAGGTGAGGGTCACCATGTAATGATTATGGAGCATTAGGCTCCACCATATCCCTATTGTGCCCTGGAAAAGGCTAGCAGTTAGTATAACCATATGCTCTACTACTATCTCAACTGAGAGAAAAAATCTAGCCATAGCCTCTAGCCAGTACTTAGCTGGTTGGGGATCTGTCATGCCTAGAAACCTCAGAGGACTACATCTCTAGAACTCATTAAACAAACTTGGTCAGCATTCATAGTCTGCCGGTGGGGCTAGTGGCATCTACTGCACATAGGTGGTGGTGGTTCTAGTGCACCACCTGAAGGTGCTACCATATTAATAGGACCCTCTATCAAAGCCTCATCACTCGGTGGGCCGTCATTGTGTACTCCATTTGGAATCCATGCTGGCTGTCTACATGGATTCATCCTGAAAAGAAACAGGTTTGCCACTTTCAATAAGTGATACCTGGAGAGTTTTCTCAAAATAGATCAAAGTAAAAAACATTTCAAAACGCACGCAATCAGTGTTTTCGTGCACCGAGTCGGAAATCCTAATTTAGGGTCAGGGTGTATGGATACGTCGGCCATCAAACTAACACGGGACTCCCCAAACTAAAAAACATACTCAAAACAATTAACAATATTTCTCCATTTGAGTGATCATTTTCCTAGTTCTTTCTTAGAACTAACTCTTCTGATACCACTTTGTCATGACCTGTCCCATGGGGCACGTGCAGTGACTACCCCAAGCCTGCCTTACATAGGTCAGGGGTTGGTGACTAACACAAGATAGGATAACCCTAAAATGGGAAGTCCTTGATGTTAATCCTGTACAAACACACAATCTACGAACACAACAATAAGCATTTATGAACTAAAACTGAAGTAGTAAAGGTGTGTACTGAGAGTAAAGGGGTCAGAATACAAGCCCAATTGAAAGGTACAACTACAACTGAAAAACAGAAAACAGTGCCTGGAATCATCCACCAAGGATCCTGCCTGAAGGGTAGGTACAACTCGTCTCCACTTCTCTCCACATCAGCCAATCTCCTCTTTGTTTCACCTGGTCCTAACTCGCTCAAGTCCCAGCCGGGCTGCTTGTCGTCTACACAGGACTCTACATGGTGCATGTGAATCTCGTGCAGTGGTGAGTATAACAATACCCAATAGGGACCTCGATACCCCCGAAGGTCTCTCAGTATTCCACAAAGAAAAAACCACAAAACATGATCTAAATTACAAAGAATTAAGCATTACACATAGCTTAAACTAGGTATAAGTAAAGCACATAAGTATAAATGATTAGTTGACAAGCTAGATAATCTTATTCTGTCGAGAGGTAATGCTGCTGACCGCACTGGATCTGAACCACACAGGATCGATATGTACTAACCCCCGCAGAACCACACTAGATCCAAAATACCCAGGATCGATATATAATAACCCCCACTGACCCACACAGGATCTGACCAACACAAGATCGGTATGCACTGACCCACACATGATCGCTGAGGGATGACCCACATAGAATTTGACCCACAAAGGATCAGTATGTGATGACCCACATAGGATCACTAAGCACTGACACACATAGGATCTATCCTACACAGGATATATAGGTGATGACCCATATAGGATCACACAGTACTAACCTCCGTATGATCTCTCTCCAATCTCTGCCTCTCTGCCAGCCACTAGATTCCCACTCATAATATGCTTGATTCTGGGAGAACCACTGCTCAAGACACTAGTCGTAATTCAAATAGCACAAGTCCCACAAAAAATGTAACCCAATGATCTGTCACATCATAAGGGTTCTAAAGTAACAAACAATGCTTTAATCGAATGATTGGTCTGTATGTTATTGGCATTTTAGTACTGAGGACCTAGTTGGATTCGGAGTCGATCAAACCAATTAATACTACAAATTTCTCAAAAACACTGGTGGAGTATCTCAAAAGTACTATCTCGCTCCAACAATCTATGTTTCGTAGAGGGTTTTTCAAACGGACGTTTGGTTCACATGTTACGGTCACTTAAGCATATATGGTCCTGAGAGGGGTCTGTGTTCAGTCTGACCCAGCCTGACCTAACTAAGGACAACCAGACTAGGTTTGGGTAAACCCAATCTGATCTGGGTATGACCTGGCCCGTTTGGGACGGGCCGCGGTGGGCTCGGCCCCCTAGGCGGCAGTAGGCCTGGCCCACCGGGCAACGCAGCCAGGTGCGCTAGCGTGGTTCACTAGTCTGGTGGATGCCAACTCCCGAATGACATAAGAAGTGTCATTCAACTCTTCATTTAGTGTCACCATGTAGCTCAAGAATGTGGTCCATAGGACTCGTGGGGTGTGGGTTTCTTCCCCTCCTGTCATGGTTTCGATGTCACGGGTCCATCACTGCGGCGCGTGATGGTCCGCCCTCTCGCAAACACAGCTGGACGATTGTTGGCTGCCCCTTCGAGACAGCCATGGAACCAAGTGGCGACTCCATATTCCGCGGCTGGCATGCACTGGCTACAAACTTCGTCGCCGACACTGGTTGTCGGAGTCACACCGTCAAATCTTCTATAGGTCACTGGGTGAGATCAATTAGTCTGTTCTTCCTTCCAGATATGCCAACATTCCTCATGGGATGTCTCCGTCATTGAACGCCTCTCGGTTTCAAGGTTCCATCAAGTTGGAACAACCCACCTCTGAAGAACGCAATGAAAAAAATCAAGCGGCAGAGGGTCTGGGCCTTTTTCTCTTGGCTAACTCACTCTGCCTTAACATTATAACAAGTGGGGTTATTTATACATCAAAAAAATATTGATAAACCCCATTCAAATACCCCATAACAACCTCTCAAAAATTCAATAATTATGAATATAATCGATGGAATTTCTTGAATTAATAAACAACCTCTAACTCAAGGATCGTTGAAGGTGTTGCGGTTGTGGAAGGATAATTTGTGATTTGATGAAGACGCTTGCATTCGTCGCTCCTAGTTCGATCCCTCCAAAGATGTCCTAGCTTCCCTTCCTCAATGGTGGAAGTCGTCGCATCACTCTTCCACAGGTTCCTTGCTTGGTGAAGCCTTGTCAAAACCCCACCTCGAGCTCCATTTAAATAGAGGGGGAATAGATAAGTAACGCACCGATGAATTAATGAGGTTCATTTAATGAATGAACCTCTTAATTCCTCAACAGGTAGATACAAATAAAGGAGAGTCAAGCAATTAATTGGATTGAAAAGTCCCCAGTCCCCACCACCATCGCTCATCCGTTGGAGAAAAATAAATAAAATAACTTGTTAAGTTATTTAATTATTTTTCTATAAAGTACAAATATAACTTTTTCTCCCGACCGACTGTGGTTGAAGTGAAGCTTCCCCTAAGAAAATCTCAGCATTGCGGATTCAACGGTGCCCTCAGATTTTATATCTGAGAACCAGTTCAAAATATAGAAAACTAAACTTTTAAATTTAGGGAACGTACCTTAAAAAAGTTTAGAAATTCATTCCGGGCACACCGGGCCTCAAAATGAAGCACCGTTAATTTTCACTGACTCATAAGAATCCCAAATATTTTTTAAACAAATTATATGGAATTTTATGTGTCTTTAAATCTAAACTAATATGTTCCTTGGGATTTTGTTTGTTTAATGTGTTAAGTAATGTGAAAAATTAATGTAATCTATGTGTATGTCAATCTTGGGTCAGAACACAGTTTGACCCTTTCCATATAGCTTGGTGTGAATATAATGTAAACACCTAGGAGGTTGGGTTGTGATATATGTTATGTGGTCCATGCACACATTGTGTAAACCCTTGAAGGAAGCTCATCCTATATGGGGGTATATTCCAAGGAGATATTGTGTCCCCACACAACCTTTGTGGAGGACCATGCATTGTGTACTTATACACAAACACAGGCATGGGTCGTGATATATGGGTAAAACCCGACACCAAAGGGACATGTAGTTTGCTCTTAGTAAACACCATGAACCCTCTCAATGAAGGATTAGACCCCTTGTCCTCTTTATCATGGACAATTTTAATTAGGTCACATTACCTTGATCCTTTACAAGAGGTTTTATTAAGTAATTGTGTCCTTTTCAAAGGATGGTGTTCCCCTATGAGGAACTTCATTCTTGGATAGGGTTGTTGGAATCTCTCTACGAGGCTCGGATCGAGATCCACTATCATCTTCTTTTCCCATGTTGAGGTTCTTGGTATCATTATGATTAACACTACATGGTAATCAATTATCTGTACAGTTTGTTAATCTATATTGTGTTGTTGGTATACCCTATGGACTATGGTGTGATCCCCATCTGTCTATTGATCTCTTCATCGGTCCCACGTGTACTTATTATGGAAATTCCTAATGAGTTTGACATCTCAGATAGACACCATCACTGTTGTATAATGCATGGAGTGTTTTCTCTTAGGTGGATGTTCTATGGAACCTTTGAGTATGAATCCTAGTTTGACTTTATGGTTTTGACCATACCTTGAGACTCTATGTAAACTATCAGTATATCTAGTTGTTTTAGTTATATATGTTTTTTAATATCCCTCTGATGAGAAAACAATTATTTTTAATCATATATTCTTAGTGATTTCAAGGTTTCCTTGTGGGTATTGTTATACACAACCCGACATGGGATTTTTTACCACACGTGTTGTGTCATATAAAGATGACTGAACATTTGAGGGGTCCTAGACAGACTAGGACCAGGCAATTATTTTTCATCCAGATAGACCGAGTTGTGTTATAGGGGTTACATTAGTATCAATCCTCTGCTACATCATCGTTTGTACATTCTATTTCTTTTGGTGGGATTTTATTTGTCTAATTCTTTCCAATACATTGTTTTCACACTTTGATGGTGTTATTTTAGATGTATTCACGCATGGTTATAACATGTTCTTTTTTTCATCGTTTCATTGGATTGTATATGTTTGTTTGTGAGTGTAGGAAAACTATGTTAAGGAATCCCATGTGTTGGATATACCTACTCGGTGCTGGTATCAATCCCTAGGAATGGGGTATTTGCAGCTCAGTCCCATTGGGCCATGTCATGACATTGATGATCACAAAGTGTCCAAAAAATGTTGGGCTAGTATAAATTGCTTATTTAGACATCAGTGATCTAACTAAGGAGTCACTATCATGACAACATTATTAACAATAGTGAACTCCAAATATATCCTCATATGGTAAATATGGGTTCTTTTCCAATTATAAGTGGTGATCAACCTCTTTTGAATCAATTTTTCTCTATCAGAGGTCTCTAAAACCAAAATATGCACCACAACCACTACCTTACCTACCTTATACCAACAAATAAATAACTCTCATTTCCTATAGTAAATATCCTCAAAATTTTCCATATGAATTTAATCATGTTAACTATTGTTTTTTATGAACTAAACCAAGGATGTACGATTATCCTCTCTACCATCTAAGTGTATGATGAAATCTCAATGCATATCTTCTAGTTTGTGAATTTTCCTCTCTGGAATTCCATCAATTTGAGGAATGTATATTATTCATGATCTCAACTATGCCCCTTGGTATTTCAAAAATTCATACCAGAATAATGACGTAAACTATGAATCCTTTTCTAAAATAATTATTAGAGGAACTCCATGTAATCATACTATCTCATTGAAATACATCTTTCCCAAATCATCCTATTAGTGGGTCTCTTGAATATCTAAATAATGATAAAACTTTGTTAGTTGACTGAAAATCACTCAAACTTCATCATGAATCCTCAAGTTCATGGCTAACCCCATCAAAATTTATTTCCTAACATCTTCCCACTTCAACATGTCCATAAGAAATAGATATAGAAAACTACCAGGACATAGGTGCTCGGTCTTTTCCCTCTGTTATGTTAGGAATAAGTAAAAATATCTAGTGATGTCCCTCTTCATTCTAGACCACCCAAAATAGAATCTACCATAATGTTTCATCATTGTCTCACAATGATATTCCATCTATATAGATGTATGGATTTCCCTCACTAGCTATTATATGATAAAAGTAGGGATTACTACTATCATATGCACAAGGATGACATCATCATCATCCAATTCCCACCAGAGCATTCGATCACCTCCAACTCACTATTCTCACATCACAACACACTAGAGGTTATTTTTTTATCCATACATTAGTTAGTCTACTAGAGATGATTTTACCTTAAATAGACTACATGTTTTTTATCTCGAATAATTCAAATCATCTATCCACTTATTATCCAATAAGCTCATCAAGTGTAACAAATCATCTAAAGGATTCCCATCAGGTTCTTACTCATCCTACATCTTATTGATAAAATAATCTACGATGAAATTACCTTTCATAGGTACATTATTCATCTTGATGTTTTACATCTGGAGATACTCAACCCTTGCATAGGCATCATGTTCGAGTAAAATTATGAGAAGATGTAATAGAGGATATTACAATCTATTTGAAAAAAAAACCTCTCACCAAATTAATACTGTCACTGAAACTTCAATGTGTAGAGCATGGTTGGAAGATCTAGATCCTTAGTAGGGTAGTCCCACTCTTGGGTTTGTCGCTAACATGACCCATAAGCTATTTAATGGTTCCTATGAATCAGTACAACTCCCAAAAAATATCATATTCATTATTGTATATTTCATATCAGATCCTAGGATAATGAATTTTCAATAGTAGAGATATAGTAAATATCTAGTTCATCACACGACACACTCATTCATGCAGGAGAATTACTCCCTTAATTGCCATCACATTCATAATTTCTTATAATCTAGAGAAGACTTTGTTAAAAGATGGTAATTTCCTACAATGCTATGAAAGTTACTAATATTGACCACATTATAGGGATGTTTCTATGACGTCAGTACCTACACTTTCTATTAGTTAATGGGTATACATATCTTAAAAACCACACACCCCAAAAACTTCACCTTCTAAATATAAAAGTAAAACTTTAATAACTTGTTGTAAATTTAATGTGTTAAAATCATACTCTAGACTCTATTGAGATGTATGGAATGATAATTGGGTGTCAGTCTGAAAATAATGATGTTTTTAATGAATACCATGATGAATTATTATAGGTATGTTTGTAATATCTTATTCATGGGATCCATAGACACTACTAGTACATTTATCAATCCTAATGGTATCACCTAGAACTCGTAAAATATATACATTCTCTGAAGCATCGTCTTCTCAAGGTCCTCTTTTCTTACCCATTCTAGGTGATAGTTCAATACAAGATCAATCCTGTAGAATCCCCAAGATCCCCATAGTTGGTTGAAATTCTTTTCGATCCAACTAAAATATTATATATTATTAACCATAACATGGTCGATCTTCAAGTGATTGATATAGAGTTGAAGACTACCATCCACATTTTGGGTATATAACACAGGTTCACCCCCATTGTGAAGTATATATCCTAATGAACCCCTTATTCTCCAAGTATTCAATATACTCCTTTATCTCCTTCATCTTGGAAAGAGACATATTATAAGTGGGTATTGAAATGGGTTCTACTAAGAGATCGAGATCTATCTCAATGTGAACATCTCTATAAAAAGGAATTCATGCGAATTTATCCAAAAAACATAATGATAAAAATCCATGATAAGATGAAAATTCGATGTCTATGATTGATTATTATAAAAGATCTAAGCCCACAAACTATGTAATTATCTCCCAAGATAACTCATTTCTAGACTAACTCTACCAACTATTATTTCCCATTCTCCAATCATGAAGAACCTATCTCCCTATGGCGATGTAAATGGGATAATTCTTCAATAGAAATCAATGTGAGCTTAGAAGATGGTCATAAATTATATTCCCTGAATCACATAAAAGCACATCACCTCTATCATGATGAAGTCCCATGGATGTCTGTAACCAAAAAGTATTATAAGATACACCAGGAATCACTGAAGATGCTCCACTTTCATGACTAAAGTTTTGTTAAGGGAAAGTAACTCGAGGAATTAATTCACTTGTATATATCAACTACTTTTGAATATATAATGTAATTGGATTCAACAATATCAAGCATGGAAGTAGATATTATATTGGTGATCAAAGACATACCCCAAGCAGTGGATGGTTCATCCCCACCATCTGGTTAAATCTGATACACAGTATAGACAATATATGTCTCAAGTCCACAACCCTTTCTCTGGGATGTAAAATTAGTCTGATTTGTCACTTTATTTTACTATAAAGTACCCCGGATGGATCAACGAGATAAATATTTTGTTTCCTTCCACATTTGTGGAACCTCAACCTAGAATCTTATGAGACTAAATACAAGGTATTTCCAATATTACTAAATTTTTATGGTGTTATCTATGGTTTTATAGACAAATACAATAGTTTTAGACCTTTATGGAGTTGGGAAACTATAAAACTTCTATTTATGGGGATTATCATGAGGAACTCTACTCTATCCATGTGGCACTGGCTTATGACACAACCACATCCTTCCTCTTCTTGCTACCAAAGGAAGCACTCGTCGCAGTAGTAGAAGGCAAACTAGTATATTTAACTAATGGTGAATGGAAACATGATGATTGATCCTTTGTATGGCCCTTCTATATCATTGGGAACATGTAGAGAACTTGACTATAAGCCACCATATCAATGTTCCTGACTTGGTGTATCAACTCTTTTTGAATCAAAATATTGAAATTCCAAGATTTTTCAACCTAATATCTAGCCATGGTAACAGTAAAGTGAATAAGTACTGTGAAGCATGATGAGTAAGAATAAACTATCATCACACCTTAATGAATCAATATGAACTCATTTAATTGGTCTAAATTCATCATGCCTACAAAGAACTCCTAAAAGAATGGGTCATAAACCATCACTCATGTGGGAAATTTTAACCTTCTAGACTGTAGAATAACATCCCAATAATTTCCAAAAGTTCCATGCAACATAAAGGTTGCAACCTTCACCTTTTGATACTCATGTGTCTCTGTTATATCAATGGAAAAAATATAATTTTGAATCTAGTCCTCAGCATCCAAAGCAACTTGGGATCCCTAGAAAGATAGATGATATTGTTTATGAAAATACCCATAATATTATATCATAGTTCTGGTGACTCTCCCATATTATATTAGAATGATATGGAAAACATAGGGATGAAGTGGTATTTCCACCTGGACTACTAGAGTGGGTGTAAGAGCATGCTCTGTAGCACCCTCCAACAGAGAAGGCAGTACCACCAATCATCTACATGGAATAATATACTATAATTAAAATATTCATTAGGACCATTATTAAATCTAACCAATCTATGGGATCACACAAGGTTATCCTAGGAGTCAACCCATAACATAAGTTATATCCTTTCGAGAACTAACCATGGTCTCATGTTATAAAAATTCATATACATAAAAATACAACATAACAATATGCTCAGCTCAACTAATTAATTCCAATGGGTATATATCATTATATCAATTTAAGACAGGTATATTGCACAACTTCTAATGTAACCCTAACAGATATTAGAAAGCAAGGAACATAAAAAAGAACTATAATGTTGCACAATAATAAGAATATATATGGCATGTGAACATTAGTTCATAATAATTATGTTTGAAAAGAGAATAAATACCATAAAATAATAATAAAAATCCCAACCATGGTAACTTAAATGTTTGTTACACATTTGTTGGCTATAAAGATTGCAACTCCTATACCTAATTCCCACACAGTTTTCTCCCTTCTAACATATAACATGTTAGTCCAAAAAATAGTAGAAATATATGCTCTGATAAAATTTTATAACACCCCTACCAAAACTATGGGATCCAAACATAAGTTTTACAAGACCTCATGCATTTCTTCCCATGCCCAAAAGACTCCAGACTAGCAGCAGGGGTCTAATTCTATTAGTGGAGAAACATTACCCATCGTATCATGTCAAATAATAAATAGTACATAAATAGATAAAATAAATAATAAGTAGAGTGACCTTCATAAATTCATAAATGGAATACATGTCAAATAATAAATAGATAATGATATACCAAGGTGAAAAGTTAATACATAGTATAAAAGTGCAATAGGTTAAAAAAAATATGAAAAACTATAGTGTCTCTTGGTGTCTGTCCAAGTCCCTCCATTTACTCCATCCTCTAATGCTAGGCCATTGTCTATAGGACCCTTGAACTTATATAGATTCATATTCATTAAGACATCATGTAAATCAGAATTCTTGATTAGGGTGTGAATAATAAAACATATTAGAATACAACCAAAGTGTCTTTACTGAGTGTTCATATGTATAATAGTTGTATGTCATGATAATAGAAAATCTACAACCAACACAATAATTCAAATTTGATAACTTATATTCTATCCAAGCCACCTTCAGTCCTAACCATACAAGCTTAAATTCCATGGCTAAATGATCAAAGATCTTAAAGGATTAGAACTAGGCTAAATAGTTTCCGCATGTCAATCGATATCCACATGGAAACGAGTGGATATGCAACTTTCAATCCATAAGGCATCGAGATAACAAACTATTCAAAATCCAAAAGTCTTAGAGTTTCATCCCATTTTTTAGAATACTCAACTCAACATGTTATTTCGAGATAAAAGGTTAAAATTCTCCTTTATCATCATCATCGATGTTACACCCTGAGTTTTTGAAATGAATACATTGTTTGATAACAAATATGATAGACAATACTAAGCCCAAAAAAACTATGATATACTATTTAAAAATGACCATTATGGCCTGATTTTTAAAATTGGTGGTATGAATAAGAATAAAAACATTTTAGAATTATGTATAAAGTGTTTATATAATTAAAATATATTGGTAAATAAGGTCTCAATTCTTAGTAAAGTTTTTACAAGATTCGAAAGATTAGTCATTTCAAAAACTAATTTTACTCATCTATGATGGAAAATAATATAAATAATTTCTTATAATTTTAACAAAATTATTATTTCAAATGAAATTTATTTTTCAAATCATCATTTCAATATTATGCTAGGGTGAAAATTTGGCATTTTTTTCTGAAAATAGTGATTTATTAGTGAATATTAAAAATTACTGCTTATTATAAAACTATCATTTCATTTCAATAATATATATAATTTAAAAGTACCACTCTTAATTGAATTTGATTATAAATAAATATAAGTAATCCATATGTACATTTAATCTAAATAATTACATTTGAATCACCATTTTACCATGTTTTTATATATGTGTATTTTAGACTTAAAACACATTTTTCCTAAAACATTTTTCAAGAGAATAATGTTACTCCGTTTTAATTAATTATAATACCCCATATTGAGGAATTATGTAAATTAAATTTATATTATATATATATTTATGTGTGTGTGTTAATTGGAATTCATATATTGTTTATTAAGAGTCATATAGTTCCGTAAGATCATTTTATGTCTGAAAATACATTTCTTGAAAACTCATTTTACATCAAGTATTGTGGGATCAATTTCAAATTAAATTCGTCTATTTACTTGAATTAAATTTGATAAAATGGATTAAATAATTGGAATCATAACAATTAATGTTATTTAATATGTTCAACATAATTAATTTTCCTAATGATTAGAAAATGGAGTAATAATAAATTGTTGTAGATAAATTTAAAACAGGTTTTTGAGCATTGTGCTACTACAGAATTGGGTTTATCTAGTGCTAGAGATTTAACAGTGCTAGCTAAAAGTACTGTTAAATACCCCCTTTGTCAGTTCTAGAGAAACAATTTTTATATGTGGTCTTTAACTGTTCTTTTTTAGCACTATTAAACGAGGTCTTTAACAGTGATAAAAAAGTGTTGTCAAAGTGGGACTTTATCAGCACTTCTAAAAATGATGATAAAGGCACACCTTTAATAGTACTAGTAACAATGCACTGATAAACTAGACCCTTTATTAGCACTATTAAAAAAATTAGGAGGGGATTTATCAATGCTTGTAAAAAAACACTGATAAATGGGGGTCTTTATCAGTGATTTTTTAGAAATGCTGATAAAGACCCCCCCCCCATCATCACTTATTTACTAGTGCTGATAAAGGATATATTTTAAAAAAACATTAATAATATATTTATATAATAATATATTTATATTGATATAAATATAATATATATATATATATTAAATATATTTTAGAAGAGGCTAAATGAGAATTTACACTTAATATATAAGATATTTGTTGAAAATATATTATAAAATATAAAATTAAATATTTTTAATTAAAATTTTGCTAAATATTATTAATTAATAGTAATTTAATAATAATTTGAAGTTTAAAATAAAAAAATAATAAATCTAAAAAGGTTGAAAACATAACTCGATCTTCCAACAACCATAACATTTGATTTGTGTGCTTGTTTGGGGTCTAACACATATAAAATCAAATCCCATGACATGAACTACACCCTCTTGATATGGGGAATCCTTTTTCTCCTTTTCAAGGGAAAAAAATTCCCAAAATGGCTCGCAAATTTATTTTTTAGTTGTGGTACGCCAATTTTTTAACATTCGATGGAATTCCTGCCTCGTTTCCGGAGGTGTTTTAATTATTTTCAATGGGGACCAAATTTATTCCAAGGTAATGTATTCATATTGATATTATAGTTTTGAAATTTTATCATTTTTCATAAAGTATTTTTATTTATAATTTAATATATTCATATTATCTTATATTTAATTATAATAAATCACTTATATAAACATATATATGAACAAATTTATGTAAAAATGTATATTTAAATTTATAAAATAAATATTCATTATTCATTTTATTTAAAGGAAAAAAAACCATTTTTCCCCTTATAAAAATGCATTAATATGTATATATAAACCTATAAAATGAATGATTATACATAAACATGTGTGTGTCAATAATTAACAAATATATATGTACCTATATATTCTAATATATATATATATAAATACATATTCTAAAAATTTATTTAAAACAATATCTGACAATTGTTTACATTATAAAAAATATATATAATGTTTGTTTATGCATATATTTGTGTATAAATAAATGGGAATATATTTATAATATATTATAGTATATGTAAATGAATATAATATATAATATATTTAAATAAATACAAGTATATATATAACTCACACACACACATATATTTTACATTTTTTTAAAAAAAATATATAAAAATATAAGACTAAAAAATATATTTGTAAATATAAATAAATAAATATACATATATATTAATATCATTAAAATGAAAACAAAACAAAATGGTTTAGTGGTTAAGGCATTTCATCTTCAAAGGACGGGTGTAGGTTTCGAATCCATGCAGGCGGAGGAGCCTAGAAATTCACAAAGTGCTTATATAAGGGTGGTGGTGTGAAAAATGCTGATAAAGGGGGTGGATAACTGTTAAAGGGTTTGTGGAAACATTGATGAATATATCTATGAAAAATATTTAATTTTAAACCATTTAACAATGTTAAAAAACCACTCTTACAAAGTTCCTTTAACAACACAAAAAAAGGGACTGATAAATGGGTGATTTATCATCGCTTTTTTAGGGCTGATAAAGGACCCATTTATTAATGATTTTCTAGAACTGATAAATGCATATGAATTTTTACTATTCTCTAGTATTCAGTGCTTTTTTGGAACTAATAAAGTCCTATTATAACGATGTAAAGGCCTCTTTTGAATTAGTTTTACATATTTTGTGTTAGAATTAATTATTCTCATACATGGAATTTTTAATTGATAAAATAGATTTTTTATTTATAATTATAGGATAAAAAATAACTATTAAGTATCATTTTACATTATTCCTAAATTTTAAATTACCTTTATTAAAAAACTAGTAACCATGGTCAAAACTAAAATTGTAAAATTCAGTAACATTTGATGTAAAGAGAATAAAATGTTTAAAATTTGTTTCTTCTTATTGGTGGTGATGTGTATTGGCCTTATCTTCCCTATACCCAATTATTTATCAATGTTTTAGGCCCTTCAGTTGAGATTGAATTCCCATTATTGATTAGTATTGGGTAGTTAAAAAAACTCAACTCCCCCAAACATTAAAAATATGAACCCCTCCCCTCACTAAATCATACCTATAAAGACATTTAACTTCACCAACCACTTCAAAAAAAATACCCACGTTCATTAGACAAATTTTATAGATATAAGTCTTGTAAAAATATTAGACCTGGTGTTCTTAATAAGAGATCTAGATGATGTTTTTCTTAGAAAAGGTAATCATCTTTACTAATCTATTTATTTTTATTTCTTTATTTTCCACCATAAATAATTTTTTAAAATGTAAAATATAATAACACTAGTATTTCCTATATAATGAGATGTTATTATGTTTATTTCATAATGTTTATCCATTTCCTTATCCATAAAACTAGAAACAAATTCAACTAATGTGTATGGCTAACTACCTCCTCACGAATAGATGTAATTTCTTTTCTATCACTGAATTATATGGATAGTAATAAAGGAAATAATTAATATATATGATACATGTGAAATGTTATTTTTTCATAAATCTAATATATCATCCAATTTCATACCCATTCACCCATTTTGGAAATGATAATGTCGCTCGTTCATGCTTACGAACTACCATCTCCATGATGTGGTGTGATTCGTTTTATATGTTTAAATTTTAAGAATCCCTCAAAATATTTATCTACATAATGAATATTGTATCTATAAAATTAATATAATTAATGACTTTTTACAACAATATCATATAAAAAATAACCAAAACATTCTGTGATAACACTTGTATGAGGAATCCAAGCAGTTAACACTCTAAACAATGGTAGTAATGAAATATTATTAATGAACATGTGGTAAGATGTTATAAAAATTTCATATATGATATTATATATATATATATATATATATGTGGTTCTATTATAAATTAATAGCAATTTTAAAACCATTATATTAGATTTTAAATCATTTTCAACTAGAGGCAAATGTGAGTTAATCTACTTCATCTCAATTTTCATTCCTTAATGAATATTTTATAATTATACAAAACATTTCATCAATATTTCATATATATATCTACTTTTAAGTGTTATATCATGAATCCATCATACTAAATTGTTTTTTAATTTTCAGTTAAAATTATTTCATAAAAGTTTATTTTTCTAGAATGTTTCTAACAGGTAAGTGTTTTGTAACTCAATTTATTGTCATTGGGTTATATTACATATTCATTGTATTTGATATTATAAGATTATGTGTGTAATTATGTTTTATTATTTTTTGTTTTATTTCCAATTTATTTATAATAATTTACATTTTTATACATAAAGTATTCATTTAATAATTCTCCCTTCAGTGATATGAAATTAGTATGGTATTTCATCTCAATTCATAATCTACTAAGATATATTTACTATTATACACATATTTATGTTTATGAGGATTATCTATTTCCTTATCGATATTTTATATCTTTTATTTCTTTATATTCATCGTATTTAATATTTAATTTTATGTTATTTCCTTCATGGGGGTTATCATTCATATGTTACCCAAGTAGTAAAGGATTATGCTTGAATATAAATTTTTTCAGGATTTTTTATACTTGAATTTTCATTGAAGGAAATTATTTGATCATTGTCTCATTAACCTCTTTAATATTATTCTCTTCTAGTTATTAATTAAATTTTCACATAATAGTTCCATTTTCTACACTTTGTTACATAAAATTATTGAGAAGATGTTTTTTAAGAAAATCTATATTTATTTATCTTTTTGGCCAAAAATAGATTTAATTTCATTTCCTTATTTTCCTTAAACTATATCAAAGGATACTTAAAATATTATATAATGAATAATTGATTATATTTTACCCATGTTCAACTTCTTATAAAATTACTTAAAATTAATATTCTTATCATTTTCTGAAATAGGTTCTTTTTTAGTTTTTAACAAAAATGCTCAATCAATTATTGTTTTAACCTACCTGAAATGAATGGAATTTCAAACCATTATGACTATTTATTAAATTGAGGATTCCATTATATTCTTCCATTATTATTTTCAAATGAATTTTTATCCTAGATATTCTTGAAATCCTTTTTTAATGTAAATTTCAATGTGAAAGGGGTTTTTTCCTAAGGATTTTTTTATTGATCATTTTATGGTATGTATATTAATCAATGACAAAAAACAATTTACAATACTTTTAAAAAAGTAGGGATATATTGTAGTGATACCATCTTTATTCTCCCTCTCTGGATGTTTTATGACCATGTTGACTAGATAATGTATTGACATTCACTTTCTTGATTAATTGTGTTGTCATTAACATTATCTACAAACATTCACTTTATTATGATCATTGGAAATTCAATTTAATATCCATATTCTTTATTATGGATAATATTATTCCCTAAAACATGTTTTATGTCTACATATAGAGTTTTATTATGGTATTTATTTGATTGAATCGAGAAAAACTTGATAAATCCATAATTTTTACTCAATTTGAATTTTTAGTGATAAGACATATTGTTTATGAATTAAATTAATAATTAGATATATGAGGAATATAATTAATATGAAGTGATGGATTGGACCTTGTTATAGATGACCCTTTGATTCTTCAATAGTATGATGATACAAATCATCTGGGTAGAAAATTTAAATTGGTTCCTCCTGTATACCTAAAAATATATTAAACTATCAAGGAACAATTCCTTGATTGTGTATATATCATGATGTATAAAATCATGATTTATAATATTTATCATTTCATTCATTGAGAATTTTTTTATTATCCATGATATTTTGGAATTAATAATATCCATGGATGTATTTTTCACCAATGTTACTGATTAAATGGAATTTTTTCAGTTACATACCTTTCAATTTTTATTATTCATTATTGATTATGAATTATTTATTATTGATATATTCCCGTATACATAACCCATATTGAGTATCTAATATCATCCTTTTTTATCTATTCCCTAGAATATGAAGATTGAATATTTAAATGAGTTCAAGGATGTATAACCTATAAAGTCACTATATTATAATTTATGTTTTCAAATGTAATGAAAGACCCAAGTATGTACCTAGTCTACCAATAATACAAAACTATTATATCTATTGGGATGTGATTTCTTGTATATTATGAAAATGTAATAAAGTAGACACAACTTTCAGGAAACTAAAGTCAGTATTTTTAAAGATAGTATCCGAAAAAATTTAGTAGAGACCTTGAGAACTTTATTCAGAAAATCTTATATTATGGAACATAAACTTATGTAAAATGTTGACTACATTAAACAAATAAACTAATTTTATGATTCATATGAAGATATTTTAATATTTTTATGTACCATCATGGGTTAATAAGTCTATGTATTATAATATGTTTAAAGGAACATATGCCCTTTCTTAGTTTTTATTTGATGAATGTTCATTGGAGGATTTTATTGTACAAGAACCCTTGGGATTATTATTTGTTTTATTTTTAGGATTGACTATTTAATATTTTATTCAAAAATTTTTTCAGGTGTTGATAACCATTAGAGTTAATATGATCATTATTGATAATTTATTAATTAGCAATTAATATTATTTGATATTGTGGAACAAAAGAAAATTTAGAAAACCTTAGTGGTTAATAATTTATTTCATGATTGAATTTATTTCAAGGATGTTCATCATATTTTTTGGGAACATTATTGTAATTATAAATAAATTGTTTCAAAAAACTGAAAACTTTCATGTCGAGCGACAATCCATAACATCTGGCAATGTCATAGGGCTTGAACTCATAAACGTAGGGTGATAAGGATGCATCACTAACCACTGGTCTAAGTGATGTAATGGTTAAAATGAAATTGTTTTTTCTCAAATTTTATAATGAAAGAAATATAAATAAATTTTTCTAGAAATATATTATCAGATGAAATATTTCTTGTTTTGATGTAACTAATGATATCTTTGTAAGAGTTGTGTTGTGTTGAAGTATATATAACCATGATGTTTAACATAAATAATTATTGGGTAATAATTAAATTACATTTTTAGGGATGTAATTTAAAAGTTATGAGATCACCTTTGTAGTGAAACAATTCAATAATTTTTGGAATATAGATGTTAATTGGGATGTAAGGTTATTTAATTATATAAAAATCTATGTTGAACATTTAGTGGAAATATTGATGTAAATTGTATTATTTCCCCATATTAATGTTTATACATTTTTTATTATCTTACCTTGTGGAAAAAATTTTAATTATGGTTGATATTTATTAATAGGAAGAATAAATTCTTATTCTTTTATATATTTTATGATTTTTTAAATGTTAATTTAATTTATTCTAGCATAAAAAATCATAGTGGATATTTATTTTTTAGTGTAGGAGATGATGTGAAAATTGATTTAAGAACAAAAAAAATAATAAAATTATTCTAATGAAATAGAAATAGACCATCTAATTTTATTTTTTTAAGTTATTATTCTAAATTGGAAATTTATTCCTCAACTCTAAGAAATGGTCCTTGAAATAAAAGTCGTATCCCATTACTATCCTATTCTATGAGTCATTGTTTTCTTGACTTATCATTTATTTATAGTTTTTTTGTGCATAACATTATCCTGAGTATGTTCTATATCACTATACATTAGTCCTTGGGTGTTATTTTTCTCCTCCATGTCCACATTTTTACATCCCAACATGGTTCTAATATTTGGAAGCCTCATTTTTTGATAACCTTAAAATTTATCATTCCCCTATTTTCAAGTGGAAGTATTCTTAACCCCATTTCTATATGGATTTTACTCACAATAATTTTGAAAATTAAAAAACTTAGGCTTCCTATTTCATGTCAAAATCATGGGGATTCAATTTATTGATGATGGGAATAATGTAATACCCTGGGTTATTGCAATGAGGACTATATCTAATAGCATATACGCTATGAAACACTGATCATAAATAACCCATGATATACTTTTAAAAAATGATTGTTATTACCTAAATGTTAGAATTTTTGGTATCAATAGGAATACCAACTTTTTGAAAGTAATTAATAAATTTATTATATGAATAAAATATATTGGTAAATAAGGAATCAATTTTTAGTAATGCCTTTACATCCTTCAAAATTAAATTATTATTAAAAAATACTCTTTTTGATTTGTGTGAGAAAACAATATAATTAAATTATTACGATTATATAAATTTTATTGTAATAATTTGAATTTATTTTTCAAATCATCATGTAAAAACTAACATAGGGTGAAAATTTTGTATTTTTTTGAAATGGATAGTTTTAAGTGAATAGTAAAAAATAATATTGTTTGTAAAAGTTTCATTTATTTTCAATATATGAATTGGTTTAGTATTACCATTATTCAATGAATTTTACATTAATGTAACATAGTTACTTGTGATTTATATTTAATTTAATTAAATTTATTTTAATAATCATTATACTTTCATTTGGTTTATGTTTTTTAGACATAAAAAACCTTTTTATGAAAATAGTTTATAACTGTACAATGTTTCTCAATTATAATTCATTAAAATAACCTATAATAAAGAATTATTAAAAGGTAATTTATAGATAATTTATAAATATATATTTATTATAATTAATATAATGACAATTACTAGTCAAAGAGTTAATGTAATATCACCTTATTCTTGAAAATTACATTTCCTAAAAAATGTTTTTTACACATTTTTTTGGTTCGTTATTAAATTAAATTCTTCTAATTCAGTGAATTGGTTTTTATAAAATATATTCACTATTTTTATTATTAATAATTAATATTATTTAATTATTTTAACTTAATTTTTGTTCAAAATTAATAATAAAAACAATAAACATTAATTATAATGATTAAAGTTAAAATGAGGTTTTTCTCATTACACATGCTTGTGTTTAAATTAATTTTCCGAAAATTTAAAAACCTTAATTGATAAGATAGATTCAATATTATGTATCAGTGAGTTTAAATTATTTAATAATTATTATTTTACTTTATAATTAAAGGATAAATAATCTATGATAAAAAATATTTGCAATGGTGAAAACTAAAATGGTAATAGTGAGTAAACATGGATGTAAAGAGAATAAAATGTTTAAAAAATGTTTATTATTAGTATTTGAGGTGTTTCATGACCTTATATTACCTATATAACATTATATATCAATGTATTTGGATCTTCGGTAGAGAGTGACTTCCCATTATTTAATAGATTTGGGTATTTACCGAAATGACACTCTTCCTCAATTATAAAATGGTTGTCATACCCTCATATATTCACAACTTTAAATCTATTTATCTAAACCAAAACCTACCAAAAGTTTTACCGAAAATAATTATACACATTATAAATCTAATTTACTTCCATAAAGTACAACCATGACATCCTTAATAAGAGATCCATAGGAGGTTTTTCTAAGAGAAGGTAATCGTCTTCACTAAAATATTTCAATATTTTTTTTCATTTTCACAATCCATTTAGTATTAAAAACTCTAATATAATATAAATAGTATATAACATATAATTATATTTTTTTAATTTTTATTTAATATTTTTTATTCATCTACTTATCAATCAAATGGGAGAAAAATTCATCGCTAGTATGTACAGGGGACTACCACGTCACAAAAACTAGTAATTTTTTTCCTTCACCAACTCACGTGAATTTTCAAAATAATGAAAATAATATATATATATATATATATATTATGAAAAAATATCAATTCTTAAATATTAATATATCATCTACTCCTCAACATTTGTCTCATTGTGGAAATGATAATTTCGCTCATTTGTACATACGATATACCATCTCCACAAAGCGATATGATTCATTTTATATTATTAATTTTCAATAACTATTATAAAAATGTTCCAAATTATACTTTTAACAATATTTCAATTGTTGATAATTTGAATCTATATCATATTCATAAGAACTATATCGTCCATGAAAAAACTTGGATGAGAAAACATATAATTTTACTCCTAAAACAATGTTAATAATGAAATATTATTAATGACCAAGTGATAAGATGTTATAAAAAGGTGATAAATGATATTTTAAATATTTAAACTATTAGGGTATAAATTTATAACATGTTTAATGTCATTATATTGGATTTTGAGGCACATTTAATTTGATGGAAACTTGAGGGAAGGGATTCCATCTCGACTTCCTTTTGTTGAGTCATATTTTATTATAATGAACCTAATTTTATATATATGAAGTATATATTTATAAATTATCATTATATATAATGAATCCTTCATAATTCATGGTTTTTGGGTTTTCATTAAAAAAATCATCCAATGGAATTTTCCATGTATGTTTCCATGTAGTGAGTGTTTCATAACTATTGTTTTCATTGTGTTATATTACCCTTTCATTGACATTAATATTATAAGATTATTTCTCTAATGAATTTTGTTTATTTTATTATTTTACTCAATTTTTTGGAGGTTTTACATTTTTTACACATAATCAATTAATATATTAATTCTTCCATTATGGTATAATAATTGAAATAAATTTCATCTTAATTTCAACTCTATTGAGATTTATTTTATATTATGCACCTATTTATTTTTTTGATGTGTATATGTTAAACCTTTGATATGTTATATCATGAATCTCTTTATATTCATATTATTAAATTTTTTATTTTATTTTATTTATTTTATGGGGTTTGTGATTCAAATGTTACTAAAGTGGTAAGGTATTATTCTTTGGTCCCAATTTAATTAAGATTATTTATAATAGAATTTACATTGAAGGATATTATTTTTTTCATTGTATAAAAAACATTAATTATCATATAATCTTTTTATTAATTAAATTATCATGTAATACTACCATTATCCACTATTTGGTAGTTAAAATTATTAAGAAAAAGTTTTTAATAACAGAACATTGTAAGATATTTGCGTTTGTAAAGATGTCACTTACAAATTAGCAGGTGTCATTTTATACTTATTTTGATCACACATTGGTTGGGTCTTTTATTGGGGTTGTTTGAGGTTAATTTGGTGGAATTTTGAAGCACATAGGGGCTATGCACGGTTAGTGTATGGTTAGGTAAGACCATATGGTTTTCCCAAAGAATTTGTGCACCCCATTTTGAGCTGTTGGAGTTGGCACGTAGTTTTTCCAAATTGGGTAGCCACCATCCAGAAATAGTGAAACCCTAAATAGATGGGATTAGCATGGTTGGCGCATATTTTGTAAAACCATTCACTAACCATGGAGTTACTATGCACTCTAGAAAGTAAGGTCACACAGTTAAGGTGCACAGTTTTGATAACTATGCACCCCACCCAAGAAATTGTGCATGTAGGATTTTGAACCCCTAAAATTTTATTTACAAAATACTGAACACTGATTTATATCCCTAATAACCCAAATTTGACATAATATTATTTTCATAACTTTTTAGTCTCAGGGGAGAATTACAAGTTTCTTTCAATGTCTACCTTTAAGAATCAAAGATTCCGTGGAAGGATCTACACCTCTTTGGTATGTGAGTTCTTCCTCATTTAAATTCATTTCTCTCTCCTATATTTCTCTCCCCCATTGGGAGGGATGATTTTGTAACATTTTTTGATGGTTTAGATCTTGGTTTTGTTGGATCTTTTTTTGTTGGATCTTTGTCCAATGTTTTCATCCAAGATCTCCTCCACCATCATGAATTTAACTATTCTACATCAAATTGAGGCTTACTATTTTTTTACTTTTCATTAAAGATCTTGGGGTGGGTGGTCTAATTTAAAATCCCCATTGTATTGATTATGATATTGCATTATTAGTTGTAATGTTTCTTTTCCACATGGAGAATTTTAATTTTAAATTTTCTTACTGAATTAATTCCCTTGTGATTGTGAGACCCTTCATGGATCCCATTGGAAACATTAGATTTATAAGACCAAACATGACATAAACACATAGGGTGTCTCCATAAATTAGAAATATAGATTCATGAATTGTAAAAAATGAAATAATGGATTGTTAAAATTCAATTAAGTCCTTATTTAATAGTTAATAATAGCATATAAATGGTTGTTTTTCTTATCACTGAAGGTTTAATGATATCTGATTAATTGATGAAAAATGAATCAATGGTGAATTGTTCATATTATTCCTTGTGATTAAAGTAAGTAACTAGGGTTTCAATTTGATAAATTAAATGGTACATTGGGATGTGAATGATTGATGATAAAGTTATTGATGTTCAACCTCGATGTGTATATGATATATGTGATATTGTGATTGATAGATCAATGATGTGTGGATCAGGGTATGATTATATGAATATGCATGGGGTGTTGAACTGATACTTAAATCCCCCAATTCATGCATGTGAACAATGAGTAATGGGATTTGAAATAATTCATCAACTATCCAATAGGTACTATAATGATTCTCTAGGGCCCCAAGATATTGGAATTAGACTAATGTTCTCTGTGGCCAAGATATTGGTACATGGATTGATGCTCCAAGGTACCAGAAAAGAAATTAGAATTAAATGGATAAATAAATACTATAAAATAAAAAAAAAATTATATTCCTATGATGTATGGATGAGAATTAGGAATGGGATGTAGTATGTATAATTAGTTGAGGTGTCTCCACGAACCCGAGGGCCTGTATGGTTGATTAAAGAATAATTATATGTGAAGTGTGTTAGCTATTTTTCTGTTACTTATTATTTATAAAAACACATAAAATTTTCTAGAATATATATTTCTTTAGAAACTTTTTTGGTGTCCTATTGGGTTGTAATCAAAACCTACTCAATATTCCTAATAGGTTACCAAATATATTTCATGTTTCCAATACAAGATAAGGGCCAGAGACCTATGTTAGATGGTTGTTTTAGGATTCGGGATGCATCATGGATGAGGGAACTAGACATGATTTTAGGATCCTCTTTGGATATATCATTTTTTATTTGTTTTTGGGGTTTCATTTTAAAGTTGAAATTCATGTGGTATTACATATCTATTTTTTTGGTTTACAGTCATTCTTCCTATTTTGGATTTATTCTTCATGACATGTTGGCCTTTATTGGTTATTCTATATTATTATTTGGATATAGTTCATTTATTTTAGATATTGTGATACTTTTATAGAGAGTTCATAGTATTCCCATGTAACACATTAGACCCTCACTTCTATTTGGTAGCCTCAAGAATATGGGGAGGCACACATGAGGTTATGAAATGAACCGGCTCATGAAACTGGCTTATGGAAACCTAGTTAGGATGCTACAAAGTGGTATCAAAGGGTTTTATTTTATTTTTAGTTATCTAATTATTTATGAATGGTTTCAATATGACAATGATGATTTATGCCTCAGTCATGAGATCATGCATGGAATTATCTAACCCAGGTGTGGGGGAAACCCAAGTAGCATAGGTGGGATTATTTGCCTTGATGTTTGTTGTTACAGATGAAAGATATTTCACCATGGGTGATGCACTTATTTTATGATGTAATTGTTTTATGATATATCACTCGTGGCTTGATATGGCATTGGTGTTGAGTATACATGCTTCATTATATGAACTTTGGAATTTTTAATACATGAATTATTTTAGTAACACACAAAAAATTGGTTTTTGGTGAGTTATAGATAAGAAATTTCTTTTCCTTCTGTAATTTAAATAAAATGGTGGTTAACAAGGAATTGATATTTGTAAATGTTTCTAAAATTAGTTAATTAAAATGGTTTAAAATGGGTTTCTAATGGGAAAATTATGAAATGAAATTTTTTAACACCGTGTTATGCATTTTCCATGTTAGGGGTGGTCTACAGTAGTGGTACTGCCTCAGTTATGACGATATAGAAATGTATACGAGGTGATTTGTTATGAATTTATGTGAATCCATATTATATAAATGTGTTAATGATGTATTAGTTCTCCAAGTATGTATATTTATAATTGTAGATAGATGCCTTCACTATGTGGTTTATTGGTAGGATGGAAGGAGGACATAGATATAAATGTTCCTCCTTTGGTTGGATAAGATGTTGTGATAGTTCCAGGTGAAGGGGTGGGAGATTAGTACTTTATGAACATTTATTAGATTATACAGCTCATTGATAGAGACCCAGGGTGGCCAATACAGTATATTTCTGGTCTAACAAGGGATTTCTTGTTGCAGCACCCTCTGACATTCAATAGAGAGGGTTGACTCGAAAAAGATGAGTTCTAGATTGAATATATCAAAAAAATTCTTGACCATTCATAGAATCCTATAGAGAAAAGAGTAAGGTTGGATACATATATGTTACATGGTCAAGAAAATTTTTGGTGGGATACTCAGTATCGGGATATGCAGTTGTAAAACCTGGTGTATAAATAATCAATGGAGATGTTTCTACAACACTTTTACCTAGTGACACTTATGAAAAAGATAGTGTTAGAGTTAATACGATTATCCTAGGGGACTATGTCTGTGATGGAATATGTTGGTAACTTCATCAACTTATAGTTCTTTGTTCCAGAATTAGAAGGATATGAAGAAACATCAATAATACATTTTTAGGATAGACCAAAATGTGATATTAAATACCATGTTAATATCTTTCATCTAAATAAGTTTCCTAAGGTTGTGAATCTGGATCTCATTTCTGAGAGGAACAGGAAAGGTGGCTTCTGGTGGAGGAAATTTGTTTCTACAGGATGACCATTTAGAGTGTCTTCCAAGGTTAGAAAGCATAACATTGAGAAAATTAAATAGATAAGTGGTAATTGAAGTGTCTAAGGATAAGAATCGATTACTTCGAGAAAAACTCTAGTTCTTTTCCATCAATTTGATAGTTCCTTTCATTTACATAAACAGTTTCCCTAGCCATCAGTAGAGTGTAAATATTGTGTAATAATAAGGAATATACACCAATTTGATAAGAACCATTGATAGATGGGTACTGATGGGGGGCTAGACTGAACTGGAGTACGAGAAGGGGGTCTTCTACACCATACCTGTCTGGGGGTTGGGAAATTATCGGTTGTACTGTTCATGGTAGGGGATGTGGTACTTCAGGGAAAGAGAATCCATATCAAAAAACTTGTGCAACTTAGGGCACTCAAATTCTAATTGAGGTTGGAGGGGTAAGGCATTCTCAATCTATTCATACTAAACTTTTAGTTAGTGATGTTTGACCATCAATAGTGATAGGTACTATTCTTATAACTTCTATTATTGCTATAATTTTATTTGATATAGGATCCTCAAAGTAAATTATATTTACTCAACTTTTTAATGATTTGAGTATGATGGTTGAGATTTTTAGTGGGTTTATGATGATCAATACACTACTGGGTGTAAGGTTGTGGGACATCTGTTTATTCAAGGGGTGTTCCTCTACTTTCGTGAGTATCATTTCCATTGAGATATATGTATAGTTGGCATGTCAGGTTTTGACTTGATTTTGTGTATGGACTATCCGGTATCATAACAACCCCACATCGACTGCTACCATAGGAGAGTGACCTTTATGTATCTTGAGGTAATAGTTATGTTCATCATAGAGAATATGATATCCATTCTTTCTATGTAGGGTTAGTTCATTAGAAACTAGGGTAGCTCACACCCATGTTGAAAGTCTTTTTATGGGTGACATGGGTGTAAAGAATGATTATTTACACTCATAGTGGACCACTTTCATTATTTCTTTCCTACATAGTTTTTATAGATAGCACCTGGGAGATATGTTTACTTTACAATTGAGCTAATTCCTAGAGAGGGACTAGTTTCAATTCCACCTTACATAATGGCACCAAAAATATCTTCAAGAGATTAATAATAAACTAGAATAGTTTATGGAAAAGGGATTTATATATCTAAATATATCACCTTGGGGTTCTCATTTTTTTTCTAATAAGGATAATATGACCTTTTGATTTTATGTCAATTACCATACATTGAACCAGATTAGAGTGAAGAACCAGTATCCACTTCCATGTATAAATGATATCTTTGATCAGTTGAGAGAACCTTGTGTATTCTCCAAGATTTACATGAGGTCTGGGTATCATCAGTTTAGAGTTATACATTTTGATATACTACAGACTTCTTTAAAATTCTAGATTGGCCTATATGTGTTTGTTGGGATGCAGTTTAGGATGAAGAATTTTTCATCTGTGTTATTTTCCTTGATTAACTGAATCATTCACTCATACGTGGATTAGTTTGTGGTTTTTTCATTTATGATATCTTTTTTGTACTCCATGACTCGTGATGATCCTTCCAAAAATATTAACATCATACTGCGTACAATGAGAGAGATTATGTTATGCACCAATCTATTTAAGTGTTAATTCTATATTGAAAGGGTGCATTTATTGGTTAAAATCATCTCTACTGAAGGGGTGTTAGTGGACCAATTTATTGTTTAGGTAGTTATTTATATAGAGAGTCCCAATAACGTTTTGGATATCTGTATCTTTTTAGAATTGGTGGTCTATTATTGGAGGTTTATCTTGGACTTTTACTATTTAGAATCCCCACTTTTGGACTTGACTAATAACTGGATCAATTTTGAATGGTATCAAAGTTGTTAAAATTTCTTTTAGGAGTTAAATAATCCTTTTTACTAATACATCAATTTTGATCTTAATCGGTTTGGGTGAGGAGTATACCATGTTATGTGAAGCATCTAGAGTTATACTTAGGTCAATGTTGATATAGAGTGATCAGTGAATGACCTATGGATCATGGAAGTTTATTCCACACAAAATGGAATTATCCTACACATGATCTCATGTTGGCCATGTTGGTTTATCCCTTGAACCTATTGGGTGGAAACATTACTATGTATACTGATCATAAAACATTGAAATATGACTTTTCACAATGAGAATTTAATATCTGATAATGGAGGTGGGGTGAATGTATGTAGTCATTTGACTTTGAGCTAGCGCATAGATACATAAAAGGAAATGGTGTTGCTGATTCTCTAATTAATAAGACACTAACTCAGGAATTTGAAGATTCCAGTTCTGATTGGTAGATAATGACCTCGGGGGCTAATATGCATATTGATGTTCATGAGTTCTATAAGAAGATGACCCTCATATCCCTGTCAGCCAAGTCCAAACTTTTTAGTAGGGTTTTGGAGAGGCAGTATGAGTATATAGATGAGGATGATATTATTTATATTTAGGGTTGTGTTTTTGTGCTTTCATGTATCTGTGAGGAGATTATGTTAAAGTTTCATGCCTCAAAGTGGGTAGTGCATTCGGGCTTGACCAAAAATTTACTATGACCTATATTGATATTATTGTTGGACAGCCATGAAAAGGGATATTACAAGTTTTTGGAACAATTTTACAAATTTCAATTAGTGGGATCAAAGACCTAGGGGTTTGTTACAGCCATTACCCATTTTGGATAGAATGTGGGATAATGTTACTGTTAAATTTTTTGTGGGTCTTCCGAGGAGCCCTTGGAAGAATGACGCGATATGGGTGATAATGTTTCAGTTGAAAAACTATCCCACTTCGTTCCTATCCATGCAAATTTTTAGTTGATCAATTGTTGGATATGTATGTTTGGCAGATAGTGCTTTTACAGGGGGTTCTAAGAAGCATAGTTCCATATAATGATTCATGCTTTACTTCACAATTCTATAAATTCTTATATAAGGTCTCGAGTACTTATATATTTCTATATATGGATTTTCACCCATATATAGATGGAAAATCTGATCATACAATTCAGTTTCTAGGGGACATGCTACAAGCATGTGTCCTTGATTTTGGTGGATCACGGGATAATCCCATAGAACTAATTGAGATCTCCTATAAACATTTATTATGAAAATATTCATACAAATACATATGAGAAACTTTATAGTAGGCCATATAGATCACCTCTATATTGGATAGAGGCACGTGAGTTAGAGTTGTTGGGGTCGAGTATCATATAGAAGACATTAGAAAAAGTTCAGTGGATTCCTAAATGTATAGAAACAATTCAGATTCAATGGATGTATTATGCATATTGAAATAATTAACTTCCTCAGTTTTCTTTTGGAGATTGATTATTCTATCAAGTTTCACCAATATTGGGTCACTATGGGATTTAGATGTAGGGAAAGTTGGTTCCCATGTTTGGTGGACTATTTGAGATTATGGAAATTATTTGACCGGTGGAATATTGATTACCTCTTCCATATAGGTATAGTGCATTGAATAATGTTTTTAATGTGTCATAACATTGAAAGTATAACCCTGAAACTTATCATGTGATAAATATTGATGATGTTGATCTTGAGTCTTATGTTCCCTTTGAGGAGCTTGTGATTCGTGTTGTGAATCACATTGAGAAAGTGTTTCATAAAAATATTGTTCAGTTTGTCTAAGTGTTGTGGAAGCTTGGCCGTGTTTAGGAGTAAACATGGTGGAGGGAAGAATATTTGTGGGATTAATGGCCCGAATATTTACCTTGGATTCTTAGTGATTCATGGGAGTATATCTCGAGGAAAATTTTTTATATTCTATGGACATTGAATGATATCGATGGACCAATATTTTTACATCGTATGCTTTGTGATAGTTTGGAGTATATCTTGAGGAGTAGATTTTATAGGTGTAGAGATTATAAGATATCTACCTATCTTGATATGTCTAATAATCATTTCCAAGTATTCGTTTACACTTTTTTGATCATATATTAATTGGGAATTTCTTTGGGGTTTTGTAAAACCCTGAGTTTTTTTGAACCTTTTGTTTTTTGACCAAATTAAATTTTTTTCATGTCATGTGTTATATACTACACCAATTAATGCTTTATCTACAAGAAATGCCATCTTATCATGCTTTACACACAACACAAAGTTTCAACAAAACATAGTTTTATTATTATTTAAATATAATAATAACCTAGAGTTTCAATTTCCGATTATGAATAGTTTTAAATAACTTATTAAAATATATGGTTTATAATATGAATTAATTGGTTACAAATTAATTAGAAATGAAAATATATACCAATTGAATGTAAAGGAAATATTTTTTTAATGATCCCAAAGTCATTTTGTAATCATAAATTAAATTACTTTCAATTAGTGAAAGATATTTATGAAATATATATGTTATTTTTTAATTAAATAAAATTAGATTCATCAAATATATTTTATATGCAGAAGATAAGAACCAACCCAATTTTATGCATAAAAACCAATATTTTTTAGAAGAGAAATTTTATCACCTTTTAAGGGAGAACATGTTTTAAATCTAATTTTTGACACATTTATATATTATATTTAAAAAATAAACTTATTATTTTAAATCATAATATAAACATTTACTTTTTTGGAATTATTTTTTATTTTTTTGATAATTTTTATGTTTTGATAAACTGTAAAAAAATAAAAAAAAATTCATTAAAAACAAACTTTTTCCTCAAAATAATAAATAGTGTCAAATTAGAATTTTTATTGGATTTAAACTATAATTAGATCCATTTTTTATTATTTAATATAATTTCGGTCATTGTAATAAATTTTAAATTTAATTTAGATACAAAAAAAAATTAGTCTTTTGCATGTTATAAACTTTAATAACCTGTTTTCTAACCAAATCAATAGGATTAATTTTAAATTAATTAAAAAAAATATAGATTTTGAATTTTGAAAAATGACTTATATATTTGTAATCATTGGGATCAAATTATGTAAATATATTTCTTTTATTTTTGGGCATTTTAAATAGTAACTTTAGTAATTTATTATTAAAATGATAAAAGGTGAATCAGTTAATAAGGGTAAAAATAATATTTTAAATATTATAAAAAACCCTAACACTTTTAATAATTTATTTGGATGAGTGTTTTTATCCAAAATATTCTTTTTTATAAAATTATTACCTTTTTATGCCACTTGGATGGGAGTTTGACATTTATTATATTTTATTTAACTTAAAGTTAAAGATGTTATACTAATGTTTTTCTTAACTATAAAAATTTAAATATGAAGATAAATAGGGGATATATTGTAATTTAAATAGTCATTTGAAATATTAAAATGATTTTATTTATCATGTTAATTTATTTTAAATTTATAAAAAATAAATAATTACCTTAAAGGCGTATATAATAATGACACAATAATTATTTATGTAATGGAAGTATCTAATAAATGATATAAAAAATTTTAAAATAAATATAATTTTATATAATTCATGTCATAAAAAATTATAGATTAATTTTACTTTTTATGGATATATTACTGGAGATTTTTTGAATATATCATGTTGTTCTGATATTTTGAAAAATACAGGTAATGAATTGTGTCAAAATTGACAGTGATGATATTTTATCAAAATAATGTTTTATTAAATTTTTTAAAAATCATGAAACAAGTTTGAAAATAAAAAATAATTATATTATGGTCTAATATGGTATAAATGTCTCATTTATGGTCTAATTAACACCACATATGTAAAAAATTACATCCTTATAATATTGATAAAGTTGTTAATTTTGTTAAAATTAAAATCGGTTAACAAAGGGTTAATCAAAATGATACAGTTCAAAAAATACCAAAATCTGTCAAAACTATATTCGTTGATTATATTAAAACCTTATATCACCTTATATTCAAATAAATTTAATTTTTATGGTATTTTTATTGAGATTGAATTTATTATAAAATAATATTTTTAGAAATTCCAAAAGTGCCCCAAACCTCAATTATAAAATTGAAACTCCTCCCTCACTTATTCATATAAATTTGATCCTTAAATATCATCCATACCCAAAACATTTTCCTTATAAACTTTACTATACACATCATATGGTTTCTTTTCTTCTAACAAAACCAACCTCAGTGACTCTAAGAGGATACCCAAATGTGATCAGCTAAGGAAGAGTTAATCACCTTTACAGATTCACTCAAGAGTATTTATTATTCTAATTACTTTTAATGATTTTTTAAAAATTATAAACTAATATATACAATATAAAATAGATTTTATTATGATTACTCCATAACCATATTCCACCTTTTATCTTTCCTATGAAAAACAAAACATCCACATGTGCATACGTTTGGCCTACTGTCTTCATGTCGTGGTGTAATATGTTTTTCATCACCACTTTACATGGATGGGTATGATGATTGAAATAATAATTATATATTATTATTAAAACATTATATTTATTATATAAAAAAATACCATCCACTTCCTTCCATTTTCATAATTAAGGGAATGATATCGTCACTTGTGCGTACATATGGCATACCGTCTCCATTAAGCGATGCGATACATTTTCCATGGTCATCATTAAATAATTATTATATAAATTTATATATGAATAATTATTTTATTTAAAACCTTGACATAATTTTATAAATTATATAATTATATCCTATTCATATGAACCTAGACTTATATGACAAAATATACATAGAAAAATAAAGCAGTTAACACCCGAAAGAAGAGTAATAATGAAATGTTATTAACTAAATACTGATAAGATAATAATATATGATATAATAAATATAAATATGCTTCTGTAATAATTTAATAAGAATATTTAAACCATTATACTAGAGGTTTGGATACGTATGAAGGAAATCATTCCTAAGGTAAGGGGATTTCTTGTCTAACATTTATTTCTATGAGACTTACACTCTATTCACCACTCATTTCTTCTACGTGGTCTATATAATACCCATGAATGTCTATTATGAGTCTTACCCAGAATATTATGATATTTTAATGTCCATATATTTTTCTTTTTTTCATGATTTATATTATTCTACTAATTATAATGTAATGAGTATTTAATTCACAGTCTCTTTAATATTTGGGATTGTTTCATTTTATGTCTTCGTTAGGGAATATTTATCATACATGTCCATGTTTTCTAAAAAAAATTAATTTTTTCAACTATTTTCATATGTATTTTTAAAATTTCACCATTTTTGTGTTTTTAATACACATTTTGGAAGAAATTTTTTTTCGTATTCCAGACAAGGTACTTTGTGATCATTCCATAAAAATTATGAGAAGAATGATTTATTTTATCTTATAATGAATGGATGTATTTTTTAAACATCCATTATTAATTGTTCACTTGAATCTTCCATTAATAGATTAAAATTTTATTTTCAAATAAAAATTATTCTTTTAAAATTTTGTGGAAAAGTAAATGTTTTCAAATCAAAAATGATATATTACTCAAGAATTTTTTTCATGTAATATATAAAAATTATTTTCAATTTAAGTTAAAATTATTTGATGTTACATATGTATTTCTGGGGATATGATTAAATTATAACATGATTATTCTTTCTAATAGCAGTTTATGTTTATGATGATATGATATTTATGAAACCCTTTTATTTTTCATGGTATATTTTATGATTGAATGATGTTTATAAAACCCATTTCCTTCTATGGGTTATGATTTAGTGATTGATTTATGTTATTTTGAAACACATATGTATTGTTTAAATTATTATATTGGAGAGACCTTTTTCTCCCTCCAATTCATTGGATAATGATTTATATCTCATGAGATAGACATTTCTAGAACGGGGAGTGCACTCAGTTCCGTAAAAGACATTTTTTCTATGATGGTCTTGGGAGTGAACTTTCAATACTAAGATGATCATGGGAGTAAACCATGACTAAAAAGATAGTATTGGGTGGGAATCCATACTACTAATATAAAAATGGAAGTGATTCCTTGAATACTATAGAATTTATTTTATATTCTTATGTATCTACTATAAATTCCATGTCTTATTTATATGTTATGATTTCATGGATTATGTTCTTAATTTACTTAAGATTAATGTCTTATGAACTATTAGTATTTATGTCAGGTTTCCTATTTAGGATCATTGATACTCATGCTCGGATCTTCAATTTTCATGATCTTGTTCAAATACACTTACGATCATGATTATATTTACATGTATCCCTTGTTTACCCTTACTAAGTATCTATGATCACCCATTTTATGTTTCCTTTCCCCATGTTATGAAGATATGTATTATTATTGATGTGTATATGAATGTTTATTGTAGAGAATAACCTAGTAAGAGATTATCTACATCACTTATGCACTGGTGTTTATGTTTCCATGTTTCAAAAGGCACTATACTAGAATGATCATTGGGTGTTTTTTTGTTAGATATTAATTATTCTGATAAATTTATGTAATGTTAATGTATTAAATTCTTGGGTCATTATATTTGGTATTATAGAAAATTTTTAACTTAACCTTTGGAAACTAGGATCATAAAATCTTAATGAGGAACCTCACTACATGTCTATTTATCTGTCTAAGGATTAGGAAAATGACTTGGAATTTTGGTAAAGGATAGTGTGAGTGGTTTCCTAGAAATGCATCTATGTCTAGATAATACAAGTTGATTTGGCTCTATAATAGATACACCTAGGTGTAAAACTCTAAAATGGTGTGTCGGGATGACTCGAACATAACCTAGTACATGAAAATAGGCCTTGCTGCACACCTGGTCTAACACCCCCAAGGGATATGCTCTGGGAATTCAAAGAAAATTCACAAACCATCAACACGTATTTAAATATAAGATGGATATGAATAGACTAGGAAGGACCTATGGTTTCCTAGATAAAATAATGTGTTAAAATTAATACATCATATATGTTGTTTTTTGGATTATGTGGTTCCTCACTATAGTAACTATTTTTTTACTCAATGTTTTTTATTTTAGTCAATGGATGGAACCTGATGAAACCACATTAATGGTGATTTTTATGGAAACTTAAATGACTTACCTTCTGAGAAATTTAATTCAATGGGATATAGAATGTAAAATCCCATTTCTATGCTCACACATATTTCTCAAGATATTAATAATGCAATACTTCCACATGAGTAATGTAGGGAAAAAAATTGTTTAGACCTTCATGTGGAAATATCCACCTTATTTTAGTAGGTCTTCTGAGCCACTTTTTTCTAGAAAAATGGAACAGTACTACTGAATAGATATTCACTTTTCTTCAGTGTTTATAATGTGAGAATGTAACTCTGGAGATTTATCATTTAGAAGGTGAAGCATACCATTGGTCAACCCTAATCAAGAATAAGAGGTCGAAAGATGATTTTGAATCCATGGATTGGAACAAGTTCAAGAACATATTCATTAATAAGTACATTACTTGTATTTTACTTATGAAAATGAAAAAGGAGTTTCTTAATTTTTTGGAAAGGGATGATGAATCTTTTGGTACCTATGAAGAAAATTTCAAAAAAATTTGTGAGGTATGCTTTTGGAGTTATCATATAGACCAAAAGTAAAGTTGATAGGCTCTTAAGTGGCTTAAATTCAATTCTTAAAAGGGAATCAATCATATGATACTTTAATATCTATGAATATATTTTGTGTTGTGAAATCAATGATAAAATATAGGTTGGAGTTATGTATCAATATATTAGTTTTGTAAATAAGGGAAAGCTAGAGTTCAAATTAAAATCTAAAAACCTTGGAGAAAAGAAGATGATATTTCATTTATGCTCTATGTGTGGGAAGAATAATGGTGGAAATTTCCATAAGTGGTCTAATAAAATGTTTTTAGTTTGTAATGTAAGGTTATCAGGAATTTAATTGATGATGTAATGGGAAGAAGTTATCCAAAAATGTGAATGGATCGAAATACACACATAATTCACCTACCCTAATTCAGTGCTATAAGTGTAAGGAGAATGGTAATTATGCTAACTAGTTCCCAAACCCATGTTATAGTGCTTATGATCGATGTCAGCAACCTCTTTTGCCAAGAGAAAATGGGAAATTTCATGTGATCGATGTTTCTGATGAGGGTGATATAACGATGTGGTGAAAGGTACACCTGTCATCCACTCTAGAACTAATAATGTATTATTTGATTCTATATCTACCCACTCTGTAGTGTATAAAGAATTTTCTAAGGGTGTTAGGGTTCCCCACAACTGAATAGATATGTAATTAGCTATGAAAACCCCTAATGGAATGATGATGTCATCTCGAGTATATGATTCCTCTCCGGTTGATGTTTTTGGGAATGTGTCTCCTGAAAATCCTTTCATTCTTTCTCTGGTTGAATTTGATGTCATATTTGGCATGGATTGAAATTATCTATATATATCCCACATCAATTGTTATGGAAGGGAAGTTACATTTGATATTTCAAACCAAGTTATGGTCATCTACGAATGTGACGATAATTATGAACATATTATAGAGGTTATATATAGTTTATGGGTATTAACTTCCATTCAAAATGGATGTTTATCTAAAATGGTTGGGGAGAAAATTGACATTAATGATATTCCTATTTTTCATGACTTTTTGGATGTCTTTCAAAAATAATTTCTTAGTCTTCTACCAAAACATGAATTTGAGTTCTTTATAGAACTCATATTTAGTTCTACACCAATTTCAAAGACTCAAAATAAAATTAACCCAATTAACTTGCAGTAATTGAAGAACAAACTATAAGGAAACCTTGATAAGGGATTCATTTTTCCAAGTGTGTCACCTTGGTGTGCACTAGTTTTTTATAAACAAGGATGGATCAATGAGACTTTTCATTGATTATAAGGATTTGAACAAGAACATAATCAAGAACAATTATCATCTTCCCTATATTGATGAATTTATTGATCAACTATGTAGAGTTCAATAATTTTCCAATATTTTCCTTTGTTCTAGATATCATAAATTTAGGTTCAAGAAATAGTATCTACCTTAGATGGAATTTTATACAAGGTATGTGAACTATGAATATATAGTGATGCTTTTGGTCTCACTAATTTCCCTAATTTCTTAATGGATTTGATGAATAGTGTCTTTAGGGATTACCTCGATTAGTTTGTTCTAGTATTTATAGATAATATTATTATCTATTCGAAGAGAAATAAAGAGCATAAAGGCCACTAGATAATTGTAAAAAAGACCCTAAAGAAGGAGAAACTAAATAAAAAATTTACAGAGTGTGAATTTTGGATGCAAAAGATTTCATTTTTGGTTCACATAATCTCAAGAGATGGTATAGTAGTAGATCCATGAAAGACAAAGGATATTTAATGTTGGCCTAGAAAAACCATGGTGACTGAAATACATATAGTTTTCCTGGTTTAACATGATATTATCCATGGTCTGTGTATAATTTATCAAGACTATCTAATCCACTCACCAAGTTAACTCGAAAGGGTTCCAAGTACCTCTGGACATATGAATGGGAGGAAATTTCATGGAACTAAAGAGGAGATTGGTCATTTAACCTGTACTAACATTACCCTGTAATGTGGAAAGGATTTTAATATTTAGTGAAGCCTCCGAGAAGGGAAAAGGATATTTCATTATGTATAATAACATGTTTATTTCGTATGCCTCATGATAGTTGAATATTCATGAGTAGAATTACCCAACTCATGATTTGGAGTTAGCCACGATATTTTTTGAATTAAAATATGGAGTCATTATATTTATGGTAAAAAGTTTGTTATATATTCCAATCATAAATTTTTCCAATATATATACATAAAAATGGAGTTTAACATGCATCATATAAGATGGTTATAACTTATAAAGGATTATGACTGATCAATAAATTATCACCCTGGGAAAGTGAACAAGGTGGTCAATTCCTTGAGTCGAAAGGATTATACTATCTTATCTATGAATAGGATCATAAAATATAAAATATTTTTAGATTTTCAAAGGATGGATATATAAATATTAAAGGAAGGGGTAAAATATTATCTTGATCACTTGAATATTCAACCCTACATCCAAGTGAATTTTAAAGAGACACAAAAGGAAGATGTTGAGCTCAAAAATAAGGTTAGAAATGTTCCTGAGTTTACCCTTTATTTGGATGGAATGAAAAATTTTAGGAACTGTGTATGTGGTCATTATTTCTCAGACGTAAAGATGGATTTATTAGAGAAATATTATAGTTCTTCATTCGTTATTCGTCTAGGAAGTACAAATATGTATATATATTTAAAGGAATACTTCTAGAGGGATGGAATGAAGATAGATATTGCAGAGTTAGTGTATCGGTGCTTGGTATTACAACAAGTTAAATCTTAAAGATAATAACCTAATGGGTTGTTGCATCCATTACTCATACAAGAATGGAAATGGGAGAACATCACTATGAATTTCATTGTTGGACTCCCTGAAACCTCTAAAGGGTTTAATGAAATATGTATGGAAGTTAATAACCATACTAATTCATCACACATCATTGCTATCAAGGAATAATTCTATTTGGATAAAGTTTACTTGATATAAATAAAGGAGTTAGAAAGGTTTCATGGAGTACCACATTCCATTGTATATGATTGAGACCTGAGGTTTACCTCAAAATTCTGGTGAAGTCTTCATCATGCACTTGATACATAATTGAGATTCAGTACTACTTATCATCCTCAAAGGGATGGTCAGTAAAAAATAAAAATTCAAACCTTAGAAGATATGTTTAGATCTTTTTCTCTATATTTTGAAAGCCTTTAGGATCAAAATATTCATATATTTGAGTTTTCATAAAAAAATATTTCACTCAAGAATTTAGATGGATCCTTATAAATCCCAATATGGTAATAAATGTAGAGCTCCAACATACTGAGATGAAGTTAGAGAAAGAAAGTTATTTAGACCTAAGATCGCTGAAGGGATGGATCAGAAGGTTAAAACCATTCAACAATATATCAAGGAAGCACAATTTTGGTAGAAAATCTATAATGATAATAAATGGAATGATCTAGAATTTGAAGTTGGTGAGAAGGTGTTTCAATATATTTCTCCATTGATGAAGGTTATGAGGTTTGGGAATAAAGGGAAACTAATCCCTAGGTATATCGATCCATTTGGAATTATAGATTTTATTAGGATGGCATCCTATAACTTTTCAATTGATCCAAATCTCTCTCAAGTACATGATTTGTTCCATGTATCTCTCATGAGAAAGTAAAAACATGACTGTTCACATCTACTAAACTCAAAGGTCATACTGCAAGATCAGGATCATTCTTATGAGGAGAAAGTAGTTGAAATTATGGATCATGCAAATAAGGTTCTATGAAATAGTTCCATTCACCTGGTCAATGTTTTTTAGAGAAACAACCTATTTGAGGATGTTTTGTGGGAACTTGATGATATTATGACACAATAATATCCTAATTTATTTGTATTAGAATGCTGAATTTCGATGGTAAAATTCATATTAAAAAGGTATAATGTAACACCACAAGTTTTTATGACCCTTTTTTTGAATAAATTAAATTTCTTGGATGTATTTTCTTATACACTACACCATGTTATGTTTTTTCTACAAGCAACATGAGCTTAGCTTTCTTTACACACAACATTGAGTTTCTACAAAACATTACTTTTTTATTATTTAATTAAAATAATAACCTAGACGTTAATGTAGAATTTATGATTTTATTAAATAACCTATGAAAATATATTGCTTATATGATTAATTCATTAGTTAAAAATTAATTAGAAACAAAAATATATACTAATTGAATATAAAGGAAGTGTTTTTATTTATATGCTCCCAAAGTCATCTTATATTAATAAATTAAATTAATTAAAATTAGTGAAAGATAATAATGAAATATATATGTTGCATATTCAATAAAAAAATCCATAAAATAAATTATATAGGCATAAGATAAGAACCAACCCAATTTTATGCATCAAAGCCTATATTTCTCAAAAAGAAAATTTTATCACCTTTTAATGACAAACCCATTCAAAATCTGATTTTGAAACTTTTATGTATTATATTTGAAACAATAAACGTCTTATTTTGAAGAGGAATATAAAAAAAATTAGAATTTTTTGTATTTTTCTGAGAAGGTTCATGTTTTGATGAATAGTAAAAAAATACTAAATTTTAATTAAGAACAAAAGTCTTCATCAAAATTTGTTTTAGTGTTAAATAATATTTATGATTGGTTTAAATGTATAGTTAGATAAAATTTTTTTCATTTAATATAAAATTGGTTATTGGTATCAATTATAAATTTAATTTAGATATAAAAATTTTTCAATCTTTTGCATGATTTAAACTTTAATAACTTGTTTTATCTCACCTCAACTAGATTAATTATAAATTAATTACTAATAATTATATGTTTTGAATTTTGAAAAATTAATTCCATATTTAGTATAATTTTTTTGATTTTATTGAAATAGTTTTCTTTTATTTTTGGGTATTATGAATAGTAATTTTCATAATTTTTTATTTACATGGTAAAAGAGAAATTGGGTAATTGAGGGTAAACAATTAATAATATAAATACTATAAAATTAACCTAAAACATTGCCTAATTTCATTGGATGAGTTTAGTTTTACCAAAATCATACTTTACCTGAAATTATATCATTTTTAAGCTACTTGGAAAAGATTTTGACATTTATTATATGTTATTTAATGAAAAATTAAAAATTCCATACTCATGTTTTTCTTAACTATAGAAATTTTATTATAGGGTTATATATGGGATATTTTTTACTATAAATATCCATTTTAAATCTAAAATGTTTTTAATTATCAACATAATTATTTTAAATTTTTATGAAATAAATAATTACCTTAAATGCCTATATAATGATGGTGTAGTTACTGTTTATGTAATTGAAATACCTAATAAATGATATTCAAAATATTAAAATATATATAATTTAATATTATTAATTTCATACAAAAATTTTATGGATTTCATTGATATTTTTGGGATAAGTTATTAGATTGGTTTTTAGATATCATGTGGTTATGATATTTTTAAAAATACAAGTAATGAATTGTGTTAAAATTGACACTAATGATATTTTATCAACAATTTTTTTATTAAATTATTAAAAAATCATAAAACATGTTTAAAAATAAAAAATAATTAAAATATAGTATAATATCTTATAAATTTCTCATCTGTAGTCTAATTTATCCCAACATAAGTAAAAATTTGAACTTTTTAATATTGAATTTTTTTTACTTTGGTTAAAATTATAATAGGTTAACTAAGGGTTAATCAAATTGATAAGATTTAAAAAAAATAACAATATTTGTCACGAATATATTGGTTTATGAGATTAAAACCTTATTGCATCTTATGTTTTAATACATGAAATTTTGTAATTTGGATTGAGATTGAATTTATCATAAATTAATATTTTTTTTAAAATTCCAAAATTGCCTCTAAGCTCATTTTTAAAAGGGAAGCTATTCCGCCAATTATTTACATCAATTTGAGCCTTAATATCATCCATCCCCTAAAACATTACCTTACCAACTTCCCAAGACACATACATTAGTTTCTTTTCTTCTCATAAGAACAACCCTAGTGTCCCTAAGAGGAGGTCCAATGGAGGTTTTCTAAAGAAGATGTAATCATCTTCAACGATTCTATCAAGAGTATTTCATTTTATACTTTCTATTTAGGTGTTTTTTACATTATAATATAATAAATACAGTATCAACTATATGATGATATTTTATTATTTTTATGTAACAATCATATTCCACATTTTATCCATTTAATAGAAAATAAAATCTCCACACGTGCGTACGTACAGCCTACAATCTCTATGTGTGGTGTAATATATTTTTCATCACCACTTCACTTATATCATTATTGTGATAGAAATAATAATTACATATCATTATTATAACATTATATTGATTTTGGTAAAAAATTATACCATCCACTTCCTTACCTTTTCACAATTATCGGAATGATATTGTCACTTGTGCGTACATACAACCTACCATCTCAAGGAAGAGATGAAATTTATTTTTCAAGATCACCATTAAGTAATGATTATATAAATATATATAATGAATAAATATGTAATCTAATACCATAATATCATACTTAAAATTACATAATGATATCCTATGCACATGAATCAGGACATATATTACAAAATATACATAAGAAAATGAAGAAGCTAACACCCAAAACAAGAGTAAAAATTAAATGTTATTAACAAAAGGGTGATAAAATAATAATATATGATACCATAAATCTAGATATGGTTTGGGAATAATTTAATAACATTACTTAAACCATTATACATGATGTTAAGATATGTATAAAGTAAATCATAACTATGGTAATGAGATTTCTAGTCTCACTTTTATTTTTGCATGACTTACGCCATATTCACTAGTTATTTCATCTACGTGGTGTATACACTTCACATGAATGTATTTTAGGTTACCTATCCCAAATATTATGATAATTTCATATCATAATTATTTTATTTCCTTCGTGATTCATATAATTCTAATTATTATAATTTGAAGAGTATTTATTTCACCATCTATTCAATATTTGGGATTGTTTCATTTTATGTCTCAGGTGGTGAATATTTTTCATCCATGACAATATTTTCTAAAAAAATCTAAAAAATGTTATAATATTATAATATGGATGATTAAAGTTATTTTTACCCATTTTTTGACTTTTTACTAAACATTTTGTAAGGAATATTTTATCATTTTGCAAATGATGATCTTTTTTACTCTTCCAAAAAATGTATGCGAAGAATGTTTTCTTTTAACTTATATGAAATTAATAAATTTCTTTCTATTTCCTAATTATTTATTTATGGGAATATTATCATAAAAGATTAAAAGTTGATTTTCAAGTAAAATTTTTTCTTTTAAAAATTCATGTAAAAGATAATGTTTTCAAGGAAGAAATTATATTTTCTTCATGAAATGTTTTCATGGTATCTCAAAAAATTATTTTCCATATAATATAAAATTATTTTATGTTACTTATGTTTTAATTGGTATATTATTCAATGTTACCATTTATATTCTTTATTAAAATGGTTTATTTTTATGATGGAATTTTATTTATGAAACCCATTTCTTTATCATGGTTTATGTTATGATTAAGTGATGTTTATGAAACCCATTTCATTTTGTGGGTTTGGATATGATGAATGATTTATGTTTTTATGGAATGAATATTTATGGTTTTCATTATGTGATGGGTGGGGCCTATATCTCCTTACATTTCATCGGGTAATGATTTATAACGTATGAGATAGAAATGGTTGGAAGGTGGAGTGAACATAGTTCAGTAAAGGACACCATCCGCTAAGATGGTCTTGGGAGTGAACCTTGACTATTAGGATGGTCATGGGTGTAAACTGTGAACACCAAGATGGTATGGGGAGTAAACCGCCACTAATAATATTTCCTTGGAAGATATTCCTTAACTACTATGTAACTCATTTTATATGCTTATGTGTCTTCCAAAAATTCCATGTCTTGTTTCTATGTTATGATTTTATGGATTATATTCTTTACTTCCATATGATTCATGTCTTGTGAACTTCAAATATTTATGAATTATTTACTATTTTTGAATATTGATAATAAATTTAGGATATATATTTTTCGTGATCATATTCTCATACCCTTATGCTCATGATTATGTTTACATGTCTCCCTTGTTTTTCCTTACTGAGCATCTGAGCTTGTCCCTTTTTCTATTTTTCTCCATAGGTTATGAAGATATTTATTATGTTTGATTTTTTTAAGAAGGGTTATAGTTAGGAAGAACATAGTGGTAGATAATTCAGATCAAATATATACCAGTTTTTTTGTTTCCATGTTTCCAAATGTACTAGACTAGTACAATCATTGGGCGTCTATTTGTGTAAGATATTAATTATTTTGAAAAAGTTATGTAACATTAATTTATGAAATGAATTGGTCATTATAGTTTATTTTGGGTGAATTTAGTGGAATTTGGAAGCTCATGGGTCTATAAACGGCCGGTACATGGTTAGGGAAAACTGTTTTGTTTTCCCCTAGAAATCATGAACCCCTTTTTATCCACAAGTTGTGGTGCACGGTTTGATAAAACCATGTGGACACACTCCCCAAATCATGAACCCACAAATAGAATAGATTTTCATGATTGGAATATGGTTTTCCTAATTATGAACCCACCTAGGAGTAATCATTCACCCCATACAGTAGGGTCACATGGTTAGGGTTTATAATTTGTAAAACCATACACCCCACCCATTAAACCCTGCACATGAGATTTTAAACCACTGAAATTTTATTTAATTTTTTTGAATGCTTAGTTTATATCCCTAACAACCCTATTTCATCCTAAAGAAATTTCAATAAATTTTCCAGTCTATAAAGAGGGTTCCAAGGTCCTTGGATGTCTTCTATTGTGAATCATAGATCTGGTGGAAGGATCAACACCTCTTTGGTAAGTGAATTCTTCCTCATTTAGATTCTTCTCTCTCTCCCATATTTTTTATACCCCTTTTAGAAGGACGATTTTCCTCCATTTTTGAGGGTTAAGATATAGGTTTTTATGTATCTTATTTCATTGGATCCTGGTTGTAGGTTTTGATCCTTGATCTTCATTGCCATCATGAATTTGACCATTATGTGTCGAATTGAGGGTTATGTTTTTTTTGAGAGATAATAAAAAATATTGAGGTTAGTGATATAATTTCAAATTACCATTGTATTAATTATGATCTCATGTTTGTATCTATTTCTATTTTTTCCCATTTGGAAATTTAAATTTAAATTGAATTATGGAATTGATTCCCTTATGATTGTGAGACCCTTCACGGATCCCATTGGACCTGTTAGAGTTTTGCAATCATGTTTGATAGTAACCCATGGGTGTGTTGATACACTTTAAATAATTGTTTATGTATTTTAGAAAGTGGAATAATGTGTTGATGAAATAGAATTAAATCCTTATTTCAAGGTTAATAATTGGATTTAATGGGGTTTTTCATACACTTGAAGGGTTAATGAGATGTTATTAATTTATTATAAATAGATTAATAGTGAATTTTTCATATTATTTCATATGATTAGAGTAACTAACTGTGGTTATAATTATATAAATGAAATGGTAAACCAGGATTTGAATGCTTGATGAGAATGTTACAGATGTATAACCTTGATATGTATATGATATATCAGATATTTCTATTTATAGATAAATGAGGTTTTTGTTAGGGAATGATGATTCAAATATCCATGGGGTTACAGACTCATTCTCTATGCCCCCGATGTACACAAGTGGTCAATGAGTTTTGGGATATGGGCTGATTCTCTAAAACCTAAAGTGTTCCATACGGATTCTCTAATCCCCCAAGATATTGGCATTAGACTAATGTTCCTTGTGAAAGAGATATTGGTACTTGGATTCATACTCCAAGATACAAGAAAATAAATTGGAGTTAAAAAAATAAAATCCCATGAAATAATCAATTATGATATTCCTATGATGTATGGTTCTGACTCCGACATGGGCTGAAATGGGTATGACTTGTTCAGGTGCCACCATGAACCTATGGGAATTTGTGGTGGATTAAACAATAATTAAATGTGAAGCCTCTTAATTTTAATTATTTGTTATTTATTATATATAAAAATGCATACACTATTATAGAATAGATTTTTATTTAGACACCATTAGTTATGAAGTCCCACACCCCAGTAGCTTGGATTCAGATCCTTACTTTTTAAATTGTCATATATACAATATTAAAATATCAAAGGTCCAATCAACATAGTAGTCATTAGAAACTAGATACATGAACGGTACCATTATTAAATTAATAATAAAATATAAAACATAACATAGTAAATTAATTTCACCCTAAAACCCATTCAAACATTTTATCTTCATATCCTTGGGAAAGTAGAAAAAATAAAAGGGTGATCTTAGATGCTCATTAAGAATTAAAGACAATGAAAGATTTCATTTATCAAGAAAAGATGAAACATAATAAATTCTTCAAGGTATATATAACTAAAAAACATGACATTTAATCAAAAAAATCAAACATGAGAGGATAAATAATAATTAATAAGGCATAATCAATATGAAAATGCAAATGATTAGAAATAAATTCCATTTGTTTATTAACATCATAAAAATTTGAATCTATATCTAATATCATTGTGAAAATTACATGGATTATAATAATTGAAATAATAATGAAGGAAATTATTAATAATTTAGATTTCATGATCTCATTCAATATGGTTCCTTTTCCATAAACACCTTTCATAAGATAATTTAGTCATTATGGTTAAAATACCATTTAACTTGTTCATCTTTATCATCTCATAAGAATACTAACATATCGAGGGGATGTCTATAAATTGGACCCACCAATGTATGAATGTAAAAAGAATTCTCCAAATATTGAAAGGATCAATTTAATTCATGAATCAATTTTCCTTATTAACAAATATCTGTGTTGAGTGAAGGATATTAATTTAACATTATTTCACCAGTTAATCAAATAACATACAACGTAAACACCATATGGAAAATTTGTAAATATATTTGGAAATAATCATATACATGAAATAATAAATATGAATATTTAATTAAATCTTAAATTAATTATTATCCTAAATAAAATGGTATAACATAAATGTAATAAGCGATGAATGTGGTATATGCCCCACAAAAATTAAAGTGACACGAAACACCCTTACCACTTCTAATCAATCGAATTGTATGCCATATAAAATTAACAATAATAAAATGAAACATTAAATTCCAATAAGATTAATATTTTCATAATATGATATATCAAAGGGTAGTATACATACACAACACAAAATAAATAATTGGTGAACAAGGAATATCTCATAGAAATAAAAGTTAGATGAGAACCCATTTCGTTTTGTCCAAAAGAATTATGAACTTGTACTTATTGTCCTATATAATTAAATTAGATTCATTAATTTTTTAATTAATAAAATATTCAGAATATATTTTATTTATTTCAATTTTATTAATTTCTTTTATGAACATTTTAATGAGTTGCAATGATTAATTTTGTTGTTCTAGTAGCATTGGTTTCATGGTTTTATGATCTGTTCGCTTGTGTATACTTATAGAAGTTCAAATAAAATTGGAATAATTAACTACAATTGGAATGGAATTATATTAATTTACTTATAGAATTTTAAATGGTATCATATATCATTTGGTAATATGGTATGAGGAAGATTCATTGAAAAACATTAATGATAAATGATTAATTTATTTCGGTGGTTTTTATGACCATCATGAACTAGATTCATTTTAGGTTATATTATGTTTATATACTGATCCTAGAATATTAAATATGTTGTGATACACATATTATAACATTTTTAACCATTAAGAAAAATTTTATGACCAGCCTTGACGTGCTAATGAAAAATGAAAAACTCATCACCCACAACGGTGGTGAATCGACACCACACGAATAATGTTTTCATTTTTAAAATTACAAGGAGAGAAGAAGAGATTTTATGATGAATATTAAATTAAAATATTAAAATTCCAATATATATAATAATTTAGTTCTAATGTCACTTTGGATATGGGAGGAAGATAGAGGATAAGAAAAAAATTAAAAGAGAAAGATTGAGGATTTTACCTCTCGAATATCTTCTCCTTGGGAACCTCTTTAAGACAATTGGATTTGGTATTTTGGTAAGACAAACTCATCTTGGACATGGGAAAGAGTATTGGGAAGGTATTTTGGAATAATTTATACAATCATAAAGTAATATAATGTGTGATGATAAGGGGTGATTAGGGGTGGTTTTTATACTAGGATTAGAGGGGTGTTTTTTATTATTTTATTCATTTGTTTATTATTTTGGATCAATACTATCAATTGTGTTGATTATTGTGACTAAATTTAGTAAATAGTGTATGTGCATTCAAATTAATCTTTTCCTATATCATCCATGACTCAAAAATTCATGTATTTGGATTAAAATGTTAAATACCATAAATTATCGTATTTCAATATTCACCAAAAATCAACTATTTCAGAAAAATCCAAGAAAATTACTTTAACAATTTCTCATCATTTAGATTTAAAAAATGGACTAAATTTTATGAAAATAATTTTCTAAATATGAGAAATTTAATATGTAATTAAAATCATCATTTATTCAAGAAATACTGATTTTAAAATTATAAACGATTTTACGACAATCTAAAAAATTAATTATGGGCTCATAAAATTATATTTTAATTATAAAACAATAAAATATTAATTTATGAATCTATTTAATGAAAATAAATTTTCTTTTAAATAATTTTATTAATTATAAAATTATAAAAAAATATTTACATTTCACAAAAATACCAACACTTAATTTATCATTTTTATACATTTATTTATTTATTCCATGATATTAATATATCTTGTTTTAATTTATTTGATACCAAAATTTCATTTTTACTTTCATAGGTGATTTTATTATACTAATGACCAGTTAACTATTCCTAATAGCCACATTATTATTCCAATGCTCATTTTAATATTTAATAGAATATTATGGTTTGTTTATCCTCGGTGTTTCATGAAATGTAAGATATAGAATAAATGGTATTTATTTAAGAAGATACACACTGTAAAATATTTGGGTGTTACATTCTTCCCTAATTTGAAATTTTTATACTTGAAATATTTCACGAATATTACCTTCTAAAAATATGAGGATGTTTTTTCTTCATAACATCCTCTCATTTCTGCATTGCTTCTTCAATTTTATGTTTTCTCTAAAGAACCATTACTAATAAAGTCATCCAATTTCTCAAGGATTTCTCTCTAGTTTCAAGCATCTCAATAGTATCTTCATTATAAGAAAAATCAGTTTTCATTTCTATTTCTTCATAAGTGATTAGATAGTTTGGGTATGACATATATTACCTTAACAGTGATATAAAGAATGTATCATTACTTTAGAGACAAAAGGTGACATTTCTAATCGGTAAGCTACAGCTTCAATTCTTTCTAGAATATTGAATGGTATGATGTACCTCAGAATCAGTTTCCATTTCTTAATAAACCTTATGACAGCCCTCTGTGAATATAAATTCAGAAAGACATTATCTCCTATTTAAAATTATAAATCTTTTCTCTGGTTGTCATAATAACTATTTTGATAACTTTGAGATGCTTTAATATGATCTCTAATAGTTATTAACTCTATTGTTTCCTCTTCAATAAATTATAAGCCTGTAATTTTACTCTCATAAACTTCATCCCAAAAACTTATTTTATGATATATCTTGCAATGTAATGCTTCCTATGGTGCTATTTAAATAGTTAAATAGAAACTATTTTTTGTAGGAAAACTCTACCAAAGATAAATATTGACCCCACATACCTTGAAAATCAAGTGAGAATGATCTCAATATATACTAAAATTTTTGAATAGTCCTTTTCTATTGTCCATCGGTTTGAGGATCGTTGGCGGTGTTAAAATGAAGGTCAATATCTAGAGACTTATGAAGACCCTTCCAAAATTTTGAAGTAAAATGGGGATGTCAATCTAACACAATGAAGAAAAGTTCACCATGAAGTCTTAAAAAATCATTAATATAGAGTATTTATAGTAACTCAATATGTAAATCTTCTATTATAGAAGTAAAATGCGCTTATTTTTGTAAGAAGATCAACAATAACCCATATTACATCATTCCTTCTAGGTGTCCTTCGTAGTCCTTTGATGAAGTCCATTGTAATGTCATCCCACTTCAACATGGGAATAGGTATAGGTTGAATGAATCCTATATTATTTTTTCTCTTATAATTTACTTGTTATCAAGCTAGGAATCGTGACAAATAATAAAAAATTTCTTGCTTCATATTATCCCACCAAAATTATTCCTTCAAATCTCTATACATCTTGGTAGTACCAGGGTGTGTGGAAAAATTGATATATGACCCTTAATCTAATAGTACCTTTTTTAGATGATGTATCTATATAAAACATAATCTATTTATAAATGTCATAATTATATCCTCATTTATATTCTATGCCAATTTTCCATCCTGAACGGCTTTAATTTTCCTTTGAAAATTTTCATCATCAGATTGTGAACATTTTATCCACTCTAGTATATATGGTTTTGAAATCATTGGGAAAAGGAGTGATTTTTATCCTTCCTTAATGATTACCATATCTATATTTACTAAATCCATAAACATTGGATCTATATCAATAATCATATTGGTCAAAACTCTATGATCATTCCTACTCAATGCATCATCTACCTTATTTGATTTTCCTAGGTGGTGTTGTATTGAGAAATCATAATACTTTTGTAACGTGATCCATAGAATTTTCCTCAGGTTGAGTTCATTTTTTGTAAATATTTATTTAAATATATTTTGATCTATATATATCTAACATATTTAATTATAGAGATAGTGACACAATGCCTTTAGAAAAAAAATATAGTTACCAAATCCAGATCATTAGATGCTTAATTCTATTCATGAATCTTAAACGGCCTTGATGCATATGAAGTAACATTATCATTTTTCATAAGAGAAAAACATAGTCCATTCTTTGATTCATCATTTTATATCAAAAACTAATCATTTCCTAATGGTAGAGTAATGATTGGAGCATTGAATGATATTCTCTACAATTCTTCAAAACATTTTTCACATTCTTTTTTCCATAATAACTTAACCCCTTTATATGTGATCTTGGTAAATAGGTTAGCAAATCTGAAATTTTTTTTGAAAAAAACTACAATAGTAACCCAATAAACCAATAAAACAATGTACCGTGATTATTTTTATTTTTATAGGCTATTCTTGGACTCCCTTTATCTTTGGAGGATCAATTGACATTCCAACTTAGAGACAATATAGCCAAAAAAAGAAATTTCATTAAGCCAAAATTAACTCTTGATATATTTAACATATAACCCTTTCCTCATAACAGTATCAATAATTATATTCATGTAATTATCATTGTATTAATATATTTTACGAAATACCAGAATATCATCAATGAAAAAAAAAAAATTCAAGATATTCCTTGAATATTTTTTTCATCAGATCTATAAAAATCAAGGGACAATTAATCAATTTGAATGGAATTACTGTAAAATCATAATGTCCATACCTCATTTAAAAAAAATTCTAAATTTATTTCTTCATTACTCATAATTGATAACATCAAAAATAAAGTAAAATCTTTGAAAAATATTTAGATCCATCAATTTGATCAAATAAATCATCAATGTCAGGTAGTGGATACTTGTTATTCATAATAATTTCATTGATTTATATATAAAAATTACACAACCTCATGAATCCATATTTCATATTAATAAAGATTAAAGGGTCTCCCCATGGTGAAACACAAGGTAGAATTAATACCTTATTACTAAAATCCTCTATTTTTTTCTTTAGGTCAACTAATTCCATAGTTTCCATTCTATAGCAAGTCTTTCATATTGGTTTTTCATCTACGATTAAATCAATGGAAAACCCAACATTACATTATGGGGGTGTGTAGGAAATTCATTAGGAGATACATTAATGTATTCATGTATAATAGGTATATACTCAATTTTAATGTTTCCTTCATCATCCCAAGATGTTTCTTTCTATTCCTCCACAAGAATTTATTTCAGTACAACAATTGGGGGTAGAAAAAGATAAGATTCATGTGATTAATATTCTACACTAAAGATACGGAATTATAAATCTTCATAAAAAGGAAATTTTCTTCTTCTTGAAATAAATTTTACCATCATATTTGGAAATCTAGTCTATACTAAGGATTATATCAAATTTAGTCACAGATATGATGACAAGGTCATAAAGTAAGGTACATTTATATGCCATAATGGGGACTTCCTGGAACATATTTATTAAAATGAAACTTCCTTTGAGTGTTTTTACTAACAATTCCATTATTAAATGAAAATGAAAATATCTAATATTCATTGAATAATAGGTAGATATAAAAGATGGTGATGATCTGGAGTCGAATAAATCATTGGATAAATTTGATGATTGGATTAATGTACCTACTACCACATCATTGGGTTCTTCTACCTCAGCTATATTGATCACATATGTTTGGCCATCCCCTATTGGACCCTTTTATGGTAGATTCCCATAGAACTTGGGAAATTGGTTTGAGTAATGCCAAATTTCTATGTATTTCAATCATTTTAGGTAATTATTGTGTTTCTCCATTCCCTCATGATACAAATGACATTTTCTTCGCACATATAACACACTCATGTGCCCATCCGACATTTTCCTAGACTTTTCTTCCCACAATTCTCATAATGTTGAAAACTCTTTATTTTCTTTTTCATATTTGGTTCTTTACCTTTATCATGTTTCTCAGCTAATCCTTTCTTATCATTATTTCGATTCAATATATAATATCTAGAAAATTTACTTACTATTTTGATGGAACATGGTGCAATTTCATCATATGATGAAAATTTTTTATAATCCAATTCCCTTCGGATACTTGCCTTAAGAAAACCAAATAAATGATAAATCATTTTTCTAAATCATGTATATAATATATATCATACTTATCAAGTGTTGTGAAGGTATCCTCATACTCTGCATCACTCCCTTCTTCCTTTTTTTATGCTAATGAAATTTCTTTTCTTTTCATTTAGTTTCTCATGAGGGAAACATTTTTCAATGAATTTTTCATTAAAATTTCTCCATTCCATGTCTTTTATTTCATCTTCCTCTTTAGTATTCTGGATTAATGACCACCATTGTTCAACATCACCCTTGATGAAATATACTACTAGTACTACATTTTCTTTTTCATCATATCTTAATGTTAGAAATATCCTTTCAAGGGACTTGATCCATTTATCATTTACCACTAGATTATTAGTCGCACTAAAATATGGTGGATTATTCCATATTAAATGATCCAACATAGGTGTAGTATGGTTATTCTTTATAACCAGAGTAAGATTACCTAATTTGATCCTGATTTTCTTAGCTCCAACACCAACTATGTTGTCTTTATTAGTCGTAAAATCACAACATTTTTAGCACGTATTGATTCCCATCCTTCCATTGGGCACAATCAGAAAATGATGGCACACACTGATTTTTCCCATAATCATCATGAGAATTGAGCCACACAATAAATATTGCTCTGGTCGTAAATGTTTTTTAATACTATAATAAATTAGTATACTTATCACATTGGTTATATTTATTTCCAAATATAGTTCCCAAATTCTCTACTAAATTTTCTCTAAAACCAAATATGAAGACCCAGACCCTAGTATCCTGATGTCAGAGCCTTACTTTATTACATTAGCATAGATACAAGATTCAAATCTAAATAAACTGTTTAGTTTAGTAGTCTTTAATAACTATTTTCTTAAATGGTACCCTTATTACATTTTTAATGAAATTTAAAACATAAAAAATTAATGAAATTGAATCCTTCAACACATTAAATTATTTTATCTTCATGACATGGGTAAAGAAGATTAAATAAAAGGATGAGATCAGATTCTCATTATAGGTTTAATACAATAGAAACCTTCATGGCTAAATAAAAAATGAAACATAATAAATGTGGACTGGAATATATAACTAAACTAAATTAAATTTCATAAAAAAATTAATAATGAGTGGGTAATGAATAATCAATAAGGAAAATTCAATATGGAAATGTAAATGATTATAAATTAATTCTATTTGATAAATAACTTTAGAAAAATATAAATCCATAGATAATATTATACTGAAAATCTCAAGGACAATGATGAATAAAATATTAATGAAGTAAATCCTTAATAATTTGGATTCCAAGATCTCAAGAATCATGGTACCATTTTTATCAAGACCGTTCACAATATTGTTTAATCTTTTTGGGTAAGACCCTGTTTAATTCAGCTAACTTTGTCATCTTATGAGACTAATGATGCATCGATGGGTTATCTATAATTGGGCCCCATTTGTTTCTGTATGACCAAAGCCTTATTAAAATATTTAAACTATCGATTTAATACATGAATCAATATTTATTATCAAAAAAATACCCATTTTGAGTTCAAGATATTGATTTAACATTATTTCCCCAGTTATTTAAATAACTTTCAAAGTGAACAGCGTATGAAAATTTAGCATGCGACTTAAGAAATAATCATATACATGATATAAGAAATATGTATATTTAATGACACATTCAGATAATGATGATAACAAATATAAGGTCAGTATAAAAAGATAATAATTGATTAATATATCATATGTCCCATGGAAATTAAAGTGAGACTAAAAACCCTTACCACTTGTAATCAATCGAATCATATGCCCCATAAAATTAATAATCACTAAATGAAACATTAAATAATATAAATATAAATATTTTCCATATATTTCATGTCAATGGTCAGTATACATACACCATACACAATAAATAAGTTGTTAATAAGGCATATCTCACATAAATAAAGGTGTGATGAGAACCCCTTACCTTATGCATGAAAGTGTTCTGATGCTGAATTTAACTTCCCATATAATCATATTAGTTTCATTAATAAGTGAGTGAATAACTTAATAAACATATATTTGATTTATTATAATTTTATTAAGTACATTTATGGCCATTTTTATGAGTTTTAGTTTTAAATTTCATTGTTTTGTGAGTGTTCATTTCATGGTTTCATGATCACTTTTCTTGTGTATAGTTATTGAAGATAATTTAAAATTAGAATAAGTATATTGAAGTGTAATGGAATGATATTAAAATAATAATATAATTTTAAATGGTTTCATATATCATTTGGTTATATGGTATGAGGATTATTCAATAGATAAAACTTTATGAAAAATGATTAGTTTATTTCGGCAGTTTCTACGACTATCGATAACTAGTATCATGTTATTTAATATAATATTTATATAATGGTTATAGAACATTAAATAAGTAATAATAAACATATTATAACTTTTTTAATAATAAAATTTGTTTTATTACTTGTCATGAAGGCGGTAATTAAAAACTAAAACTCATCATTTGTGAAGGAGATGAATCGACACCTCACGGATAATGTTTCCATTTTTATAATTAAAATTTGAGAAGAAGTGAATTAATGATAAATGTTAAATTAAAACAATTAAATTTAAATATATATACATCATACTAGAGTCACAAGGTCACTTTTTATAGGGGAGGTTAGGAAAGGATAATAAAATAAATTAAATTAAAATATGAAGAAGGGGTTTTACCTCTCTAATATCGTCTCTTTGGGAACCTCCTTAAGAAAATTGAATTTGGTATTTTGGTAAGACTAGTAGGACTTAGATGTGTCTAAGAGTATTTTTAAGGTATTTTTGAATAATTTAGACAATATTAAATGCTTATATGGTGTGAGGAAAAGGGGTAGTGATGTGTGGTATTTATATTGGGAGGAGAGGGGTTTTTTTAATTATTCTATTCATTTTTTTTTTATTTTGGCTCAAGACTATCAATACTGGTAATTATTGTGACTAAAAAGTGAAAATATTTCATTTTAGTTTTAAATAATGGTTCCCTATATCATCCATGAATCAAAAATTTATGTATTTGGCTTAAAATATCAGATACCATAAATTATCATATTTCACTATTCACCAAAAAATGAACTATTTCAAAAAAATCCCAAAAATTATACCTAAACATTTTTCAACATGTAGTTTTAAAAAATTTAATCCATTTTATGAAATTAATATTTAAAATATGATAAATTTAATTCCTAATTAAAATCATCATTTATTTGAGAAATATTAATTTTAGCATTATAACCGAATTTAGGACACTTTGAAAAATTAGTTATGGTCTCATAAAATTACCTTATAATTACAATAAAACTAAATATTAATTTATGAATATATTTTATGAAAATAAATTTTCTTTTAAATAATGATGTAAAATATAAAATTATAAATAAACATTTACGTTTCAAAAAAATTCCAACACTTAATTTTTCATTTTTAAAACATTTATTTATTTGTTGCATGGAATAAATATATCATATTTTCAATTATGGGATACCTAAATTTTATTTGTACTTTCATAGGTGAGTTTATTATTCTAATTTCTAGTATATTATTCCTAATGTTCACATTACTATTCTGACAGTCATGTTTGTATTTAATAGTATATCATGGTTTTTTTAGATCAGTGTTTCATAGAATGTAAGCTATAAAACAAATAGAATTTATTTAAGAAGATACATGCCATAAAATATTTGGGTTTCATATTCTTCACTCCTTTGAAAATTTCATCTTCAAAATTATTCATGAATATTACCATTTAAAAATATGAGGGGGGGTTTTCTTCATAGAACCCTCAGGTTCCCACATTTATTCTTATATTTTATGGTTTCTCCAAATAACATTTACCAATCAAGTAATATAATTTATCAATACTTTATCTCTAATTTCAAGAATCTCAATAGGCTCTTCATAGTAACACAAATAATGTTCCAGTTCTATTTTTTCATAGGTGAGTACATGTGTTGGGTCTAGCATGTATTTCAATAACAATGATATGTGGAACACATCATGAACATTGGAGAGACATGGTGAAATTTCTTATTGGTAAGCTACAACTCCAATTATTTCTATAATTTTGAATGGTTTGATTTACATGGGGATTATTTTCCATTTCATATCTAACCTTATAAAACCCTTCTAGAGTGATACTTTCAGAAAGACATGATCTCCCACTTAAAATTATAAATCATTTCTCTGGTTATCAAAATTAATCTTTCTCCAACTTTGAGCTGTATTAAAATGACCCCAAATAATCATTACATTTATCAATATCTCTTCAATAATTTCTGGTCTTATAAGCTTCCTCTCAAAAAAATCATCCCAACAAGTTGGAGTACAACATATCTTGCCACAAAATTCTTCATATACAACCATTTGAATACTTTAATGGAAACTATTATTGTTGGAAAACTCCAACAAGGGTAGATAGTGATGTCACATACCTTGAAAGTCAAGTGAGGGTGATATAAACATGTATTACAATGTTTTAATATTCTTTTAGATTGGATATCTATTTCAGTGAGCTAGGATGCGCTCAAATGACTCTTGGTATCTAAAGCCTTTTGATGACCCTTCCAAACATTTAATGTAAAATAGGGATCTCGATCAGGAAAAATTGATTTAGGTTCACCTTGAAGTAGTTAAAATTCATTAATATAGAGTCATGCTAGAAACTAAAGAGGTAAATCTTCTATTATAAAATTAAAATGCACTGATTTTGTAATACATTCAATAATAACCCATATCACATCATTTTTTCTAGGTTTCCTTGGTAGTCTTATGACAAATTCCATCATAATGTAATTCCAGTTCCATATACGAATGGGCATAGGTTGCATGAATCCTCTAGAATTTTTTCTCACAACCTTCACATGTTAAAAAACTAGGCATCTAGAAACATAGACATCAATTTCCAACTTCATATTATCCCATCAAAAATATATCTTCAGATCTTTATACATCTTAGTACTACCTGTGTGTATAGAAAAATTTGAGTTATTAGTTTCAAATAATAGTTACCTTTTTAGGTAACTTATTGATATAACACATAACATCTTTCAGAATTTCATAATTCCATACTCAAACATGAATTCTTCCAATTTTCCATCTTTAACAGGTTTATTATCCTTTTAAAAATTCTCATTATCATATTGAAAAATTTTATCTTCTCCACTAAAGATGTTTTAGAAATCTTTTAAAAAAATATTTATGTTTCCCCTTCCATAACAATTCTCATATCTATATTTATTAAATCCATGAACAGTGGATATCTATCAATACTTATATTGGTCACAACTCTATAAACATGCATACTCTGTTCATCAGCTTCCTTTTTTACTTTTCTTGGGTGGAAGTGTATTGAGAAATCATAATATTTAAGTAATTCGAGTCATCATCTTTTCCTCATGTTCAATTATTTCTATGTAAATATACATATCAATCTTTTCTTATCCAAATATATATCAAATTATTCAGAATAGATACAGTGACTCCATATCATCAGATAAAATATTATGGCTGATAAGTCAAAATCATGATGTGGATAACGTTTTTCATGAATCTTCATCCTCCTTGATTCATATGAAATAACATTATCATTTTTCACAAGGACACAACAAATTCATTTCGTTGATGCATCAATGTTTATCAAAAATGCCTTATTTATTTATGGTATATTTTAAATTGGATCATTGAATAATCTTCACAAAAATTCTTCAAAATATTATGAACAATCTTTTATCCATATGAATTTAACCCCTTTTATGTTTGAGATTGGATAATGGGTTATAGAATATAAAAAAATCTGAATGAAACTCTAATAGTATTCTACTAAACCAATAAAACTATGTACCTCAGTAAGTACAACGTAAAAATAGATTATTTGTAATGGGTTATTTGGGACGGGATCTCGTCCCAAATTGACATTTGTGACAAGTTCCTACAAAAAATAACTCATCACCTAAAATGGTATCTCAAATAATTTTTAAATGAGTTATTTATTATAATGAGTCAAGTATACCATTTCAATAAATTACTTACTAAACGTGATATAACTCTCATAAATAAATTTAAAAATTTAAAAAAGTATAAAAATAATTTAAAAATTGATAATAAATAAAATTTTAAACAAATGAGGTAATAAAAATATTCCACAAAATATTATCTTTCAAATGTTAAAGTATTAAATATGTACATAATATATCAATCATTATGGAGGGGGGAGGGGGAGGGTCATTTGGAAGAAGAGGGGGACTCTAACCCTAAACCCTAAACCATCCACCCCATGTACTCATTGTGTTTCTCCTTTCATTATCACTTCTCCTCCAACTATTATCATTGTTGTCGATGGAGCTCAGCCTACTCCCTACACATGACCTCAATAACCACACTTTGAGCTCGTAGTTTCTCCTCATATTGTGATACCAATGATGAAGACTCCCTACGAGCTACCCTTAAGCTGAACATCAACCATGCAGTTGTACTATGAAAACTGTTAGGTGTTATTAAAGAACCGATACCAACCACTTGACCATTCGCAGAAGCATATTCTGTCACCTATATCCATCTTTCATCATCAAATCTTGTCACATCAGTGCCTGGACTCAGAGTCTCAATGTAAGGCCCTAGAATTAAACATTACATAATCTTGAATGAAGTTAATAATTCATATTGAGGATATTTTCATGTTTGCAGTTTTAGAGAATTAGGCCATAACTATATCCTTACATCTCAAATATTAGAAAGTAGACACTTCTACTCAGTATCCATTTTTTTCATAAAATAAAATACTGTTAAAAGAAAAAAAGAATTATTTTCTATAAATAAATCTTCTTGCATTATTACTTTCTCTTATCATTCCTTATAACCTATGAAAAACATTTCAAAAACATGGTATGAGAACAAAAAGATCATTAAGGGTTATAAAATATGGAAGTAAAACATTAGTCCAACAATAAATCCAATTCAATGAAATCATAATTTTTAATATTTATCATACCTCACAAGATCATAATATTTGTGAATAAAAAATTAAAATCATAAATCCTAAAGGTAAATTGTGGCATCTATAACATACTTACGTTGTAGCTTTCATAGTTACATAAGGAGTTACATTTGGAATACTCATCACAGTATATTTACTAAATATCTTAAGAGAAACATTAATGTTTACCTCAGTCACGTTACCCAATGCATGGGAAAGATATCTTGGACTCACCCACCCTAGGTTTATCATGGAACCACCCATATACGTGAATAATACACAATAATCATAACATATTCATAACACATAAAACAAACATAAAGGAAATATAACATTTAAACATTTCAATCACAATATATCATTTAAATATATTGACATAACCAATCCCTTAACAAAACTATTTTCAATACCAAAATACAGAAAATATTGTATGGTATTTATTTTCCTTTTAAAAATATTACAGCTTGTTAAGGATGCCAAATATCAAATAATGCTCGCGGTGGGAGAAAGGTCGTTGTCAACGTGTGCGTTAAAAAGAAACATTCCCTTTGTCATTTAGTAAAATTATATGTAGAAAAATATTCCCTTTGAATGAAATGAAAAGTATAAGGGGTTTATACACCATATAAAAGAAAGTCGTGTATAAATCAAAATATGCCTCAATGAAAGGATATTGAGATGAAGTCACTTACCTAGTGTTCGACTTGACTAGTTCATTATTTAATCTCCTAAATAATAAACTAAAGTTAATTTCTACTTTATTAAGAACCTTTTTATGTTTTTTATTCCTTATATATTACTTATTAACATGTTGTAAACATTATATAATCATTTAATTTAAGAATTTTCATTTTGTTGCTATTTGGTACTTGAGTCAAAAATGAACTTCTTATAATTACAAGTTGTCCATGTGGTCCAGATTATATTATCTCCAGAATGATATAAATGATTTTGATATCATAAATATCATATATATCCATTATATATATGTATTTATAATATTACATAACAATTGGAGAGAAGAAATGAAATGCATCATTCATGGAGACGGTAAGCCATACATACGCATGAACGCTACTTTCATTTCTATTCCGTATTAAATGGGATTAAAACATATTAATACATAAGTATATTGTAATTCCATTATAATATCATATATAATTTCCGTAACACCATCCTTTATACATTCCATGTATGGCATAAATGAATCACATCACTTTGAGGGGGTGGTAGTATGTAATTCCTCAAATGAAATTATCGTATTTACCCATTATGGAAACCATAAATATGTGCTATAATTAAAATATACCAAAAAATAGAGACAATATAAATATAATATATATCACATATAAATACAGTTTCAACTTAATGGCCACCATAATATGTAGTAGAAGATAATTGAATAATCATCGTTTCGTGAGGTAGTAGTTCGCCAACCATATAAACATTATGTTTGTATCAATTAGATGGAGGTGTGTGGAAATGCAGTTCTAATACTTCTCATAAAAACATCCTAGTATATTTAGGATATTTTTGTTGTTATAAAATAATGGAATAAAGGGATTTTATGGTGTTAGAGAAGGAAAAAATAAAATAAAATAACTTGATAGAAGATGTTACCTTTAAATTGGGTAACTCCATTTGGTTTGAACCAAAAGGATTTCATGAAGTGCATGATGCCTAAGTTAAGGCTTCTAGGTAAAATAGAGGTATGTTGGGAGTGTATTTGGGCAGATTTTGGATGATTTGGAGGGTCTTGAGATGTGTGTTTAATGGGTTAGAGGTGGTGACCTTTTATAAGAGGGAGGAGGTGTTCTTTGGGAATGTTTGATGGTTTTATTTTATTATAAAATGATTTTTAGTTTAAAAAGGTCCTAAACATATTTTACTCTACGATAAGGTGTATAGAAATCTAAATAAAATCATCCAATAATAATTGGGCATGTTTTTTATGTTTGTTAATCCTTGTCATTTTTATTGAACACTTTTTTATTCTTATTTAACTTTTACCATGTCTTCTTGTATATTCATTATATATGGTTAATATATTTAATATAAATCCCAAGAAACCCAAAATGGATCCTTAATGAAAATTTAAATGTCATATATTTCATCTGGACTAATCATAGATTTTTCGGACTATTTTATCATTTAATAAAATATTAATTTATTTAAAAACTTATTTATGTCAATTTTTCTACTATTCATATCTTGTCTTTTTTAAAAAACAAATCCAACTATATTCTTTTGAAAAACCTTCATTAATTAAAATATAACAAGTCATACTGTAACACCCCGAGATTTTATGAAAAATATTCTTTTTAATTTCATTAAGGTCTTGTTTTGTATGCTACACCAAAAGGAGCTTGCACAACATGCATCCTTGACTTGCCTTGCATTACACGCAATCACGACCTTCCTCGATAGCGTGTGTAGTACGCAATAACGAGTTTCACTAAACAACAATATGCTATTGAAATATTATTAAAACTAGCCATTATGAATAGTAATAACCACTTTTTGAAATTTTTTAAATTTTATTTTTCAAAATGGAATTCATTTTTGGATTCGGAATACCGAAATTAGCCTAGGGTGAAATTTTGGTATTTTTCTGAAAAATTTCAATTTTTGATGAATAGTGAAACCACTAAGTGGTAGGTTAAAAACTGAATTTTGCATAAAACTTAATTTTACCACTTCTGTGAATGGAATTTCGAAAATCCGAGAGACACGGTTAATATCAAGGACTAAAATTTTGTTCAATGAGATGAAAATAATTTTTCGTGAATAGTAACTTTTTACTTTTTTTACCACGGTTAAAAGTAAATAGGGTAATTAAGGTTAAATATGATATTATTATTAACCTAACACATGTCCTAATTCTATTGGATAAGTTAAATTCGACCAAAAACAAATATAGGAATAAAATATGACCATTTAGGCCCACTTGGATTAGATTAGGACATTTATTATTAATTTATTTAAAGAAGGGTTAAAATAGTTAAAATCAATGTTTAATAAGTAAATAATTTTTAATATGGGGTTATACATAAGATAAATTAGACTATAAATATTCATTAGAAATATAAAAGGATTTACTACATAATGGTATTTTATTTGTAATTTTTAAACATTAAATAATTTAATTTATTTATGACACAATGATGATGCAGTAATTATTTTCTTAATGAAATATTGACATAATTGATGTTATAAACCCAAAAATAAATGTAATTTGAGACTTTTTATGAATTAAACTAATTTTATAGGTTACTATGATATATTAGTGTTGATTTATTCAACTTGGTTCGAACATATAATTCTGTTATGACTTTCACAAAAATCATATATCAAATAGTGTCAAAATTGACACAAAATAGTTTTTAAATCAAATATTATATTATTAATTGTTATTTTATTCCTAAAAATCTATGGTTCGGCCAAATGACTTAGATAAGGATATATATATTAATAATAAACAACTTGGGGTTCGTTTGGCATGTTATAGTAAGTGTATTAACCATATAGTGTAAGAAAACAAAAAGTCACGGTAAAAGTTAAATTATTTAACTTAGAGTTAAATCTAATTGATAAGGTTAAAATAATAACCTAAACTTGTCTAAATCCTATTGGTTGATAGGATTTCGACCCATCACCACTTTACCTTCGAAATAAGAACCTTTGGAACCATTATAAACCGATTTTGACTTTAATATAAAATAATATTTTGAGATATTCCTAAGGTGCCCCTCTCCTCCCTTATAAAAGGGCACCTCCTCCCCCTCCTCCTCACACCAATTTGAGCACTCAAGCTCGGCCAACCCCTGCCAAAATCCCTTATACACTTCCCTAGAATAATCCTAGAGGTCTTGGTCTTCTTCAAGGACCAATCTTAGTTCCCTAAGTGGAGGATTCAAAGAGGCGTTTCAAAGAAGAGGTAATATCCATTACCGATCTTTTCAATTTCATTCTTCTTAAACTTCTTCTTCTTTAGTTGTTTCATGATAAAGTAATAACATCAGTATTACTTAAATACTGATATGTTATTATAAATATGAAACAACCCTAATTCACCTTCTATCCATTCTACAGAAAAATGAAATCATCGCGCGTGCGTACGTACGGAATATCGTCTCCACGCCGTGGTGTAATATATTTTCCACCATCACATTAAAAGGATGGGTATAATGGTGTAATGAGTAACTATATATGATTATTATAAAGTGATATTGATACTGAAATAGTATAAATACACTTAAATACAATTCAACGATCATGGGAACAATATCATCACTCATGTGTACGTACGGAATACCGTCTCTACGATGTGATGCGACTCGTTCTACATGATCATCATTACATAGTAATTATATAAATAAATTGAATGAATAAATATGATATATTTTACACTAATAAAATTCTGGATATAAGGTATCTATAACCTTAAAATAATAATAAGAATTTATTCGGAAAAACACGCATAAGAACAAAAGGCAATAAAGACCCAAGTAACAAGTAACAATGAAATATTACTAATAATAAGCTAAGAATATGACCATATATGATATCATATCAATATGTATGATTCTGGAATAAGTCCATAACATTATTTAAACCATTATACAGGAGCTTCGGACATGTACAAAGCAAATCGGACCTAAGGTATGGGAATATATCACAATCTCATTTTATCCGTGATTGTTTATACTTTGGTATTTACTGGGGTGTATTTTATCATCCACATCCATGTTTCCTCGATATGTAATATTATTTCCATCCACCTACAATTTTTTAAATCCAATTTTACCTTTTGGTGAAATTTTAGTAAAGGATATGAAAGGAATCTTTTGTCGTTTTTCGTATGAGGTACTTTTTGACTTTTCCGAAAAAAGTACAAAGAATGTTTTTTTTAACTTATACGACATGAATGTATTTTTAAAACATTATTTCCAAGAAGCTTCCTTTACAAGTTTTGAAGTTTATTTTTAATCAACTTCTTTTAGTTTAGAATTTTACGAAATGTTAAGAAAGGAAAAGTGTTTTTGAAGCAGAAAGGATATTTTCCTCAAGAATGGAGTTCAAGTGTTTTATCAAATTTATTTTCCATATAAGATAATATAGGGTTCTGTTTCTATCCCTATTATTACATGGATTTTATTATGTTGTGATGAAAATATTTTTATGAATTCCTTTATCTTATATGAATTTTTTTATGATGTCATGTTGTTTAAGAATCCCATTTTTATTACATGGGTTATGCAATGATGTATGATTTAGTGGAACACATAAGAATGGTATCATTATGAGATGGGTGAGACCTATATCTCCCTCCAATGCATTGGGTAAAGATTTTATATCTCATGAGATAGACATGGCTGGAACGGTAGGTTATACCAGTTCTGTAAAACAGGACTGAAACGAGGGTGACTGGGTTCAGAAAGGGACTTTGTCCACTAAGATAGTCTTGGCAATGAGTATTGACTAACAAGAAATGATTCTATATGATTATGTTTGAATGACACAAAGTTTCATGTTTTAAGTTATGATTATTATGATTAAATTTTACTGTCATGATTTACCCCATGTTATGAAATTATGATTTCTTTTGCAGGTTAAGATTTCCAAAAGTTATGTGCTTATGTATATGATGTGATTGATATTTATTTTGTTTACCCTTACTGATCATTTGAGCTCACCCTTTTATGTTTTCTTTTCCCCAGGATATAAAGAAAGGTTTTAGGTAAAAAAAAGAAGATCTTTATGGGAGATTTTGAAGATCCTTCTCCACGATTAGAAGATTATATTCCGAGTTTCCAAAGACACTAAAATATTACGGTCCTTGTGTGTGTGTTTTTGTTAAGTACTAAGTATTCTGCAAATGTAATGTAATGTCAATGTACGTCAGGCTTCGGGTCTCTACAGTTGGTATCAGAGGAAAGGTTTAGTCAACCTTTGGAAACTTGGATGTGAGAACGTTAGTGAGATCCCTAGAGATATTTCTAAGGTATGTCTAGGTATGTACCTAAGGATATGTATACATATAGGATATAGTCCTAGAACTGCGGTAACGATCTTAGAATTTAACCTAAGATGTTAGATATTGAAGGTACTCCCCCTTTATTATGTTGTTTTCCCTAGCATGATTTTTGCCTCTCACACTATTCTTTTTGTGTTTTAGACGATTGCTGGAACCCGAAGGAACCGTGTTGATCAATGTAATTGACAATGCAATTATTTTCCTCCTGAACAAACAAATGTTATGGGAGATGGAGTGCAAAATCTTATTGCTATACTTACACAAGCTATGAATCATTCTGGACATACAAATGAGCAGAGAAGGGAACAATATTCTATTGAGTCCTTCATGAGGCAACGTCCACCTTCTTTCAGTGGGTCTTCTGATCCACTTGTTGCTGAACAATGGATCAGTACCACTAAAAAGATATTTTCCATTCTTTAATGTTCTGAACATGATAAAGTCATCTTAGCAGTATATCGTTTGGAAGATGAAGCTGATCAATGGTGGAATCTTATCAAGAATACGAGGCAAAGAGATGAAATTGAGTCCATGGAATGGGACGAGTTCAAAAACTTATTTTTCAATAAGTAATTCCCTCGTATTCTTCGAACAAAGATGGAGAAGGATTTTCTTGAACTAAAGAAAATGGATGATGAATCTGTTGGTATATACGAAGCGAATTTTACAAGGCTTGCAAGGTATGCATATGGATCTATCATGCAACCTAAAAGTAAAGTTAATCGATTTTTCAGTGGCTTAAAACCAAGTCTTCTAAGGGCATTAGCTATAAGATACTTCAGTAGCTATGAAGAAATTGTGCGTTGTGCTATCAAGGTAGAAATGGAAGTTGGTGTTACATATCCATCTCATGGTTATGACAAGAAACGAAAGATGGAGTTCAAGGAGAAATCTCAGAATAATGGTGAAAAGAAGATGAATGTTTCCTTATGCTCAAAGTGTGGAAAGAAGCATGGTGGAGATTGTCTTAAAGGGACTAAAAAATGTTTTATGTGTGGAAAAGAAGGTCATTGTGCAGCTGAGTGTTGAAGTAATGGAAAAAGGGTTTCTAATGATGTGAATAAAGAAAACACTACAGAGAACGCACCACCAACACTTCAATGCTTCAAGTGCAAGGAAATGGGTCATTATGCTAATAAATTCCCTAATCCAAGGGTTAGTGATGATCAACATGAGCAACCATTTAAGGCAAAGGACAAAGGGAAGTCACATGCGATCACTATTGGCGATGTTGAATATGACAACGATGTGGTGGAATGATTAAGTGTTTATGTAATGGGATTCCAAAATAATGTTGTATCATAAAGTATTGGAATATTTATGTGTTGGTCTAATGTGGTATTCAAAGTGCTTGAGATATTTTTGGAAATAAGATGATATGCGCATAATGAAGGGAAATGAGAAAATGAAATATTTGACAGTATTCATGAGCTCATGATTGATATAAGGACTAAGTGATATCAAGGTTTGAGTATATAGAATTTTGAGGATTTTGGTATGTGGAAAGTGTTAACTTTTAACTACATTCATGTTTTCACTAAGGATCAATGGGTATTCAAGAGAATACATGATTAAGGACTTTAAATGTTTGGAATGTGACCAACAAAACATATCTTATGATATATGGGGATCAACGATGGTATTAAATCTCTGGTAATCGTTTTCACTATGTTATGAGAGTGGACTGCAGTATTATGGATAAGCCTAAAGATTGGAATGGATTATGTTGGACATAAATTAGTATTGTTTAAGGATAGAAGTTTTTTTGATATTATTGATGGGATGTTATAGTTTTAGAAAAAGGACAACCTGTAGGATGGGCGACAGCCCATCGTGTCGGACAAGGCTATGGGAATCGAACCGACAACCGAAGTGCGACTGGCCTTTATCGCCTACCACTGGCCTAAAGGAAGTCCCTGTTTAGTAGAAACTGGTTTTATTATATTAATCAGTATGATATATGAAGTATAAGTCCATTTTAGGAACCATATATGATTAATCTCACTATAGAATGACTTATGTATATTTAATAACTTTTGCTAACCTTTTGATGGAATGACTCGTCATTCTATCACATGATCTACTAACACTTCACGAATAACAAATTCAACTTCATTTATTTAAGAGATGAAGTGGAAATTGTTCAAGGCACGAACAACAGTGAGATTGTACCAAAATAAAGTAAGTATTTATTCTAATTCAAATTCTTCAACTTTAGGGAAATGATCTTGAAAACCAAAAAAAGTTGTCCTAGTGCTCTTATATCTGATTAATCAGATGGTACCTTAGATCGTCACAAATTTATGGATTTGTGATTGTTGGCTTTTCCATAGCAATGTTCTCTACCACTCTCCATCAGAACATGATGGTTAGATTTTTCTTCCATATCCATATTTTCACCTATGTGGAAACCCAGTGATTAGTTTATTTGGATCACCGTTACGTTTCATACTTTCGTTTTTAAAGATTGGTTTTGATATTCATTTTTACGATGTGGGTTTATATTAAAGAAACTTTTGAATAGTGAACCATTTATAACCCCGACGAATTTCGAGGGCGAAATTCATTTTAAGGGGGGTAGAATGTAACACCCCGAGATTTTATGAAAAATATTCTTTTTAATTTCATTAATGTCTTGTGTTGTATGCTACACCAAAAGGAGCTTGCACAACCCGCATCCTTGACTTGCCTTGCATTACACGCAATCATGACCTTCCTCGATAGCGTGTGTAGTACGCAATAATGAGTTTCACTAAACAACAATATGCTATTAAAATATTATTAAAACTAGCCATTATGAATAGTAATAACCACTTTTTGAAATTTTGTAAATTTTATTTTTCAAAATGGAATTTATTTTTGGATTCAGAATACCGAAATTAGCCTAGGGTGAAATTTTGGTATTTTTCTGAAAACATTCAATTTTTGATGAATAGTGAAACCACTAAGTGGTAGGTTAAAAACTGAATTTTGCATAAAACTTAATTTTACCACTTCTATGAATGGAATTTCGAAAATCCGAGAGACACGGTTAATATCAAGGACTAAAATGTGGTTCAATGAGATGAAAATAATTTTTCGTGAATAGTAAATTTTTACTTTTTTTAACCACGGTTAAAAGTAAATAGGGTAATTGAGGGTAAATATGATATTATTATTACCCTAACACATGTCCTAATTCTATTGGATAAGTGAAATTCGACCAAAAACAAACTTAGGAATAAAATATGACCATTTAGGCCCACTTGGATTAGATTAGGACATTTATTATTAATTTATTTAAAGAAGGGTTAAAATAGTTAAAATAAAAGTTTAATAAGTAAATAATTTTTAATATGGGGTTATACATAAGATAAATTCGACTATAAATATTAATTAGAAATCTAAAACGATTTCCTACATAATGGTATTTTATTTGTAATTTTTAGACATTAAATAATTTAATTTATTTATGAAACAATGATGATGCAGTAATTATTTTATTAATGAAATATTGACATAATTGATGTTATAAACACCAAAATAAATGTAATTTGAGACATTTTATGAATTAAACTAATTTTCTAGGTTACTATGATATATTATTGTTGATTTAATCAACTTTTTTCGAACATATAATTCTGTTATGACTTTCACAAAAATCATATATCAAATAGTGTCAAAATTGACACAAAATAGTTTTTCAATCAAATATTATATTATTAATTGTTATTTTATTCCTAAAAATCTAAGGTTCGGCCAAATGACTTAGATAAGGATATATATATTAATAATAAACAACTTGGGGTTCTTTTGGCATGTTATAGTATGTTTATTAACCATATAGTGTAAGAAAACAAAAAGTCACGGTAAAAGTTAAATTATTTAACTTAGAGTTAAATCTAATTGATAAGGTTAAAATAATAACCTAAACTTGTCTAAATCATATTGTTTGATAGGATTTCGACCCATCCCCACTTTACCTTCTAAATAAGCCCCTTTGGAACCATTATAAACCGATTTTGACTTTAATATAAAATAATATTTTGAGATATTCCTAAGGTGCCCCTCTCCTCCCTTATAAAAGGGCACCTCCTCCCCCTACTCCTCACACCAATTTGAGCACTCAAGCTCGGCCAACCCCTGAAAAAATCCCTTCTCCACTTCCCTAAAATAATCCTAGAGGTCCTGGTCTTCTTCAAAGACCAATCTTAGTTCCCTAAGTGGAGGATTCAAAGAGGCGTTTCAAAGAAGAGGTAATATCCATTACCGATCTTTTCAATTTCTTTCTTCTTAAACTTCTTCTTCTTTAGTTGTTTCATGATAAATTAATAACATCAGTATTACTTACATACTTATATGTTATTATAAATATGAAACAACCCTAATTAACCTTCTATCCATCCTACAGAAAAATGAAATCACCGCGCGTGCGTACGTACGGAATACCGTCTCTACGCCGTGGTATAATCTATTTTCCACCATCACCTTACAAGGATGGGTATAATGGTGTAATGAGTAACTATATATGATTATTATAAAGTGATATTGATACTGAAATAGTATAAATACACTTAAATACAATTCTACGATCATGGGAACAATATCATCGCTCGTGCGTACGTACGGAATATCGTCTCCACGATGTGATGCGACTCGTTCTACATAGTCATCATTACATATTAATTATATAAATGAATTGAATGAATAAATATGATATATGTTACACTAATAACATTCTGGATATAAGGTATCTATAACCTTAAAAGAAGAATAAGAATTTATTTGGCAAAACACGCATAAGAACAAAAGGCAATAAAGACCCGAGTAACAAGTAACAATGAAATATTACTAATAAGAAGCTAAGAATATGACCATATATGATATCATATGAATATGTATGATTCTGGAATAAGTCAATAACATTATTTAAACCATTATACAGGAGCTTCGGACACGTACAAAGAAAATCAGACCTAAGGTAAGGGAATATATCACAATCTCATTTTATCCGAGATTGTTTATACTTTGGTATTTACTGGGGTGTATTTTATCATCCACATCCATGTTTCCTAGATATGTAATATTATTTCCATCCAACTACAATTGTTTAAATCCAATTTTCCCTTTTGGTGAAATTTTATTAAAGGATATGAATGGAATATTTTTTCGTTTTTCGTACGAGGTACTTTTTGACTTTTCCGACAAAAGTACAAAGAATGTTTTTTTAACTTATACGGCATGAATGGATTTTTTAAAACATTATTTCGAAGAAGCTTCCTTTAAAAGTTTTCAAGTTTATTTTTAATCAACTTCTTTTAGTTTAGAATTTTACGACATGTTATGAAAGGAAAAGTGTTTTTGAAGCAGAAAGGATATTTTCCTCAAGAATGGAGTTCAAGTGTTTTATCAAAATTATTTTCCATCTAAGATAATATAGGGTTCTGTTTCTATCCCTATTATTACATGGATTTGATTATGTTGTGATGAAAATATTTTTATGAATTCCTTTATCATATATGAATTGTTTTATGATGTCATGTTGTTTAAGAATCCCATTTTTATTACATGGGTTATGCAATGATGTATGATTTAGTGGAACACATAAGAATGGTATCATTATGAGATGGGTGGGACCTATATCTCCCTCCAATGAATTGGGTAAAGATTTTATATCTCATGAGATAGACATGGCTGGAACGGTAGGTTATACTGGTTCAGTAAAACAGGACTGAAACGAGGGTGACTCGGTTCAGAAAGGGACTTCGTCCACTAAGATAGTCTTGGAAATGAGTCTTGACTAACAAGAAATGATTCTCTATGATTATGTGTGAATGCCACAAAGTTTCATGTTTTACGTTATGATTATTGTGATTACATTTCACTGTCATGATTTACCCCATGTTATGAAATTATGATCTCTTTTGCAGGTTAACATTTCCAAAAGTTATGTGCTTATGTATATGATGTGATTGATATTTCTTTTTTTTACCCTTACTGAGCATTTGAGCTCACCCTTTTATGTTTTCTTTTTCCCAGGATATAAAGAAAGGTTTTAGGTAATAAAAAAAGAAGATCTTTATGGGAGATTTTGAAGATCATTCACCATGATTAGAAGATTATATTCCGAGTTTCCAAAGACACTAAACTATTACAGTCCTTGTGTGTGTGTTTTTGTTATGTACTAAGTATTCCGCAAATGTAATGTAATGTCAATGTACGTCAGGCTTCGGGTCTCTACACATACTAATCTATAAAATTCGTGGAAGACATAAAAAGTTTAAAAATAAATTTATTTTAATATTTATAAAATCATTTATTTGAATCCTTTATTAATGAAGTAATTACTCTATCATCATTGTGTCATAATTAAATTTATTTATTTAATGTAAAAATTTATAAAAAAATACCACGATGTAGGAAATTTTTTTTGATTTTCAAATAATATTTATACTTGAAGATATAACTTATATAACCCCACATAAAAAAATTTTATTAAAAAGATTCATGTTTATGATATTATTATTTTTACATTAAATTAAAAGTTATTAATCTCATTCTCTTACCCAAGTGGATTTCAAAGGCCAAAAGTCTCACCCAAGGATTGTCTTGATTGGAAATTACTCATCCAATAAGTTTATGACAAGAGTTAAGGTAATTTTATATTATTATAATATTATTTTTACCTTGAATTACCCTATTTACCTTTAACTGCGGTAAATACGTGCTTGTTAAATGTTTTTTTTTAGAATCGTGACATCAGTATTTTTCACTATTCGTTAAAAAATTAACATTATCAGAAAAATACCAAAGTTTCATCCAAAGTAAATATTGATTTCATGATTCTAAAAAAGAATGTTATTTTTTCAAATAGAACATATAATGGTTACAAAAACTATATTTAAAAATGGTTCCCCATCAAAAGGCGATTAATTGACCTTTTAAAGAATAATTGTGTATTTATGCTTAAAATTGGATTCATTCACATTTTGTGCCTCTAACGTTTATTGGATAAATGTAAAAACATTTAACAAGCATGTATAATAATATTGTAGTCAGTTATGTTCATTACTACCAATACAACAGATAGGCGTTAACTACCATTTGAAATATTATAATAATATTATATTTTTTTAGTATGACTCAGTATTGTGTGTGACATTAGATTTAGGAGAAATCCATTGTTACGTGTCTGGTATGCCATCAAACATAGAATCCCCATTAATTTAAAATTAATATTTAATTCAAAAATATTAATAAATATAAAAATATAATTTTCATCATTTACTTCGGATGTTACATCCTTCCCCCATTTTGGGAATTGCGTCCCCACACTTCTATTCACTTATCAAATAAGTTGGGGGTATTTATCCCTCATAGAATTTTAAAATTACCACGTTGCCTCTTCAACCATATGGTTTTTCCACAAAACCTTTACCTGTTGAATTACCTTATTCAGCAACACTTTCTCTCTATGGTCAAGATTCTGGACTGCTTGTTCCTCATAAGAAAGGTTATCTTCCAAATGAACTACCACTGGACTCAAAACATGCGATGGATCTGGGATATACTTTCTCAACATTGATATGTGAAAAAATTGTTTACCTGGTATAAACATGGAGGTAAATCCACTCTGTAGGAAACTGATCCAACTTTCTCCTGGATTTCATAGGGTCCAATGAACCCCAGACTCAACTTTCCATTCTTTCCAAAATGCATCACCCTTTTCCATGGAGAAACATTGAGAAAGGCATGATCACCTACCTCAAAAGAAATATCCTTACTCCGGTTATCTGCATAACATTTCTATCAACTCTGATATTTTCTCAAGTGATTCTAAATCAATTGAACCTTTTCTGTCATGTCTTCTACAAATTCTAGTCCCATCAACTTCCTTTCACCTACTTCATCCAAAAAGATAGAGTTCGACACCACTTTCCATATAATGACTCAAATGGTGTCATCTGTATTCTGGAATTTTTTTTAAAAGGTAATGCTTCGGTCAATGACCAAAGCATAATATATTAGAGAGCAAAAGGATTACAAAGATCAGAAATATGGGATTTTTTTACAATCTCTCTCAAAGAGAGGTAATAAGCCAGTTGGAAGAGTGTCGATCCAAGTCATGTTTTGTTGAATACCTTTGTTGGCGAGGGCGTCAGCGATAGAATTCGCTTCACGGTATGCATGAGTAGCAATATAATCAATCCCATGAAGCAAGTTCAGACACTTCATCCAAAGAGTGGTAAGCGGCCAGGCAAGATGAGTGATGTCGTTCCAAATGGCCTGGACGATAGTGGTGGAATCACTTTCAATCCAGAGCTTTCTCTAGCCTCTTTGAAGCGTGAAATCAACCGCATGGATGACACCCATCATCTCAGCCTCAAGCGATGAAGAAAGACCACAACCAACATAAAAACAGCCCTGACATTGACCAGATGAGTCTCTGAAGATGGCACCACAACTTGCAGGGCTAGGATTGCCTTTGGAAGCTCCATCGGCGTTCACTTTAATCCATCCTGGCATTGGGGCTTTCTAGAAAACTTCAAAGAAGCGTTTGGGATTTGGATATATGCCAGGAATACAGAGATGCCGAAGGATCACAAAGTCATCAACCGAGTTATTGCAAGAATCTTTTTGGACTGAAGAGGCTTCATGAATTACAATAAGAATCTGAGCATTACCTGCATTGAGACTAAATGAGTGGTTGTTATGAATAAAATCATTACAAGAATACCAGATCACATGAAGAAGCTCTGCCACTGCCGCAAGGAAGATATTCTTGATCTGTAGAGAATCATCATATCTAATGCAATTTTTATGAAACGAGAAAATAGAATCAATAGCTGGCCATATGCAATTAAAAAGGTTCAGAACGTATATCCATAAAGCAGAGGCTGTCACGCAGGACAAAAAAAGATGGTTAGCATCCTCCCTATGTTGATTACACATGAAACATTTAGAGCATAGTTGAATTCCAAAGGATTGAATACAAGTATCAGTGGGTGTTCTATTGTGAGCAATACGCCAAATAAGGGTGAGCCTAGAAGGTTTTATCCAAGGCTTATTAAAATGACTCACCCATTGATAATTAGAATCCCCTCTAGAGAAGCAATGATTATAGAAGGATCTAGAATCAAGGATGCCATTTGAAGCCGGTTCCAACACCAGGAAGTCACCATGTGGAGAGAAAGGATGATTATCAATGATCTGAGTAATATTATCGGGGAGGGTATGTCGATGGGACCGCAAGACCTCTTTTATAGAAAGACTAGTATCCCCAGGAGAGGTATTTGTAGAAAGCAAATAAATAAAGGGGTTACCACACCAATTGCCACACCAAAAATTAATAGAAGAATCCGCACTAACCATCCATATAGAATTCTCCATGATTATGTGAAATGAGTCTCTGATAGAGTGCCAGATCGAAGAGTTGATGTAACTAAAATTCCCATTCATGAGTTTTGGAAGGAATCTATGCTTTTAGAACTCAAGGGATTTAGAGGAACCATTAATGATACGCCAAGTAAGGCAGGCTTGGAGAGCGTTGTTGAAAAGCTTTAGATTTTTTATACCCATGCCACCTTTATCAAGAGGTTTACAGTAAGAATTCCAAGGGATAGTGACGATCTTCCTTTCAAAAATGCTCCCCTTCCAAATGAAGTTTTTTATATAGATGTTAATCTTTTTGAAAATGCCGGTAGGCCAATTATAGATCATGAGAGAGTAGACCATTTTGGAAACAATGGTTGATTTGACCAGACATATCCTACCAGCCATGTAGAGCAGTTTTCCCTTCCAGGTGGAGAGTTGGTTAATAATTTGATCAGTAATATTGGTGAAATAGTTTGCTTTAGGACGACACCAAAAAAGAGGGACGCCCAAATAATTGAAAGGAAGGAGGCCTTCTTTGATACCAAGAGAAGCGATGATACTAGATTTCCTTCTAACAGGGAAACCTTTGCCAAAGAAAATATAAGATTTATCCCAGGAAATCGCTTGTCCAGAGACCTCTTCATAATGATTAAGGGATTGTTTTAGGGCATGTATATTTTTTTGATCACCTTTGAGAAATAGGATGATATCATCATCACAGAAAAGATGAGTAGGGGTATTTAGATTTTTGGAATCTTGAATAGGTTTGAGCTTGCCCTGATCAACCAGGTAAATGAGGAGTCTACTTAAGTAGTCTTCAGCGATAACAAAAAGGATGGTAGAGAGAGGGTCACCCTGTCTGACACCCTTAGTACAACTGAAAAAACCTCTAGGGGTACCATTGATCAGAACCAAAATAAAAGCTGAGCTAAATAAAGTTTTAAGTTTTCTAATGAAAGAATCATGAAAGCCAAAAGACATTAGAACATTGAAGATGAAGTTTCAATCAATGGTGTCAAAGGCCTTCCTGATATCAAGTTTAATGGCCACACATCCCCCTCTACAGCTTTTTTGTTAAGACAATTGGTACATTCGGTGGCAAGACAAATACAATCCTGGATGGACCTACCTTTAATGAAACTGAACTGATTCCAAGAGACAATTTTATTGTAAATAGGCATAAGTCTGTTTGCAATAAGTTTGGTGATGATTTTATAGAGAGTATTAATCAGGGCAATAGGTCTGAATTGATGGATCTCAGAGGCATTTTCGACCTTGGGAATTAAGGTTAGGAATTGAGCAGTTATGCCATGTGGAAGAGATCCATGTATAAAGAAGGTCTTAACAAGGTTGCAAACATCGTTGTGAACAATATCCCAATGTTTTTGAAAAAAACCATTATTGAACCCATCTGGTCCGGGCGCACTGTCTGGGTTAAGACCAAAAATAGTATCTTTAATTTCGTGATCAAAAGGAATGCTTAGAAGAGATTCATTGTCACTTTCATCCACTAATGAAGGAATAATGTCAGATCTGAGATCATCATTGGTCTCATCTGTATTCTGGAATGAAAACTATTATTATAAGAAAATTAAAAAAAAAGAATGATGTTAGTCCAAACTGCCCTGGTAATCAATTGACCAAGATCATAGTATTTCATCCAATGTCTGAATTGTTTGTTCTGACTGCCCATCTGATTATGGATGAAAAGTTGTAATAAAAATTAATTCAGTACCCACTGACTTCTAAAGGTCTATTGAAAATTTATAAGTGAACCTCGGATCATGGTGAGATACAATAGAGAGGGGAACTTCATGTAACCTGACTATCTCTTTAACATACAACCGAGAAATTTGACATAGAGGAAAAGTATCTTGAATAGGAAGGAAATGAGTAGATTTAGTAAATTGATCAACAATAACCCAGATTGCATTATTATCTAGAGAAGTCTTTGGTAATCCCTTGACAAAATCCACAGACACATTTTTCTCACTTCCACTCTAGCACCGGTAAATGCAGAAGCATCCCTTTCGGTAAGTTTCACTCTTAATTAACCTGTTGAAAAGTAAAACACTTCATACTAATGTTAGAAAAAAATTCATTCCATCCCACCAGTGATTCTCATGAAGATCTTTGTACATCTTAGTACTACTGGGATAAACTGAAAATTGATCACTATGAACTTCACATAACAACTCATTATTCAACTATGAATAACAAGGCACACATAATCTCTTCAAAAATCTCAAAATAAAATAATATTCACTATTAAAATAATGAAACTTATCCTTTTGAACCAACTCTAACTTTATCTACAACTCACTATCTTCTTTCTATGCTTGATTAATTCTATTTGATAATGGTGATTTCACTAACACCTGAAACAAAATTGTGGAATTTCCTACACCAACAACATCAATGAAAAAGTTCAATAAATCTTTAATCAAAAGATCTTGTTCCAAATGTAACATGGTTTATGTAGCATTACATTTTTGACTCAAAGCGTCATCCACTTTATTTTTCTTTACTGGATGGTAATGAATTATGCAAACATAATCCTTGATTAAGTACATCCATCTCTTCTATCTCATGTTTAATTATTTCTGAGTAAATATATACTTCAAAAATTTATGATCAGTATATATTTCACACTTTAATCCAAACAAATGATGCCACAAAATTTTAAAAGAAAAAACAAGAGAATCTAATATAAAATCATGTGTAGGGTAATTTAACACATGAGGTTTCAACTAACATGAAACATAAGAAATTACCTCTTCATTCTGCATTATAACACAACCAAGTCCTTTCCACTAAGAATATCTATAGATAACAAATTCACCATATCTGGAAGGTAAATCCAAAACTAGATCATTCACCAATCTTCTTTTCAATTCTTGAAAATAATCATCACATTATTTTTTCTATATAAACTTAAATCCTTTTCGAGTTAACTTTGTCAGTGGGCTAGATAACCATGAAAACTTCTCAACAGACCTTCGGTAAAAACATACTTGTAACAGCCCGAGATTTTATGAAAAATATTCTTTTTAATTTTATTAATGTCTTGTGTTGTACGCTACACCAAAAGGAGCTTGCACAACACGCATCTTTGACTTGCCTTGCATTACACACAATCGCAACCTTCCTCGATAGCGTGTGTAGTACGCAATACTCAGTTTCACGAAACAACGATATGCTATTAAAATATTATTAAAACAAGCCGTTATGAATAGTAATAACCACTTTTTAAATTTTAGAAATTTTAGCTCTCAAAATGGACTTCATTTTTGGATTCGGAGTATCGAATTTAGCCTAAGGTGAAATTTTGGTACTTTTCGGATAACTTTCATATTCTGATGAATAGTGAAAATTACTAAATTATAATTAAAAACAACTTTTTTAATCGAAATAATTAATAGTGATAAATTATTAATTTGAGTGGTTTTAAAGTATATTTAGAATATATTTTTACAATTTAATACAATGTTGGTCATTGAATGTAATTTCACATTTAAACCAAACATAATCAAGTGTCAATCTTTTGATAGATATTGTTTCTTAAAAACACGCTATTTGTTTTAACAGCGGGATTTAATTATAAAATTAATTAATGCAACTTCTATGTTATGAATTTGGTAAAATAGATTTCATTTTTTAATTCGTAATATGAAATATAGCTTAGGATGAAATTTTGGCATTGTTCTGAAAAACATCAATTTTTGATGAATAGTGAAACTACTAAGTGGTAGGTTAAAAACTGAATTTTGCATAAAACATAATTTTACCGCTTCTGTGAATGGAATTTAGAAAATCCGACAGACACGGTTGATATCAGTAAGTAAAATGTGGTTCAATGAGATAAAAATAATTTTTTGGTGAATAGTAACTTTTTACTTTTATTTACCACGGTTAAAAGTAAATAGGGTAATTAAGGGTAAGAATGATATTGATATTACCCTAACACATGTCCTAATTCTATTGGACAAGTTTATCTCGACCAAAAATAACCTGAAGTGTAAAATATTATCATTTAGGCCCACTTGGATTAGATTAGGACATTTATTATTATTTAATTCAAAGAAGAGTTAAAAGAGTTAAAATCAAAGTATATTTACTAAAACATTTTTAATATAGGGTTGTACATACGATAAGTTAGATTGTAAATATTAATTAGAAAGATAAAAAGATTTACTACATGCTGGTATTTTATCTGTAATTTTTAGACATCAAAAAATTAATTTATTTATGACACAAAGATGATGAAGTAATTATCTTATTAATGAAATATTGACATAATTGATGTTATAAACACAAAAATAAATGTAATTTGAGACTTTTTATGAATTCCACTAATTTTCTAGGTTACTATGATATATTATTTTTGATTTAATAAACTTGGTTAGAACATATAATTCTGTTATGACTTTTACAAAAATCATATATCAAATAGTGTCAAAATTGACACAAAATAGTTTTTAAATCAAATATTATATTATTAATTGTTATTTTATTCCTAAAAATCTAAGGTTCGGCCAAATGACTTAGATAAGGATATATATTAATAATAAACAATTTGGGGTTCGTTTGGAATGTTATAGTAAGTGTATTAACCATATAGTGTAAGAAAACAAAAAGACACGGTAAAAGTTAAATTATTTAACTTAGAGTTAAATCTAATTGATAAGGTTAAAATAATACCCTAAACTTGTCTAAAATCTATTGGATGATAGTATTGCGACCCATCCCCACTTTAGCTTCGAAATAAGACCCTTTGGAACCATTATAAACCGATTTTGACTTTAATATAAAATAATATTTTGAGATATTCCTAAGGTGCCCCTCTCCTCCCTTATAAAAGGGCACCTCCTCCCCCTCCTCCTCACACCAATTTGAGCACTCAAGCTCGGACAACCCCTACCAAAATACCTTATCCACATCCCTAGAATAATCCTAGAGGTCCTGGTCTTATTCAATGACCAATCTTAGTTTCCTAAGTGGAGGATTCAAAGAGGCGTTTCAAAGAAGAGGTAATATCCATTACCGATCTTTTCAATTTCTTTCTTCTTCAACTTCTTCTTCTTTAGTTGTTTCATGATAAAGTAATAACATCAGTATTTCTTATATACTGATATGTTATTATAAATATGAAACAACTCTAATTCACCTTCTATCCATCCTACGGAAAAATGAAATCACTGCGCGCGCGTACGTACGGAATACCGTCTCCACGCCGTGGTGTAATATATTTTCCGTCACCACCTTAATTGGATTGTTATAATGGTGTAATGAGTAACTATATATGATTATTATAAATTTATATTGATACTGAAATAGTATACATACAATTCAACACAATTCCACGATCATGGGAACGATATCATCGCTCGTGCGTACGTACGGACTACCGTCTCCACCACGCGATGAGATTCATTCTCCATGTTAACCATTTAAGAATGATTAAAAAGTATATATAAGAAATAATAATTAAATATATGAAATTATAAAGCTACTGGATTTATGTATATATGTATTTCATCTACTTACTTCCATTCAAGACAATAAGGAAAGGAAAACAGCGTTCATGCGTACGTACGGACTACCGTCTCCATGAACAGTGTTTTTCATTTCATTTATCTATCTATTATATATATATATATATATACTGAATATATATGATATTTAAATCTTATTTTATATTCTGGAAGTAAGTAAATCATGATATAAGTAATAATAATGTCAAGAACAACGAGTCAAAACACCTACGATAAATGATACGATTTTACCCAAAACGCTTCTTTAACATGGAATTTACAAAAGAACGGGTAATATAAAGTCATAAGTGAACCATATATGATATCATAACAATGAATATGATTATGTAATAAGTCAATGACATTATTTAAATCATTATACAGGAGGTTCGGACACATACGAAGCAAATCAGACCTAAGCTAAGGGAAATATCACAATCTCATTTCTATCCGAGATTGTTTATACTTTGTAATTTACTAGGGTGTATTTTATCATCCACATCCATGTTTCCTCAATATGTAATATTATTTTTATCCACCTTCAATTGTTTAAATCCAATTTTACCCTTCGATGAGTTTTTAGTAAAAGATATGAAAGGAATCTTCTGTCGTTTTTTCGTACGAGGTACTTTTTGACATTTCCGACAAAAGTACGAAGAATGTTTTTTTTAACTTATACATACTGAATGGATTTTTAAAACATTATTTCCAAGAGGCTTCCATTACAATTTTTCAAGTTTATTTTTAATCATCTTCTTTTATTTTAAAGTCGTATGACATGTTATGAAAGGAAAAATGTTTTTGAAGAAGAAAGGATATGTTCCTCAAGAATGGAGTTCAAGTGTTTTATCAAAATTATTTTCCATCTAAGATAATATAGGGTTCTATTTTTATCCCTATTATTAAATTGATTTGATTATGTTGTGAGGGAATTATTTTTATGAAGTCATTTACCTTATATAATTTTTTTTATGATGTCATGATGTTTCAAGAATCCCATTTTTGTTACATGTGTTATGTGATGATGTATGATTTATGATTATGTGGCACACATAAGAAAGGATTCATTATAATATGGGTGGGACCTATATCTCCCTCCAGTGCATTGGGTAAAGATTTTATATCTCATGAGATAGACATGGCTGGAATGGTAGGTTATACCGGTTCAGTGAAACAGGACTGAAACGAGGGTTACTCGATTCAGAAAGGGACTTTGTCCACTAAGATAGTCTTGGCAATGAGTCTTGACTAACAAGAAATGATTCTCTATGATTATGTGTGAATGCCACAAAGTTTCATGTTTTAAGTTATGATTATTGTTATTACATTTCACTACCATGATTTATCCCATGTTATGAAATTATGCTCTCTTTTGCAGGTTATGATTTCCAAAATGTTATGTTCTTATGAATACGATGTGATTGATATTTCTTTTGTTTACCCTTACTGAGCATTTGAGCTCACCCTTTTATGTTTTCTTTTCCCCAGGATATAAAGAAATGTTTTAGGTATAAAAAAAGGAATATCTTTTTGTGAGATGTTGAAGATCTTTCACCATGATTAGAAGATTTTATTCCGAGTTTCCAAAGACACTAAACTATTACGATCCTTGTGTGTGTGTTTTTGTTATGTACTAAGTATTCCACAAAAGTAATTTAAAGTCCATGTAAGTCAGGCTTCGGGTCTCTACAATACTAAACCAAGAAAACAACAAATATCAGTTATATTTGAGCATCTTGTCCATTCTTCAACAACTTTTCTTTTTGCAGGATCAACAGTTATTACATATTTTGAAACAATCTGACTAAGGAAAGAATTTTTTTAACCAAAACTTGCACTTTCTGAACATTCAATAAAGTTACTTTTCTTTTAAGGTATGCATGACAAACCATAAATGACTTTCATGCTCCTCTTTGCTATTAGAATAATCGAAAATATCATCTATGGACACAACCACCATTTATCACCTGTGTCTAATAAGAAATAACTACAAAAAACTACTCAATTATGATTCCAACCATCTCAGGATGCTGATTTGGAAGTTCATTTCCCTTTGTATGCCTTACCAGCACATCTTCCCTGTTTCCTCTATGAAAAACCATTCTGAATACATAAATGTCATAGGTGAAACAACATGGTAATCTTAAAATGATATATAATTTCAATCTTACCATAAATTAATTTAGGTATATTAATATAACAATACCCTAACTCCTAATGTTTTCTAAACCGACATCTAATACCAACTATAAGTACCTAGTCTTAAAAATTACATAATCTTGAATTAAGTTAATAATTCACATTGAGGATCTTTTCAGGATTAGAGTTTTAGGGAACTATGACATAAATATTACATTACATCTCAAATATTACAAAGAACAAACTTCTACTCAGTATCCATTTTTTCAAAAAATAAAAAATCTTAAAAGAAAACAAGAATTATTTTCTTGATATAAATCTACTTAAATTCTTCCTTTCTCGTACCCTTCCTTATACACTGCGAAAACCATTTCAAAAACATTCGATGAGCATAAAAATCACATTGAGGGTTATAAAACATGGAAAGGGAACATTAGTCGATCAACGCATACAAGTCATTGAAATCATAATTTTCAATCTTTATCATACAACACAATATCATAATATTTATGAATAACATATTGAAATAAAAAATCATAAAGGTAGATTGTGGCATCCATAACATACTTATGTTGTAGATTTCACAGCTACATATGGAGTTACATTTGTAATACATATCATAGTATATTCCCTAAATCTATTAGGAGAAATAGTAACGTTTACCTTTGTAACATTACCTAATGCATTGGAGATATATCTCGGGATCACCCACCCTAGGTTTATCATGGAACCACCCGTATATGTAAACAATGCCCAAGAACCATAACATATTCATACCACATAAAACATATATAAAAGAAAGACAAAATTACCAAATATCAATCACAATATATCATTTAAATATAATTACAAAAGCAATCCATTATCAAAACCATTTTCAATACCAAAATACTTAAAATATTATATGGAATTTATTTTCCTTTTAAAAACATCACGGGTTGTTAAATAAGACAAATATCAAATAATGCTCACGGTGGTGGAAAGTTTTTTGTCACCGCATACATTAAAAAGAAACATTTTCTTTTTCATTTAGTAAAACGCTACGTAGAAAAATATTACCTTTGAATGAAATTGAAATTCAAATGGGTTTATACACCTTATAAAAAAGTCTTGTATAAATCAAATTATGCCTCAATGAAAGGAGATTGAGACGAAGTCCCTTACCTTGTGTCCGCCTAGACTCATTCATTATTTAATATCCTGAATAATATAATAAATTTAATTTATACTTTCTTAAGAAGATTTTTCAAGATTATTATTCTTTTTATATTATTTATTACCACGTTATAAACATTATATAATCATTTAAGTTAATAACTCTCCTTTTGTGGATATTTGGTACTTGAGTCAAAAATAAACTTATTATAATCATTAGTTGTCCATGTGGTCAAGTGTCCATTATCTCTAGAATAGTATTCATGATTTAGATATCATATATATCAGGTATATCAGGTATTTTTTTTATTTATAATATTAAATAACATTTGGAGATAAGAAATGAAATACACCGTTCTTGGAGACGGTAACCTGTACGTACGCATGAACGCTACTTTCATTTCTATTTCGTATTTAATGGAATAAAAACATAATGATACATAGGTATATTATAATTCCGTTATAATATCATATATAATTTCAGTAACTCTATCCTTTATATGTTCCATGTTTGGCATTATTGAGTCATATCACTTTGAGGGGGCAGTAGTTCGCACTTTCTCAAATAAAATTATCGTATTTACCCATTATGGAAACCATAAAGGTATGATATAAATGAAGAATACATAAACATAGAGAAAATATAAATATAATATACATCACATATAAATATAGTTCTATATTAATGGCCACCATAAGAGGCGGTTGGAGATAATTGAACAATCATCATTTCATGAGGCAGTAGTTCATCGTCAACAGAAATAGTATGTCTGTATCCATTAGATGGAGGTGTGTGGAAGTGTAGTTTGAATACTTCCCATAACAACATCCTAGTATATTTAGGATACATTGTTTTTATAAAAGAATGGAATAAAGTGAGTTTAGGGGGTTAGAGAAGGAAAATAAAAGAAAATAACTTGAGAGAAGACATTACCTTTAAATTAGGTAACTCCCTTTGGTTTGAACCAAAGTCTTTCTTGAAGTTCCTTCTGCCTAAGTTAAGGATCATATGTAGAAGATAGGGATTGTTGGGAGATTATTTAGCTAGAGGATGGATATGAGAGTGTGGGTTGAGAGGTGTTTTTAATGTGTTAGAGGTTGTGGCCTTTTATAAGATGGAGGAGGGGCTCTTTAGATAAGTTTGAAATTATTATTTTATTATAAAATGATTTTCAGTTAAAAAGGTACAAAACATATTTTATTCTAAGATATGGTGCATATAAGTATAAATAAAATCATCAAAAAATAATTGAACAGTTTTTTGGATATTTTTTAATCCTCTGCTTTTTTATTTAACCCTTTTTTACTCGTACTAAACTTTTACCATGCCTTCTTGTATGTTCATACTATATGGTTAATATATTTACTATAAAATGAAAATAGACCCAAAATGGATCATTAATAAGATTTCTAACATCATATATGTGATTTGGACTAATTATATATTTTAATGAAGATTTTATCATTTAATAAAATATTAATTTATTTAAAAAATAATGTATGTCAATTTTTATACTATTCATATCATGAGTTTTTAAAAAATACAGACCAACTTGATTCTTTCCAAAAACCTTCATTAATTCAAATATAAGAAGTCATACTAATCTATAATATTTGTGGATGTCATAAGAAGTTTCAAATTTAATTTACTTTAATATTTCTAATATAATTTATTTGAATCCTTTATTAATGAAGCAATTACACTCTCACCATTGTGTAATAATTAAATTTATTTATTTAGTGTTTGAAAATTATAAATAAAATACCATGATGTAGGAAATATTTTTATATTTTTAAATAATTTTTATAGCCACAAAGATCACTTATATAACCCCATATAAAAAAATTTAGTAAAAATATTCATGTTTATGATATTTTTGTTTACTTTAAAGAAAAAGTTATTAATGTAATTATCTTATCCAAGTGGCTTTAAAAGGCCAAAAGTCTCCCCCAAGGATTGTCTTGGTCGGACATTACTCATCCAATAAGTTTATTACATGTGTTAAGATAATTTTATTTTATTATAATATTATTTTTACCATAAATTACCATATTTACCTTTAACCATGATAAATCAAAATCAAAAGTTACTATTTACCAAAAAAATATTTTCATCATAGTGAACCACATTTTACTTATTGATAACAACCATATATGTCATATTTTTTTAAATTCAATTTAGAGAAGTAGTAAAATTTAATTTAAATGAAAAATTCGGGTTTTTAACTACTATGTAGTGTTTTTCACTATTTATAAAAATTGAATGTTTTCAGAAAAATACCAAAAAATCACCCAAAGATAATTTTCAAATTATGAATTCAAAAATGATTTCAATTTTAACAATTTCAAAACATAGATGTTTAATTAATTAATTTAAAATTAATTACCATTGTGAAAACTAGAAAACATTTTTTTAATAAATAATAACTATCAAAAGATTGACACTTGTTTATGTCCAATTTCAAATTTAAATTACTTCCAATGAACAACATTGGATTAAATTGTAAAAATATAATATAATTACACTTTAAAACCAGTGAAAAGAACAATCTAACTATATAAAAAAATTAGATTAAAATACATTTTTTTTAAATACAGTATTTTTCACTATTCATTAAAAATGAACTTTATCAGTAAAATACAAAAAATTTATCCAATGTATATTTTGATGTCCCAATTATAAAAAAGAATTTTATTTTTTTCAAATAGAACATATATAAGTGACAAAAACTATAATTAGAAAGGGTTCTCCATCAAAAGGCTGTAAATCGGCCTTTTAAAGAATATAAGAGTATTTATGCATAAATTTGGATTCATTAAAATTTTAATCCTCTATCATTTATTGGATAAATGAAAAAACATTTAAAAAACATGTATAACCATATTATAGTTAGTTGTGTTCATTCCTTCTAATACAATGACTAGACATTAACTACCCTTTCAAATAATATTATATTATTATATTTTTTCAGTACGACTCAACATTGTGTGCAACATGAGATTTCGGAGAAACTCATTGTTTAGTGTTTGGTACACCATAAACCATAGCATCCCCTTTAAAGTAAAATTAATATTTAATTCACAAATATTATTTAATATGAAAATATTATATTCTTTATTTACCAGGGATGTTACACTCAGCCTGAATCTCTTCTTATATCTTAGAAGTCACGACCACATACGACTCCTTCAATTGAAATTTAAAATCCAAATAGTTAAAATATTATTTTTAGTTAATTTTAAAACTCAAAAAATATATATTAATTAAAATATGATATTATCGAAAACATATTATGTCTCCAGTTATAGGATCATTATACATCTATAATAAACATCGAACTCCGTAATATCGGGTTGTTCAACTGGCTAAATGATTATAAAATAATAATTTTACATTAAAATTTATATAAATTATTAAAAAAAATTACTTATCATATATCATCAATTTGTAGTGATTTTATGTCTACCAGCTTGATGTGTCACCTTTTGCCTCCCCTCGTTCTTCTAATATAATGATTCTCTTATCTGAAAACTAGCTTACGCAATGTGTAAACATAATCCATCCAAATCCTGAGATGATACGTAATTAGGATGATGGGTGCATCAAGAGTGGTAAAAATCCATGACTCCAACTTTCTTCATGGTCATCCTCCTCAAATTGTGCAAAAACTAATGATAGCAGCCATTCATACACACCTCCTAGGGCTCCATGATGTAACACATCATTATATCTTCAATAAGATACCATAAACCCTTCATTTTTTAATAATATAATGTTAATAATTAAAAAAATCCAATTATCTATTATTTATTTATGTATCATCCAATGATCAAACATTCTGTCATGAATGTCAATGGGAATCTGATCCCACATCACCCATGCCTTATAAAAATAGTTCCGCAAAATACCACTCCTTTTCCCAAAAACTATATGTGAAAATATGCGATAGAAACATACTAAATAATCAGACAATTGGAACATAAATAAATTAATTAAAATTAATTAAAACTGGCTAAAATGCACTTCTAAAAATATGTTTTCTTGAATGGAATGAAGTCATGATATAGACGATGCTCGGGAATAGGGTCGAGAATCACCAATCATGAAAAACCCAACCCCTACAAGTCAATTATGAACCACTATGAACCTAAGAGTCAAATGTTAAATCTTTAGGATCATCACCATGTAGTACAAACTCATCTATTCTATGGAAGATGTCATCATAAATTTCATCAGCCACCTCAAAAATGGCTGTAATTTTGTCAGAAAATAATTTAAAATGAGTATTATATATATATATATATATTAATTTTGATTATAAAAAAAAAGTAATTATTTCATTTTTGATTTTCATCCTCATCTTAAAATACGGCGGTGTAAGTATATTCATCTTCCACCTCATCATCATCAATTTTTATAGTAATTTTAGCTTCATCATCACCTGTCAATTCAAATTCATTTGATTCATCTTCAACATCATCTCCACTATCAACCCGTAACTATAGGATTTCATTATCTATATTTGTGTCTCTTTATTTAAAATTTTTATTTAGAGTTTTCTATTTAACAATTTCAATTCCTTTCTCTTCAATAGAACCACATTAACTGTGCATAAACTTATTTTCACAGGATTTGATTTTAATAACACCATATCAATCAATTAACTCTCTTAAATAATCACAATAATTGACATAATATATTTTGTGTGGTTTATAAAATAAAAAAATGGTTCATTTACTAAAAGAAGGCTTTTATATTTAATATCAATGAGTCCATGGTGCGGATGAACATGAAATACTCTATCAGTATCAAACCAATGACATGTAAACGTCATTAACTAATTTTATCCCAGATAACATAGTTCAATTATTTCAACTAGCATGCCATAAAAGTGTACTTCACTTTTACAATGATGAGATTATCTCAAGAAAACACCACTATTAATTGTTTTTTATTCACCATATAATTGTGTTTTAAATGGAAAAGCATTCAACATAAATGAATTATAAGATTTAACTATTTTGGATGGTGGGTTACTTAATACACACAATCAATTATCAATTTTATCTGTATGTTGTGATACCTAAAAATTTGAAAAATAACTAACAATATAAAAAATAATAAATTTATTTCATGTGTTAAACTATAAATATTTTTTGTGCTTGTCTTTGAAACCAGTATGAAAATGTATGTTGTTAACGTTCATTAAGAGAAGATGCTATAATTTTTGGAAATTATTTCATTATATGATCATCATATAATCTAAAATTCTTATCATTTATTTAGAGTTGAGAAGAAAATATATATGAGACATTTGATTTTCATCATCTAAAAGACCACATTCATGAACTCCACCAAATCCAAGTCTAGGATGATGAAAAAAATAATTGAATGTTCAGTGGATCGTCAACATTTCCATAATTATGACCCATTAAATTAGGTTTTAAAGGATATTCAATTTTGAAATAATAGGAGAAGAAAAAAAAGAAATTCTCTCCAATACATAATATTTTTCAATTGACCCTTCAAAAGATGATTTCTTATGTACTTTTTTCTTAATTTTTTTCATACATTTACCATATATATACATTCATCATAATTGTACCATCCCTCCACATTTTTCTTCATATGGAAAATGTAATATAAAATATTCCATTAAATCAAATAAATTCAATATATAAAAATTTCTATTTACATAAAATTAAAACAAAATCTTCCTAAAGTTAAATAAGGGCATCATAGTCTATTTTTCCCACACATGTGTCTTGGAAAAAATTATATTTCTATTATCACATCCCAAATCTAAGAATTCAACAAACTTGTAAATCTAATTTATAGAAGTATTTTCAAAATTACATGATAATCATGAATTTTTAATCTAGTGATATGAATTTTTTTGACACATTTATGAATATTAGAAATATAACCATTTAGTAGTCTCAATTTTTCAATCCACTAAAAAATGATAATTTTTTTCCTTTGGAAAGTGTATAAGCCGCATTTGTCTTTATTAACTTCTATGATCTATCATTTTCAAACAACTTAAGTCATGGTCACCTGATAATCTGTGCAAGATCAAATCGTGCCTTTATATTATATTTGGCCATACTAGGTGTGTCCAAACTGTATAAGATATATTATGAAAAAAACTATTCTTAATATGAATGGAATCTAACATGTGTCATACCAAAAAAACAATCCAATATGGATGATCCCAAAAATATTACATTTAATCCAACTGTGATCTTACCCAAAGCCATCCAATTTTTGCTGGTTTGTATTCAGCCAAAAGGTAATGGGATGTAATGAAGATGAATTAGATTATAAATCATTACCTAAAATAATTTTTGGAACTCCATATTTTTCAATTGTCCCTTTTCTGAAATGATTTATGATTATTTGGAATGGATAATCAATATGAATAAATATATGATAAAAGTAAAAAAAATATGTTTTTCTCCCATTGGTGAGAATAAAAGCTTATATATCGCTCATATAGTATAGACAAGATTTTAGTTCATGTTTACTCTAGCTAGATAATATTCCATATGCTGTGAAGTCACTAATTTTCCATATTAATGAATCTTTTATTATGAAATTTTTTTCACAACAACATAATATATACTAACACCATTACTCCATAATAAATTTAAATCATCAATCAATGTATTCATGTAAACATAGATATTCTTTATTTGATGTTATATAATTAATAAGGTCAAGAAGATATATGGATCATTCATCAACATCCAAGGATGTAAGTTTTATGGAGTTATAAAGATATGATAATCAAAATTATAGATACTTCAAGAACAAAATGGATATATTTGATCAGAAGAAAGACACAATTGTATATTTCAGGCTTCTAAGGAAAAAGATAGATGTACCTTGTCAAAAAAATTCCATGAATCACCTTCACAAGGATGATTAAATCTTTTACCAGTTGAAATAATACTATTGTTCCATGGAATCAACAACATTGTGTTCTGAGAAATAAATAACAATGAAATATTTGTGTAATTGAGAAACACCTCAACTATTTAATAGAAATAAATCCTAGCTTCCCAAGTTGATCCTCTATACCTCGATTGTCCACATATCGGAAAACTAACTAAAAACTCATTTCTTACATTGTATAAGATGAAATTATTTGAAAATACATGAATCTTATGATAACCAAGACCCTAATTATGAACTAACCTCTTTATATTATATAAATATATAGAAAGCATGTTTCCTTTTAGTAAAATTGCTTTAAAAAAAGAATGTCTGATCAAAATAGCTATTTGACATTCCATTATCTAATTTAATATCCATAAATTTTTTAACTACATCAAATTTGATTATCCTACAACAAGGTTATAATTCAACCTCATTAGACATTATTGGATCATAAAATTTATATGGTTCTAACTAAAGAGTGAAATCAATATCATCCTGAGTTTTAGTTTGTCAAAAAGATGGAATCGCAACATCATGTACTAAATTTTGAAACTATGATGGATCTAAAACCAAATTATTAATATTATCTCTAAAATTGTGTTCCCCATGTTGTTAGAAAAAACCAATATATTTTAGAAAACAAAAATTCAATAAATGACCCCAAATGTTTTCAAATGTGTTAAACCTCCTCATATAACATTTATTACACGTATAATTAATTTTACCTCTTGAAAAAAAAATCTGATTTTGAGGATGAAAATGATAACAAAATTCAGCACCCTCATTATATCTATAATTTAATCTAAAAACATTTATATTATTTTGATCATTTATCCAATCAAGATCATTTAATACAGACTATTTTCAAATTCCTTATTCCATATTTCTCGAAAAATATGAAATAAAAAATTTGATTATGATTAATTTCATATAAGAAAACGAATATCTAAGAAATAGTATAAAATTAAAAAATTATAATTCACATGAAAATATTACCAATTTTATCTATTTACTACTGATTCTTACTAATTAGTGGATATTTATACTTATTATCGATAATTACCTCTAATTATAGGCAATTTTTACTATCTAAAAATATTTTTTACTGATACCCATTATTTTTTAGTAATCACTGCTAATTAACATAAATTAGTACTATTTATAGTAAACTAATACTTATTACCACTATTGTTTTTGTAAATTATGGCTAATTATTAGTATAATTTAATATAAAGAAATAAAATATACTATAAATTAATAAAAATATGTAAATCATAGAATTTTGAATCTTGAGGTCATGGGAAATGACCAATTTGTGTCAACCATGTCTAGATATTTTATTACTCATGACTTGAAAATTGACAACCTATTTCATTATCACTTTTCTAGAAATTTCTAATAATTATTACTAATGTAACACCCCAAGCTTCCTTGATACACTTCTCTTTGAATAATACAGTAGTATGTGTTGTACGCAACTTCGAGTTCTAACACACACCACAACTAATCAATGTAGCTGTTATGAATAGTAATACCCACTTTTTAAAATTATAGAAATTTTATATTTCAAAATAGACTTCATTTTTGTATTTGTAATATCGAAATTATCCAAAGTTGATTTTTTTGTAATTTTCTGAGAACTTCCAATTTTTTATGAATAGTGAAAAATACTTAAAACAAATTTTTTAATCAAAATAATTCATAGTGATAAGTTATACTACTGAGTGGTTTTAAAGTATAATTAAAATATATTTTTACCATTTTATCCAATGGTGTTCATTAGAATTAATTTCACTTTGAAATTGGACATAAACAATTGTCAATCTTTTGATATATATTGTTTCTTAAAAACACGCTATTTGTTGTGACAGCGGGAATTAGTTATAAAATTAATTAATGCAATTTATATTTTTTTGATTTCATAAAATAGATATCATTTTTGAATTCGGAATATCAATTATATCTTAGGGTGAAAGTTTGGCATTGTTCTGGAAAACTTCAATTTTTTATGAATAGTGAAACCACTAAGTGGTAGTTAAATAACTGATTTTTCGTTTAAATGAAATATTTCCACTTCTGTGATTTGATTTTCAAAAATCTGACATACATGGCTGTTATTAGGAAGTAAAATGTGGTTCAATGGGATTAAAATAATTTTTTTGTGAATAGTAACTTTTAAGTTTAATTAATCGCGATTAGAGGTAATTAGTGAAATTTAAGGTAAAAATGATATTATAAATATATGGAATGACCTTTACACTTGTCCAACCACTATTGGATGTGTCAGGGCCGACCAATACAATCTATGGGTCAACTTGGGGACCCCATGGATCCACTTTGGTAGGAAAAGGACATAAATAACTTTCTATTTAATGTTAAAATAAAAAGGTCACAAACAAGAGTTGTTCCACTAAACAAAATTTTAAATGGGGTTATACAAGTCATATTTTTTACTATAAATATTCATTAGAAAGATAAAAAGCTTTCCTAAATCATGATATTTTTTTATAATTTTTAGACATTAAATAAAGTAAATTATTTATGACACCATGATGATGCAGTGATTACCTCATTAATTAACGATTTAAATAAAATGAAAAGATAATGTAAAATCCAGGGATTACACTTGTCCAAATCCTATTGGATGGGTAGATTTAGAACCCCTATCACCTTATCCTAGAATTATAGAATTGTGGGACCTTTATAATCCGAAAATCATTGTATAATAAAGTAATATTTCATTACTTTCCAAGAGTGCCTCTCCTCTCCACTTATAAAAGGCCCCCACCACTACCACCTTACTCACACTTTCATAGACTTTTGGCTCGGACAAACTATACCCAAATACTCTCCCAACTTCTCTCCCTTACTCCTAGAAGCCTCACTTTGGGCAGAATTCTTCCCAAGGAAGCCTTTGGCTCAAATCAAAAGAGTTACCCGATTTTAAGGTAATGTCTTCTCTTATGTTATTTTGTTTTATTTTGCTTATCCAACCCCCTAAAATCTTTTTATTCATTTCTTTTGTAACAAAACCAGTATCCTAAATATGATATGATGTTGTTATGATAATTATTCGAGCTACACTTACACACACCTACATCTAATGGTTAATGAACATACTGTTTCTGTGGATGGCGAATTTCTTTCTCACGAAACGATGTTTGTTCAACACTCATATAACACCTTCAATGGTGGCCATTAAGATGTCACTCTATTTATATATGATATATAATATGTTTATGTTTTACTTAAGGTTCTTTATTTTTCATTTATGGCATACCTTTATTGTTTCCATTATGGGAAAATGCGATATTTCCATTTTAGGAAGTGCGGACTACCGCCCCCTCAAAGTGATTTGAATTGTTAATACCATTTATGGGATGTATAAAGGATGGAGTAAATGGTATTATACACTATATTATACTGGAATTAAATTATACCTTTATATCATTATTATTTCATTCCATTAAATACGAAATAGAAATGAAAGTAGCGTTCATGCGTACGTACGGCTTACCGTCTCCATGAACGGTGCATTTCATTTCTTACCTCTAAATGTTATGTAATATTATTAATGAATGTATATACTGGATATATATGAGATATATGATATCTATATCATGAATATAATTCTGGATATAATTTATATTTCACCACATGAACAAATTTTAATTATAAGAAGTCTATTTTTGACTCAAGTACCAAAGATCGACAAAACGACCATTATTAACTTAAATAATTACATAATGTTCATGACATGGTAATAAGTGATATAAAAGGAAATAAAAACTTGAAAAAGGTTCTTATGAAATTATAAATTAACTCTAGTTTATTTTTCAGGAGGTTAAAGAACGGTCGAGTCAAGACAGGACGCAAGGTAAGGGAATTTCTTAACCCAATTTCCATTATTTGGGTTAATCTCCTACTTTCAAATTATTTCATGATATTATTATGTCCTATATTGTATTTGTACTTTATTTATGTGTACTTATAGTGAATACACATAATATATCTACTTTATTTAAAAAAATGATCTTTTTAAGGGTCTTCGTCTCAATATCCTTTCATTGAGGCATCTTTTGTTTTATACGCAACTTTATTTTATACGGTGTATAAACCCCTTTGACTTTTAAGTTTATTCAAAAGGAATATTTTTTATATGAAGTGTTTTACTAAACGACAAAAAGGAAATGTTTTTCTTGCCGTACATATACGGCAACAATGACTTGTCTGCTGTCGTGACCATTATTTGAGTTTCGGCTTCCTCTACAAGCCACAACTTTTTTTTAATAAAAAATAAATACAAAGTTTTAACTTTAATTTATTTTGGTATTGAAAATGGTTTTGAAAGTGTTTTTATTATATCAATGTGTTGTATTGATATCTTGTGATTGAAATGTGGAAATGTTATGTTTCCTTTATACATGTTTTATGTGATAACGATTATGTTATGGTTTATGATATGTTTAAACCAATTCATATGAGGAATGCATTGGACTTAATAAGTTGCGGGTGGAGCCCGCTATAGATCCTCGATGAATCGGCAGGTCTCATGAGACAAACTAGTGTCTTGGAATGAGGCCTTGACAAAATCTTATTTGTGATCTTGGCACGAGGCCTTGACTACGTGGTTATGATAGTCTGGCATTATGAATTTCATCATTATTAAAGTGGTTATTGATATTGCATGTGATTATTCGACCAGTAGAATATCCATGTGAAGAATTAAATTGAATTATCTCATTTTTCTTTTTCCATATTATGTTGAAGTTCAAGTTTAAAAGGCTTTTGTTTTAGTTATACATTGCCTAAAATGTTTATGTTTATTGATGAAAGCTTCCGCTATATTTCTATCCTTACTGTGCATCTGAGCTCACCCCTTTCAATTTTTTAATATTTTCTAGGATGTGAAGATGTATTTTATGAATGACCTGCAGGGATATTCAGAAGAGGATATGAGTGTATACTATGGGGACTTTGTTATTGTAGTTTTTTACATTATGATGTAATGTACGTTTATGAATGTATCTAGTGTTTCCAAGGCTACTAAACTAATCGGTATTTTGAGACTTAATCTTTCGTGATCATGCCAATGTTATGCAATAATGCACCGACTCTGAGTAGCTGGGGTCGGGGCGTTACATTTGGTATCAGAGGTAGTTTAGTACTAACCTTGGAAGTTATATTTAGATAAACTCTGATTAGAGCACATAGCCCGAAGATAGACTTTATGGATTAGTATGGAATAACTTCCTAGAATTTTGGTATTATAGAGATTTTGTGAGTTTTCCGAGAAATACATCCCTGTCTGGATACGAGTAGGTAGAGGCGGCTCTGGCACAGATGTACCTAGGGGTAATACCTGAAAACACCGCTTTGAGCTAGACTCGAACGGGAACTGGTGCACGATAACGGGCCTTGCTGCACTCTTGGTTACGACACTCCTGGGGGATATGCTTAGGATAATTCTCATTTTCTTTAAAACCCACTATGAAGAGTTATGAGTATATACTTCCTTAAAGAAAACTTTTTTTTTATGATTATGGATTATATCCATAAATAGTTCAATTAGTGTTAAGTGTTTTACAAGTATGGAATTATTTATTTTGATTCATAAACTAATCTAGATTACGCCATTGTTTAGAAATGGCGCCCAGTGGAAGGAATGTAAACTGTATCAATGCACGCACTCCGTGTAGGGATTGCCCTCCTGCTCAAGATAATTATTGTGTATCTGGAGATACAACTAGTGCTGATCAACTTATTACCATACTAGGACAACTCACTCAGGTTATGAATAATAACCTTACTCGTATGGAGCACCCTGATCCGCAACATGGAGGATCAATGTTAGACCGCTTCATGAGGCAACAACCACTAACATTTAATGGGGGTACAAATCCATTAGTAGCTGAGCAATGGATAAACTCCTTAGAGAAAATATTCCACACCTTGGGGAGTAGCGAAAGGGAGAAGGTTATCATGGCAGTTTACCGTCTCACTAAATATGCCGATCAATGGTGGTCATTGATTAAAAATACAAAGGAAGATGAAGACGTATCAAGTATGGAATGGAGAGAGTTCAAAGATCTTTTCTTAGAAAAATACTTTCCACGTGACCATCGAGCAGATATGGAAAGGCAATTTCTGAGTCTGAGACAGAGGATGAGAATGTCATAAAGTATGAGGCTAACTATACAAGGTTAGTGAGGCATGAAGCAGATTATATACGTAACCCAAGAAGTAATATTGATCGTTTCTTTGATGGGTTAAAACCACTTCTTTGTCGAGAATTAGTCTCACAAACCTTCTCGTCGTATGAAGACATTGTCTCATGTGCTAACAAGACAGAAAAAGAATTCTCTAAATCTTATGACAATAAAGTAAAGCAAGAGAAGAAGAGAATTGTGGAGCAAGAGACAGATAAAAGGAAAAAGGGAAAGAAGGATTTTCCATTATGTGATAATTGTGGGAAGAATCACCCTGGTACTTGCCTAAAAGGAATGGGAGTTTGTTATAAATGTGGAGAAAAAGGTCACCAGGCGCGTGATTGCAAGGGAAAGAAAGAGACTATCAATGTTGAATGCTACAATTGTAGAGAAATGGGTAATTATGAAAATGAATGTCCTAAGAGTCCGGGAAACTTAACATAGAAAATTCCAAGGGATCAAGGACAATCTTATGATGTTACTATAGTTGAAGAGGAATAATTAATGTATTGGTGCCTTTGGACTCATGGATTATATTGTAGTTATTAGAATAATGTGATATAAATATATAAGGATTGTACTGTAGTACTTGTTGTTTCAGTAAGGTTTTAATATGATGAAGGTAATCATATTTTTAGTATGTGACAATAAGATAAACTTTACTTTGTTTGGTGAATCTGATAAATTGATTTTGTAATTAAGAGACCATTTAGAGAAAGTTTGGACAGAGGTATTTTGGATAACTATAAATGTTGGGATGGATTATGTTGAACTTTGAATAGTATTGTTTAAGGTTAAAACATTTCTGAAGATTATTTTTGGAATACTATAATACTATATTTTTAGGAAAAGGACAACCTATAGGGTGGGGCATAACCCGTCGCGTCGGACAAAGCTGCAGGAATCGAACCTACAACCATAGTGCGACAGGCCTTTATTACCTACCACTAGCCTACAGGAAGTCCCTAGTTATTAAAAAATAGTTTTACTAATCTAAATGGTATGTGTTAATATTTAGAACCTTATACAATTAGGATAAATAGAATATTTTTGAGTTCTGTTACCATTTGGAGTGAAAGATGGGTTTGTGGTAAAAATTTATTAAGGAATGAAAGACTACACGACAAGTAAGTATATTTCCTTACGTTCTTGTAAAATCTCTTAAATAAATTCTTCAACTTTATAAAAGGTAACTTAAAACAAAAACGTTGTCGGTTAACTTTTCCAACTGGGGATTCAATGACTGTTTAACCAATCACAAGTTTGTGATTTTCTTATGGTTAACTTTCTCCTAATCCAGTTCTCTACAACTCTCCATCAGACCTTGATGGTTTGTTTTTCTTCCATATCCATATTTTCATAGAATCCTATTATGGGCAATCTCAGGTGACCTTTGTACTTATCTTTCTTTCTTTTAAAGTTATATTTTTATTATCCTTATTTTTGATGTGGGTTTCCACAAAGGTATTTTCTATTTTCAACATTTTATTTTTAAAGAAAATTTTCAAATTGCGAGGACGTAATTTATTGAAGGAGGGTAGAATGTAACACCCCAAGATTCCACGGTACACTTCTCTTTGAATAATACAGTAGCGTGTGTTGTACGCAACTTCGAGTTCTAACACACACCACAACTAATCAATGTAGCCGTTATGAATAGTAATACCCACTTTTTAAAATTATAGAAATTTTATATTTCAAAATGGACTTCATTTTTGTATTCGTAATATCGAAATTATCCAAAGTTGAATTTTTTGTAATTTTCTGAGAACTTCCTATTTTTTATGAATAGTGAAAAATACTTAAAACAAATTTTTTAATCAAAATAATTTATGGTGATAATTTATACTATTGAGTGGTTTTAAAGTATAATTAGAATATATTTTTACCATTTTATCCAATGGTGTTCATTATAATTAACTTCACTTTGAAATTGGACATAAACAATTGTCAAACTTTTGATATATATTGTTTCTTAAAAACACGCTATTTGTTGTGACAGCGGGAATTGATTATAAAATTAATTAATGAAATTTATATTTTTGTAATTTTATAAAATAAAAATCATTTTTGAATTTGGAATATCAATTATAGCTTAGGGTGAAATTTTGGCATTGTTCTGAAAAACTTCAATTTTTGATGAATAGTGAAACCACTAAGTGGTAGTTAAATAACTGATTTTTCATTTAAATGAAATATTACTACTTCTGTGATTTGATTTCCAAAAATACGATATACATGGATGTCATTAGGAAGTAAAATTTCGTTCAATTGGATTAAAATAATTTTTTCGTAAATAGTAACTTTTATGTTTAATTAATCGCGATTAGAGGTAATTAGTAAAATTTAAGGTAGAAATGATATTATAAAAATATGGAATGACCTTTACACTTGTCCAACCACTATTTTATGTGTCATGTCAAACCAATACAATCCATGGGTCAACTTGGGGACCCCATGGAGCCACTTTGGTAGGAAAAGGACATAAATAACTTTTTATTTAATGTTAAAATAAAAAGGTCCCAAACAAGAGTTGTTTTACTAAAACAATTTTTAAATGGGGTTATACAAGTCATATTTTTTACTATAAATATTCATTAGAAATATAAAAAGATTTCCTACATCATTATATTTTTTATAATTTTTAGACATTAAATAAATTAAATTATTTATGACACCATGATGATGCAGTGATTACCTCATTAATTAAGGATTTAAATAAAATAAAAATATAATGTAAATTCCAAGGCATACACTTGTCCAAAGCCTATTGTATGGGTATATTTCGAACCCTTATCACCTTATACTCGAATTATAGAAGTTTGGGACCTTTAGAATCTGAAAATCATTGTATAATAAAGTAATATTTCATTACTTTCCAAGAGTGCCCCTCCTCTCCACTTATAAAAGGCCCCCACCACTACCACCTTACTCACACTTTCAAAGCCTTTTGGCTCGGCCAAAATCTACCCAAATACTCTCCCAAATTCCATACCTTACTCCTAGAAGCCTCACTTTGGGAATAATTCTTCCCAAGGAAGCCTTTGGCTCAAATCAAAAGAGTTACCCGATTTTATGTTAATGTCTTCTCTTATGTTATTTTGTTTTATTTTGCTTATCCAACCCCCTAAAATCTTTTTATTCATTTCTTTTGTAACAACACCAGTATCCTAAATATACTAGGATGTTTTTATGAGAATTATTCGAGCTACACTTACACACACCTATATCTAATGGTTAATAAACATACTGTTTCTGTGGATGGTGAATTTCTGCCTCACGAAACGATGATTGTTCAACACTCATATAACACCTTCAAAGGTGGACATTAAGATGTCACTATATTTATATATGATATATAATATGTTTATGTTTTACTTAAGGTTATTTATTTTTCATTTATGGAATACCTTTATTGTTTCCATTATGGGAAAATGCGATATTTTCATTTTAGGAAGTGCGGACTACCGCCCCCTAAAAGTGATTTGAATCGTTAATACCATATGTGAGATGTATAAAGGAAGGATTAAATGGTAGTATACACTATATTATACTGGAATTATATTATACCTTTATATCATTATGATTTCATTCCATTAAATACGAAATAGAAATGAAAGTAGCATTCATGCGTGCGTACGGCTTACCGTCTCCATGAACGGTGCATTTCTTTTCTTACCTCTAAATGTTATGTAATATTTTGAATAACTGTATATACTGGATATATATGAGATATATGAAATCTATATCATGAATATAATTCTGGATATAATATATATTTCACCACATGAACAAATTTTAATTATAAGAAGTCTATTTTTGACTCAAGTACCAAAGATCGACAAAACGACCGTTATTAACTTAAATAATTACATAATGTTCATGACATGGTAATAAGTGATATAAAAGGAATAAAAAACTTGAAAAAGGTTCTTAAGAAATTATAAATTAACTCTTGTTTATTATTCAGGGGGTTAAAGAACGTTTGAGTCAAGAAAGGATGCAAGGTATGGGAATTTCTTAACCCAATTTCCATTCATTGGGTTAATCTCCTTCTTTCAAATTATGTCATGATATTATTATGTCCTATATTGTATTTGTACTTTATTTATGTGTACTTATAGTGAATACACATAATATATCTACTTTATTTAAAAAAATGATCCTTTTAAGGGTCTTCGTCTCAATATCCTTTCATTGAGGCATATTTTGTTTTATACACAACTTTCTTTTATACGGTGTATAAACCCTTTGACTTTTACGTTTATTCAAAAGGAATATTTTTTATACGAATCGTTTTACTAAAAGACTAAATGGGAATGTTTTTCTTGCCGTACATATGCGGCGACAACGACTTCTCAACTGCCGTGACCATTATTTGAGTTTCAGCTTCCTCTACAAGCCACAACTTTTTTTTAATAAAAACTAAATACAAATTTTGAACATTAATTTATTTTGGTATTGAAAATGGTTTTGAAAGTTTTTTTATTATATCAATATGTTGTATTGATATCTTGTGATTGAAATGTGTAAATGTTATGTTTCCTTTATACATGTTTTATGTGATACGATTATGTTATGGTTTATGATATGTTTAAACCTATTCATATGAGGAATGCATTGGACTTAATAAGTGATGGGTAGAGCCTGTTATAGCTCCTCGTTGCGTCGGTAGGTCTCATGAGACAAACTAGTGTCTTGGCACGAGGCCTTGAAAAAATCTTATTTGTGATCTTGGCACGAGGCCTTAACTACGTGGTTATGATAGTCTGACATTATGCATTCCATCATTATGAAAGTGGTTATTGATATAGCATGTGATTATTCGATCAGTAGAATATCCATGTGAAGAAGTAAATAGCATTATCTCATTTTACTTTTGCCATATTATGTTGAAGTTCAAGTTTAAAAGGCTTTTGTTTTAGTTATACATTGCCTTAAATGTTTATGTTTATTGATGAATGCTTCCGCTATATTGTTATCCTTACTGAGCATTTGAGCTCACCCCTTTCAATGTTTTAATATTTTCCAGGATGTGAAGAAGTATTTTATGAATGACCTACAGGGATAGTCAGAAGAGGATATGAGTGTGGACTATGGGGACTTTGTTATTGTAGTTTTTCACTTTATGATGTAATGTACCTTTATGAATGTATCTAGTGTTTCCAAGGCTACTAAACTAATCGGTCTTTCAAGACTTGATCTTTCGTGATCATGCCAATGTTACACAATAATGCACTGACTCTGGGTAGCTGGGGTCGAGGCATTACAACTAATTATTACAATTTCTACTAATTATTAGTAATTAAAAATAATAATTACTAATTACCAATAATTATTTATAATTACCACTAATTACCATTAATTATTACAAATCAATACTAATTATGACTAATTATCACTAATTATGACAAATTATCAGTATTTATTACTAATTACCACTCATTATTACTACTTATTACAAATTAATAGTATTTATTTTTGATTTTTACTATTAATTATTAATTATTACAAATTATTACTAATTACCACTAATTATTAATAATTATTACTAACTTTTACTAAATTTTACTAATATTTACTAGTTCTTACAAATTTAGACTAATTATAGATAATTTTCTCTAATTGGTACTATTTATTACTAGTTATTAGTATTTTTTACTAATTTTTACTAAATATTGATAATTACTACAAATTGTTACTAATTACCATAAATTATTACTAATTACCACTAATTTTTAATAATTAAAACTAATTTTTAATAATTAATACTACTTTTTAGCAATTAAAACTAATTTTATACTAATTAACAATACTTTTTACTAATTTTTACTAGTTTGGACTATTTAAATGTAATTTTCACTAATTATTACTAATTATTGATAATTATTACTATTTATTACTTTTTATTACTAATTATTGATAATTACAACTAATTATATCAAACTATCACTAATTATATCTAATTATTACTAATTACCATTTATTAATACTAATTACAACTAATAATCACTAATTACCATTAATTATTAATAATTACCATTAATTACCACTAATTATTAAAAATTACAATAAATTATTACTAATTACCACAGATTGTTACAAATTTTAGCTCATTTTTTATAATTTTTACTAATTTTAACTAAATATTTCTAATTTTTAATAATTATTACTAGTTTTTACTAGTTATTACTAATATTTACTAATTAATACTAATTACCACTAATTACATATAATTACCAATAATTATATCAAATTGTTAATAATTTCTATTAATTATATCTAACTATTACAAATTACCACCAATTTCACTAATTTTTACTATTTATTACTAATTACCACTACTTATTACTAGTTTTGACTAATTATTACTACTTACCAGTAATTTTTACTAATTATTACTTATTTCCGCAAATTATTACTAATGTTTTCTAATTAATACTAATTTTTACGAATTATTACTAATGGCTACTGTTTTTTACTATTTTTTAATATGTATTACTAATAATTACTAATTAACAGTAGTTATTAATATTTATTACTCATTATAACTAATTTTTACAATTTATTACATACTGAAACTAATTAAAACTAAATTCTTATGGTTAAAAATTATTGTTAACAATTTAATCGAAATACTTTTAATTAAAAATAATTAATATAACTTAAAACTAATTACTACAAAATAAACACTATGTAATTCTGATAAAATCCAATTAATGTTAATTAAAAATAATTATTACCAATATAAAATAAAATAAATTTTTTAAAAATTAAAAACATTAAATAAATACGTTAAGACTGAATGTTCTAGCGGATACAAATCCTAAATTTTCCTTCCCTATAAAATTATAAACTTCAGAACGTCTAAGCAGAAGAGTTTGACAGCAATGTAGGAAATGGGGTTTTAGAGGAGAAGGGAAAGGAAAAAAACTAGTGGGGTATATATAGGTAAGATAATTCACAATGGGACCCATTAAAAATGGTACTAGTCATGATTAATTTGAGCAGATGTGAAAAAGAGTATTTGTGACCGGTCCCATCGCAAATAATCTTCTCCTAACTGTTTATTTGCGACGAGAGTTAATTCTCATCGCAAATAACAAATATAAAAGAATGTGTTTGCAACAAGGGTATATTCCCATCTGAAATACCTTTTGTGGTGTTTTGTGCATAGTTTGTAAAAAAATCATTTGTGGTGGGAAAATATTATCATCACAAAAACCATTTTTTAAGGGTTATTTGCAATAGTAAATGATTCTCATTACAAATAGTATTTTTCGATGAACAATTTATGACGGCCGATGGGTCTATCATAAAAGACTACTTTTCCTATAGTGTATGTTCATTGTTATAGGACATTCTTGGACTAAATTTATCTTTTTAGGATTAACTGAGATTCCATCCTTAGAGACAACATGGCCAAGAAACGAAATTTCCTGATGCCAGAATTCACACTTACAAAATTTTCGATATAAAACATTTTGCCTGAGTGTCTTAAGAATAATCTGAAAGTGATTATCATGGTCTTCATAGGTTTTAAAATATAGCAAAATATCATCAAGGAATACCACAACCAAATCATCAGGATATTCCTTGAATATTTTTTTCATCAGATCCATAAAAACAGAGGGTGAATTTGTCAGTCCAAATGGCATTACTATAAACTTGTAATGTCCATACATCATCTGAAAAGATGTCTTCAGATTGTCTTCCTACTTTACTCACAATTTATGATATTCAAAATGAAGGTAAATCATCGAAAAATATTGATATCTCTGAATTTGATCAAATAAATCATCAAAGTGTGGAAAGGGATACATGTTCTTTATCGTAATTGTGTTGATTTCTCTATAATTGATGCACAACCTTTGGGATCCATATTTCTTCTTAACAAATAGGACAACAGATATCGATGGGGAAACACTAGGGAGAATAAATCCCTTATCACTCAAATCATATAGTTATTTCTTCACCTGTACTAATTTATTAGTTTCCATTCTATATAGAGTCTTTGATATTGGTTTTTCATCAGGTGTTAAATTAATGGAAAACTCAACTTCACCCTTTGGGGGTGTCCAGGTAATTCCTTAGTAAATACATCAATGTATTCTTGTACAATAGGTACATCCTCAATTTTAAGATTACCTTATTTATCCTTATATGTTGCTTTCCCTTCCTACCCAAGAATTTAATTTAGTAGAGATACTGGGGGTGGATCTCTATAAGAGTTAGATGATGAAGTTTCTTCTCTAAAGATAAGGAATTATACATATTCCTCACAAATTGTAATTTAATTCTTCTTGCAATAAATTTTCACATCATATTTTGAAATCCCATTTCTAGGATTATATCAAAGTAAACCATATGTATCATGATAAGGTCACTAAATAAATCATGTTTATATGCCATAATGGGTACTTCCCAACACATCTTTGTTTCATTGAGACTTCCCTTAGGAATTTTTACTGACAAATTCATTATTAAATTAAAAAAAAGTATCTGGTTTTCATGTCAAACTATGTAGATATAATAGAGTACAATGATATGAAATCAAATAAAGCATTGACTAAATTTGAATATAGTGTTAATGTACCTTCTACCACAACATTGGGTACTTCTACCTCAGATGTAGTGATCATATAAGATTTTCCATCACCCCATGGCCTCTTTTGTGGTAGATTCCCATGGTTCATGGGACATTGGTGTGAATAATGCCCCATTTTTTTCAGTTGTATCACTATATATCATTATCTTCTTTCCCTTATACAAATAATATTAATAACCCCTATCTCTTTACGTGTTACATACTCATATTCCCATCATACATTTTCCTAGAAGTTTTTTCCCATAATTTTCACAAGATTAAAAATGCTTCAGTCACTCATTCTTACATTATACTATACATTTTCTATGGACCTCAACCAAACTCTTTTTATCTTCATTTCCTTTGAATATATAATATCTATAAAATTCATTCTCTATTTTTATGGCACATAGTAATATTTCATCATATGATGAAAATGATTGAGAATCAAGTGCCCATCAGAGACTTGGCGTAAGACCGTTAAATAAATTTTTAATATTATTTTCTAAATCTTGTATGTAATCAGTAGAATACATGGATTGTATTATGAAGTTATCCCAATACTTTGAAACACTTTCTTCCCCATTTTTCATTAATTTAAATAATTTTCTCATAATATCATTTCATTCCTCATGAGGTAAATATTTTTTCTAAAAATGTTTCATTAAAAGTTCAATAATCTATGTCATCTATTTCATTTTCCTCCTTAGTATTTTAGATCAACAACCACCATTGATCATTATTACCCTTGATGCAATATACTTCTTGTACTACCTTTTCCCTTTTATCACATACAATTCTAGAAATATATTTTCAAAGGATATGATCCATTTCTCAGTTACCGCTAGATTAGTAGTCCATCTAAAATATGGGAGCTTCTGCCACATGATATGATCTAAAAAAATTGTAATGTGGTGATTCTTCATAACTTAAATAAGTTCTCCCAATATGGTCACGATATGCTCATAATCAACACTAACTGTGATAACTTTATCAATGGGTAAATTTCTACATTTCCTATTAGTATTGACTCCCTTTTTTCTATTAGGTTCCATCACTAAATAATGGCACACACTGAGTTAGCCCACAATCATCATTAGTATTGATCCACATAATAAAAATTCTTATAGTGGTATACATTTTTTAAATGCTATAAGGAATTATTATAGTTCTCACATTGTTTTTGTTTATTTTAAAATATAGTTCCCAAGGTCACTGCTAGACTTGCTCTAATACAATCTATGAAGATATAAACCCTAGTATCCCATATCTGGAGCCTTACATTATTACATTGACATAAATACAAGGTTTAAATGCCAAAGGACTAATCAGTTTTGCAGTCTTGAAGAATAAGATACATACATGGTACCCTTATTACAATGGTAATAAAATAAAAACCACAAAAAATTAAATAAATTGCATCCTGGAATTAATTCAATCATTTCATCTTTATAACATATGTAACTTATAAAAAAATATAAGGGTGAGCTCTGATGCTCATAAGGATTAAATACACTGATAGATTTCGTAAATCAATAAAAAATGAGATATAATCAATATAAGATGGTATATATAATTGAAATATTATCCATTTAATCAATGGTTTTTCAATAATGAATGGATAATGCATATTCAATAAGTATTAATCAATATGGAAATGTAAATTATTAGAAACAAATTTCAATTGATCTATAACTTGAACACAATTTGAATCCACATATAATCTCATTTTGAAAATATGATAGATAATAATGAATGAAATATTAATTAATAAACTTATTAATAATTTTTATTCAATGACCTCAGGAATCATAGTACCTTTACTATTAAAAACATTCACAAGACTGTTAAATCATTATGGGTAAAAACCCATTTAATTTTGCCTACTTGGTGACAATAAATTATGGTCATGTCTTTTTAGAGAATATTTTTTCCCTAATATATTTTGAAATTTTGGGTTTATAAAAGTAATTTTCAATGTGAAAAGGGTATTTTACTAGATAATTCTTTTAATAATATTTCTCTCATATTTCCATTCATAAATGAAAATAACCCATTATTTTAATTATACTTCATTGGGGAATTGTTTTAATGATACTATATTTATTCATTCTATTGAAGGTTTATGATTATTTCGACTAATGAAATTTTTGACATTCTCTTTATTGATTTAAATTTTAGTGAATATATTTATCTTTAAACATTAACCTCTTTATGATCACTCAAAAATAATTTTCTATAAATATGAATATTCTTTATCATATATATATTTTTATTGATTAAACTGTATATCATTTCTATATACAATGTTTTTATATAATAGTAATTTTATTGACTGAGGAAAACCTAGATATATCCATATTAATTACTCAATATTGATATTTTTTATAAGGCATATTTTTTAAGACTTAAATTTATCATTCAATATACGAATAATGTATTAGGAACGAAGTGATGGCTGGTTCCTACTTATAGATAGTGCCATAATGCATCGATAGTCTCATGAGACAAATTATTTGGAAATCCAAATAAAATGGGTTCATGGTGTATACCTACCCATTTATTAGAACTGTATTAGCATATGGATTTGATGGTATAGATATCCTGATGTACAAAATCATGTAATACAATATTAATAATTTAATTCCGTGAGAATTTTGTATTTTTTACCCATGAGATTTTTGGCATTGATATTATCCATCAATTAATTTCAAGCTAATGTGATTGATTAAATGTAATGTGTTTTCAGTTATTTACCATGTCATATTTATTATGCCATATTGATTATGGTTTATTTTGTATTGATAGATTTCATTGTATGTAACCCTTACTATGAATCTAAGCGCACCATTTATTTTTTTCATTCTATAGGATATGAAGAAGGAAGATTAAATGAGTCCAAGGATGTGGAATATTTTCTTTCAGTATCTTGTAATTTATGTATTCAAATGTATTTCAACACTCAAGTATGTATCTAGTTTACTAATACTATAAAACTATTATTTAATATGGAATGTGATAGATTTTATCTTTTTCAAATATAACAATGTAACCACCAATTTAGGGTTATTAGATTAGGGGTATTTATAAGGAAACATCATGAACACTTCCCCTATAAGGGATAATCATACCATGATGGCCACTTGTCATGTGTACCAAGCACCAAACCTTTAAAGGAATTATAATACATAATATGTATTAATAAGAAAAACAATCATAGAATAACATCCTGAAATAAATAATATCACCATATATCAACTTTTGAATCATGATCAAACTTCTAATCAGGATATTCTAACAAATGTCATGTAAATAGGTTTATATATGTGTATCATGACAACATATAAACCCACATGTAACTCTATGAATAGAAAAAAAACATGCTAAAACATGAATCATTCCATGATAAAATTTATAATAAAAGTTTCAAATTGTAAGGAACATCCTACCTCAAGGTTATTAGTATTAACTTGATGGTTTTCCATGGAATTATCAGTTGAACCGCCTCCACATGTTTTCGGGAACAAACAGCTCAACAAGTATTCCTAGAAATAATTCAATTATTTAATTTCTAGTCGAAATAAAATACCGCATGGTATAATAGTTTTCCCTCTCCTAGATAATCTATAATAAAAATGAAAATTCTATATTATCCTTCAGGACAATTCGGGATTATTTCATAGATAATATTTATAATTCCATATGTGATAATAATTTATTTTCTCAAGAATAATAATATATAGATAATAATAATTCTTATTATTTATGTCCAAAATTATAGGTTATTAACAATTTAATATCCTTTTATCATTTTTTAGAAAAAATGGACTAATAATTTGACAAATTGATTTTAAAGATTTTATGGAAAACAATACCCTTGATATTATCTCTTCAAAACACAAAACCCCAAAAATAGTGGAGATATGGTAGGGTTATTACAATTCCTAGATCATAGTTGTAGATATCATTTTAATTTAAAAAGTATTCCCCAATTATGAATAGAGGAATTATAGATCTATCGAAATGCAGAGGATAACAAAAAAACAAAGGGTGCAAGGGTTTAACTATTTTAGAAATAACAACCACATATAAGCTCACAATTTTAAAAACCAAAAAATAAATAACATCACTTAATTTTTATATTAAGAAATCCATATTTATATATTGTTTAAATTTATCTATAATATGATTAATTAGTTTTAAATGTCTCCATAAATCAGTTCCCATGTTTTTAATCATTTAAAATCATCAAAAATATTTCAGGGTCATGCTAGATAAGAATAAGCAAAAAAGAAGGTTTTAAAATTGTTTTACACAAAATGGGTAGTGAAAAATGATAACATGGGTTATCCATACTCAACTAAAATATGTCTCATAGGGGTATGGATTTACCCTAACACACCCCATGTAATATTTGGGTTACCCTTAGGCAATGATGAAATACTTTTATGTAGCGCTTATTTACCCTTACACGGCATTTGAAAAACCTAGAATACTCTTATTATATACCTTAGTTACCCTTAAATTGAACATAGGTTCCCTTAAAAACTCCAATTTTACCCTTAAATAACCCATGGTAATTAAGTAATACCCTTATGAAACTTCAATTCCCCTTATGCAGCATATGATTTATCCTTATGCAGAAAAGAGTTTCTTGCATGATGCCTATGTAGTGCAATCCTAACCTTATGTAGTGTTTATAAAAATTGACTTACCCTTATGAAATGTTTTGAAGTAGATATTTAACATTACGGATTATCTTGAAAACTCCCATATCCTTACACAAGGTCTCTTTTACCCTGAGATAGGGAATAAAACTGCCTTACCCTTATATAACACTAATTAATTAAGGGTTTCATTTATGAGAAACAATAAAACCACAAATGAGGGTCTTATTTTTTAAAAAATTAACTTTACACATAAAAATAATGATAAATTATAATAAAAATATGGTTTAAGAATCAATTTAAAATTGATAATATTACAAAACCCACATCATTTATATTCCACTATATTAGCCAAGTCAAACCACCACTTCTACCCCAAAATCCAATGTTTTATGAATAAAAGAGAAATAGAAAGGGAATATTAAATCCCATATTGGATGAAATATTTCATGATCCAATGAATCCAAATATGAGAAATAGTGAAAGAAGTCTCATAGACCTATACATATGCTCATTTTACCACATAAGGATGGTGAGAAATTGAATAAATTTTAACTAATTTGTGTTTAATTCTGAACAGAAATGAAAACCTTGAATTTAAGGCATTGTTAATGATACGTTATAGCTACCTAATACATTTAAACATATTATTAAACTATATTAAATATTATTATTCATGAAATACAAACCAAGTATTGAAAAGTTTAGTGTCTTTAGAAGACTGGGTATATAATAATAAAACTTGAAACTAAAATAAAACATCATTTTATTAATCTTCATAATGATCTAATAACTACCATTGAGCTAATATAATATCATTGTATAAACTATGGAATACATAGACCAAATGTATTAGATAAAAATCTTAGTAAGGGAATAAACATGAGAATGAAACATAACATGTGAGTCAAAAAAAGAATAACATGATAACAGAAAAGGAATGGATCATGAATAAACATATGGAATAATAACATATGTAACATAGAATCATATGATCATGTAAATATTGGAATGTGGTAGTAACATATAATGTGACATAAGAATAAGTCAAATCTAACTACCAAGTCTATATAACATAGTGGAAAAAGTCTCAAAATGGATTTGGTTTACTCCCTAATCTCATATATAAAGTATCATGAGACAAAATATTAACCAAATTTTCAAATCGCTATCCAGTCATAGTCATCATAACATGTTCATGCATATTTGTGCCACATAAAGAATCAAACATAAGGAATAATCATTTGTGTTCCCCGTCGAATGAAATGGGTTCCATAATCATGTCATAAGTCATAACCAAAGAGAATATCATAATAGTATACAAGAAATAATAATTTTAAATAATTTTTTGACATTAATAATGGATATATAATAAAATATCTTAAATAATGATGTTAAAATGAATTGGAAACATAGAAAAGAGTTTTTAAGTTACGTAAGAAATGTACCCCTTAAAAGTGGTTTAGGGAAAATAACAAATAGTATTTAAAGAGGATAAAGGAATAATTGTTTGAATAAAACCATAAATCGAATAAAATAGTTTTTAATGATAAATATATTTATTTTTTGAAAATTTATGAGGTTTAAAACAGTTTATGGAGTGTACATAAAAATGGGTAAGAAAAATAGAAGTCCCCTTTAATTGGGTTTGATTATTGAGGGGAATTGGGAAGGGATCCTCATAAAACATGTAGTTCTCTATCAAAGAATGATTAATTGAGATAAAAATATTTATGTAGTGAATATAAAAATAACATAGTAGAATTAAATAAGATTAATAAAGGGATAAATTGAGTAAATGAGAGAGAAACTATAACCCAAAGGAAATATAGAGGTTCAGATAGATCCCATACCTTATGTTTGAATTAGTTACACACTTGATCTTAATATCATAGATAATAAAATTAGATTCATCAATTACATAACTAATAAAATATTATACATGAATTTGATTAATTAAAATTTTATTATGTTCATTTATGGAAATTTTAATGAGTTATAATGTTCAATTTTATCATTTTGGGAGCACTTATTTTTATGGTTTGATGGTCGGTTTACTTGAATATTACTGTGAAAGTTATTATCAAATGGGAATAGTTATATATAATTGTAATTATATGTAATTAATACACAAACTTGAGTGTAAATATTTACATTTATAATTTTATTTTTCAATTATCAGGATAAGTTATTTGATAAAACACTAATGATAAATGTTAGGTTTATTTTGGCAGTTTTTCAATCATCATAAACTAGTTTCATTTTTTTTAATATTATGTATATTTATTAGTTACATAACATGAAAAAATTTATAATATACATATTACAATCTCTTTCAACTATATTAATGGTTTTATTACCATATTCAATGAGAAACAAAAAATCATTATCCATAGAGACGGTTAACCACCATAATTTGGATAACGGTTTCATTTGTTTAAATACGATGAGATGAGAAAGAGGTGGACATAATAAATTAAATTATAAATAAAAAATTCTACTATATACATGATACTGTATTTAAGATGTTTTTATGGATGAATGAGGTGAGGACAAGGCATAATCAGAAATAAAATTAAAAGAGATGGTATGAGAAATTTACCTCTTGAGTATCACCTCTTCAAAGAACCCTTGTAGAACATGGAATTAGTATTTTTTTATACAAACAGATCATGGACATGGGAAAAATGATTTGGATGGGAATCGGTTCGAATAATAACAAGATACAAGTCTTATAAGGTTTCAGGATAAGGGGTTGTGAGAGGTGGTAAATATAGGGGGAGAGTGGTGCTTTTGATTATTATATTCATTAGTTCATTATTTTGGATCAAGAATATCAATAGTGTTGATTAATGTGGCTAAATAAAATAATTTTTTAGGTGAATTCGAATAAATGGGTGCTTACATCTTCCATGACTCAAAAATTCATGATAAATATCTTAAATTATCTCATTTCACTATTAAACAAAAATTCAACTATTTTAAAAAAACCCTATAAATTTACCCTAACCATTATTTGACATGTATATTTAAAAATGGAATCCATTTTATGAAAATAATTTTATAAATGTCAGAAATTAAAATTTTATATGACATCAAAATTTATTTTAAAAATACCGACTTAAATATTACAATCGATTTTTTTGACCATTAGAAAAATTAATTAAGGTCAGATAAAATTATATTATAATTATAATACAATGTAATATTATTTTATAAATCTCTTTTATGAAAAAAAATTCAAATCATTATATTAATTATAAAATTGTAAAAAAACTGTGTTTTTCAAAAACACCAAAATTTAATTTGTCATTTTAAAAACATTTATTTACTTATACCACGATATAAATATGTCATGTTTTAATTTATAAGATACCAAAATTTTATTTTATACTTTTATAGGTGAGTTTTCTATTATAATGTTTATATTACTATTCCTAATAGTGATATTACTATTCCAATGGTCATGTTACTATTTCAATGGTATAGGTTCTGTATTTTCTATAAATACTTATTAATGCATTCACTTTTATTTTATATTGAATGTTTTATCTCCACATATTTTTTCATGATTTTGATTATTCAAGTGGATAATACATATCCAAATTTTCCCTTTTTTGTTATCTTATTTTCTATTTATTTTTCCATTGTAATATTTTGAATTATTATTGTTTTTTTTTACTACTATGTCATTCATAATTAATGAGAATAATATTTTTATTTTGTTATCTATGTGATGTATGTGTTTTATGACATAATAACAAGAAGTAAATTTCATTGATAAAATTCGACGTCATTACATTCTTCTCTCTAAGTAAATTTAATCCAAAAATTTTCATTTTATATAATAAGGTGAAAAATGGTGATGGTATTTCTCCTTTATCACTTCCACTAGTTCCCAGTTAATGTATTCATACGTGTGGATCATCCATAGTGCTTTGACCAGGTGTGTAAATTTTTTTCATAGAACATTATCTCTACAGTCCAAAATCGTCACTGGTTTCTCCTTGTAAGAGAGATTATTTTCCACTTGTACAACCTCTAAATTTAGTACATAGGATATATCTGGAATTTACTTATTCAGGAGTGATACATTGAATACATCATGTACATGGGACATTTTTGGTTAAAGTTCAATTTTATTGGACATAACTACCACATCATCATGAATCTTTAAGGTTCTAATGAACTTAGGACATATCTTTCCATTCTTCCCAATTCTCAGGACCCACTTCTATGGAGATATATGAAGGAATACTCTTTCACCATGATTAAAATCTAAGTCCCATTAATTATTATATACATAGATATTCTATAATATTTGGGAATCCCAGATATACTGATGGATCGTCTTCACCTTTTCTTTCATTTCCTCGACCATTTCAGATCTTATCCTCTTAGATTCACCAACTTCATTACAACATTTAGGTGTTCTACATATCTTCCCATAAAAGTATTCATGTGGGTCCATTTAGATGATTGAGTGGAAACCATTGTTGTAAGAGAACTCATCCATTGGTATATTTTGATCACATCCAACTTTGATATCCATTGAGAAATATCTCAACATATCTTTCAGTTTCAGAATGGTCCACAGATATTGGACATCAGTTTGAAGGTGATAATCTATACTAAATTTCATCTCAATTTTTAGATAATGTTGAATATTTTTCCATAATATAGAGATAAAACTCATATCATGATCAGATATAATCTATAATGTAACTCCATGTAGCCTCACCACTTCTTTAATGTATATCTATGCAGTTTAGTCAATTGATAAGTCCTATTAAATCACAATAAAGTGAGTAGTCTTTGAAATATTATTCATAAGAACCCAAAAACCATTAAGATCTCTTCAGGAGGCACTCCCTCATATAACCCTAGGTGTAGCGCTTTCCCTTCGGGCAGCAGTGATGGCTGCCCCATCTTTCCCTGCCCCTCACCGGTGTTCTCCCCTTTCACTGATCCAGCCTCTCTCCCCAATTTCCCCATTATTCTCCTTAGCCCAAAAGTCCCTTCCCTTTATCATGGTACACCATCACTTTAGATTTGTCTCTAGGAGTTCTCGGAGGCTTCGTCGCTCCACAGAATATCCCTTGTTGCCTACTTTGGCTGTCACCGGCTGTCCCTTGACTATTTCAATCGGTTCATAAATAATGATTAGTCCTTCAAGAACCATGTCTTGGTTGGGATCTTGAATCCCAGCCACTTTCTTTTCGCTTCAGATGATCCAATGATCTGGCTACCACGTGGTCTAGAGGTATGCATTCTTGAAATGCCTCTTGCTTCTTCTTTTTTATATGGAGTTATGTGTTCCACTAGAATCATGATCCCTCCTCTACAGCGATTTGGGTATGTCTACCAAACCTCCCTCTTCCCTTCCAAAATCCTTCTATTCTACAAATGTTGGGCAACCTCATAGGGATATTCCTTGCCTTCAATGAGTGCTCTCACACCTTATTCCATCTGATTACTCCATGGATTTGTGTAGAAATGGATGTTTTAAAACCTCTGATGGAATTAGTTTTTCTAGAGGTTGGTGAAGAACTATGTTACCAGCAACCATTGGACTTTGAAAACTAGTTTGACTATTCTAGTTCATGCTCCCGTCTGGGCCACATCCATCTTGACTGTCAATTTTCTAGAAGCTCAGATCCTAATACATTATATTCTTCTAATATTCCATACCTTCCAAGAATTTTCTTCCCCCTTTGAGTGGAGGATTGTTCATTCCTCCCTATAACAAAGGATCATGATCTAGGGGAATTTGTGGGGGGTTCCCACTTTTCTTCTAGTGATACTTCGGCCACGATGGATGTTGTTACCCCCATTATCCCCTGAGTAAATCGGGTGCCTCTTATGGGTGAAATCATCAAGGGACCTATCAATGCTAATCCAGAGGTTATTCATAAATATGTAAGGGTCGAAGACATATTTGCAAGGTTAAAACATAATTTGGAAATTCCTACACTTTCAATACTAGTCTAGGGTGAGTCTAGTTCTTTGGTGCCTCCTACACTCAAGGAGATAGTTAAGGACGGAGGCTTGCAGTCTCATCAGGTGCATTCACATTCTAATCATTTCAAGGTTGGTGGATTTAAAGCCGATGGAGGGATCCTTGTTGAGAGAAGAAACTCCAGTGATCTGAAGGACCTCCATAGTGCCTCTAATCAGAGGGTTTTCACGCAGGGGACCAAGCCAAGAAAGATTTCTCCTATTCTCAATTTCATCAATCTCTTTGATAGCCTCAGTGTCAATGGAGGGAATTTCAGTTGTCCCTCATATGAAGATCTAGATTGAGAAAGACAATAATCAGATGAAAATGTAGTTAGAGGGTGTGGTAAAGGCCTGCAAAGCCCAAGGAGGAAGAAAGGGAATAAGGAAAACAAGGACCCGGGGAGTTTTATTATTTACAAGAAGCAGAAACCAAAGGGAATGAAATACTAATCATACCTACCAAGACCTATAGAGACTCGGTCAGTTAAAAGGGAGGTAATCTGAACAAAACCAAGGCTTATTTGGTGGAAGGTTACATAGAGGGTCACCATTTAGGTTGGTACGGGTCCTCAGTGAAATAATTTTCTCATCCTGAGGGTGCCTCAAATGACTTGGTTCATATTCCAGTATATGTAGCTATGTTGACCATGGATCAGTGGGGAGATATCCCTTATCAGCTATAGGATACTCACCTGGTGAAGGATTATTCTCTAACTCCAGGTATGCTGCAAGGGGTAGAGTCCCCCGATAACCCCCAATGACAGGATTTCACGACTCTTGACCAGAGTGGGGAGCTGCTTATGCACTCAGGGGAAGATATGTTAGAGGATGTTCTATAGATTAAGTCAATGTGGAAAGATGGTGATGAATTAATGGGAATATTGCTCTTTGTGGATACTTCGAGGGGGAAATGTGAGTGGATTGACAAGATGGACCACATATTTATCATAGGCTTCAACAAATGGATGATTAACAACGAGGAATACGTGAAATCTTAGGACTATTTGGCATTCCATTTTGAAGAAATTATAAATGATGATATATACTATTAGGTAAGTTCTATGGCATGGAAATTATATAGGGAGTTAGATTCCAATCAACTTAAGCTTTTCTTTAATAAGTCATCCTTTTCTTGGCTGTTTGATCATATTTTATTGTGCGGGTTCTCACTTCCCCTTAAAAGTGTTCCATAAAAAATTATACTTTGGCATCCATAAAGACCCATATATCATTATTTCCTCTGGATGTATTTGAATTCCTACTAGCATAATCCATAGTGTTGTTTTCCTATTTCCATGTAGGTATGGATAATGGTTTCATCATTCCACTATAATTTATCCTTTCATTTTTGTCTTGCTGACATACCAGACACTTTTATGTACATTTAACGGTCTACTTATTCATATTTTTCCACCAATAATGATCTCATAGATCTCGAGATATCTTTGTTCTCCTTCAGTGAATATGTAAGGTTTATCTATGTGCATCAATCAATATCTTCTTCTTAATCTTAGGATTGTATGGTACACATAGTAAAGATCAAAATTTTATAACTCCTTCCTTGTGAATTTTGAACTATGATAATTTCCCCTTTCTTATTGCTTCCAAATTTTTCTGAATTTAGACATCATCTCTTTTAACATTTATTATCTACACTAAAATTTACAGTTACGCAAAAAAAAATTGAATAATAATGATGATATGCCTTCTATTATGATTCCCATGACCATCCATTGAACATATATGAAGATTGGATCATTCTCAATTCTCATCATTGATAAAGTTACAAGATAGTTTATACATAGATGATCTACCAATTTATTTTCCATAATATAATGGTACTTAATTGATCAGTCATAGTCCTTGATGAGTTCTAAACATATTCACTGGAACATATTAAGATCCTTCTATGTGAATATATACTTGAGGTTCTTATGATCAATATATTTCTCACACTTCTCCCCATAGAGATAATTTTTCCATATTTTCAACGTGAAGATCATTTATTCGAACTCTAGATCATGTGTGGGATATTTTTCCTCATAAAAAATCAACTACTTTGAGGTTCAGGATATTATTTTATCATTTTTCAATAGTACACAGCGTAATCTTATATTTTAAGCATTATGGTATACAATAAATTGTTCTCCACTTTTCGATAGTGTTAGTAATGGTGGAGTGATAATACATTTCTCAAGTCTTTGAAGTTTTCATCACATTCATTGACTGAGAAAAACATTAATCCCATTCGATTATTAATGTTTAGTGGGATTCACAACCATGATAATTTCTCCACAAATCATCGGTAATACCCATCTAGAACAACGAAATTATGAGTCTCCATTACATATTCTTGTTTGGGACACTCCTCAATTGCCTTTGTTTTATAAATCTATATAGATATTCCTTTATTAGTGATAACATAATCCATGAAGGATACTTACTCCATCTAGAACAAACATTTACTATACTTATCATATAGTTTATCCCTTTGGAAAGTCTTTAGAATGGTATTAAAATGATCTTAGTTTCCCTCTTGCACTTGGAGTATATCAGAATATCATCTATAATGACTACTAAATATTTTTCAAGTTAACCTCTAAACACTCCATTCATTAAGTCCATAAAAATTTATTGGATCAATAGTGAGTTTTAATGGCATTAATATGAACCCATAGTGTCTATACCTCATTTGAAAGTTAGTCTTGGGAATATCTTCCTTCTTCACTTTTAATTGGTGATATCCTATCCAAAGGTACTCCTTAGAGAAAGAATTATCCCCATATAGTTGATCGAACAAGTAATTTATACATGTTTGGGTCTAATTTTTCTTTATCATGATTTTTTTGAGCTCACCATAGTCAAGGAAGAGGTGCATTGATCCATCCTTATTCTTGAATAAGAGGACTAGCGCACCCCAAATAAAGAACGTGAGTGGATGAAACCCTTATCTAGGTTCTATTATTATGGATTATTTAATTATTACAGATAAATATTATCCATTATATAAGTTGTTTTTATATGGGTAGATATCTAGTTATAATTTCAATTGGGAACTCAATCACATGGTTAGGAGGAAGACAGAGCAATTATTCATGGACCACATCACTATAGTCCCTCACAATTGGAACTTCTTCAAGCATGATTCTCTCTTTTTTTACAATCATTTTAGATAGATATGATTTCTTATAAGGTAATAATATCCACACTTGATTTAATGATTATGAAGGAGATTCATCCTCCTCCTTTCACTTGTAAATAATTAGGGGATTCCTCGAGATGTGAAGATTGATTTCTCTTTCCCAACACTTGATGTTTTCTTTATATAAATAAAGTCAATCCATGACCAATATAGTATTAAACAATACAATAGAAAGTAAGAATGGATTTTTTGGTAGGTTCATTCTATAAACATTAACTGGGGTGGTATTATATAATTTGGATGCAATAATTTCAAATTTATTGTTCTCAAAAATAACTCAAGCATCATATTTTTATGTCGTTTTTGAGTAGTTATACTAAATATACAAGTTATTACTGAATTCATAGAACCAAAATCCAATAGTAAATTCTCTATTGTTGAATGAAAAACTATTTTACCTATCACTACTTTATTGATGGGATTCAACTTAGAAGTTGTGATAGAATATACCCTTATTTACTCCCTTGGAGGTTTTTATTGTTTTTTTTTATTGTCAATCCTTGGCTTAGGTCATTGTCTCACATAATTCCAATGTTCCTTACAGTTTAAACACTATATTATAGGCTATGTTTTTTTCTAAACCTTAATTTTTTTCTTCCATATTATTGGCATTATTCATATCCCTTTAGTGATGAATATTCTGATAGCCCTCTTTTCCACATTTCTAGAAACTCATGGTCCCCTGTAGATAGTTCTTACGATGTTGTTCCCAAACTTTTGACACATGGTTATATATTGATCCTCACATACTAAAATCCATTTTTTTGATTTTTATCTCTAGACCCAAGGGACCACTGAGAGTCACAATCTCTATCTTAACCTTAATGGAATAATGAAAAATCTTTTATGAGTTGTCCATGTCTTGAATATATAAGGATTTTCAAATATTTGGATTTAATACACTAAATGCTATATTCACCTTATATTCAATATTTGTGAAAAATATTAAGTCATATTGTAAAATCCATGTAATGTTTTTCTCATATTCCCTGATAGAATTGTATTCCTTTTTATTTAATCTAATGAACTCCCTCTCTATCTTAAGAGAGAGAGTTATTAGAAAATATTTATTGAAAAATATTTTATTAAATACTTACCAATCCATGGAATCAATTTTCTACTCATAGTTTATTTATTTGATTAGTGTCTACCACTAATTATATTCCCTATCGAAATGATAGACCACCAGTGTGACCTTCACTTCTACTATTTAATTAAAGATAGAGAAAATATTATCAATGGATTCTATCCATTATTTTTTAACTAGGGGGTCAGAAGATCAACTAATTATAGGAGGCCATTTCACATAAAGTATTTGTCTAAAAGATTATTTTTTTGGAGAAGGTGGTAGTTCCACACAATTGATGTTATTATTCATATATTGATCTAGTTGATATAGTATTATCATGATTTTTTAGGCTCCTATTTCCATTAGGCTTGTAATCTAATTAGGGAAATCATCACATTGTCTATCAAAGTGGTTGTTATCACAGGTTCTCTAATTTCCCTCCATTAACTATGAAAAAGAAATAAAATAAAATTAGAGGGATTCAATACATAGCTAATGACCATATAAAAAGGAAACTATGAACATATAAAGAATAACATATAAATGAAAAATATATCCTAACTTATGATTCCCTAATATTCAATATAGGTTATCCAGGGTGATAGAATTATCACTAGGATTATTAAAATAGTATTCTTTTCCTAATCCTCAAAAATAACTAAACTGTTCTATGATAATAACTAAGGAGACTCAAGACTTTTACACAAATTATTACAACATTTTGAGCATTATTATCCTGAAAATATAAACCAAGGATCAAAAATCCAAGTGTCTTTGAAGACTAGGTACATATTTAGAAAACATGAAAGGAAACCAAAAAATATATTTCATTAAACTCTATAATGTTCTACTAACTGTCTTTAATCTATTATAACTGAATAGTATTACCTGGGGACTACATATACAAAAGGGATGATCTAAAATTATATTAATGGGATAAAAATGGTAATGAAACATAACACGTTAGTGAAAAAGGCATAACATTATAAAATAAAAGGTATGGATCATGAATAAAAATATGGTAGAAAAACATATTGAAAATTGAATCATATTATAATGGAAATGTTGTAATGTGGTAATAATATATAACATGACATAAGCATGAGTTAATTATAACTTCCAAGACAATATCACAAGGTGGAAAAAGTCCCTTAATGGATTAGGTTTACTCCCTAATCTCATACATGATGTCACAAGAGACAAGACACTACCAAATAGATTATAGTGATATATGGATGCAACCATCATAAAATGTTCATGAATATGTGTTCCACATAAATAATCAAACATAATAAATAAACATAATGGTTACCCATATAAAGAAATGAGTTTTAAAATCATGTCACAAGGAATAACCAAATGGTGTATCGTAATGGTATAAATGAAAGAATGTATTTAAATAATTTTTTGAAATTCATAAGGAAATAGTAATAATAGACCATTAATAATGATGTTTAGTTATAGTAGAAACCTGAAAAAAAATAGTGGTTAAGTTACTATAGAAATGATCCACTTAAGCGCGGTTTAAGGAAAAGAATAAAGAGTCTTTAAAGAGGATAAATGCATAATTGTTTGAATAAAATCAAGAAATGAACAAAAATAGTTCATCATGAAAATTTTGTTGATTTTATTAAAATATTGTAAGCTTAAAAAATCATTATATTGTACTTGAAAATAATAATAATAAGTGAAGTTACCTTTAATCGGGTTTTCATATCAAGAGATATTGAGAAGGGAACCTCATAAAACATGTAATTACCCATCAAAGAAATATGGATTAAGATAAATAAATATGTTTGGAATATATATATATATATATATATTAGGATAATTTTATAAGAATAGTTAATGGATATGTAGAGTTAAAGATAGAGAGTATTTAGCCCAACAAAAATATGAAGGTTTGGAGAGATTCATTACCTTATTTCTAAATGTGTTATACACTTTCACTTAATGCCTCAAATAATAAAATTATATTAAATAATTAATTAATTAATAACCTATTATCCATGTATTTTATTTATTATTGTTTTATTAAGTTCATTTATGGTCATTTTTATGTGTAATAATGTTTAATTTCATTGTTTCGGGAGCATTCATTTTCATGGTTTCGTGGCCAGTTTACTTATATATAATTATGGATGTTCTTTTAAAATGGGAATAATAATCTAGAAGTGAAATTATATGGTATTAATTCTTTTATATAATTTTAAATGGACCCATATATCATTTTTAATTACGAGGATGATTCATTTGATAAAAATTAATGATAAACTTTTAGTTTATTTGGATGATTTTTCAATCATCGTTAACTAGTTTTGTTTTATTTATGATTATGTATATATATTAGTTACATAACATGATAAAGTTATAATATACATATTAAATTCTATTTTAATGATAATAATGGTTTTATTACCAGATTTGATGGCGGTATTGGGAAACTAAAAAACATTATCCACGGAGACAGTTAACCGCCATAATATTGACAATGGTTTCATTTCATTGAAAAAGAGGAGATGAGAAAATTGGTGGAAAAAAATATTAAATTTCGAATATAAAATTTTAGAATATAAATTATACTAGAGTTATTATGATTTAATGGATGAAGGAGGTGTGGAGAAGGTAGAAGAATAAATAAAATTAAAAGATATGGTTTGAGAAAGTTACCTATTGAAAATCACCTCCTTGAAGGACCCATTAAGGAACTTGGATTTGGTATTTTTTTATACCAATTATTATTGGAGGTTTTAAATAGTATTATTAAGGTAATTGGGTTGAATATTTATAGGCTACAAGGTTTAGAAGGTGTGATAAGAAGGCGTGTTTAGGGGGATATTTATAGGGGTAGAGGGGTGTTTTTTTATTATTACATTAATTAGTTTATTATTTTGACTCAGTACTATCAATAATATTGATTCATATGAATAAATAATGTAACTTTTATATGATATCTCGAACCAATGTGTTATTACATTATCCCTGACTCAAAAAAGCATGTCAAATACCGTAAATTAGCATATTTCACTATTCACCAAAAATTCAACTATTTGAAAAAAATCAATAAAATCCACCCTAACCATTTTTTGACATGTATATTTAAAAAATTATGTCCATTTAATGGAAATAACTTTCTAAATATGATTATTTTTATTTTTTAATAAAATCATCATTTATTCAAAAAATATTGATTTTAATATTATAATCAGTGTTTAAACCCTAGGAAAAATTAATTAAGGTCACATTAAATTATATTATAATTATAATAAAATTTAATGTTAATTTACGAATCTATTTTATGAAAATAAATTTTAATTTAAAATTTTATATTAATAAAAAAATTGTAAATAAAACTTTAAATTTTACAAAAATACCAATACCAAATTTATCAATTTTAAAAAATTTGTTTAATTATAACATAATATAAATATATTATGTTTTAATTTATAAGATACATAAATTTTATTTTATAACTTTATAGGTTATTTTAATATTCTAATGGACAGATTACTATTCTTAATTGTCATATTACTATTCCAATGGTCATGTTACTATTTTAACTATATAGTTTCCTTAATTTCTATAAATAACTCTAATTTCATTCACTTATGTTTTATCTTAAGGTAATATATATGATTTCAAATTCTAAATTAATGTTTTATTTCTATATTTTTTCATGAGTGTGGTTATTCTAGTGGATCGAGCATATCCAAATTCTCCCATTATTTGTTATCTAATTTTATATTTATTGTCCCATTGTAATATTTGGAATTATTATAGGTTTATTTTATGAATAATTTATCAATATTAAATTATGAGAATAATGTTTTGACATGGTTCTCTATGAGATTTATGTGTTTCATGGAATAATTATATGAAGGAAAATCCAATGATAAAATTCTAGGTCATTACATAAGTAGTGGACAATCTATGATGATTCTCATTGAACTGAACCACTAGAAAAATCACTATAAATTCAAATTTCACACCACAAAATTCACATAAAAAATAATTTTAATTATAAATAAACATGTTTTGTCATTGTGGGATGATTATCATCATGTAGTTACATACAAACTCTTGTGATTCTCAAAGTAAATGAAACCAAAACAATGACACGATATAAGAACATCATTGTAGTACCACCAAAAATGAAATTAATAATTATTCAAATATTTATTGGTTCAAATTATAATATGAAAAATCATTTCATGATAGCCTCTTAGTGAAACAAAACAAACCCCATCAAGGAAAAATCATAAAAATACTAAGAACTTTTTTTCCAAAAAATAATATTACATTAGCATCATAATTCCATGTTTATGATAATTATTTTCAAACAAAAGGTTTCCTAAATTATCAAAATCTTCTAAAAAACTCACACTATTTCTAAACTCACCACATCATAACTAACCTCCCAACCTAAAACATCATTAACTCTAACATTCATTCCATATGCACAAAGTATGTATCATATCTTAACATTGTAAATCATCTTCCCAATAAACTTCTCATGCCATGAAATATACCAATGATCCATAACTCACATATTCTATCCATGATTATTATATCCAATTATATTTATTTTCCTATAACATGCTAATATATTATAATATATTTATCGTTAAATAAATTTATTTTTTAATAGATTTCTTTATATGAAACACTAGGTTTGAATGAACCCCTATATACTATTTAATTATTATTATTTAATGTTGTAATTATCTCTTGTACTTTATATTTGTGGGTATGAATTGGAATAAATAAATTATAAAGAATTTTTTTAGACATTTATAAAATTAAATAATTGGTTATCAATTGATAAATTCATTTGAATATTAAATGTGATTTTTTTTGTAAAAACAAAAGTTTCATTCGTGTCTTATGTATTTCAATTACTAAATTCAATTAATCATTTTTGATAATTTATTTTAATAAAATGTATGAATTATATATTCGATCAATTTTTAATACATTCATATAATTTTTTTATTATGTATTGGATAATAAGACATCCAGTTTAACACTTAAAAAAAAATTTATAAAAATGATTTTCATTACATTTTCAATGTATATTTTAAAATATATTTTTTCTAACTATTAAAATTTATTCATGAAATATAGATTCCTTATTTTGAATCATGAGGTACAAATTTATTAAATATCCCCTTTTATTTTTTTCATTTTGAATAGAAACCATAAAAAAAATGTTTTTCACTTTGGTAAGGGTAAAACATGGTTAAAATAATGGGTTAAAGACTAGAAATATCCAAAACTGTTGTCATTATTTCATTGGATCACTTTATTTAGATTATAAGTAACTTATCAAAAAAATTGGAAAATTTATTTTCAAATTACATTGATAATGAACTTAATATTGTTTAATTAGATAATGAATAAAAAATTTCGCTCAATTTGTTTTAATATCTCTAATGTTTTTTGATTGATATTAAAAATATTTATGTTAAGTTTTAAATGGTTATACGATATATTAATGTTTTTTATCATGGTAAAATATTTTTTATTTTATGTGATTTAATAATTACCTTAAATTCGTACACAACCCTGACATAATACCTATTCAGGTAATAGAAAAATAAAGTAAATAATTTAAAATATATTAAATGTAATTCAATTTGGAATAATTATTGCATCCCATGATTGTTATAGATAAAGATAACATACCAGGGATGTTTTAGATGTTTATATTTGAACTCAATTTAAATATTGTTATCATTATAGTCAAACACTATAAATAGTTTACAAACTAAATTTAATGGTATCTTATGTTAAAGAATATTTTATTAAATTTTCTAAAATCCATAACAATCTTATATTTGTCTTTTTGAATCATATATGGTAAATAAAATAAACTAGTGACCATTTTGGGTTACTTTTTGTTTTATAGTAAATTTCATGACCACTAATGAGTAAAAACATTGATATTGTGGTAATCATCAAAATTTTTTAGGGGGTTGTCAAATCTAAGAGATAAGGGTTAAAAATTCACCTAAAGTTGTCTATATTTTATTGTATGAGAATATTTTTACTCCTCCAGGACTGATTATTAAAATATATCAATTTGGTGCCACATGATCAAGAAAAGTAATTTATATTACTTTAATAATTTAGGTAATTCTGAGGGTCATCATCCCCTCACTTATAAAATGTTACCCCAACTTCACCCTAATTCACAAATTATTTATATCACCCGGAAATTTTAAAATAATACTCTGTTTGATAGAATATACAACACACAACACCAAGTTAAAAAAACATAATATATTATGAATATTATAACATAGTCATTGAATTAGAAGGTTTGACTAGAAGTAACTGAATAAGGAAATATATATATATATATAATAATCAATATAAATTTATGAATAAATTGTTAGAAAATAAGCACTCAATTAAAATTTTCATGAGAAATTGTTTTTATTTATTTTTATTATAAAATTTTATAATTAATTTCCAAAATATGTAAAACTTTTATTTGATAAAAATAATATCATTTTTGAAATAATAATATTATATTTATCTTAGGATAAAATTTTGGGTATTTTTCTGAAAATATTGATTTTTCTATGACTAATGAAAACTACTGATTTTTGTGAAACTGTAATAATTTTTCATTGTAGAATAAATATTATACATTGAATTTGATCATAAATTAACATATTTATTATTTAATTAGATATTATCTAATTAATTACATTTTAATCATTATTATGCATGATTTAGGTTTAAGTTCATTTATTGGCATAAAAACTCTTGTTTATAAAAAACATATTTCTCATTTAGATTTATGAATTAATATTAAAATTTATTTCTACAACATATAATTATTGAATTTGATTAATTGGTATTCATTTTTGGAATTATCATACTAAAATAAACCTAGAAGTAATTTTTTCTAATGAAAATAATTTTGTTTCGAATAGTATAAAAATTCAGTTTTTAATAAATATGATATTTCTTTATGATATCCCCAATAAAAAATATGATATAACAATTTAGGTGTATTATGGAATGCCACATGTATGGTAATACTCTAAATATATCAAACAAAAATAATTTAATACATAAAAATTAGAACCTATTTCATGAAAAACAATTTTAGTGCAGATGCAATGCTTGTGTGGAACAGGAAAAGTTAAAATTGGAATCCGAATAATAATATTTAAGAGAGAGGAATTTCTTGATATACTAGTTAATTATACTATAAGTATTATTTAGGATTTTATGGATATATATAAATTTTTTAGTTTTATAACAAGACATTTATCCTAATTATTTTGTTATTCTTATGCTTGGATGGAAAAGTAAAAATCACATACTGAATAAATTTTCAAGAAATTTATGGTAATAATATACAAATGTGAAATTTCCCGATCTAGATTCCACTAAATAATGCCCCGAGCCGGCGGTTCACATTTACTCAAGTACAACTCCCCATACTCTAGAGGCTAACACTTAGTTGTAAAGTCCTAGGATGTGTTTGTGGGGAGACAGTTCCATCATTTCAAAGTGTATCACATGTATAGTAAACATAATCAGTCAATAGAGGAAGTAATAAATCATCCAGATAGAATATAGACATCCATGATTAGAATAAAGAAATAATTCCATAAGTCATCTCATATGAAAAATGATATGTCATGTCATGTATATTTAATGAAGAAAAATAGGTATAAAAGTATCAAGTACAATACATTTATTAAAACACCAAAAAGAATAAAAGGAATTGTCCTCTACTAGAATCACAAGCATAGCTCGATCTCATTCCACCTGCTCTTAATCATAGCACAAATCAAGAATTTTACTAGGGAGAACTTTTAATGGTCTCTAATTTCATCCAAAAATCCAATTTTGGTACCCATCAGTGGCCTGGATAGGTTAAGAGATAACACTTAGTAGACCACCACCAATGGTGTCTATAATAAATCTACTCTATGTGATATAAACAAAAGTATTTTGAAGTATATCATAGGTAAAAAGTGATGAAATTAAAGTTTCCATGGAATACGTAATATTATCCAATGAAAAAAGTTTCCCTATAAATTTTTTTTATGATCCTTTAATAAGGGTAGTGGTAAAATAGAAATAAACAACTAAAACAGTCAAGTCTACACACTGAAGTCAAATACCAATACCCAAGCTAACTGAAAAACATGCCAATAATCCACCACATCCATGGAATACAAACAAGTGTATCACATCCATCCCAGAAAAACCATATACAAAATAATCCAAAATGACCACGTCAGGTAATCTAATGTATCGGACCATAAAGGGTCGAATCCAATTTATAGAAGACCAAGAAATCCACACCGAGTCCTAAGAGAATCTAGACGGAAATTTGTGTCAATAGACCATTTACACTATGATCTCCAAGTAATTTAGAACTAAGTCATAGTAATGACCAAGTAATCTGATGGAATTAAGACCTAAAGAAGAAATATGTCCAAAGAACACACTTCCAAAAATAAGATCCATGGTAGAAACATCAATGGAATCTATGGAACCAGGATCCATGGTATACCAACCAATGCATCCACTTCTATTTCCAATAATCATCTCATTTAAATAAATAATTCATAAACATTTACATCACATGATTTTATCCAAATAATTTACAAATTGTTTATTTAAATATTTAAATCAATCATCATCATGTTATCGCAAGGAAAAAGAGAATGTCAATCTCCTAATATCTCAATTCAGTTATCATTCAATTTATAAAGGCTTCATCAAATTAGTAAATTTGACATTCACCCCATGGGTGGTATAATAATTTTGATATATGAATTCACACCCCATGGGTGGCCTTGGTTTTGGAAACAACCTCCATTAACCTCAAAGGAAATAGTGGGAATCCCTAACAGGTTCCAATTAATCTAATTCAATCATTCAATCAGTTTATGGGGAACTTTTGGAAATTTCATCATGAAACAAAAAAGAAATATAGATAATAAAATGCCAAACCATATGGTAAATAGTATATACCAATTACCATAGGTCTATAGTAGAGCACTCATCTAGTATCGAACTTTGATTCAGTCAAATTTGGGTGAAAATGGAGACTTGTTGAAAAGATTGAAAATATGGATTATTAGATTGCACCCAAATAACTCTATCAATATGATATAAATTAGATATTGGTATAAGGTAATCAAATAACATATTAGAATTAATACAAAGAGACCAAAACATCCAATTTCGTGTCCGGATTGATAAACGGGAGAATATCCATTCAAATGGACTTCAAAGTAGCTACAAAAAGAGAACTGTTGTGCAATAGAGGAAAAGAGAAATATATATTTCTATTTTAAAATAATTAAGGGAAAAAATTAATTTTCATTCAAAATATTGATTGTACAGATTTTCTACCTGCTTCGCCAAAACATGTTCAAACTATTCATCCTTCACTATGTTAATGAGGACCTTTCACGGTTTCATATGCATGGTTAAAATAACCGTGCAAAAACTATGCGTCAGCCACTATCAAAATTGTAGAGACCCTTGAATGGGTGCCCTCCTACTTCTGTATAGTATCCATAAATTGTGTAGCTCCTAATAGAGGAATGGACCGCCTCGCATAGTTATAGGTAACAATGAATCCTTCCCTGTATATTTTCTTATAAACATGTAGAATTCGATGTTTTTTCAACAAACTATGTTCATGGATCCGAATAGGCCCCAGATACCACCAATACACCCATTATAACATTAGGTACTCTCTTAAGTATATAAAAACATTAAAATTAAAAAAATAGATTTTTACCTCATAGAAAACCTAGGATATTACAATATTCCCCCCTTGGAACAATTTTTCCCTGAATTTCCCTCCCAATGGTGGTTAAGAATCAAGAAAGAATAACTGCAGCAAGTGAACATGTATGTCATCCTCCATAACCATGTCATTTCCTGTAGATATTCATGATTCAAAATAATAATAATCTATTTGTGGTAGAGGATATTGATTTTTAACCATTAACATGTTCAATTTCTAGTAATCAACACATATGAGGGTAATATGTTCTTTTTTCACAAAAAATATAGGTGTAACTAAAAGAGATGTATTGGGTCTTATAAAAACCTTTTCCTCTGAATCCTCTAGCTTCCTCTTGAGCTCCTGTAACTCTATATTAGTGATCTTATAATAAGGAATGGAAACTAGGGTAGCTTTTAGCACTAGCACAACTGATAACTCCACCTATCTCTCAGAAGATAAACTAAAAATATCATCTAGGAACATATCCCTAAAACGATCAAAAAATAGGGGGAAATATTCTTGAAGTTATCCTTGATCATTTAGATATAAACAATTAATTTATGATATCATTCTACCAACCCCACAATGTAATAGTCTACCTCATCTCTCCTAGACATCCCATTAAAACTTTTAAATAAAAACCCTACCCTCTGGTGATGTGATAGTCACGCTACGATGATAGAAATAAACATGTTCTTGATAATCCATTGGCCATTCCATCTTGATTACGAAATCAAACCTTGTAATCTCTAGGGAAAAAAGATCCCAAATGAAGTGACACCCACCAATCACAAGAGGAAATCCTTGAACTGGTGTACACCCTCCATTCTAACCCCCAACAATGTATCCAAAGTCATAACACCATCATAAAACATCCCAAAAAGCCCACGGATATCCACAAAATAAAATGATATAAAAATGTGAGAATCACCAATATCAAAAAAATACTAAAATACTATAGTTGGGGATACTAATATGGAACCATTCATTTTAGATGTTTGGGCACTCTAATCATCAGGGTTAGGTTGTACATAATATATGTGGCCCATACCGAACTCTGTGAAACAACCTCACTACCCAAAGTGAGCCCACAAAGATATATTGTCACAGCTAGTTTCTATCTTCCTTGTTCATGAAAACCATATCGGCTTTAATGAAAGATATGACCCCAACTTCTATATTGTCATGGAGATGTGGAACCGTCTCTTGAACCTCGTGTTGGTGTTGAACCCCTTCCATTGACTACTAGAGGGAAGTTCTTGTAAAAACATTGTACGTGGCCCATCCTTCCAAAATCTTGTCACTCAACTCGGTCTCAATCACATAGATTCCTCATATGTTCCCATATATTTCACTGGTGACATAAAATAGCACTACCATCACTCATATTTTAGCTGGTAATCACCTCATGAGAGGCCAAAAAATGGTACTTCCTACAAAAATATGTGGAATCATTGGGTATAAAGTCTAAGTTTCCCTACGCTACATTCCCATTTTCCCTTAGGCTCCGCTCTATAATCAGTTCCTAATTCAAAGTATCAGTAATATTACTCAACCTGAAAAAGTTAACTAGATATCGAATGGCATGTCTGAGAGATTCCTTGAAGAGTCTCTCCCTTGATATCTCATCAGCAAGGTATATCAGTGAAAAATTATGTAGCTCTATAAAGAATTTCAAATACCCCAAAACTGTCATTGTGGCCTAATCCAGAGGCATAAACTCACTGGCCCACACAACTCTTAATGCCTTAGCTAAAAATTTATCATAAAATTTGGTTTGGAAATCATACCACACCATATATCACAACCTATCATCCTAGATAAAAACATCCCACCAACGTTTTTGCTTCTCCCTAAAGATTATAAGTGGCAAGTTTCACTCTCCTCTCATGAGATGTCTCCAGAAGCTGAAATATCAAAACAAATAGTCTCTAGACATAGATTAGACGCCTATGGATCACTATACCATTAAAACATGGGATGATGTTGCTTCTAGATCACACACATCAACTCTATCATCGACGAGGTAGGTTGCGGTGTTCCCTAAAAATTATTCATATATCAAAAGAAACCATCCCCAAACTTTTCTTCAGAATAAATTTATGGTAAAACCACTAGTTCCTTAGTATGACCTACAGGAGGATATACTTGTATCACATGGCCCACCACCTCTAGAGCATGGTCATCACCACCATCTTGGCGTACAACTGGAGGTTGTCGTGGTGGAACTTATGTACAATTTCAAACACTTGTCTCTGAAAATATTAATAACAAAATTATCACTATTTAAAATAAATGGATAGGTAAGAAACTTTCTATAAACTAAACACAACACTATTTTATCTCTTAAATCCAGAACTGGGTAAAAATAAACTATCTTAAGCATCACTATACACTTCCTATAGGCCACTAAAAAGTGGGTTTTATGTCACGTTATCTATTTCATAAGTTAAATTTTTCATTTTAATTCACATTTATTTCACAATTATATTTAAATGAATGAACCATATGGGTCCCAACTTCTAATCCATAATGGACCATAGACCTCATGAATCGAAATTTGGTATTCACATAATCCCAACCATAACATGTTCTTGTATATGTGACAAATGGTCCATGACTCAACGTCCCATAGTTGACTTCTTAGGGTGTGTAATATAAACTAATTAGGAAAAAAAATAGTTTGTGGTAGGAACTATAAGTACCAACCATTTTTCTCAATATATTATACATATCATTCATCAAACAAAAGTTATATCACAAAAGTCACATATCACAAAGTCTTGAAATCAAGCAATGCATCCAATATGGTATGGCATAATTCATGGATTGTGAATTCTATAAGGTTTATAAAAAATAATGCATTAAATAAATATACTGATATCATTAGGAAACAAAGATATCCATAATTAAAAGGAATATATAATAGAAATTACATCACCTAATAATGGAATCAAATCAACTATAATAGAGTAAATCTAGAAAATGCCAATTTCTGTTCTAGGAAATTTGGCTTTTTCACATACGTGGGTTAGCTACACCTAGTAAAAACTCATTACAAAGTTCCAATTCCTACCTAATCCCTATATATTCTCTCAAAATAGTAACAAAAATAGAAAATAAAATTCTATAATACCACATTGTAACGTCCCAACCCTGATTCCATTAAATGATTCCCCAATTCGGTGGGTCACATGTTCTCAGACGTGCCTCCCCTTATTCCAGAGTCTATTGACTAGTAGTTAGACAATATGGTGCGTTTTTGGGGATAATATTACCTCATTTAAGAGTGTCTCATAACATATGTAAAAATAATAATTGTATATCAGAGGCAATAAATCATTCAGATATAATATAAACATCCAAGATAGGAATAAATAAACAATTCCAAAATCCATCTCATATAAAAAATGATATTTCATGTCATGTATATAAAAATTAGTAAAAAAATATACACTAGAATCCAATATAATACATGTTTCAAATTAATAAAAATACCAAAAAGAAATTTTCCCCGACTAGCCTTGCGAGCTTAGCTCGGTCTCGTTCCCCCCTACTCCTAAGCATAGCAAAAATAAAGCATTAAATTGTATGTGCTTTCCCCAATCCCTATCTTTAAACATGAATTCTATCATGGTACCCATCAACAACCCGAACATGGTGTGAGATAACACACAGTGTACCACCACCAATGGTGTCTATAAAAAATACTTTTTTATGATATAAACAAAATCAGAGTGTAATATTTCACAGCTAAAAAAGAACTGCATGTAAAGTGCATAGGGAATATGTATTATTGTCTAGAAAAACAAGGATCCCTAAAAAAAATTCTATATCCCTTAAGAAGGGAAATGGTAAAATAGAATTAAACATGTGATACAGTCCATTCTACCCACTATAGTCAAATACCCATACCCGAGATATCGACAAAACATACCAAAAACCCACCACATCCACGCCATACAACCAAGTGTAACACATCAATCCCAGAAACACCATATAAAATAATCATCCAAAATAGACATTATTTAATCCAATGTTTCATAACGCAAAGGTATTGATCAAAGGTATAAAATACCATGGAATTCATGTTGAGTCCCAGGAGAATATCGATGGAAAATCTGTAAAGATTTGGTTACGGTTCAAGGAGAATGTCAACAAACCATGTCCATTGTAAGCCCAATCAAGTAAGATCTAAGGGTTTGTAAGACATAAGGAATCCTACATAATTAATACCCAATGAGTAAATAGTACCATAGTGTTCACTACCAAAAATATGATCTATGGGATAAATTTCCATAGCATCTATGGAATCATGATCTAGAGTATACCAACCAAGGTATCCACTACCATTTTGAACCATTATCTCATTTAAATAATCATTTCATAAACATTCACATCTAATGAGTTCATCAAACTCATTTCTATAATCACTATTGGAATAATTAAATCAATCATTATCATGTAATTATATGGAAAATTAGTCAAACCTATTACTAATATCTCAAATCAACTCTCATTTAATTTATAAAGGCTTCCTCTAATTAGGAAAGATCACACTCACCCCATGTGTGGAATAACAAATGTAAGATACAAAGGTGAACCACATGGGTGGCCTTTTTTGGGAAAAAATACTCAATTAAACTCAAATGAACTAGTGGGAAGCCTTAACAAGTTCAAATTAATCCATTTCAATCATTCTCTCAACTTATAGGGATCTTATGAAAATCCCAATGTGTAGAACAATGAAAATATGGATTATAAAACACTAAATTGTATGGTAAAAGGTATAGAACATGTACCATAGTTCCTTAACAGATCACTCATCACACATCGAGCTTGGATTTGGTCTAGATCATGAAAGAAATTAAGAAAATATGAATATAATGAAAATCGGGCATATTAGCATTCACATGAATAACTCTGTCAACATGAAGTCAAACAAATAATAGTGCAATATGATTGAAGAACATACCGGCAAGAATCTAATGAGACTGAAGATGTTAAATTTAGAGTCCAAATTGAGAAATGGGAGAAAATATATAAAATGGACTTCAAAGGATCTTTAAAATAAGATATGATGTCCAATGGGGAAAAAGAGAATGACAGGGTTATATTTTAAACTCATTAAGGTAAAAAATGTAATTTTTCATAAAAATATAGGTGGAATGGTTTGGTCGCACGATTGGACAAACTGTGATCCAACCACGTTCCTTCCTCTATATTAAGGAGTACCCCAACACTGTTTCATGAACACATTTTGGTTAACCCTTCCCAAACCATGTCTCATCCACTGTCAAAAACTATTGAGCACCTCAATGGTCATTTACCCCCCTCTTCACGGTTACCTTAGACTGTGTGCCTCTTGACAGAGACATCGACCACCTCTCATGGTTAAAAGTAAATGGGTGGTCTTCACCATATGGTTTCCTATAATTGTGTGGCCTACGATGTTTCTCCAAAAAGCTATAATTTTAGCTCTAAGCAAGCCTCGGACGCCCCTGCCACAACCATGATCACATTAGGAATGCTCATATGTCTATAAAAAAGAATTTAAACTGAAAAGAATGATATATGTACCACATACTAAAACCCAAGATCTTATAATATTTAATGAATATAAATGTTCATTTGGAACTTTATTTATTTATTTTTATTATTTTAACATATTTTTAAATTTTTAGTGATAAAATAATTACCTTAAATTATGACACTGACATAGTGCTTGTCAATGCAATAAAAATACAAGTAAGAAATTTTTGAAAATATAAAAGTAATATATTTTGGATGAGTTAAATTGAATCGTGAATTTAAGATAAATATATCATATTTTGTATTTTTAAAATATTTATAAATATATTATGTTGTGGTCATGTTATTTTCAAAAAACAAATATGTCAATAGTTGTTAAAATGATATTAATAGTATATTATATAAATTTTATTTTATTGAATTGATTAAAAATAAAATATACATACAAGAGGACAAGTAATATGATAAATGTTTAAAAGGGTAATCTATTTTCCATTTATGATCCAATTGTCACCATATAAGAATGATTGCAACCCTTTATTTTTTAAAAAGTCATTACAAAGGTTAACGTTAAAATTTTCTACCCAAGGGGTTAAATAAAAAATATAAGATTTAAAATGACATATAAAACTATAATGATTTTATTTTATGATTATATTAAGATCATATATTACTTATAATCAAATAAAAATTATTTTTTAACCTTTTTAAATGATTTAAGAAGATAATTTATCATAATATTTTGTATACTTCCAAAAAAGTGAAATTAAAAATATTTTCAAATAAAAATATTTTATTACATGATTTAAAATTTATAAAATTCATATAATTATAAAATATATTTGTATATGGTTAAAAATATCAATCATTTCCCCTTTATTTGTTAATTTTCTTTTTATAGTAACCTTACTAACCCCTAATGTGTAAAAAACATTAATATAATGGTAATTGTTGACTGGGTTTAAAACGGGGTTAAAACTAAGAATAACGGTAAACAAATAACCTAAAATTTTCCAGATTTGATTGGATTTGAGTAATTAGAATAATAATAAAAATATATCTAAATTATACCTATTTTGATCAATTTATATGGGAAAAATAATTTATATTAATTTAATACATTAGGTTATTCCAGGAGTAACCCCCCCCCCCCCCACACACACACTTATTAAAGTATACCCACTCTCCATCATTATTCACAATACTTGATATATATATCTTATAAAAAATCTAATCTAATTATATCTACCATGAACGCATCCTAGATATTCTTATCGTACCAAAAGAGCATTCATTCAAATTCTAAGGTGTAATACAAAAGTGTTTTCTGAATAAAATGTTATAAATTTTAAAAGAGCATTTTGAATTTTATTTTATATTATACCTCATTTAAATACATTGTTTCCATTATAAAATAATTAATTCAATCTCTTAAATATAATAAATTGTTATTATGATAATTTAGAAACTATTATCCACCTTCTTTCCACCCTAAAGAAAGTGAGATCATCACCAATGCATACATGCGGCATACCATCTCCATGTAGCGATGTAATTAGTTTTTCATCATCAATTTACATGGATGGTTATAATTATGGATTTAATAAAAATATATGATATTTATTACATTAATATTAATTTTTATAGGTTAATTATTTTTAGCTTTATTTAATTTCAATCATCAAAAAATAAAAATAGCATTCATGCTATATACGTTCTACCATCTCTATGAACGGTGTAATTTATTTTTCTATGTCTACCTTGTATAGATGACTATAAATACATATATATAATTAATATATATTACCTCTATATAGTTATTACTATTTTTTATTTTAGGAAACCTAGATCAATGTTCAAGGACAAAAAACATTGAAATAAAACTCACGAAAAACAAAACATTTAACACCCATATAAGACAACTTTAATATAGTGTTATTTATAAATGGGATTTGAAATGTCAAAATAAGATTATTAATGATATTATAAGTATGTAAATTTTCTTTTTATATATATATAATAAATTTAGAAGTATTGAACCTTTTTTAATCAAGCCAAACCAGCAATATGCGTTTCTAATCTCACTTTTATTTCTATGATATTTATTCCATATTCACCACTTGTTTTCATTGTGTTATGTATATAATACCAATAAATTTATTTTATGATTATTTAAAAAAATATTCATTTAAAATTTAATATGATGATTTCTATTTCATGAATTTTTTATATAGAAATTTTCAAATTATTATGGGGTTTTTTATACAATTACATAAGTTAACATTATTTTTTATTTTTTTGTTACCGATGATGAAATATTGTGACTTATCTCTCAAGGATCAAATTAATTTTATTCTTTAAAATTTGTTTTTATATATTAAATTTATTCCTTTAATTTTTCACACTTTATGTTCTCAAGATAATGAAATAATATTTTAAAGAAATTCTAACATTATTTCTCTCCTTTGTTAAAAATAATTTTTATTACATGTCCATGTTTTCAAAAAATGTTTTCGAGAATGTTTCTACTATTTTAGAATGATTTATTAAAGTCATTTTCACCTAAGTTTAATTATTTAAAAAATATAAAAAGTAATTTTTTTTACTTTTTTGTATGAGGTACTTTTTACCTAAAATGTGAAAGAAATGTTTTAATATATATATATATGTGATGAATGGGATTTAATGCCATAATGATTGATCGGTGGTTTGAATATTCCTTTAAATGACTCCATAATTCATGTCAATTATTTTTTTTTAAATTATTTTTAAATTTTTAGATTTTAAATAAGTGATTTTAAAATGAAAATGGTATTTTCCTCATGAAATATTCCGAGTGATATTTTAATGGAAAAATCCTTTAATATTGGATCTTATGATGTTATTGTGTAATGCCCTGACCCGAGTTACCTAGAGTCAGTGCATTATTACATAACATTGGCATGATCACAAGGAAATCATGTCTTGAAAGACCGATCAGTTTAGTTTTATCTGAAACAAGATTCATACATTAGTTCAACTTTACAACTTGAAAAAAAAATACAACACGAATTTATTCCATTGGAAACATCCAAGCCTCCTAAATAATGCCTGAAATTCACTCATAACTAAATTATTCATATCCTATGAAAATGAAACATAAGAAAGGGGTGTGCTCAAACGCTTAGTAAGGGTAAGCAATACAGTGGAAGATAACATAAATATTAAGAATGGTAAATAATTGAAACAACATGCCTTTACCAATAATAAACATGAATACTTTTATGGAAAGAATATGAGCTGAGTAAGTAATTCCATAATAAAACCTAATCATGGGTATTCTACTAGTCGAATGATCACATGAACCATCAATATTATTTCCATAATGAGGGAATCTATAATTCCATACATTCCGAAACATTTTGTTAAGGCCTCTGCCAAGACGTATAAAAATGATTAAGGCCTCGGCCAAAACCATATATCAAAATGGGAAAGGGCCTTAACCAATTACATTAATAGTTGTCTCATGAGACCTACTGATGCATTGAGGAGCTATACCAGGCTCCACCCATCACTTACTAAGTTAAATACATTCCTCATATAAAAAGTTTTAAACATATCATAAAAAATTCATATTAAAACTAGCATACGAAATGTCAATACTTTAACCATAAATAATGAATGGTATAAAAATAGCATATCCATAGTCAAATATATCACAAATCCTTAAATAAAATATGTAAGTTTTGTATCATAATAAATCAACTCCAAATAAACTTAAAATCCATCAAAGGATGTTGACATAGATGAAATAAAAACTCTTTTTAGAGAAATATCTCTTTCTATTTTGAAATCATTTAAGAGTCACATAATTATAGAATAAAACATTTACTTTGAAAATAATCTTATAATCTTGTAAGGGAAGCTTCAACAGGTTTATAACGGTAGAAAATAACCACACCCACTGTATAAGTTAAAAAAAGACATTCTTACCTTAATTTTGTCGAAAAGGTTAAAAAGGGCCTTGTTTGGAAAACAATGGAAAGATTCCATTATAAACGTCTTATAAAAAGTCAAACAAGGGTATAAATGAATTTAACCCATATTATGTAAAATAGTAATAATGTTTTGAAATAAATTTTTAAGAAACATGGATGTGGATGATAAAGAGGTCCTAGTAGATTATTATGTATAAACAACCTCGGATAATGAATAGATTGTGAAATAAACCCTTAACTTGTACTTTTACTTAGTTAATGGTATGTTAAAATACTTTATAATAGTTAAAAAATTGTTATTAAATTATAAAAGAATCATATACACAAATATGATATCATATATGATCTTTTAATATTGCTTCGTTAATAATATCTTAGTATTATCGTTGTTTGGGTTCTTCACTTACTTGTTTTATTTTATATTTTTTGTTACATAAGTCATGTTTGTTTTGGATAGGTTGTATCTAATTCATATCCAGAATTATATCATGTCCTTAAAAATTATTTTTAATCATCAAATGAGAATTATACTTGAATGGATATGATGGAGAATGAATCTCATCGTGTTAGTGGAGACGGTAGTCCGTACGTACACACAAGCGACAATATCATTATTTTGATGTTAAAATAAGATATAATTGGATGGTATATCATATATACAGAATCATTATCATGTTATATTTATTATTTACATGAATTAAACATCATTATCATACCCATCCAAATAATAATGTTTTTAATAACAATTACACCACAACGTGGAGACGGTAAGCCGTACGTACGCACGTATGGTGACATGTCATTCAAAGGATGGATAGAATACTTAATATGGTTGTACCATATTTATAATAACATCACAGTATATAGAATATACTGGAGTTTTTATTTTCTAATGGAAATAACAAAGAAAGAAGAAGTTGAAGAATAAAGGAACTTGAAAGAGGGTGGTAAAAACATTACCTCTTCTTTGGGTTCTTTCTTTTGATTTGATCAAAAGGGCTCCTTAGGTTGGATTTATGACTAAAGGGAGGACTCTAGGATTGAGGGAGGATATTTTATAGGGTATTTTCCAAGAGTTTGGCCAAGCCAAAAGTCTTTGAAGGCGTTAATTATTGATAAGGGGGAGTGCCCTTTTATAAGAGGGGTGAGGGGCACCTTAAGAAAAGCTAGAAATATTATTTTTTAATAAATTCATATTTGGTTTCTAATGGCTCCAAAGTGGATTATTTAATGTTTAAGGTGGGGATGGGTCACAAGTATTTAATCCAATAGATTTTAGACAGGTTTGGGTCACTATATTAACCTTATCATTTATATTTAACTCTTAGTTAAATAGTTTGACATTTACCATGTCTCTTTGTATTTTTATATTATATAGTTAATAATCTTAATATATACTTCTAAGAGACCCCCAAGTGGTCCATTAATGATACACTTATCATGATATAATTCCTTTGCCTGAACCATATATTTTTAGGAATATAATATCAATTAATAATATAATATTTGTTTAAAAAACTATTTTATGTCAATTTTGACACTATTCAATAATTGATTTCCGTGAATGTCTTAAAAACTTTAATAATTCTAACCAAATTCATTTAAGAAATAATAACATGTCATATTAAAAAATAAATTTCTTGGATTTCATCAAAACTTTCAAATTATATTTATTTTAACATTTATAATAACAATTAATTTATTCTTTTGTTAATAAGGAAAATATTGCATCATTATTGTGTCACAAATATATTTAATTATTAAATTTCTAAAAATTATAAATAAAATACAATTATATAAGAAATAGTTTTATCTTTATAATGAATATTTATAGTCTAAGATATAACATATATAAGCCTATGTAAAAAAAAAATTCTAAAAGATATATGCTTATGTAATTTTTTGTATTTACCTAAACTTAATTAATATAAAGTGTTCCTATTACTTACAAGTGGATCAATGAGATCCCAAAAGTGACCCAAATATGCCCACAGTCGTACATGTATCAAAAAATAGGGTTAGGACATGTTTTAGGGTAATTTAATATTACTATAATATTATTTGTTTACCCCTATTTACCAGATTTACCCTTTTACCATGGTAAATAAAATATTTACCAAAGTAATTATTCAAAATTTCTAAAAATAAGAGTTACCTATTTACACAATTTGGAAATACTGATTCCAAATATAGAATCCATTTTTCCATATTCAAAACATAGAAGTGGCAGAAATTAATTTAAAATTATTTCCCGCTGTCAAAATAAAAAGCATGTTTTTAAGAACTAATAACTATCAAAAGATTGACACTTGTTTATGTCCGGTTTTAATGTGAAATTACATAAAATGACAAACATTGTATTAAATGGTAAAAATATATTCTAAATATACTTTAAAACCACTCAAATTCATAATTTATCGCTATTAATTATTTCAATTTAAAAAGTTTTTTTTAATTAAAATTTTGTAATTTTCAATATTCATCAAAATATGAAAGTTATCCAAAAAGTACCAAAAATTAAACCTAAGATAATTTCGATATTATTGTTCCAAATATGAATTCCATTTTAAAATATAATATGTATAAAATTTCAAAACCAGGTATTACTATTCATAACGGCTGGTTTGATTGGTTGTGGTGTGTGTTAGAAATCGATGTTGCGTATAACACACGCTACTATATTATTCAAAGAGAAGCGTGTCGTTGAAGCTTGGGGTGTTACATTCTCCCCTACTTAAATTAATTTCATCCTAAAAATTTCTAGAATACTACCACATGAAAAGACTCTGGTGGTAATTCATCATAAGTTCCTCGGGTTCCCACGTTGGCTCTTCCATCTTATGGTTTCTCCATAGAACTTTTACTAGACGAGTCGTCCCATTTCTCAGCACTTGTTATCTTATATCAAGAATCCTGAAGGGATCTTCGCAATAAGATAGATCGAGTTCTAGTTCTAATTTTTCATAGGTGAGTACATGCGTTGGGTCAGGCATGTAATTTCTCAATAGTGATAAGTGGAAGACATCATGAACTTTGGAGAGACTTGGCGGAATTACCAAACGGTAAGCTACAACCCCAATTCGTTCTAAAATTTCGAAAGGTCCGATGTACCTGGGACTCAATTTACCTTTCTTACCGAAATGTATAACTCCCTTCCATGGAGATACCTTTAAGAATACACCATCTTCTACCTGAAATTCCAAATCCTTCCTTTGGTTATCAGCATATCTCTGCTGCCTACTTTGAGCTACTTTGATGTTGTTTTAGATTACCATCACCTTTTCCATTGTTTCCTCGACCAGTTCTGGGCCTACGGGTATTCTCTCACCAATGTCATCCCAACAGGTTGGTGTGCGACGTCTCTTTCCGTATAACGCTTCATATGGTGTCATCTGAATATTTGAATGGAAGCTATTGTTATAGGAAAATTCCACCAGAGGTAAATTTTGATCCCACATACCCTGAAAGTCAAGTGTGCATGATCTCAACATTTCTTATAAGGTTTGAATAGTTCATTCTGATTGTCCATCTCTTTGAGGGTGGTAAGCAGTGCTCAAATGAAGTTCAGTATCCAAGGCCTTCTGAATACTCTTCCATAATCTTGAAGTAAAATGGGGATCAGGATCAGAAAAAATCGATAGGGGTACTCCATGAAGTCTCACAACTTCATTAATATATATTATTGCTAGATGTTCAAGTGTTAAATCCTCCCTTATAGCATGAAAATCTTCTGACTTGGTAAGACGGTCAACAATGACCCATATTGCATCGTTCCTTATAGGATTCTTTGGTAGTACCATGACAAAGTCCATCATGATATTATCCCATTTCCACTCGTGTATGGGAAGAGGTTGCATGACTCCTCCAGGTTGATGCCTTCCAGCTTTCACTTGTTGGAAAACCATACATCTTGACACAAAATCAGCAATCTCTTTCTTCATGTTGTCCAACCAAAAATGTTCCTTTAAATATCTATACATTTTGGTGCTCCTAGGTTGTATAGAGAAATTTGAACTATGAGAATCATCCAATAATTCCCTTTTTAGATCAGGTATATTGGGAACACAAAGTCTCTTCCCAAACTTCAAAATCCCATCTTCATACACAAAGTCACTCAATCTCCCATCATTCATAGCTTTAATCATCTTTTGAAACTCTTCATAATCATTCTGAGAAATCTATATCCTTTCTATTAAAGATGGTTTGGAAACCATTTTAAAAATCATTGATGTTTCACCTTCCATGGTGATTCCCATATCCATCTTTACTAGATCCATGAATATAGGATCCCTTTCAATTCTCATTTCATTCAAAACTCCCTGATACTTTCTTCTCAATGCATCTGCCCACTTATTTTCCTTCCCCAGGTGGTAGTGTGTCATGCAACCATAATCCTTGAGTAGTTCAAGCCATCTCCTTTGCCTCATGTTGAGTTCTATCTGTGAGAAAATATACTTCAAACTATTGTGATCAGTATAAATATCACATTTTTCACCATAGAGATAATGTCTCCATATCTTCAAAGAAAATATTACAGCAGCTAACTCAAGATCATGAGTAGGATAGTTTTGCTCATTAATTTTCAGGTGTCATGATGCATAGGCAATAACTCTGTCATTCTGCATAAGGACACAACCATGTCCTTTCTTCGATGCATCACTCTAAATAATGAACCCATCATTCCCCAATTGTAGAGTCAATATAGGATCATTGACTAATATTATATTAATTTCTTCAAAACATTCTTCACACTCTTTTGTCCAAACAATTTTAACCCCTTTAAATGTGACCTTCATTAATGGGTTAGCCAATCGGTAAAAATTCTAGATGAAATGCGAATAATAACCTACTAAACCAATAAAACTGTGTACCTCAGTTATACTCGTCGGGGCTGTCCATTCTTGGATTACATTGTTCTTAGAAGAACCAATAGAGATTACATCCTTAGAGACAATATTTCCATGAAAAGAAATCTCCTAAAGCCAGAATTCACACTTTCTAAACTTCATATATAATTCATGTCTTCTAAGATTCTTCGGGATAATGCGCAAGTGGTTTTCATGATCTTCTTAGCTTTTGGAGTATACCAAGATATCATCAATAAATACCACAACAAAATAATCAAGGTATTCCTTGAAAACTATATTAATTATATACATGAATTCAGAGGGTGCATTAGTCAATCCAAAAGGCATTATTGTAAACTCATAATGCATGTACCTAGTTGGAAATGATGTCTTCAGAATGTCTTCCTTATTCACACACAACTGATGGTATCCAGATCCACGGTCAATCCTTGAAGAGTATTTAGCTTCTTGTAGTTGGACAAATAATTCATCAATGTGATGTGGGGGATACTTGTTATTTATTGTTATAGCATTGATTTCCATGTAGTCGATACATAAACTCATAGATCCATCTTACTTCTAAACAAAATGGAAAGGGGCTCCCCATGGAGAAACACTAGGGAGAATAAATCACTTATTACTAAATTCCACTAGTTGTTTCTTTATTTCAACTAATTCCACATTGTCCATTCTATAAGGGGTCTTAGATATGGGCCTTGAACCAGGAATTAAATCAATAGAAAACTCAATTTCTCGTTCTGGAGGATGTCCAGGTAAATCTTCCAGAAACATATCTACATATTATTTCACAATAGGTAAATCCTCTATTTGAACATTCCTTTCCTCACCCACAGTTATTTCATTCTCTTCCTCCCTGATAATTGAATTTAGTTGAGCTACTAGGGGTGGATCTAGATAAGAATTAGGTGGCAACGATTCTGCTCTAAAGATAAGGTGTTCCTTATCATCATCGTCAAGAATTGTAACCTCCTTCTTCTTATAATAAATATTCGCATCATGGTCTGAAATCCAGTCCATATTGAGGATTATATAAAATTCAATCATAAGTATTATGATGAGATCAGTGGATAAAGAACATTTATGTGCTCTAATGGGGATCGATTCACAAAACATCGATGTAATGATACTTCCCTTAGGAGTTTTAACTAAAAACTCCCTTGTTAATTCAAATTGGAAATATATAATTTTCTTAGAAAACTGGGAAGATATGAAACAATGTGATGATCAAGAATCAAATAATACATTTTCTAAACTTGAGGAAACCATTAAATTACCTGCCACCACATCTTTCGGGGATTTAACCTCAGCATTAGTGATTGCATAAGCTTGGCCTCGGTCCATTGGCCTTTTCTAAGGTAAGTTTCCCTGATGATTAGGACATTAATTTGCATAATGTCCCATTTCCGTAAAATTGTAGCATTGAACTTTGGTAGCATCTTTATTTCCTTTACAATCACCATCTAGATGACCTTTCTGTCCACATTTGTAGCATACTCCTTTTCCTTTCAGACAGGCACCAGGGTGCTTCCTTCCATAATTATCACAGGGTGGAAATTCAATTCTTCCCTTCTTCCCTGATTCCTTATTTCCTTTCCCAGAGTTTTCAGCAGATCTCTTATTCTCTTTCTTTGAATTAATCTTATAAGACATAGAGAATTCCTTTTCTGTCTTAATAGCACACGAGGCAATATCTTCATATGATGAAAAGTATTGTGATACTAATTTTCGATGGAGAAATGGTTTTAACCCATAAAAGAAAAGATCAATCTTACTTCACGGGTTATGTATGTAATTTGCAGCATGCCTCACTAACCTTGTAAAGTTATCCTCATACATTGCAACATTCTCATCCTTCTTCTGCCTCAGACTCAGAAATTGTCTTTCCATATCCGCTCGATGGTCATGAGGAAAGTGGTTTTCTAAGAAAATTTCTATAAATTCCCTCCATTCCATATTTGATACTTCCTCTTCATCCTTTGTGTTTTTAATTAAGGACCACCATTGATCAGCATCTCTAGTGAGGCAGTAAACTGCCATGAAAACTTTTTCCCTTCCGCTACTCCCCAAAGCATGGAATATTTTCTCTAAGAAGTTTATCCATTGCTCAGCCACTAATGGATTTGTACTTCCATTGAATGTTGGTGGTTGTTTCCTCATGAATCGATTTAACATTGATCCTCCACACTGTGGATCTGGGTGCTCCATACAGGTAAGATTTTTATTCATAACCTGAGTGAGTTGTCCCAGTATAATGATGAGATGATCAGCACGAGTTGCATCACTAGCTCTACTATAATTATCCTAAGCAGGAGGGAAATCCCTACATGGAGTGATTTCATTGATACAGTTTCCATTCCATCCACTAGGCTTCATTTCTAAACAATGTCATAAACTAGATTAGTTTATGAATTGAAATATATAATTCCAAACTCCTAAAACGCTTAATATAAATTGAATAGTTTATAGATATAATCCATAATCATAAAAAATGTTTTCTTTGAAAAAGTATATACCCATAAACCCTTCATAATGGTTTGTAATGAAAATGAGAATTATCCTAAGCATATCCCCCGAGAGTGTCGTAACCAAGTGTGTAGGAAGGCCCATTGTCATGCACCAGTTCCCATTCGAGTCTAGCTCATAGTGGTGTTTTTGGGTTTTACCCCTAGGTACATCCGTGCCAGAGCCGCCTATACCTGCTCATATCTAGATAGGGATGAATTTCTTGGAAATCTCACAAAATCTATACAATACCAAAATTATAGGAAGTTCTTCTATACTAATCCTCAACGTCCATCTTCGGTCTATGTGCTCTAATAAGAGTTTATCTAAATCTAGTTTCCAAGGGTTGTACTGAACTTCCACTAATACCAACTGTAATGCCCCGACCCCAATTATCTAGAGTCGGTTCATTATTACATAACATTGGCACGATCATAAGGAAATCATGTCTTGAAAGACTGATTAGGTTAGTATTATTGGAAACAAGATTCATACATTAGTTAAACTTTACAACTTCAAAAGAAATACAACACGAATTTATTCCATTAGAAACATCCAAGCCTCCTAAATAATGTCTGGAAGTCACTCATAACTAACTTCTTCATATCCTGGGAAAATGAAACATAAGAAAGGGGTAAGCTCAAACGCTCAGTAAGCATAAGCAATACAGTGAAAGATAACATAAATATTAAGCATGGTGAATAATTGAAACCACATGCCTTTACCAATAATAAACCTGAATACTTTTATGGAAATAATATGATATCAGTAAGTAATGCCATAATAAAACATAATCATAGGTATTCTACTAGTCGAATGACCATATAAACCATCAATACTATTTCCATAATGAGGGAATGTCTAATGTCGGACATTCTGAAACATTTTGTCAAGGCCTGGCCAAGACGTCTAAAAATTATTAAGGCCTCGGCCAAAACCATATATCAAAATGGGAAACAGCATCAGCAAATTTCACGTCTAGTTGTCTCATGAGACCTACCGATGCATCGAGAAGCCATAGCAAGCTCCACCCGTCACTTACTAAGTCCAATACATTCCTCATAGGAAAAGGTTTAAACATATCATAAACATTCGTATTAAAAATATCATACGAAATGTCAATACTTTAATCATAAATCATGAATGGTATAAAAATAGCACATCCACAGTCAAACATATCACAAAACCTTAAATAAAATATGTACATTTTGTATCACAATAAATCAACCCCAAATAAACCTAAAATCTATCAAAGAATGTTGACATAGATGAAATCAAAACTCTTTTTAGAGAAATATATCTTTATATTTTGAAATCATTTAAGAGTCACATAATTATAGAATAAATCATTTACTTTGAAAATATTCTTATAAGATTGTAAGGGAAGCTTTGACGAGTTTATAATGGTAGAAAATAGTCTCACTCGCCGTATAAGTAGAAAAAGGAATTCTTACCTTAATTTTGTCGAAAAGGTTAAAAAGGAACTTGTTTGGAAAATGATGGAAAGATTGCTTTATAAACATCTTATAAGAAGTCAAAAAGGGGTATAAATGACTTTAACCTATATTCTATAAAATAGTAAGAATTTTTTGAAATAAATTTTTAAGAAACATGGATGTAGATGATAAAGAGGTCTGAGTAGATAATTATGTATAAACAACCTCGGATAATGAAGAGATTGTGAAATAAACCCTTAACTTGTACTTTTCCTTAGTCGATAGTATGTTAACTTCCTGTATAATAGTTAAAACATTGTTATTAAATTATACAATAATCATATACATAAATATTATATCATATATGATCTTTTAATATTGCTTCGTTAAAAATATCTTAGTATTATTGTTGTTTCGGGTGTTCACATACTCGTTTTTTTATATGTTTTGTTACATAAGCCATGTTTGTTTTGGATATGTTGTATATTACTCATATCCAGAATGATATCATGTCCTTAAACATTATTTTTAATCATCAAATGATAATTATACTTGAATGGATACGATGTAGAATGAATCTCATCGCGTTATCATTATTTTGATATTAAAATAATATATAATTGGATGGTATATCATATATAATGAATCATTTTCATGTTATATTTATTATTTACATTAATTAAACATCATTATCATACCCATCCATATAATAATGTTTTGAATAACAATTACACCACGACGTGGAGACGATAAGTCGTACATATGCACGTATGGTGACATGTCATTCAAAGGATGGATAGAATACTGAATATGGTTGTACCATATTTATAATGACAACAAATTATATAGAAGATACTGGATTTATTATTTTATAATGTAAATAACAAAGAATGAAGAAGTTGAAGAAGAAAGGAACTTGAAAGAGGGTGGTGAAAACAATACCTCTTCTTCGAGTTATTCCATTTGATTTGATCAAAAGGGCTACATAGGTTGGATTTCTGACTAAAGGGATGCCTCTAAGATGAAGGGAGGATATTCTATAGGGTATTTTGTCAGAGTTTGGCCGAGAAAAAATGCTTTTAAGGTGTGAATTAGTGAGAAGGGGGAGTGCCCTTTCATAAGAGGGGTGAGGGGAGCCTTAGGAAAAGCTAGAAATATTATTTTATAATAAATTTATATTCGGTTTATAATGGCTCAAAAGTTTATTATATAAAGTTTATGGTGTGTAGGGGTGGAAATAATTTCAACCAATATATTTTAGATAGGTTTGGGTCACTATATTAACAATATCATTTATATTTAACTCTTAGTTAAATAGTTTGACATTTACCTTGTCTCTTTGTATTTTTATATTATATAGTTAATAAACATACTATATACTTCCAAGAGACCCCCAAGTGGTATATTAATGATACACCTATAATTATATAAGTCCTTTGTCTGAACATTTGATTTTTAGGAACAGAATATCAATTAATAATATAATATTTGTTTTAAAAACTCTTTTATGTCAATTTTGACACAATTCAATAATTGATTTTTGTTAATTTCTTAAAAACTTTATTAATTCAAAAAAAATTAATTTAAGCAATCCTAAAATACAATATTTTCAAATAAAATTCGTTTATGTCATCAAAACTTTCAAATTAAATTTATTTTAAAATTTATAATACCAATTATTTGATTCTTTCATTAATAAGGCTAATACTGCATCATTATTGTGTCATAAATATATTTAATTATTCAATGTCTAAAAATTAAAAATAAAATACCATTATTTAGGAAATATTTTTTATTTATAATGAATATTTATAGCCAAAAATATAACATATATAACCCTATGTAAAAATTGTTTTCCTAAAAGATTTATGCTTATGTCATTTTTTTGTATTTACTTTAACTTAATTAATATAAAGTGTCCCTATCACTTACAAGTGGATCGATGGAGCCCCAAAATCGAACCAAAGATGCCAAAGGTTGGGCATGTATCAAAAAATAGGTTTAGGACATGTTTTAGTGTAATTTAATATTATTATAATATTATTTGTTTACCCTTATTTACCGGATTTACCCTTTAACCATGGAAAATCAAATATTTTCCGAAGTAATTATTCATAATGTCTAAAAATAAATGTAACCTATTTAAACAATTTTAAAATCATGATTATAAATATTTAATCCATTTTTCAAAATTCAAAACACATAAGTGACAGAAATTAATTTAAAATTAATTCTCGTTGTCAAGACAAAAAACGTGTTTTTAAGAAATAATAAATATCAAAATATTGACCCTTGTTTATGTCCGGTTTAAATGTGAAATTACGTCCAATGACCAACATTGTATTAAATGGTAAAAATATATGCTAAATATACTTTAAAACCACTCAAATTCATAATTTATCACTATTAAATATTTCGATTAAAAAAGTTGTTTTTAATTAAAATTTAGTAATTTTCACTATTGATCAAAATATAAAAGTTATCTGAAAAGTACTGAAAATACACCCTAAGCTAATTTCGATATTCCAAATCCAAAAATGAAGTCCATTTTAAAATATAAAATGTATAAAATTTCAAATAGTGGGTATTTCTATTCATAACGGCTAGTTTGATTGGTTGTGGTGTGTGTTAGAAATCGAAGTTGCATACAACACACGCTATTGTATTATTCAAAAAGAAGTGTACCATGGAAGCTTGTGGCATTAAAAAGTGTGATCTACTAGATATATGATTCAATAATATCATCCTTATTCTTTCCCTAGATATTTTATGATTATGATGATGATATGGTTTTGAAATCATTATATATTCCATGTTTTATGCTATGATTATTTATTTAAGTATTTATGAATGTCATTCCATTTCCATGAGTTATGATATAGGGTGAATGTTTTATAATCTTGTGGAAAACATATTTATGGTTTTCATTAGGTGATTTTGAGGCCAAAAATTTTATATTCAAATAGTGTATGAGGTAAAGCTTTATATCTCATGAGATAATAAGGAATAGAATAGTGAGTGAATCCAATGTAGTAAGGGACCTTTCCACTATGATAGTCTTTTGTGTCAACCAAGACTAAGGATATGTTGGTATGGATAGTGAACACAATACACTATTATAGTCATGGTAGTGAGCCTTGAATAATTAAATTATTCTATATGGTCATAGGTATGCCATGTGCTTATGTCTTATGCCAAAGTTATTCTCACATGGCTCATGATCATTGATTTCTTCATTATTCATGTCTTATGAACTTCCATTATTTATAAAATGACTCAAGGTTATGATAAATGATATTTTTGGTATTGTTTTAAAATGATAATATCATGTTATCATTCAATTATGCTCATTTTATATACAACTGATCATTAATATCTCCCTTGTTTACCCTCACTAGGCATCTCATATCATATTTATTATGTTTCATTTCCCTGAGTTATGAATGGAGGTTTTAATTAGGGTATTTCTAAGAATAGTAATATATTCAATTATCATTGTAGTATATTTTAATTATATTTCTATTGATATTGTGATTTTTTATCTAATCTCCCAGGACACTAAACCATTGTGGTTCTGGAGTGGATCGTAATGTTCTGTATTGAATATTCAACAAAAATGTAGTGATATTTATATATAAAAAGTTATAGTCACAATAGTATATAACTTATATATTAGATAATACCTGATCTAATATAGACCTATCTTCCTCCCCCATTTCCTATATATTATTATCTTTCTAGTATAATTCCTCCAAATCATAAGGTGTAAGATAGAGGAGGTTTCTCAACAAAGAGGTAAACTCTTTATAAAGTAGTTTCAATTTTATTTCATCTTCTACCACCTCTAAATATTTGGTATCCATTCGTAAATAATCAATTATATATTTAAAATATATTTAATTTCTATAATGATGATGGAAAAAATCAATATTCTCTTTTTTCTATCCCACAGTAAAATAAAACATCCCTCTTGTGTACTAGTATACTACCACCTCCATGGAGCGATGAATATCATTATTTTTCCCCCATTCACATTAATAGTTATAATAGTTGTTTTACTAAATATATATTATATTTATTATATTATTATAAATTAATAAATTATAAATATCATTTCATTTCATTCCATCTATCAAATTGTGGTAACATCACTCTTGTGTACGTATATACTACTATCTACATGAGGTCATATAATTCATTTCTCATCACCATTTTATATGAATATTTATATAAGTGTATATAATGATTACATGTGATACTCATGAAATTTTAAATATTATAAATATTATGGAACCATGATCAAATTATATGGAATAACACTACTGAACTGAAACATGCATGAAAAATAAAGAAGTTATTTAATGGAATAGTAATTTTAATAAAAATAATTATTAATAAAAAGTTGATAAGATGTTTTAAGTAAATATTATATTGTATGATATATATTCTTATTTTTTCAAAAAAATATTGTAATAAATATATATTTATTATATAGTATTATTTGATTCTTATAAAGCAAGAAGAGACTTGATGTAAGAGTTTATGTTGATATCTAATTTATTTTTAGTAATCTCTCTAAAATGTTTTTATTGGGAGAAATTTTATGGATCATATAATTTAATCATCATATATTATATTTTACTTTGTTTATTATGGGGATTTTATTTTATTATTATAATTTTCCTCTTTATGGTATTTAAAATTATCAATAATTGTTTTAAAGAACCTTATTTTCTCTTTGGTTGATCAAAATTTTCTTCCATGTACATACTAATAAAAATTATATTATGAATGTTTCTAAGTATACTTTAAATGTATTAAAAATTAAATTTCCTCCACCTTTTACTTTATTTATAAGGATTTAAAAAGGAAACATTCTAAATGTTTTCCCTACTATTTGTTTACTTTTTACAAAAGTGTTAAAGAAATGTTTTATTTTATAGTATAAGACATGAATGGATTGTTCCACCATCATGAAAATTCATTTATTTTAATACTCCTTTAAAACATTAATTTTTTTTTTAATGAATTTTATTTTTTAAATATTATATAATTTTACATTTAAAATGATTTTAATATAAAATTATATAGTCTCATGTTTTCAAAGAAATAATTGAAAGATATCTTAATGGTATTGTTTATATATGTCATCATAATTCAATAATTTTTTTGCTTCACTTGTTTCAAGATATTATTATAACATCCAATTTCATTATTTGGATGGTTTGTAATGATGATGATCTTATTAAAAAAAATTTACTTTCTATGAGTTAACTATGTTATTATGAGATCTTCATGCAATATACAACATTTACATAGGTTATTATATGTTGAAATAATGATTAGTGTGTGATCTTATGGAACACTTATTTATGGACCTCATTATTGTATGAGTGGGTATATTATATATCTTAGATGCATTGAATAATTCCTCATATATATTTACATAATTATGGAAAATGAGACAATGATCTCGATCCACTATGAGAAATAGGTAGGGATACTTGATCTAGAATGATATGGGGAATCGTTGGTGATTCTATATCCATAATAGTATAACAAACATGTAGTGATTCCTAACAAAAAATGACGTGATGGTATTTGTGGATATCCATGAAATATTATATATTCTTATAGAAAGAAATGTATCACACTCTTATGGAAAGTTGAAATGATTATTATTTGAAATCATGGCTTATGAGTGATTTTTGAATGCTTCCTCGATCCCATAACATTATAATGATTTATTTCATGGCTTATGATTACAAAATAATTTTTTTTGTAATATTTTATATTTATAATAACATATTAACATACACTTATACTCATGATATTACAACATATTATCATTAACTGATTGCTACCATGTTTACCCACACTGAGAATTTTAGCTCTCCTATTCTTATGTTTTAATTTTTTTAACAGGTTATGGAGAAGGGTACTGTGTATGATGAGTATAGAATGATACCTTATTTAATTAAATATGTTATATATTATTAATATTATATATAAATATTATTTTTATGTATGTGGTCTCCTAGTAAATTATAACTTTATTGTTGTTGGCCATTTTTATTGGGATATTTCCTAAATATCCATAAAAAACAAGTAATTCCTATGTATATTATTATTGGGTACATATAGTTGGTATCAAATGATGGTTTAGATATTTTTGGATATTATATTATGAGAAATTATTTATATAACATAATACATCATGTAGTGTACATAAATTAATTTCAGATGATCCTTATGTGTCAAATATTGAAAAGAATATGTCATTATATATGAAATATTAGGAATTATTTTCATGATTATATGATTTATCACTCTAATTATTGTATCATTATACTGGAACTATTAATTTTGGAATTTATCAATTTATAGAACCAAATGGAACTATGCCAATATCAAATGTGGTGTATAATGAAATTATTGTCCTCCTAGGAAATTGAATGTTATGGAAGTTATAATGAAGAATCTGGTTTCTAATCTCAAACAACATTATCAGGAACTAAATAATATTGAGTTCACAAATAATCAAAGTTGTGTACTATGTATTGTCGAGTCTTTTATGAAGAAACAACCTATTTATTTTAGTGGTTCTCATGGTCAACTAGTGGATGAGAAATGGATCAGTTCCATTAATAAAATATTTCTTGTTCTTCAATACTAGAAACATGATAATTATTTATCAACCATTTATCATTTGGATGGTGTAGTTGGTCAATGGTGGAATAATATTATGAATAAAAGTGATGATGAATAAATTTAATCCACTGAATGTGATTATATTAAGAAGGTATTTTTTTAGTAAGTACTTCCATCATAATCTATGTTTAGAAATGGAGAAGGAATTACTTGATCATAAGTATAAGGGTGATGAATCAATTTTTACCTATGTGAAAATTTTACATAACATAAAATGTATAATTTGGTTTAATCACCAGCTATTTAATAATAATTTAGTAATTCATTGGTGTCTTAAAATCAAATCTGTGAATAGAATTTTCTATAAGCTACTTTACTAGATATGAATAAATTATTCTATTTTCTCTCACTGTATAAAAAATTATATATTTAAAATATTCCCATAGTTTTTTTAAGAAAATAAAGATGGAAACTAATAAACAATATAATATATCACATGGGGGAAATAAATTATAGTCTCATATATGCCATAAACGTGGGAAGAAAAATCACTGAAATTTCATGGATAGAAATAGGAGGTGATTAAAATGTGGAAGGGTTAGTTATAAATCTCTTAAATATCAAAAAGAAACAAATAGGATTGTTAATATAATAGCGGAATGAAAGAGTTCATATAATTTAGAATCCAAAAAACCCTAATTCAAATGTAACTAGTATTGTAATTACAACAACCAACACACAAATCTAATGGTTTATTATGAATATTAGTGCCAAAAACACATAATCCTAATGAAAAATGAAAATATAATGTGATAATGACTGTTGAAGTGGGTTATGATAATGGTGTTGTGAAAGGTACACATTTCATCCACTATAGAATAAATATTTTATTTTTTCTCTACCTAATCTATTATATTTATTTAATTTTCTATGGTTATCAAATTATGTCCTCAATAATAGATATTGAGTTAGCTGTGAGAACTCATAATTCTATGATGATCACATAGCAAGTATATATTTTTTCTCAAATTTATGTTTTTGGAAATTTGGTTCTTATAAATATTATGATTATCCCTCTAGATGGATTTTATGTGATCTTATACATGGATTGGCTTCATTTATATAGATACCATATCAATTGTCTTGGAACTGAACTCACGCAACATATTTTGAATGAACCTATGATCATTTATCAATGGGAGGAAAATTATGAACTTACATTATAAATCACATATATATTATGGGTAATAATCATTATCCAAAAAGGGTATCTATCCTATATGGTTGTAAAGATACTTGACATTGAGGATATTACAATTGTAAAGGTTATTTTTTATCTATTTCTATTAGACATTCCTATTTTCCCTCTAAATAATGATTCGGTTTTTTCAATACAACTCATTTATGGGTCTACAACTATCTCAATGTATCCATATATAATATAACAGATTGAGTTACAGTAATTGTCAAAGAAACTCCATGAGAATATAGAAAATGGATTCATATTCCCTAGTGTGTCACATTTTGGTGCACCTATTTTATTTTTTATGAATAATGATTGGTCAATGTTTATTTTCATTGATTATCTTAAACATAAAAATATCATTTTAAAAATAAAGTATCGTGTACCTTATATTGATGATTATTTTTATTAATTATGGGGAGATAAAATCTTTTCAAGGATCATCCTTTATTCTAGTTATTGTTAATTTAGTGTCAAAATGGAGGACATGCAAATGACAACCTTCAGTATAAAGTATAAGCATTCTAAATTTATAGTGATGCTATTTGGACTTAATAACTCCCATACTATATTAATCAATTTGATGAATATAGTATTTATAATTTACATTTATTTGTTTCTAATATTATTTATAGGTGGTATAATTATTTTTTCATAGTGAATTCCAGAGCATGAAGATCATTTTAGAATTGTGTGTAATATCCTGAGAAAGGGGATGTTTTATTTTGAATTTAGCATGTGTGAATTGTGTATTTATAAAGTATAATTATTGTTTCATATAATCAAAACTGGTGGTATATGTGATAGAATTATATTTCCACATGGTGAATCACCTACTTTAAATGGGTTCCCTTTCTTTGTTTTGAATAGCTTGATGTTATGTTTGAGGTGCATTATGGATTAGGGTGATGTAATTCTCTCATGAGGCCTTCACTTGCAGTTTGGATTCCATGATCTCTTTTACTACCTTTGATGAGTTTGTTCTGGTTTGTCCGCAGCATCATCTTTTTTCTCTAGCATCTTTTTTATGGTCTTTCAGTTACAATTCTTTCTTGTGTTGGTGGATTTGTGAGTAAAAACACATCTCTCAAGTGGTTCATGTTTCTTTGGGAACATCTGGTTGTGTTATCTACGTTGGCAAGCTGATCTCAAGGTTTTATTTTCCATCAAATGACCTGCTCATTCCTTTTTTCTTCCATTTTCTGAATAAGACTTTTTAAGTTAGGTTTCTTCTAGGGTGTGGGGTGTTTTGAAGATTGGTTTGTTTACTTTTAATGGTTTTTATGTCTCTGAAGTTTATATTTCCTTCAATTCTATGATGGTTCGAGCTTGTCACACCTCACGTTTATATTGTACCATTTTATTTTTAATAAATTTATTTGGACATGAATTGGGAAAGCAATTCATGTCTAAGTTTACTAAAAAAAATCATAAATAATGGTACATGGATGTTTCATTATGTATAATGAAATTGTCATAAACTTTTCTTATCTATAATTGAAACTTAATGAAAAAAATTTACTCACTCATGATTTTGTGTAAGTAGTGGCGGGTACTGTAGCAGTACTACTCACATAATTGTCCTTGGCCCAATAATTTGGTCATATGTTCCATGTAATGGGATACATGCCCACTGGTCCATCGGGCTATGTAATGGGTCTCCCTCTACCAAGTTAAAAGAGGTCTTTTCTTTTCTTTAATAATAAAAATGAGGATTAGGCCCCCAAACCTAGTAAGGATAATAATATGGATAATGCTCTTCTCTAGAATAACTTTTCTAGTTGGGCTATGATGGGGATCTAAAGAGTTCATTAAATCTTTAGAAAAGGGGGAATATCATATATTTCGTAGATTAATGTTCAACTCATTGTCCAATTTAGAATATGGAATGTGTGGGGTTAATTAAATTTTAAAAAAAATATTAAATACAAAAAAAATATGAATAAGTATAATTTTAAATAATTAAAAGTTAAATGGATAAATTCATACAATATTAATGAATTAATATAAATTTTAATGAAGTGATTAATAAAAATCAATAGATAACATTTCAAATTTATGTAAATTATGTGTATTGATTTTGAATGTTGTAATGTGTGAAATTAATGAAAATAAGAACACAATTTGAAAGGTATTTTGGAAATATCTCGATGTGGGACCTAATATCTCCACCCTTTGATTCAAGAGAAATTTATTGTTAAACCCTCAATTTACTTATAATGAATATATTAAGAATCTAACATCCTTATATTTTAAATGTACATTTAATGAAACCAAATAATCACTTTCCTTTTCATATTTGTGGCAGGAAACACATTGAGGAAGATCCCTCACATTATTAGTTGTGGGAACACATCACTCATATTGTGGTTGTTTACACCATTTACATGATGAGGTGAGAAAATAGAGATTTTCATAGAATAAATCCTTTATATTTTCATTATATTATCTATCTAGAATGATTGTTATAAATGAAATATATTTATAGAGATAAGAAAAAAATAGTTTCTTTGATATTTTGAAATAAAGAATGTCACTTTGAGAGAAGAAAATAGAGATTTATAGAGATTCTATGTCAATTTGATCAAGTATGTTTCAAAAATTAATTATAGAGATATATTTAACTAAGGCCTCTATTTATGGGATTAATAATATATGGGAAACTACTATAATTCCAAGTGATCATTGAATAATAACCAGATTTCATTTAATCCATTTTTACCAAAATAAATTCTTGCCTAGAGATACTATGATAATCCCACTGGATACCTAGTATCCTCTAATAGGTATCAGATGGACTACTGTGGGATGAATGCTTCTATAAATATTTCACTTGACTAGTCGGTGTTGCTTCACTGGGAAGCAGGTAGACTTATAGAAGTAGAGGCTCCTTTTGTCATCACTACTAATTGGTCAGTGGGTCTTTTTTACATCTATGTTTCTAGGAACATGGAACCAGATAATTAATGGACTATGATAGATAGACAATACTACATAATAGTACCCAAATAACTCATTTTCTTTTTATAATCCTTTAAATACACTAATTGAATAATGATCATTCCTTCTATGATCTCAGGAAGACAATTAAACTCTTTATCACTTATACCAATACCTTCAATGATAATTATATCCTTTGAAAAAAATCATCAAACTTTATCAATATTCCATCACTTGGTCCATTAAATAAAAAAATTCAAATCTATATTAATGAAAAACTTATAAATAGCTAAGAGTGTTTTTGAACATAAAAATACCATTAGAGAGAGTGAGCTATAACACAAATATCCCTCCATGTGAGGATTAAAGAGTAATAGAAAGAATATGAAGAACTATAGAACATATTAAATAATTTTCCTATGATCAATGATTATTTTGATAGAATGATGTGGTTAAATATTAGAATATGTGTCCTGTTAATACCATAATTAAATTATTTGTTAAATGATGCACATAGATCATCATTCTCTATTCATCATGCAAGTATAGATATGTATAGAGATCTAAATGAATATTTCTGGTATGTAAACATGAAAATGGATATTTCAAATTTTGTATCCAAATTATTCATATGTTAGAAGTTTAATTATTATAGATATATTCTTATTTGATTGTTATAACCATTACCTAAAATTTAATGGAAATTGGAAAACAATAGTATATATTTCATCTTTGGAATCCCTAATACGTCAAAATTCTATAAATATATTTGGGTTACATTCTATTAACATATATCCCATCATCATTGTAAATGGTTTGACTAACATGATTTTGTTAACATTTTCGATATAGCATGGATTTAGATAATAAAGTTAATTAACCATTTCTAAATGAAATTGATGGTATTGAGATGATTTCCATGTGTTTACCTTCCTTCATGATATTGTCTTAGAATGGTTTATTATGCTCTATTATTATATAAATTCATTAATGATACTTTAGGTTATGTGTTGATGTCAAACTATTTTATAGAATCAACATTCCATAAAAATTTAATCATTATGGATTGAAATTAAACTAGTTTCATGGAATATGTTACTAGGTTGATGTAACATATAAAGAAATAGGATGTATCATTAGTATTATTACATCAATTGGTGACTATTTTCTTATTGTCATTGTATTTTTTTATTGGGGATATAATTATATGGTTGTTTGAGGTGTAATTTAGGGGTGTTTTAATTTTATTGGTTTTGTTATTTTAGTCAAATTATGTTTGGAATTTGGGTTGTGTCATTTACTATATTGGGAAGTGGGGTTGTGTTGGTTATTTTTGGATGGGTAGTAAGGATATAATGGTTATAATGGTATAATATGTGTATTGATATTTTGGTGGTTTGTGGATTTTGGATATGTTATTATCATGATTTCTTGGTTGGGTAACTGGTGGCCCTGTGTTAGTTATAATTAGGGAAGAATGGTTTTGTTTTCTTAATGATGATTGTATTGATGGTTATTGTTGTATTTGTTATATTTTCTTGGTTGCAGCATGAAATAATTGGTAATAAATAAGATAAAATTCAATAGGGTTTTTATATATGAGTGTTTTATTCTTAAATATGGATTTTAAAGAATTATTATAATGAATTGGTTGGTAATGGAAATTTGGGAAAAATTACATTGTATGGTTAATTGTGTCATTATTAATGTTTATAGTGGGTGTATTATTTGGGAAGTGTGTTGATATTTTTTTACAGGTGGTAGTAGTTGGATTGTGTCAAAAATGTATTACAATGATGATAATGGATTTTAATGATGGTATATATGTTAGAAGCCTTTAGGGTGGGATTGTCCATATATATACATATCATTTTTTTTATTTTCAATTTATTTACACAATGCTCCCTAGTTATTCTTACCAATGGCCAAATTTCTTATGTTTATCTATTTTCCCCAACATATAGGTTGGAGAGGATGGAAGTATGGATACCCAATCTCCCTAGTTATCCCCAATGGGTGTCGTAAATTTGATTGGATATGTGGAGAGTGAATTTTTTTATGCTTAGGTTTATCCATGGTAAGATTATGGGACCAAGATGATGTATTTATTCACAATAAACTATTGCACTAGATATGTTATATGTCTCCATGGAAATGTAATTTCCAGGATGATGTGGATAAGGGTTAAGAAATGGTTACTATAATGAGACTTATTTTTATTTTTAATACTTCTTAAATTTTTTTGAATAGTTTTGGATCCAACCGTTGAGTCAGCATGAGATTCTGTAGCCTAGAGATGCTCAGTGTCGATATATTTAAAACATTAAATATAATAAATCATTAACACACATATTTTGAAAATAAATGTCATTCCAATTGATCATGACATCATATGGTAAATCAAATATATAAGTTCTTTCCAGAATATAGAGTTTACCCTAGGTGCTACATAATTTTTGTCATTGGTGAATGTTCAAATTAAGGGAATTTATTGGTGGCTGTATTAAGTTAATTAATTAATTAATTAAATTATTTCATTTAATAACCCAATACCCTAACCTACATCTACAAATATGTTTTCAGGACTAATTCTTAGGTGTATCAATGGAACCATGAGAATTTTCAGAGAATGGGTAGGGAGGCACATTGGTAACTCGTGAATGTGGATAAACAATAGGAAATCAAGGAGAACCATGAATTGAATTATGAATGTAGTGGGGTTCTAACATTCATCTCTATTGGACACATTATTATCCAATTATTTATCCCTTATTGAGGTAGGGATGTTTTTTTAATTTCATTTATTTGATACTAGTGATTTTATAATTTGCAATTGGGAGATGAAATCTACACTCATTTATGAACTCATATTGGTTGCTTTAATTATTTTTATTCACCTGATATACATTTCATATTATTTGTTTATATGTTATTGTCACTGAAATGGGATAAATTAATAGTATTAATTTAGGATAACCCCATTAAATTTATTAATCCAACATTAGGGACTCATATTACTTCATCCTGATAAATCTTGGATAGATAGTTTCATTCTATAGCTTGTTTTGCATCATTGATGCTATTTTTAAGATCAATGATCATCCATCTTTATTTTTTTCTCTATCCCCGATCCTTTATGTTATTATTGGTTGATAGGACTCAGCCTTAGCAGTGGTCAGTAGCAGTGAGCAAAAATGGTGTTAGTGTGGTGTTCAGATCGATTGACCACATCTTGGGTTATGGGGATTACCTCGGTTGAGAATAGATAGACAAAGTTTTATAGGGTGACATTGTTTCAAGGAGGACACCACTACAATGGAGGATGGAACAAGATGGGGGAAGCATGATACATTTAAGAGGACAACCTTTATAAAAGTTCAATGCAACTAGGGGAGTTTGGTGTGGGGTCGATGCGATAGAGATGTCGGTGTCATGAACTATCTCAATGAGGCATGTTCCACAACTCCCCAGGCATGCCTCCAATAGGGAAGGGGTTTTCGACTAGCATTGAGTAGTTATATCACTAATAGGTATGCCTTAGCCTAATGTAACTATTCTCACACACACATATGGAATCCAATACATTGATGAAATGTAAAACAACTGAAATAAACCATGCATGAATATATCTAAATCCCAGAACCAGAGTACAAAAATAAGTAACAGAAAGTAAATAGGTCTAAATACAATCCCACCACAAAGAGTTTGAAAACAAGTCAAACCTAAAATTAAATATGGGGAATGCTATTATAATAACCATAGAAACAAACCTTTTTCTATCCAACTCATTAAGAACCTCCTAGTTATAGTCCCTCTAAGACTCTATTAAATGGTCGATCCTCCACAAATGTCATGAAACATGTTGGAAAATCCCAAACAAGGGTAGGTATAACAATACCCCATAGGACACCCCAAATTCACTAGTCATAAAATAATAGGGATAATAGTCATCTCTATATAGGTATATGTCATAATCACATATAAAAAAAATGTCCATATATACTGAGTAAAGACACAACGTCTCAATGTAAAGTCACAACTGTAATTCTAGCCTAGGATTCTTGGTTGAAGGTTCCATATAACAATCATTCGGGAGAACACACTATACTAGTCAGATAGTACTGATGGTGTCTATCCAAGATGTACATATTAATGTGTTTCACCATAATAAGTATATGTTGGATGTATAGAGAGAACGATAAGTAGATTAGGATCACATAAAAGGACATGGGGTATACTAAAAACTCATTATAGAGTAATCCTATATGTAAATGATCGACACCTGAGTAGTGTTGTCATGACGATACCAAGAACTCCACTTAGGTTAGAAAGATGATAGAGGATCTTACTCCAAGACTCAAGGATGTCATCCAATTACTCTATCCTAGAAGTCCTAATAGAGGTTCCACTATCCTATGTGTAGGATATGATAATATACTAACCCTTATGAAATAGATATAGGGAACATAGTCTAATGAAACTCGGGAAAGATAAAGAGTAAAAGGGCTCCAATCCATCTTGAAGGAAGTAAACAACATGTACTATAATTAAACAGCATGTTATTTTGAAAATGGATTCTACATGTGTGAACGAACCATGTATATTTCCATGTAAAAGTATATAGAACATCAATCCCTATGTACTTTTTTCCCATATCCAAGTACACTACACTACCCTTGTACACCTAGCCTAGCCTTATTCGTGTGGGAGTACATTGCATGTTCATGCCCGTGTACTCCTAGGAATATTTGTGTGCCCTCCAAGGTACTCTATAAGAATCTATGGAAGGGTCACATTCCATGTGACTGATTCACACATTTTTTGATACTTTTCTTCTCGCGGAAACCCTATCTACCACACCAGGGGTACCACATGTCATGTGTTCTCAAAATACACGTCGTATAGATTAAAAATTTATAAAATATTCCATTATTTATCCCATTGGATTTTCCATCCTCATGTGAAAAATATGACCATGAATTGTTCTAGGATGCTTGAATCTACTCCGGTCTAGCCTCCCCATCACCGCTCACTAGATTTCAGTCACTAGATTCTCATAGAAATCAGTTTCCATTTTTCATCGTCACAATTATATGCACCACTCGAATTTGGAGGTTTCAAATATAGTTTGATTCTCTCTCTAATTACACCATCACATGATCATTGTTCCATACCATGTCTAGATATGTGATATCAAATCATTCAATAAAGAAATGGGTGTGCAATTTTTGATTCCCAAATATTTGGGTAGAACCACGAGGAAAACAAAAAAGTTGTGATTAAAGCACATATAATAATGGGAGAAAACTAGAAAACATGTAAGAGAGGAATGAACCTCATTCATATTCATTTGGAATTGATATATTTTTTAAAATGATCAATGAGTAACTATAATAAATAAATAAATCCCCCAATAAAAGTCTTAAAGATAACCCATCCTACAAGACGATTGATCCACGAATCAATCCGTTAGTTGATTGATTAACATTCATCATAGGAATTAATAATGGGGAATAAAAAATCAATATAATAACCTGATTAAAATTAATCACTGATTAAGAACAAATATGATTCATTTTCATTGGTGATATTTTTGAATCTCGATATACACAAATCATCGAACTACAATTCAGATGTTGTTCGCCAATAGAATCTCCTTCACTCCAATGATTCTTTGGATATATAAGATTTAATGTCTAACCCTAAGGATCCAATGTAACTTTATATTTAAATTATAATATATCTCATTATCTAAAAAAATAAATAAGATAATTTATTTAAATTATTTCAGTCATTTTACACCAATGATGATGTTTTCACAAAATCCTCACAGATAATGGTTATATCATGCCTAAAGTAAAACCTATGTTCTTAAATCAACAGTGCCCTCATATTTCTTATTCGAGCCTTAGTTTATAAGTTTTTGTAATTTTTCAAGGAAACTTTTCCATGTTCTATTTAATAGATTTAATATAATTCAAACATTTATTTTGGGCTTATAGGGCCTCAAAAACACAGGTTTTTTCAGTTCCTAGTCTCAAAAATAATCAATATAACATCCAAAAATAATACATGGAAAATAAAATTCATTATATTATCCAAAAATTCAGGTTTTATTCCCTCAAAATCCAAAATAAAGACTATAAAAAGATATTTGGGTACTGACCAGGCATCTGAGCCCCCCGCTTCCAAGTTCTCTCCTAAAGATTTTCATTCTTCCACTAGAGATGCACTAAAAGAATCACTCATCTATGAGGATCCTCTCTTATTGATCCCCAGTCTATATTGGGTACATAGAAAAGATAGGTCCATCCTCAATGTCCATCTTTCCTGAGTTGATAACATGGGATGGATCATACATGTACCTCCTCAGTTGTGACACATGGAATACAGCATGTTCTCCATTCACTATGGAGGTAGTGTTAAGTGGTATGACACCTCTCAAACTATACATAGTATCTATAAATGGCTAATTAATATTTGATATAGATTTTTTCCCCAGCCAAATATCTCTAATCCACATCGAGGTGAAACCCATTGGAACACATAGTCTCCCTCTTCAAACATCAAAGGCCTACTTTGTCTACCCATAAAAGACGTCTGATGGATATGTGTAGTCCTCATATGATCTTGGTTTATATAAACCTTCTTCCATGGGGGATTGAACCAAATCTAGGCCCCTAAGTGTCAAATCACCTAGGTCAGTCTAGTAAAGTGGTGACCTAAAGTGTCAGCTATACAAAGTCATGAATGGAACCATAGAAATGGTTGAATTGTAGTTTTGTTGTACTCAAACTCACCCAATGGTATGTGATCCACCCAAATATATCCAAATTTAAACATTCAAGCTTGTATAATGTTCTATAGAACATTAATGGTCCGATCAGTCTATCCGTCATACTAGGGGTGAAAATCTATGCCCAATTTAGTTGATCCCTAAAGGCATCCTGCAACCACTTCTATAATTGAGATGTGAAAAGATTATCATAGTCTTAAATTATTATAGAGGGAAATATATGGATTTTGACTATATATTTCACCTAGATTCATCCCAATAATTCTTCTAAACTCTTCCCTCGTATAGCTATGAAGTGTGTGTAATTAATGAGTTGATCTATGATCATCTATAGGGAATCCTGTCCCCTGAATGTACTTAGTAACCTGATAACAAATTATATGGATATCCTATACAACTTCCACAATATAACAATAAGGGTTTGAGCTAAACTTTCTGAAAATTTGTGTTCATCATTAACTTGTTGATATGTAAGGCATCGAGAGACAAACTTGACAACTCCCTTCTTCATCCCTGACCACCAAAACTGACACCAAAGGTCCTAGTTCAAATTTTCCACACCTAAAAGTACCACTGAATGAGATGTATCAAACTATATTATAACCTCCTCCTAAAATATCATTGGTACCATTATGTGTCCTCTAAAATGAATGAAATACTCACCACATTCAGACAATCCATCAGGATCATATTCAGTGGATATCTGAGTACATAAGGTCCCACAGTCAGTATCCCCAAGCTATGTACCATGACTCACTATAAAATACTAGTGTTAAAACCCATATATTGGACATAATATTAACCATATCCATCCAAAAATTATAACTACTATGAGTCCAACTGCTCTGACATCTCCTTCTGCAATAGTGAATACGATTTCCTACTGAGAGCACCTCATACAATATTCCCCTTCCCAGGAGAATAAAAAATCTTGAAGTCATAATCGTGGAGGAACTCTAGAAATCACCTCTATATAAAGTTAAGATCCTTCTAAGAGAATATATACTTGATGATTTTATGGTCAGAATAGATGATAAACCACTTTACCATTAGGTTACATCAACACAACTTTAGTGAAAAGACTACTACTGTTAATTCTAGATCATGGGTCATGTAGTTCTACTCATGTTGTATCACCTAATTTGAATCATGGGAAATAATATATTACCTCTTCATAAAAAGACAACCAATCCCATTTCCTAATGAATCACAGAACACTACATACTCGACATCCTCTTCTCGCAATCTCTAAATGTGAGTGCTCATCAATCTCTACCTCAACTCCTAGAAATCCTAGTGGTACCTCTCTGTCCACAAAAAATGATACCCCTTTAATTTTACTTCTATCGTGGGTGATGATGTTCTGGAGAGTTTAGGCATGAATCTCTAATAGTATCCTTCCAACCCAAGGAATCTCCACAGCTATGTCATGCTCTTGGGTGGCTCCCAAGCTAACAATGCCTCACCCTTCATCGACTCCACTACAACATCATATATTGAGTAAAATGTTCCAAAAAGTGTACCTAATAAATCTAGAACTATCAATTTAATACAATCCCATAAATTTAGTGTTGTCGGAGTACATCTGAAACCTTCCACATGTATCTCGCCTGATCCTCCTCAAACACCAAGTAAAAAAGGATATCATTAGTGAATACTACCATAAACTGGACTATGAAAGGATGAAATACCTGATCATGAGTCCCATGAACACTTGTGGGGAATTCTTTATGAAAAAGGGAATCGCCAAGTACTCATAGTGACCATAGTAAAATCTAAATTCTCTCTTTTGTATGTCATCATCTTGTACTCGTAACTAGTGACAGCTGATGTGAGGTCAATTTTCAAGAACCATTGTGCCCCTTTCAATTTATCAAAGAGTTCAATGGTCCTTAATAGTGGATACTTGTTCTTTATAGTCACCCGATTTAGGAAACTATAATACAAACACAACCTCATGCTCTCGTCCTCCTTTTTGGAAAACAGTACTCAGGCTGCCCAGGTTGAAACACTGGGTCTAATAAAGAACAGACTCTACAATTCCTCCAACTACACCCCTATAACATGAATCTATGTAAGAGACTTCCAATATGTTGTCATAGATATTGAGTTCATCCCCGGGTTTAGATCAATGTGGAAGTATGTCTCTCAGTGAGGAGGTAAGCCTATAACATCCTCAAGAAATAATTCTGCATACTCTACCACCACTATAAGGAACTGAAAACTCATAACATATTCTACGACAAGGATCATGCTAGAAAACTTATGAGTAATTATCTGAACCTCCAATTCATGAATCTATCCTATACTGACAAATTTTCCTTCTCACCTTGAAAGGAAAACATAACCTCGTCGCTGGTACACACTGCATCCTATACCTAAAAAAATATGTCTATGCATGAGCTATAGATAACCCTTTTATATATAAGATGATTTCATAAGGACTCATAGATTCTATAAAGAGATACCAAAAAACTATCACCTCTAAGAGTCATGTCACATTGTCAGCAAAATTATTTTATCACTGGTAAATCTTCATTAGAAGTCTCCAAATTCAAGGGTCAAGCCAAGGCCTCAATCAGAATCACTAAGTCTCAAACCAAATATGTGGAAATAAAGTAATGACTATAACTTGGGTCTATTGGTATTATATATAATGTATAAAAGACATAGATATTACCTTGAATCATCCATGGAGAATTAGGGTCATAAGCCCCGACTACCTGTATCTACCCCCACCTCTATCCTCCATCTCCCTAAGTCTGGAATGGACCACCTTGGGTGGTGTTGGTAACAAGTCAAAGCATATTCCACCTCTAGATAATCTCCCAAATCCTCTTCAATTCCCTCCACCTTGTGGACCTATTTTTTCTACTAATAACTCTACCTCTATGGGCAATCCAATATCTCTCTTTCATCTATACTGTGGGTCAGACAATCCTATTCAAGATGCCCCAACTGTCACATGAGTAGCACTACATATCCCCAGGCTGACTAGACCCATATTACAAGCCTTTAACTAAAGATCCTTTATCTTATAACCTCCTCCTAAAACACCTAGCACATCCAGGCCCTGGAGACTGATGTCAGGTCCCTACTACCAAAGTCTCTGCTTCTATGTTCCCATTGCAAGCAACCACTGTCTACGCCTACTCAGTAAAAAAACTCTCAACAACCAAAGGTCACTCTAGAACCCTAGAATAAGTAGTAATTCACATATTTATATTATTGGATCATATGTCTCTATACAGTCCTTGCTCGAAGGTCCAATCCAAAAAGTACTAATTTGGAACCATATAAATCAAGAACCATGAGAGGTTGGTGAACCTAGATGTATACTCACCCACTATTGTACTTCCCTACTGAAGTTGTATTAGTTCCTAGATTCATACAGCCCTCAAAATATCTAGATAGAACTCCTCTCTAAAAAGGTACTCAAACTCTGACCATGCTGGAGTCACCTCATCATGAGTCTTGGTCAGCAAACCCCACCATATTCTTAGTGATCTAGGGAAAAGGATCAATTCCAGAACCACTATATGATATGTCGTTGTCCTAAAAAATAGATAAATCACATCACAGTCTTAATCTAGTCCTCATATGCCTATGGGATAGGCTCAAATCAGAACCTGACGGGTCACTAACTCTGAAACTCATGAATTGCGCTCAGCCTACGCACCTCATACGTTGGTATTGTGGGTACAATCTACTACTCAACAGGTGTCAGTATAGCTGGTTAACCACCTATAGGTGACACCTATGGAATTTTCCATTTTATCAATGCCTCATCATAGAGGTGGATATCATCATGATCCTTATGTTTAATCCTAGCTGACATATGTTGCAGAGGCATCCTGAAATAGACATGATGTACCATGTTCAATGAGTATATCTAGAGAGTTGACACAAGAAGGAAATGGAAACCAAAACTCATTCATATATGTTGAATGTATCGTTGGTTTTTTCCCTTAAACTAGTGTTATAATTTACTAAGTAGAAATTTAGGTGATCATATTCCTGGTGTATGGATACATCATCCACCACACCAACACTACAGTCCCTTTCCTAAAATCTGAACTCAAAACAATTAATACTGTTTCCCCAAACCAATTTCATAGACTACGTTTCTAAGGTAAAAATGACTGCTCTGATACCACTCAGTCATGCATTGTCCCAATTAGGCCCTTACCACAACTCCCTAATCCCACCTCCAATAGGCCAAAGGCTGGAGACTAGAACTAAGTAGAAATATAAATACCATGGGAGGCCTTAGCCTAAAGTAACTATACACATGAAAACATATCCAAACCCATATAATGATGAACTGTAAAACTAATGAAATAAACCATGAATGAATACATTTAAATATCATAAGTGTTGTATGACATCAAGTAATGGAGTGTAAATAGGTCTAAATAAAATCCAACCACAAAGAGTCTGAAAACAAGTCCAACCTAAAAGTAACTATTGGGGATGTTGTCATGATAATTGTAGGAACACACCTTAGTATTTCCTAATCACTAATAACTTCTTGTTTCTGGTCCCTATAGGACTCCATCAAAAGTTTGATCATCTGCACAAGACATGAAACATTTTAAAAAATCTATTGCATGGGTGAGTTTAACAATATCTAGTAGGAGACCCTAAAATCACTAAGCGTATAATAACTGAAATAATAGTCAAATATAAACAGTTATATGTCTACAACACATATAACAATAATATTCATATATACCCAAAAAAGACACACAATCTCAAGGTAAAGTCAAAATATTAATGGCATCCTAGGATTACTGCTAGAAGTTTCCACATAACACTCGTTTGGGATAACATGCTCCATGAGTCAGATAGTACTGATGGAATTTGACTGAGATGTATAGATCAATGGGTATCACCATAGTATACACTTGAATTATTAAGATAATTATAAATATATTAGGATCACATCCAAGTCCATGGGATATACCAATATATCAATCTGGACAAACCTTCTATGTAGGGGGTCAGTGCTTGAGTCGTTTTGGTCATGACTATACCAAGAACTCTGCCTATATAAATAATATGATAGAGGATCTCACTGCAAGAATCATAAAAGGATTCCAAAAACTCTATACAATAAATAATGTTAAAGGGATCACTATATTATTTATAGGATGTTATTTCATACTAACCCTAAAGGGGTGGATATACGGAACACAACCTAATGAAATTTTTCCTATATATTGAGGGAAGGGGATCTGAGCTATCTTAAAGGACGTACATGGTGTGTACTTATAGTACATGGTGAGTACCTTAAACACTGGGTTCAACCCATATAAATGGACATTGTTCATGTCCATATCAAATTACATGGTGTGTCTATTCATGTGTACTACTTTCCATGTCCAAGTACATGGATCTTCCTATGTACACTTGGCATGGTCGTGCCTGTGTGGGAGAACATGGGGTATTCATGCCCTTGTACTATTGGTCATGTCTATGTACACTACGAGGTAGAAACCGATCTTCCAAGGAAGGATCACAATTCAAGTAATTATGTCACATTTCATTTGATAATTAACTTATCATGGAAACCCTAGTCATCACACTAGAGGTCCCAAAAGGCATGTATTCTTGAAATACATGTCCTGTAGATCATGAATTTCTAAAATTTATCATTCTTCATCCGATGGGGTCTTTATATATTCTAGTGAAAAATATGTCCCTGAATCATACTGGGAATATCATATCTAATCCATTAGTTACTCGCTATCACCACTCACATGATTCTGGTCACCTGATTTGCATAGGAATTAGGTTTAATTCATCTCTATCATCATCGCATACACAACACAAACCCGAAGGTCTTAAATCTAGACTGATTTTATCACATCTACCACTATCACATGTTCCACATTCCATACCGATTTCATAACTGTGATACCAAATAATTACACTATGAAATGGGGTTTCCACATTCGATTCCTCAGTATTTGGGTCAAAAAACTAGAAACATTAAACCCTAGTGATGATCACACGTAGAAAAATGGGAGCTAACCAAAAAACATTCATGAGAGGAATGAAGCTACACTATTTTTTGGTTTCCTTTATCCATTAATGTTGTGAAAATGAATGAATTCCCATACTAAATAAATAAATATCCCAATAAAAATCTTGCAGATAACACATCCTATAATATGACCAATTCACAAATCAATCTATTAGTCTATGGATTCATTTTTATCATAGGAATTATTGACAAGGAAGAAAAATAGTACAAACCAACATCCTAACTTGATTTTTATTGATCATTGATAATGAAAAAATATGTGTAGTTTTCATCACTGAGATCCTCAAATCATGTCGCACACTGATCATCAAACTAGGATTTGGTTGTCATTTAAAAATAGAATCTCATTCAATGTCTATCCTATGGTTCTATAGATTTATAGGGTTTAGAAAATAACCTTGATAATCCACAATAACCATATATTTGAAGGATAATCAAGGTCATTTCTTCAACTAATAAATAAAATAATTTATTTAAATTCATTCATTCATTTTTTCTCTATGATGAATTTTTCAAAAACAACACAAGACTCCAGTGTTTATTTTGTTCCTAAGGTAAAACTCAAATTCTAAAATCAATGGATCCCACATATTTCTAATATGGGACTCTATTTGGAATTTATTCCACTCTTTTAGTACAACTCTGAGTTCATTCTATTTAATATATTTAATATACTTCTAATATTTATTCTAGGCACACCAAGACTCAGAATCACATTTTTTACATCTCCTAATCTCAAAACTGCACTTCAAATCATTTTTTTTCATTTTCAAAATCTGGTTTAAGGGATCTGAGTACCCAACTACATGATTCAATACAAATATTGGTTATTAACTTATGAATCATGGGAGGGGACCTGGAACCAACCTTCTTCTCTGATGTGGGAAAATGAATTGTTTCACTATGTGTTCTTTTTGTGCATGTAAATAGGTTATCCTATGTTTTTTCCACATAGAACACAATAAAAAGATCTTTTCGGCCATTCATAACCTTTTTTGGTGTGTTTTTGGTAGATTTATATTTTATCTTGTCTGAATAATGATAACCCTCCTGTTTGTTCCTCGAGCTCGTATGAGATCCCAATTTGGACATGTGAGTAATCTATTTTGAGCTATTTTCAACGTAGAATTATATGGTGATCATTATTTCATTATGAAATATATGATGTTAGATAATAAATGGTGTCCTATCCTTTCAGCCACTCTTAATTGATGATAGTGATTGGGTGTGATCATCAGAGTGTTATCAGGGTTGGAAACCACTATCTCTACAAGGTGACAGTCTATCATATCCATTATACCCATAGAGATGGTTCTCCCCCACATTATAGAGGACATGAGTCCTCTATCAGTGGATTCAACTCCCCATCATTTATCTCTCATTGTTGGTGGGTCCTTTATTAGAGTAGTGACCCCTCAGCTATGTTATGCTGTAATGCGGTGAAGGAAACCTATATTCCAGTGAGGATATGAGGGATTAATGGGTAGTTGTTAGTTCTCCCTTGGTTGTGATATTTAGTAGCAAGGAGAAGGCCCCACTACTCATATTATCATGTGGTTTCATGTGTTGAAGGACATTGGAGTTAAACCTTTGGAGTTATATCCTCACACATCATTCTCAGATGTGTTGTAGATATGTAGATCCCCCTTTTCTCCTTCTTAGGTTTCCATTGAGAATATCTTATTATGGGTATCTTTTACCTTATTCTCTATGTCTAACATGATTTTTTTTACTGAATGGCCTGAAGGCCTCAATTTTTATTTATTTTTTGATAAATACCTTTTAAGGAAAAAGGCGGAAACCTCACATGACTTCAAAGAAAAGGATACATAAACATAACTTAGTACCAAAAAAAGACTACTTGAAAGGCCCCTCCCCAGCCTCAGCATCATTTTGGAAAGCCTCCACCAATGCATGGCTACTCATCGAACTATCATGTTCATAGATGCATGGTCCTGGTACCGATGGCTAGTCCATACCCTCTCAATCTTCCAAATACAAATATCCTTGCATAGTGAAAGCTACTTTCTCTAAGTCTTCATCTAAAGAATTTCCTTGTAGAGAGTCTGAACCAATCCACCATAGAAAAATTACAAACCATAAAATGCAAAACTGATTCAAGTTTCCCAACTGTTCTGACTACACTCCCAAAAAAACAAAAAACCAGAGAACCTCCATCACCATGCTATAGATCCACCACCTTCACCTCTCATTCCCGTCATCAAACACCTACTAAAACAAATAGTCCAATTTCATCATCCAAATTTCAAAGCTAATAGCAACTAGACCCGAGTAAATTGTGAGGAGAATTCCACTCATCACACCTCAACCCTCCACTACAATGTATGGGAATGCCACATCCAAGAACCGCCTTCGTTTGTGCTAAAAAATCATCCCACGATGCCAAATTGGCGACCAAAATCTGCTGAACCCTCTTTTGTAGAGCACCAAGATCTCAGATTCCCTCACTCAAAAATCAACACCAAAGTTTTAGATCCACGGTAACACAAACACTTCCACAAATCAAGAACACCATCCTCATAACTTCTTCACTACCTCACCATCACTAGAAGACGCATAACAACACCACCAAAAAACAAAATATAGCCTCACACAAACCCAACACCAAAATCAAACAGCCACAATATGAAACGAAGCCACATCCAAAACAACCATAATAGAAAACGTATCCCCATATCTGGGGAAAAAGTAGACTAAAACCAAAATTGGAAGCTAAAAATGAATAAACTGAAACCCTCACCAGTGTGCCTACAGAAAAACCTTGTCATGATCTAAACCCAAACCCTGTCGCCACCATCTAGGTCGCCCGCAAAGACCTAAACACCTCCCAATGCACATCAAGAGACAAAAAATCACCCTCAGACCACTGAAGCTAGATCTTTGTTATTGGACAACCATTGAGCCACCATGGAAGCCCTATCCTACATAAAGGAGTTGAGTGATAAGCAGTCCAGTTGCAATGTAAACCTCTGAGATGACCAAGTCCATGAAGCCACACGACACCTCTGCGGTAAGAATCCACCTTTATGAGCTCATAGATAACGAGGAGGGGAGTTGAGCCGAGAAGGAATGAAGGAAGGAGGCGGAGGTGGAGAGGGGAGGCTCTAAAGTTTCAGTTCCCTTTACGGTCCCATCAAGTAGCGATGCGCTAAGCCTACACACATCTAAAACCTATCACTCTAACATCCTTTTAAGGGAAAAGCTAATTCTTTTCTCCTAACCTGATTAAATATTGATATTTTTTATCCCTTTATGTTTTACAGGGTATCCAGTTTGGTATAAATTACTCTCCCATGCAGGTGCTCCACCCACACATGTTACGCCTTATGCATTTGACTGGTGGATCGGTAATGACTTTGGTGGTCTCATTGGTGGAGGAGCATAGTGGTGCTGGAAGTCCCTGATCATGTTCGATGGTTGAACTTGGTGATTGAGAAATGGTATCTTTTCAATAAATCTATAATTTCCAAATAGGAATTAGGTTGAGAACTAATTTCTATATTGGGAATGTATTTTTCCCCATTATCATTTTTATTAAAAGAAATTAATTTGATATATATCATAAATTTTGTTTCGTGAATTGTTTATATACTAGATGTTTTAGTAATTTTTTTTAGAAAGATGAAACCTTTCTAATAAAATCAAGGTTCCTATAATTAAAAAATAAAGTTCAACTTACATAATCCTAAAAAAAGGAGATCTATCAAATCCCTCTTAAGAAGGGGTAAAATGTTTGTAAGAGGATGATCATACCATTTGAAATCAGAACAATCGACTCCATTGTTTTCATGTATATCCACAACTAAGTCAGCTTCTCTATAATTGTGAGTGATGATATGATTCATGGTGAGAAGAGAATCCAAGAAGCTAATCCATCTGTTAGTAAGCTTCCAATATAGATGATAGGAACCCATTCTGATGGTAGAAACAATAACAGAAGAATCAATTTCCATCCAAATATTGTCCCATCCATGAAACGTAGATTGCTCCACCGTAATAATGATACCGATCATTTCATCTTCAATTGTAGAGGAGATACCATATAAACCTTGAAATAAGCACATAACCTTCCTTAGGTGATCCCTATAAATAGATCTATATCCAGAGGGACCACGATTACCCCTTGAGGCCCCTTCAGAATTAACCTTAATCCATCCAACAAAAGGTTTATTCCCTAAGACCTCAAAAGTACCATACCAAGGCTTGAAAGTACCTTTGATACCAATTCGAGTAATAAATGAGAAATCATGAATTGAATAAAAGTTGAAGTTCTTCCTTGGTAATCTTTCCTAACAAATAGCATTAAGAATTCTTGAGAAAGCTGCATTGACCAAGATATGTTGACCACCATGTAGAATTTGATTCCGAACTGTCCAGATATGATGCAATAATTCAGAAGTAGAAACCTGAATGAGATCCATCAATTGAGGATGTTTTATTATTTTATCATATCATTTCATAATTGAATAGAGCCGGTCATTTTCATGCATAAAATTACATTTGGTAAAGGAATCCAATTTTATTTATATTTTCACTCAGTACTAGTCTCCATCCCCTAGCCTATTGTATGTGGGATTTGAGTGTCACACACAAATTTTTGTCAGCCCTAGTGGGGTCTCAGTGGGTTGCGTAATGATATAATAGTATCAAAGGTGGTATTTTCCCCTGGTTCAGTGTTTATATTTTATTCCTTGTAGTTATTATTAGTTTGGGACATAGAAAAATGTAGTCAGAGTTTATTAATAATGTATTTAAGTCTAGGGAACCTAGTATGGGTGAATTGGTTGACATATCCATACACTTGGAATTTGGATACTTACTTTTTTACTCATCATACTAAGACATCGATTGTAGGGAAAAAATAGTTCTTGTATCATATAAGATGGGTTTTATTGATTTTTATGCACTCCTTAAGTCATCTCCCTATATGTACTCTTTAAAAATAGTTAATCTAGATGAATTGGTGATGACAACCAGATTGGATTTTGACATATTTTCATGATGATGACCAGCTGAGTGATTATTCCTTATTTTAGTAATCATTTCTTGAGGTGTTTTCTCTATGAGGGAACAGATCGGTTCTAACACATGTTGAGTAGTACATGGATCCACCTAAAATAGTTTAGGTGGGTGATCATCTGTATATTGAAAATTCAATGAATCCAATAGGACCATATGATAGTATGCATATTCCTACAATGTTATGTAGGTTTTAATGATATAGACGGTTGAGGTTTCAGTGAGGCATAGAACTTTGGTTATTAGAGGTTTTTATTGAGGTATTGGGTCAGGTTTCCCAACATTTGGACCTCATCCAATCAGATGGTTTTCATCTCAAACAATTTTCTTAAAATATATGAAGAGTAATGGTGTGGTATGGTCATCTAGATCCATGATAAGGCCTCCCAATATTTTTAAAAAATTAGTATCTCTTCATATAGGAGTACTTTTCAGGGACCCTATTGGTAACTGAGTTATAGAAAGAGATGATGGATTAAGTTTTTCACCTTGTGTGTGACCCCTACAGACTATATTTTACTCCTAAAAAATTTACTTGGTTTTGGAAACATAGGGTATTGATAGATTTATGTGTTGGTGAAATGTGGTGTGGCTTCAAGTATACATGAAATAGGTGTAATTGCCTCACCAAGATATGTTCACTTATGACATGATTTAATGTCATGAGCTCAAGCCTGTATCACCCAAACAAGATAATGTCGATGTGTGGTGGATGTGACCATTTGACTTGTATGTTTGAGGTCATTTTGGATATACTAACATGTCAAGGTAGAACCTAGTTATGGGAAACTTCAAAGAAAATTAAGGATAGCTGTAGGAATGGAGTCTTGTGACTTGAAGTCACTGAGGGTGACCTGAGGTACTAATCATCGCCTCTCAATATTTGATTCTATTTTAGTATACATAGGTGTGTCTCACTCCTTTCTTTCCACATTTATTATTTGTTACATGGAGTATCATTGGATCCTTTATTAGGAACTTAAAGTTTTGATACTCCTATTGTGGAGGTTTCGATGATCTAGCATTGATTTGCATGGAGTGACTTGACACATGGAGGAGTACGAGGATTTAGTCCCAAAAGACGTGTCAGGTTTAACTCCACAATGAGGGATCATATTTTTCTTTAACATCTCACATGGGATATCACTAATATATTTTGTGATATATTACCCCTTATAAGATATGGTAGATGGGGGTGTAGTTGTTAGAAACTTGTGAGAATGGTTTTCTCAATCTGAGTGTGTTCCCCTAGGTAGATCCTTTTTTTGTGAAAAATGAGAACAAGTGATTAAGGATTTGTTCTAACTATCATCTCTTGAATTAGGTATTTATTGAGAATTATTAACACCTTATCAATGATTTATGACCTTTTAAACCATTTTAATTGTGCGTATTGGTTTTGAAATATTGATCTTATTTCTTACTACTATTATTTGAGGGATCATAAGATGATATTCTAGAGATTGTTTTCCAATATTAATATGGACAGTATGACTTATTAATCATTCCATTTTTTGAGACTAATTCCATTATTGTGATCATGTATTTTATGAAATGGGTCTTCCAACCAAACTTTCACTAATTCATGGTTTTATTCCTCAATGATATTCTCAAATACCCTGCATTAGAGGAGGAACATTGAGATCACATAATGATAGTCCAAGGGTTACTCTGGGAGCATCAGATTTATGGTAATATCTCAATGTATGTGTTTTGTATTACTGAGGTTCTATAAGAATAGATATTATTTGGAAATACACCAAATAGATTCTATAATGGAGAGGATCATGTCACCCTTTTTCAAGGATAAACAGTAGTATCGATCACATTGCATGAGGAGGTGATGAGAGAGTTTGTACTTAAACATTGGATATACATCCTAGTATGGAGAAGATATATAGGGTCTGTCAGTGTCATTTCTGGTGTGATAGAATGATGAAAATATTTTTTGAGTTACTCTCTCGATGTCTGATTTTTCGGTAGGTAAAGGAGGAGCACCAAGATATAGCATGTTTTACCAAACCACCTAAGATCCTGAAATGGAAGTATGATGGAATATCAAAAAAAAGTATTGTAGTGATTACATGGGAATAGGTATTCCCCAAAACTATCGGGGTGATTGATTAGAGGCTCACCATGTTGACACACTTTATTACCATTAGGTAGAAGATATTATTTGAGATTTTGGTGTAGTTGTATGTATGGAAAACCAACCATATTCATGTGGTAATGATGAAAATAGTCTCTTAACATTTTTATTAGTTTAAATAAAATTTTTGTAGAGGTATGAATGAGGATTTTCAGGCCCAATTATGGATGAGTACATCATTTCACCCTATTATGGAATGGAAGTCCAAGAAAACCATCCAATTTTTGTAAGATATGATGATAAACTATGTGTTAGACTTAATTTGGATCTTGTAGGATCATATTCCATTTATAGAGTTGTTTTATAATAATATTTACTATTGTGCTATTGCAGTGGATCATTTTGAGGCATTGTGCAGGAGTCACTATGGGTCACCCATGTTCCGGACTATGGTTGGTGAGATATCTCTTTATCATCTAGAACTAGGGAAGGGAACATCGGAGAGGTTTTTATGTGATTCATGATAATTTTAGGAAATCAAAATTTCAATATAAATCTCAAGAATAACTACATTTTAGATATTTGGAGTTTGGGAAGGGTTATTATGTCTTCTTTAAGAGTCTCCTTGTAATGAGGGTTGTGGATATTTAACAAGGGAAGCTAGATATCCATGAGTTTCATTGGGGAGTTATAGATTTTAATAAGGGTTGGAAAGGTTTCTTACCACTTGGAATGGACACCACAATTGGACTAAATTCTCATTGTCATCCATGTGTTCTAGTTGAGGACATTAGTGCATGACCCAACACGCTTTATTGGCTAGGGTGAGTTAGACATCGAGGATAGAACAACATTCTCGAAGTACCCATTAGGGATCAGGGTCCAATAGGAATATCCTATATGGATCGATTATTTCTCTAGATCATGTTCATTGGTAACATGTGAATGTGAATGAGAGAACCTAGGAGCGTCAGATCCAGATGCAGCTCAGTACCCAACCTTTTGTGTAGATAATTATTTTTAGGGTGAATAACAGTGAAGAAAGGGATTATAACAAAAAATAAATAAATTATAATACATTAAAATATTTTAATATATATTTTTGGAGTTAGGAGATAAGTTATCATTAGATTTTGGAGGCTAGAGAGGCTCAATATTGATATATTTAAAATATTTATTATATTAAAGCATGTGTGTACATATTATTAGAATGAATGTTTTTCTTGTTTATTGGTACTTTATATTTTAAATAATAGATTTTTGTTATTTCTAAAACATGTTTTTTACCCTTTTCTTGATATAAATTTTATTGGCGTCAAACCTTTGGTTGACGGCATTCATTGGCAGGTGTATTCCTATATTTAATTAATTTAATTCATTCATTAAATAATCCAAAACCCTATACCAATAAATACATTTCCCTGAATAATTACTATGGTTATCTTCATAACTATGAGATATTTAATATTTGAAGTAGAGTGATGGCTTTGGTGGATTGGGAATGTGAATCAGCAACTGGTGGTCATGGAGAATCATGAGATGCATGATGAACATAAAAGGATCGTCACCTTCATTAGTTGTGGAAATGTCATTCACCAAAGATCAATATATTATTGAGTTATGGAGATTTTATTTTTATTAGATCAATACTTGTGATTTTTTTTAAGATTACGAGATGAAATCTAGGTTCCTTTATGATCTTTTTTGGATGTTTGTAATTTATTTTTATTGATAAATTATACATCCAGCCTTAATTATTTATTCATACATTCCATTTATATGGGATATATTAATCAAAATAATTTAGGGTATCCACATTACATTTATCAATACATGTCTAGGGATTATTATTATTGTGAACTTATAAATCAAGGACATATAGTTTTATTCTATAGATTGTTTTTTATCAGGTACCCCATTTTCGTATAAATGCTTCTCTATAGTTATTTTTTTCTTTATCCCCAATCCTTTATGTCGTGCATGGATGACAGGATATCAGTTATATAGGTGGATGAAATTACTGAGGGAAGATGGTGGTAGCATAGTGTTTGGCTCGATTGACAGCAACTTCGGTGATGGGGATGAGTACAGGTGATAATCGATAAGCAATTCAATATGGGGTGATGATGTGGTAGAGAGAGGGCCTTGTAGTAGAGGATGTAATGAGTTATGGTAATGTAAATATGTGTATGAGTCCATCCTATATGGAAGTTTGGCACAAACAAGGAAGTCTGGTATGGAATTGGTGTGATTGGGATGATGGTGTGTGTTAGAACGGTCTATGTATGGTGAGATCACTGGGTGCTAGTAGCATTATATGGTGCAGTGCAGGGTGATAGTCCTACCATGATTCAGTTTCGACCAATGAAATCCAATGAAGAAGAAGAAGAAGATGGTTTTAGATATAAGATAGAATAAATAATAATATAATATAATATAAATAAACTAAAATTATTACAGAGGAATTAAAGGGTGGGGAACATGGACACCCTTGGGTAAACTCACTTGTATGCATGGAAAAGGGGGATTTGTTCATGGAATCCCTCCCCTTTAATAAATTTATCAAATTTTATAATAATAATAACATAAAATATTATTATTATTATTATTCAAGAATCTTCTTTATGTAGTAACTTCCTCATTGGATTTCAAATTGATAATCCAATTGTATCATCATGTTCATGGGTTGGAGTGGGATTATTGGATTCCAATATTTTGAATTTCATTTTTACCCATGGTTTAAGATCCTAAAGTTACCATCATGTGTGATATGAAAAAAATGATTTTTTACATGGTTTCTATTTTGGGATTGTAAATATCCATTCCTAATATTATTTCTATACAAATCAAAAATAGATGATTTGTTTTTCCATTCATGACTATTTTTTTGGTAGATTATTAGATTTATATTTTGGCCCAAAATATCTAAGAAGTGCCTCTTCCATTTTCATTAAGATATTACAAGATTAATATTTTAAAAAAATAGTCTATTCTAGGATTTTTTTCCACATAAAATTTGTTGGTGACAATTTTTTTAGAATGAGATATATGATACAAGTGGATTCATGTGAGACACTTAATTATGTGAGTTTATCTAGTGACATCAATCAGGTGTGATCATCTAAGTGTTACTATAGTTGTAAACAACACTATCTTTATAGTATGTGGGTGTCTATTATTATTTATACAGGTGGAGGTGGTGGTCCTCTATATTAAAGTGTATTAGGTCTTCTATGCATGGAGTGGACTCAACATCATTGATATCTGGTGGTGTTTATGTCCTCTAGTGTAGTAGTTCTCCCTCAGCTATTAAACATAGCAGTGGGGTGTGGGATATCCATATTATTGAGAGTGTATGACATATTCATGGGTAGGATTTTATTCAAACTTTCCTTTGATATGTAGTAGCAACTAGTGGGATCTTCACTCTATATCTTATGTTCTTACGCAGGTTGTTCGACATCAATGTCGAGACCTCTGGAGTTAGTTCTTCGTTGAGTGTGCAGTATAGTAACGAGGATTAGGCCACTACACTTATATTCTCACGATTTTTAATATAGTGATGGGAATCAGAGATAGACATTTTAAGATACAAGATGAATCATCATTTTCAGCTAGACTTTGGAGATAGAGATATCATTTCTCTCTCACATAGGGTTTTTTAGCATATATTACGTTGGGTGTATTTTCCCTTATTCTATATGGGTTGAGATGATTGACTGTTTCTATTTATGTTTCACCATTTTTTGTTTTCATTTTTTCTTACTAGGTATGTATATACTCACTCGTGAATTGTCATTTCCCATACTTGTTGTTTCTTATGAAGTAGATATGAATATTAACAGTGAATTTGGTGGACTTAGTTTAGGAGTAGAATATTTTTAATTTGATCCACTGAGAGATTTATGTGGGTGGACTTCGATATTAGAATTTAGGATCTCATATATTTTTTTTCTCTTTCCCATTATTTGTCATGTTGAGAAATCATTTATGGATTGGGTGTGTACTTCTACCTCTATATCTTTTATATTACTTATTTTTCTCTAATGTATTTACTAGAGGTTTTTTATGAATTTTTTATACTCTAGATGTTTCAATATTTTATCATATCTCTAAAAATATTCATTGAAATACTGGTGTTAATGTGCATAGGTAAATTTGGTTATGGCCTCCCATTTCAGTTTCATTCATACATGGTTCTAGTATCCAACCCTTATCATATTTATGGTGGTCTTGTGGTGTCACATTTATATTACTACAATCCTAGATGTGTATCTTGTGTGTTAGGTCGTGATAGATATGGTTATGGTATGTATCACCCGATTCTAGCACTTGATATTGGAGCTCGTGGGTGGTTTAAATTGGTACGGTTATAGTTCTTCCCACATCGAATGATTTATGGAGTGAGACCATGACTTCTTAAATTGGGGTATCATATTGTAAAATAAATGGGATAGTGGTTTTGGGGGGAATTTGATTAATTCCATGGTATTGTTTTATATCATTGGATGAGACAGATAGAGAGTGGTCCTCTGTGAGTCTGGTGGAAGTTTACCTGATAGGTACTTGTTGGTCCTATTAATTGTTCTCTAATGTGATATTATTCTAATTTCAAAATTTCATGAGAGGATATGTGTAAGATCCTTCTAACTATACATATTCTTCTCACCCTTATATAAAAAAATTATTATCTTTTGTTTTCTAGGGAGAGTTTGTTAACCAATATGGGTAGTAAAATATTAGAGCATATAAGTAGTTGTTTAGACATTTAATTGAATATTATTGGTATTTACTTCTATATTTATGATTGTATGGCATATCAATGTATTTGGGGGTTAATTTAGATCATTAACTTTCTATATCACGATGTTTATTAGTGGTCTCATTTATTCATTTCAATGATATATTGGGTTAATACCACCTATATTTACATTTTATTTTTATGGTGCTACAAACCAACCAATATCCTATTAGAGAATATCTTTAGGGGTGACTGTAATGACCCAATGTTTTTAATGGAAATTCCCTTCCTATAAATATGTCATAAAATCACATTAAAACACAACATAATGAACTACTAAGTGCAATGTGACCATTAAACACAATTTTGGTCACTTTTGTGTTTGGAATTTTGAAAATATGACATACCCGGTTGCAATTAGTAAATTATTTCGATTCCAATAAGAAAATATTAATTTTTTTTAAATAGTAACCTACCCTTATGAATAGTGATATACCCTAATGAATAGTAACCATACATATGATAATATATAAATAATATTCAAGTTGAAAATATGATATACCGATATTTTATAATAAGTAAATGACTGTTTTAAAACTAGTTTTTGATACTAAATCATTATTTTAATTAAATATTAAAATACTAATATTTAGAAAATTATTTTTGAAAAATAAAAATCATTTTTGGATTCTACTTGTCACAAAATTTTTGGGGTGATTTTTTGGGATTCTTCTGAAATACTTGAATTTTTATGAATAGTGAAATACCATAATTTACAAAATAAATTAAATAAGATAATTATAGAGTCATGAATGATGTTTTACTGATTTAATCCTAACTAGTTCGAGATCACATGATAAAATAAATATTCTTGGTCATGAAATTCTCACTATTCCTTGTCTTGTGGGGAAATAATAAACTAATGAATTTTATATTGAGAAAACCCCTTTCCCCTCCACTATAAAAACTACCCATCACACCCTCATTTCCTCACACCTATTAAGCTTCAAGACTAGTCTAAAATCTACCCGAGAATATTTCATAGCCCCTTCCCTATGTCCAAGAGCTTCTGGTCTCATCAGAATATCAAACCTATGCCCCCTAAGGAGGATCTCAATAGGAGGATTCAAGAGGTGATTTCCCTTCCTCTTTCCTTTAATTTCCTTTCAATTTCAAGTTCTTTTATTATTCTCTCCCCAACTATATTCATTTATATGGTATGATTACTCTATTATCATACATATACTATAATTTTATGATGCTGATGGGATATTATACCATCCAACCACCTTCCCCGCTTCCTTTTTTTATAAAGGAAAACATTGTTTGTGAGGTTTTAATCTATCTTCTTCAAGAACGACATGTTATCTTTTTTCCATTTCTACTTTCAAATATGGTCGTGAAACCATTTTTATGTTTGAACTAGAATATTTTATATGTATTATTTAATATTTAAAGTTCGGTAACTAACTTATGTACATATTACTAAATGATGAAACAAAACAGGATTGTTGTGGTCGAAAAACCACACAAATTAACCCAAACAATCATCATTTATTTCTTATCTAATGATTCATCCACATGGTATATAACATAAATAATTATAACATCATTTATAATCATTTAATATAATTAATAACATGTAATATAAGTTCTTTATGTTTACCCATGTTCTACTCGAACTTCAATTTATGAATACAAGTGAACCGCTCAAGAAAAACCATAAAAACAAACATTCCCAAACAAAGTTTTTAAACTCTATAACTCAACCATAGTAACATAAAATAACTTAATGAAACCATAATGAACCATATTCATGTTAAAAGGTTCTATAATTGTTAATTAATTAATATAATTTGGTTATATAGGACATTAAAGTGAAGGAAGTGTTCGGATATAAGGTAAGGGGAAAATCTCGAACCCAATTTTCTTTCTTCAAGTTCTCACTCTTTCACTCCATATTTGGTACAGTAACTCCTTAAAAATCAATTATTAATCATTATGTTACCTTTTATGGGATATACATGTTTTCAACTGAAGTCTATGTCAAAAAAAAAATTTCCAAAAGAACTCTTCTTTTAAGAACACACCTTTTACTTCTCATTCAAGGTTGACGGTTCTTGTAACATGTATGACATTACCTCTTTCTTTTTGGAACCCAATGTTTATGAATGTGTCCTTATGAGATGAATCCCGTTCCTTTTCATGTGTTATTTATGTTCAATTTATATATATGTTCATTTTTTCATGCATGATAAATGATAATGTAATGATGTGACGGGTGCGCCCGGGATTATATAGTGCAATATAAATGTTTCAATGTGATGGGTGCACACAGAATTATACAGTGCTTCAATGCCTTGGGTAACATTATGAATCTCATGAGTTAATTTGAAATAATGTGTGAAAAATATGCTAGATGTTTTCACATGTATGTGTGGTAGTTAACCACTAAGACATGATGTTTCATTTTTATGCATTGCCACCTTTCAAGTCTCTTATTAATGTTTCCTCTCATGTTCATTATCCTTTGCCTATTTTATGGTTATGCTCACCCATTGTTATAATATTCTCATATATCCTCTTACTAGGCTTTTATATCACCCCTTTTTATGTATATCCTCATGTTACTACATGTACTAAAGAGAGTTCAAGTGCCAATAAGAAGATAGAGAAGAAGGAATTAAATAAATTTTTATGCTTGTTGTTGTAATTATTATGTATGGTCCTAGTTTTCCCAAGACACTAAACCTTTGGATCCTCTATGTGTAATACTATTATGTTTTTTATCTTTAAACTGATGTAATAATAATATAATTAAATGATGGGTCGCTATAGTTTGTGCTAGAAGAAAGGTTTAGTTAATTTGGGAATTATTATTAGTGAACCCTAGAGAAAACCTCTAGCATGAGTCTAAGTACAAATATTCACACAAGAATCTTTAAATAGGGATCCCATAAGTTAAAATTTTAGTGAAAACTGTTCAAATGAATAATTTATTCATGAATTGTTGACTTATGTTTTGTTTTAACATTTACTATTTTAGAAAATGGTGGGAACCAGGAGAAACCAGGCCAACAAATCATGCAAGGGTCGATGCAACAATTCCCCGAACGATATACCCAATGATTTGGGAGGTGGATATCAGAACTTCATGCTAATGATTACCGAACTATCTCAAGTTATGAACAATAACCTTAATAATGGGGAACGTCCTCCTTCACCAAAGATGGAGTAACTGGCTATTGAATGTTCATTGAGGCAACGACCATCGACGTTTAGTGGATATTCCAATCCACTAGTTGTGGAGCAGTGGGTCAGCTCAATGGAGAAGATCTTTTATGTGCTTTACTATTCTAATATAGAGAAGTTGACTCTAGTAGTTTATCATCTAGATGGAGAGTCTAATCAATGGTGGTCTTTGATTAAGAACACCAAGCCAAGGGAGGAAATTGAAGAGATGGAATGGTAAGACTTTAAGATAATGTTTCTTAACAAGTATTTACCAAGAACTATTCACATGAAGATGGAGAGATAATTCATAGATCTCAATAGAAAATAAGGAGAATCTTTCACAACAAATGAAGATAATTTCACAAGGCTTGCAAGTTACGGTTAGGGTTTTTTTATCAACAATAATAGAAAAATTGATAGATTCTTTAGTGGTTTAAAACCATACCTTCGAATGTATCTTGCAATTAGAGACTTTGGGAGTTATGAAGAAGTGGTTCGTTGTTCTCTCAAAGTGGAGATAGAGTTTAGGGAATGGTCCCATGGATATAGTGATAAGAAACAAAAGATGTAGTTTCAAGTCAGAGGATATAATGACAAATGTGGGAAGAAAACACAACAACCCGCATGCCAAAAAAAGTGGGAAGTTGCACCATGGGAACTGCCTAAAAGGGACGATGAATTTCTTAAAATGTAGGAAGGAAGGACACCATGCTCAATAGTGTCAAAAATACATGAAAAAGAAGAATAATGTAGCAAAATAAAGGAGAGAACTACCCATGGTTCAATTCTACAACTATATAGAGCTAGGGAACTATGCAAGCCAGTGCACTAAACCTAGAGTTCTCGAGGGTAATCAGTATCAACAGCCACCAAATCCAATGGAATAAGGGAAGACATATTCCATCACTACTACAGAAGTGGATCAAGATAATGAAGTCGTACAAGGTACACTTCCTATTCACTCAATAATGGAAAAAGTCTTATTTGATTCTGGTTCTATGCATTCCTTCATATCTTGAATGTTTTCTAGAACTATAGAATCGAAGCCCCAAAACCATGAAGTAGAGATATCTGTAAAAACACAAAGTGATGAAATCATTGCAACTCATGTGTTTGATTCTTCTCCTATTGGCGTATGTGGGAATATTCTTCCAGTGAATCTTTTAATACTTTCCTTGGTGGAATTCAACGCTATAATAGGAATGGATTCTCTCTCGTTATATAGAGCACGTATCAACTGTCGGGAAAATGAAGTATCCTTTAATATTCTGAACCATCCCATGCTATTCTAAAAATGCAAGGAAGATAATGAATCTCCTTTGAAAAAACCTTTAATTATGTGGGTGTTTATTCCCTATGAAGAAGCATACCTCTCCCAAATTGTTGGGTCGAAGTAAAGTGCCAACCTTGCAGAAATTCCCAACATGAGGTAATACAGTGATTTATTTCCTGAAGAGTTACCAGCAATTCCCCTGGATCGTGAGGTAGATTTCTCAATATAACTCATACCCAAAGCTACTCCTATCTCAAAGTCTCCCTATAGGATAGCTCATATCGAACTGGAGGAGTTAAAGAAGTAGCTACAAGAGCATCTAGACAAAGGCTTCATACACCCTAGTGAATCACCTCGGGGTGCGTCAGTGCTCTTTGTGATGAATAAGGATGAAACAATGCAACTGTGTATCGATTATCTGGAACTCAACAAGATCACCATAAAGAACAAGTATCCTCTTCCATATATTTTCATCTTGTTAGATCAGTTAAGAGGAGATCAATACTTCTCAAATTTTGATCTTCATTGTAGATGTCATTAGTTAAAGGTGAAGAAGGAAAATATTTATAAGACTACCTTCCATACAATGTATGGGCGCTATGAGTTTATGTTTATGCCCTTCAGAATTACTAATGCCCCTACAATATTAATGGATTTTATGAATAGAGTCTTTAGACATTATTTAGATAAATGTTTGGTAGTGTTTATTGATGCTATTATCATCTACTTCAAGAGAAATGAGGAAACTGAAGAACATATAAGACTTGTGTCGGAGACATTGAGAAAGGAGAAGTTGTATTCCAAGTTCAACAAGTGTGACTTTTGGATGAAGCACATCACTTTATTGACACATGTGATCACAACTAAGGGAATTTATGTGGACCCTTAAAAAACAATGTCGATTGAGGAATGGACCAGGACATCTAATGTCATATAAATCCGTAGTTTTCTTGGATTAGCTAGTTACTACCAATGTTCTGTGAGAAGTTTATCATGATTATCAATCCTGCTAACTAAGTTAACAAGGAAAGGGGTAAAGTGTGCTTGGATGGAAGAATTTGAGGGAAGCTTCAAGGAGGTAAAGAGAAGGTGGATCAAAGCACTTGTACTCACACTACTGAAAAGTGGGGAATGCTTTGTGATATATAGTGATGCTTCAAAAAACGTATTGGGTTTCATACTCATGAAAAATGAAAACGTGATAGCCTACGCCTCACGGGATTTGATGATCCATGAGTAGAACTACCCGACACATGATCTAGATCTAGTAGTCATGATATTTTCCTTGAAAACCTGGCATCACTTCCTTTATGGTGAGAAGTGTGGCATATACACCGAAAATATGATCCTAAAGTATATATTCACACAAAAGGAGATCAACATACGTCAAAGGAGGTGGTTAGAGCTAATCAAGGATTATTATTTCTCTATTCACTATCATCCTGGAAAGGAGAACAAGGTAGATAATGCTCTATGAAGAAAAGAACATTCTACTCTATCAGTGTTTTGGATTGAGAAAGACCCTATCTTCTTGGATATACAAAGGATAGATTTAGAAATCATAAGGGCAGGCGATACATCCTACCTTGCCCAAATTATTGCACAACCACCCATCCAATAGAAGATTAATGAAGCACAAAGGAATTATGTGGAGATGAAAAATAGGTTGAATGTAGTAAATGAAGGGAAGCTGCAAGAGTTCCATATTGATGATGATGGTGTGATTTGGTTTGGAATGCAGCTTTGTGTTCCTTCGTCACCTGGGATAAAGAAGGAGATATTGGACAATGCACATAGCCCAACATTCTCTATCCATCCTGGGAGTACAAAGATGTATCATGATCTTTGAGAACACTTCTGGTGGGATAACATGAAAAAGGAGATCACAGAATATATCTCAAGGTTCTTTGCATGTCAGAAAATTAAAGGAGAAAAAAGCAAAAAGGGATGATGCAACCACTGCCTATACCCATGTGGAAATGGGAGAATTTTATTGTGGACTTTTTCATAGGTCTCCCAAAGACGTCGAAGGGAAAATTTGTTATAAGGTTTGTGGATGAATGACTCACCAAGACTGCCCATTTTATCGCTGTTCGGGAAGACCTCTCACTTCAACAACTTGAAAATATATATTTGAAAGAAGTGGTGATACTGCATGGTGTTCCACTCTTGATTGTCTCTGATCGTGATCCAAGGATCACATCTAAATTCTAGAGGAGCCTTCAATATTCTTTTAGTACTGAATTAAATTTCAGCACAACTTATCACCCCCAAACTGATGGCCAATATGAAAGGACTATTCAGATGCTTGATGATATGCAAAGATCCTACTCTCTAGAATTCAAAGGTGGATGGGATTAGAATATCCCATTGGTTAAGTTCCCATACAAAAATTACTTCTACTCATGTATTCAGATGGCTCCATATGAAGCTCTGTATGGAAAGTGATGTAGAACTCCAACCTATTGGGATGAAGTTAGAGAAACAAAGCTACTTGGACTCAATCATGTGCAAGAGATGATAGAGAAGGTTCAAGTCATCCAAAAACACATCAAAGCTGCTCAAAGTCGGCAAAAGTGCTACGCTGACAACCATCGAAGGGAATTGGAGTTCAATGATGGAGATAAAGTCTTCCTTCGAATATCACCATGGAAGAGAGTCATGTGGTTTGGAAAGAAAGGGAAGCTAAGCCCAAGGTATATTTTCCCCTTTGAGATCCTTGACCGCATAGGAGTTGTGGCCTGTCGGATTGCACTTCCACTAAATATGGCTCAATTTCATGATGTGTTTCACGTATCACTCCTGAGGAAGTACATACATGATCCCTCACATGTACTAAACTCATAGGTGTCACAACTGGAAGATGATCTCTAATATGAGGAGTAGCTGGTAGAGATTATGTACCGAAGAGATAAGGTTCTATGAAACAAGAAAACCCACCTTGTCAAAGTGTTGTGGAGGAACCATCTGTTTGAAGAAGATACATGGGAATCAGAGGAGGAGTTAAAGGAGAAGTACCCTCACATGTTTGTGTAAAGTGAAATTTTGAGGGGGAAATTTTATTAGGGGGAAAGAATGTAACAAACGAATGTTTTTCAATGGAAATGTACTTCTTATAAAAATGTCATAAAATCACATAAAAACACAACATAAGGAACTATTAAGTGATAAGTGACCTTTAGACATAATTTTCCCACTTCTGTGATTGGAATTTTGAAAATATGACATACACGGTTGCAATCAGTAAGTTATTTGGAGTCCAATAAGAAAAAACATATTTTTATGTGAATAGTAACCTACCCTTGTGAATAGTGACATAACCTAATGAATATTAACCTTAACTATGATAATATATAAATAATATTAAATTTTAAAGTATGATATACCTATATTTTGAATAAGAAAATGACTATTTTAAAACTGGTTTTCGATACTAAATTATGATTTTAATTAAATATTAAAATGATAAAATTTAGAAAATTATTTTTCAAAAATGGAATTCATTTTTTGGATTCTACACATTGAAAAATTGTTTGGGTGAATTTTCGGGATTTTTCTAAAATACTTGAATTTTTATGAATAGTGAAATACCATAATTTACAAAATATGATAAATAAGCCGATTATAGAGTCATGAATGATGTTATGTTGATGTAATACCAATTAGTTCAGGATCACATGATAAAATTACTATTATTGTTCATGGGAGACTAACTATTACTTGCCTTTTGGGGAAACAATAAACTAATGAATATTATATTGACAAAACCCCTCTCCCCTCCACTATAAAAACCACCCTTCACACCCTCATTTCCTCACATATATCAGGCTTCAGGAATTTTCTATACTCTACCAAAGAATCTTACCTAGCCTCTTCCCCATGTCTAAGAGCTTCTGGTCTCATAAACAGACCAAGCCTAGGTCCCCTAAGGATGATTCAAGAGGTAATTTCCCTTCCTCTTTCCTTTAATTTCCTTTCAATTTCATGTTCTTTTCTTATTCTCTCCCCACCTATCTTCATCCACATGGAATAGTTACTCTAGTATCATACATACACTATAATTTAATGATACTAATGGGATATTATACCATCCAACCTCCTTCCCCATTTCACTTTATTTTATAAAAGAAAACATCGTTCGTGAGGTGTTAATCTATCACCTTCAAGGGCGACATGTTTTCTTTTTCCATTTCTACTTTTAGATATGGTAATGGACCCATTTTTTTGTTTGAACCAGAATATTTTATATTTATTATTTCATATTTAAAGAACTATAACTAACTTATGTGAATATTACTAAATTATAAAACAAAACAAGATTGTTGTGGTCGAAAAACCGCCCAAATTAACCCAAACAATCATAATTTATTTCTTATATAATAATTTATACACATGATATATAACATAATTAATTATAATATAATTTAAACTTATTTATTATCATTAATAACATGTAATATCATTTCTGTATGTTTACTGATGTTCTACCTGAACTTCAATTTATGAATAAAGGGGTACCACTCAAGAAAAACCACAAAAAAACATTCCCAAACAATGTTTTTAAACTCTATAACTCATAAAAAGGAACATAAAATAACTTAATGAAACCATAATGAACCATATTCACGTACAAAAGTTTCTGGAATTGTTAATTAATGAATCTAATTTTGTTATAAAGGACATTAAAGTGAAGGAAGCATTAGGATATATGGTAAGGGGAAAATCTCGAACCCAATTTTATTTCTTTAGCTTCTCCCTATTTCACTACATATTTGGTATAGTAACTCCTTAAAAATAATTTTTTTAATAATTATCTTACCTTTTATGGGATATACATGTTTTCAACTAATGTTTATGTTAAACCAAATTTTTTCCAAAAGAACTCTTCTTTTAAGAAATTACCTTTTACTTGTCACTCAAGATTGACGGTTCTTATAACACGTATGTTATTCCCTATTTCTTTTTTGAACCCAATGTTTATGAATACTTCCTAATGAGATGAAACGAATTCCTTTTCATGGGTTAGTTCTGTTCATTTTTTATATATGTTCATTGTGGCATGCATGATAAATGATAATGTTATGATGTGACGGGTGCACCCAGAATTATATAGCACAATATGAATGTTTCAATGTGATGGGTGCACCCAGAATTATGAAGTGCTCCAATGAATTTGGTAAAGTGATTAATATCATGAGTTAATTTGAAATTATGTGTGAACAAGATGATATCTTTGTTCACATATATGTGTGGAAGTTAACCACTAAGACATGATGTTTCATTTTTATGCATTGCCACATTTCAAGTCGCTTATTAATGCTTCCTCTCATGTTCATGATACTTTGACTATGTTATGGTTATACTCACCCATTGTTATATTATTCTTATATATCCTCTTACTAGGATTTTAACTCTCCCATTTTGATGTATATCCTTAGGTGACTACATATACTAAGGAGAGGTCAAGTGCCAATAAGAATCTAGAGAAGAAGGAATTAAATAAATGTTTATGCTTGATGTTGTAATTGTTATTTATGGTCCTAGTTTTCCCATGAAAAAGATTCTATGAATACTCTATGTGTAATACTATTATGTTTTTTATCTATAAAATTATGTAATAGTAATATAAGAAATGGTAGGGTCGATATAGTGACTCTCATCTTCACTATAATACTAAATGGGTTTTTCAGTGGAGTGGGTACTAAAATAGTTGTATAAAAAATTTTGTTGAGATTTACGGTGCAGACTATAGTTAGTCACTATGATGATAAAATAAGTTTGAAGGGAAACTATACTTGTTATTCATAGTGCATGATGTCGGCCATGGAGATTATTTAAGACACTGGATTTCAGGGCCCCAGGGATACAATGTAAGGATCCTAATTTTTCCAAATTAAAATTAAAGTTGTGAAACATACAGTTAGAGACCTAGTGTAGGTAATGAATCTTTCTTGATAATGTTTTGTCTAAATTGGTATTTATTTTGGAAAATAAATGAATATAATTATATTAATAGGTTATGTAAATCTCCTACTACCATGCTTAGGAATTGGGTTCCTTTTTTAGATATGTCGTATAGATTTCATCTAAACATTTATTAGGATGGTGGGGTTCATCATTTTTATCCATTCAAATACAAGAGGGTTTAATTGGCTTAACATGATGAATTTTTAAAGAATATGGTGAGTGTGTTTAAATGTCTGAGTATGGGTAAGTATGAGGTAAGTGTCTTGATATTGAGATAGAGTCATAGATCAATCATATTGATATTAAATTTCGTTTAATTTGGTCTAGGTATGATAATTTTGATAAAATGGTTGTTGATTAGATATGGGGAGAAGTGTGATAGTGATGGATATTTTTTCTATGAGATTGTATGGTAGTATATGTTTCATGGGATGATATTTAGTGGAATTTTTACACTATGTTTTGATCATCAATGATGTGGGAAATAATGAGGTAGCATCTACTCTCTCTTCAGCATTGGATCCTGAGTGTGTTGGATAATGGGATCCAGTTTAATCCTTCACTTTAGCAATGATTTTTTTCCTGATGAGGATTTTAGAGCTCAGTATATTGAGGATACTTTATATTTCATTATGTGTTACAAATTCACTCCACCTACATTTCCAATTTAGTTGGATGTGAAAGAGAAGGATGTGGTAATCAAGAAGAAACATACATAGAAAGATTTTTCTCATTGGAGGAGAAATTTAAGTACAATTAAGAGTATGAATGTTAGTGGTTAATCATATGTATTAGGGTAGTCTGGGTTTTAGATTGCAGGGAATCAACCCTAAACATTTTTCTAACCTCATTTCCCTAGGGCTTGTAGTTACCATTCCCACATTGAGATTTTCTCCCCATTGTTCATTTATTATTGAGGTTTACTTAATTAGTGTTATATGTGCCTTTATTTTTTTGTGTATCATCAGATTATTTATGGTTAGGTCTCCTTTCAACCCTAGTAGTAGTAGTTTACACAACGGGAAAATAAGAAGTTGGATAGTATGCCTATTTTCTACCAAGGGGAGAGAGATCTAGTGTATGATAGTTATATCAACACGAACTCCGAAAAACCAAAGTTGGTAGTTATATTACATTAATAAAATATTTCCTAAATGATCCAACATCTTACAAGACATTAATGACTAGATACATACATATATTACAATTAGAAACAAAAGAGACATTACGAACACATTGTGAGTACATTATTATCACATCCATCATATCCAAAAAAAATCTAGATTGTTCACCACTCAATTTATTGGGAAAGTAAATTAAATAACAATAATTTTATACATTCAGTAAGTAGTACCATAAAATCAAAGCTATAAAAACATAAAAATAAAACAAATTATATGTGAGGAATAAATAAATATCTTGAAACCATAATCAACTGAATCTAACGGAGTACTATATCCATAAAAAATAATGAAAACATTTATACCAATTATAATTGATATCATATTGATGGAATATATAATTTTGTACCTTTAAACATGTTTTAAAGGAATTTTTCTTGGACATGATACTAATATTGGGAGAGGTATACATGAAACTCGTGTTTTTTTTTCTCATCAGATCAGTCGATTAATCAAGAGGCTATATAATTTTAGGCTTCACATGTCTCCTATTTTTGTCTAATGCATTCATAATATGAGAAAAGAAATAAACAATTAATAACCATATTTTTCTATAATCATCTATATTGGAATAAGAACACATGGAATTCCAATACTTCTCTTCATGTCAATAAAAGGGATAACATGATCATAACCTATCCTAAGAAAGAAGGTGGGTGGTAAAACAATATATAATAAAAATATATATACTATGTTTTGTTCTCAAATATAAAATGATGTACCTATATAAAATAATAAATATAATGTAAAAGGGTATTTCTAATTTGTAATGTTATCAATTGAAGTTAATCATTGGGATAAATAGATTGAATTAGTATGAGACTAGGGATTTTTAGCAAGAATCCTTCATCATGGATCATAATGACCATGAAAATATTCCAAATAATTCACCCTAGGTTTTTCTATCTAGATGTGTAGTATTTGGAATACAGATTTTGTATCAAGATGATGTTTGTGTCGAATCTTCAACCAACCATTTTGGGGTACATACCTCTAGGCACCTCAGTGCCACAACTGCATCGACATGCTAGTATCCAAACATGGATGTCACTCCTCAAAAAACCAAACACTCATTACATTACAAAAATCTATTCTTTTTGAAATTATGAATGCTTGGGATAAGGATTTTTTGAGAGGATATATCATTGTACATATTTAAAATTTGTGACAATACTATAAAATTGCAATCATGATGACATTATAATAGTATTTAGTAATTGATAATGGAAGGGGTAAAATGATAACCCTTATATCTTCAAAAAATGAAATAAGAAAAATATAATAATATGAGGGGATAAGTAGAACCTCATTAAAAAAATATCAAATGGGTTATAATAATATGAAATTACAGTCAGGTAGATAATTAGAAATTGTATTTTAAAAAATTAATTTCAATGAAAAATTAAATATAGTGATTGAAAACCCTTACCTTACTATGTAGATTCATAAATATTGGGACGACTCCATAGAACCACATATACTACAATTGTAGGGATATATAAAAGGGATTGTAAATGGATTTAATGATGAATGCCTTTAGGGTGGAGTGGTATCAGAAAATTGGTGGGATAGAGATCCTTTTATAGGTGGAAAATATTGTCTTTTTCATGGAAAGTAAATTTGGATATGGGGTTAGAATGGAATCACATTAGTGTTAAGTGGGACTAGTGAGTTAACTGAGTAAGGTGGAGAAATTAAAGGTGTGACAGGTGGGTATGTATTTCATACTAAAAAAAATTAAAGAAGTTTTAAGTGTCCATTTAATTATTAAAAATTCAGGATACTTCATTTACCCATTTTTATCCTTATTAATCTAGATTTAAAATTTTCCTTGGTGATTATTTAATTTATAAAAATAAAATATGACGCTTCATAAAAAAATTTACTTTTTGATCCTGAATATTGAATCTATTTAATTTAACTCATCTTATAAATGTGAGAAAAAAACTTTTCAATTAAATCAAAAGAGATAGGGAAAATAATTTTATTCAATAATTTATTTTTATAAAAAAACTTTTTATTTATTATTAATTATTATTTATTAACAGAATGAATGTTAATATTTTTTTATATTTTTAAAAGTAATATTAGATTAATTAATGAAAATATATTAATCTAAAAAATTTAGATTAATTTTTTATAACACTTATAAAATTAATGCTTTAAAATAATATAATTTACTGATACTATGGTAATTAATATTAAATTTAAGTAATTTATTTTTAGTGAGTGAAAATAAGATTTATCATTTTAAATAATTTAAAACTACTAATTTGAATTATACTAAAATTTTTTAAATTAATATTAGTATGTTTATGTAAAATCATTTTTAAGAGGAGTGATCATAAATCCCATTTTTAGAAAAAGTTTGTTTTTAATCATAAAACTCATTTTTAAAATATAATTTTTAACTATATATATTTTTAGGTCATAAATAGGATTATTATATAAAAATAAATGTTATGTAGATTCTAAATCAAACCAATACTGAATTTTAATAAAATAATTCTTAATTAAACGAACATAACAAATACGTTTTCATTGGAATATACTACTTAGATTCATAAAATGATAATAATTTATTTTATAATATAAGAATAAATTTTTAAAAAAGTATATTTTTTTACTTTAAAAAATAATTGAAAATTAAAAATGTAAAATAAACCTATATGTATTTATAATATAATTATTAGTTTATAAAATTAATAGTTTTGGTCAAAACTATATCTTTAACTATTCAATTATAAATCAACAATTTTATAAGAATCCCAAATGTTTATCTTAATAAAAATCATCATAATAGTTTACGATGTGAAGTTTATATTATTATAATAAAATTATACCATTCTAAATTTAATCTTTTAAATATACTAATTAACAAATTATCCTTAGAGTTTTCATTGTGTAATAGTTTAGGATTTAGTGATTACTAATTACAGTAGGTTCTTGAGTATTAAAGTCTACCCGCTTAAATAATTTCACCATTGAAATTTTTTTATATATCATATATTGAACAAATTTTGATATTTATTCCTCATATATTCCTCATGCTTCTAGTTTACCTCTTATAGATTTCTATTTTCCAAAAGAAAATTCATCAAAGTACTTATCTGATTCTGTAACACTTTCTCTCTTGTGTCAGGAATCTGCATAGACTCTAAATTATAAGACAGGTCAAGCTATAAATCTATTCCCCCAAATGTGAGAATTTTTTTGGATCAGTCATGTATTTATTCAGTAATAAAATATAGAAGATCTTATGTAATTTATAAAGTGTGGGTGAAAACAAATATCAATAAGATATAGTTCCAAGTTTTTCTATCCTTTAAAAATGTCCAACGTACATATGGATTATATTCCCATATTTAAAAAATAATATAACTCCCTAACATAGAGAAACATTCAAGAATAACATATCCCCAACTTTAAATTCCAATTCATTCCATGAATTTTATGAATAACTCTTTTGAATCCTACAAAGTGCTTTAATTTGATCCTATTTAGTTAAAATTTAATAGCCTTCTTCTCTATAAGCTCTAAGAAAAATATCTTTCTTTCTCCAATTTCATCTTGACTGGTTGGAGTACGACACAACTTTCTAATAATTTGTTCGTATTGTGCCATCTGGATGCTCAAATGAAATCTAATATTGCATGAAAAAATTTAGAAGGTAAAAAAATATATCCCATACCTTTTATATTAAGATACCATGAACTTTTAATATCTTTCAATGTCTGGATAATCCATTCTTATTTCCCAACAATTTAGAAATGATATTTCATGTTTAAATGTATCTCAATGTCATAAGACCTTTAAATAATCATCTAGAAATTCAATGTGATCCAAGGGTCACAATTAGATAAAATTTATAGTTTTACCCATGAAACATTATGATATATATGATATAGAGTCGGTCATGGTGCTCAAGGATCACATAATCTCTTCTTATAAAGAAATGAAAAAGGATAGTAAGTTAATCGATGATTGTCCTTATATAAATTTTAATCCTTGTATTATTTGGATGTCCAATGAAAAATTCCATTGTAATATTTTCCCAAATCCATATAGTTATAGGAAGAAGATGAATGGATTTCTTCTAATATTGTATTTTATCATTTACATGCTATCATACTAATCATCCCAACAAATAGTCTGCACTTACGAGATTTATACTATACCCCAATAAAAGCTCTCTTAAAACCTAAAACATCATTTTGGAACTAGGGTGTGCTAAAAAATTGAAAAATGTGATTCATCTAGTAGTTCCCTCTTCAAATTTCATATCAATGGAAGATAAAAATTCATTACAAACATCATCACTCCATATGTATTGATGATGCCTATCAATTGCCCATTATTTTATTCTTTAATATTCATCTATTTATCTAATTAATTATTTTGTAGAATTGATATCATTTATTTTATAGAAGGTTTATCAATATCATAGAAAAGGAATTATGGCTCTCCTTTCTTAGAAATCACTATATTAACATTTATTAGGTCTTTATATATAATATCCTTTTAATCCTCATCTTAATTTTAATTCAATGGTCTCCCATACTCAATGCATTATTAAACTTTTTTTCTATCCCATGATGCAATATTATCAAAAAAATCATATTCCTTGAGTAGTTAAAACCATATTATTTTCCTTATGTTCAGTTCAATTTGTTATAAGATATGTATTAAAATCATTTGGTCTATATATATATATATCACATCCTCCACCATATAGGTAGTGTGTCTATATTTTAAATAAAATATTATGATTTTAAACTCAATATTGTGATTTGGATAGTAATATCCATGGATGATTAATTTCCTTTATTGATAGGCAACCACCCTATAATTCAAATTAAGGAAACAACCAATTCCATTCTTCAATATATCAACATATATTAAAAATAATTCGTTAATAGATGGTAAATTTATTACCAATTAATTAAATAGTCCCTTATTCATCGATTAAAAATATTCATAACATAACCTTGACTTTTGTAATTTAACCTCATTACATGTTAACATGGTTAATAGGTTGGAAAATAGGGTAAAAAGTTAAAAAGACTGTCGATAGTAACCTGTTATACCTAAGAAAAAACATATCTTAGTTATGTTCTACAATGTATGACATTCTTTGAATACTTTTCTTTTTGAAGGGCTTGTATATATTCCATCCTTATATATTGTATTAAAAATTTATGAAACATCATTGAGATAAAATTCACACTTACTATATTTCCCATATAATTAAGGGTCTAAGAAATAATTTACAGAAGACTATCTTGAACTTCATATCTATTACAGTATATCAAGATATCCTCAAAAAACACAACAATGTTATTAATATAATCCCTAAATAATTTATTCATCATATCAATAAAATCTGATGGTTCACTATTCATCCCAAAGGACATTACTATAAATTCATAATGTCTATACCTTGTTCCAAATGTCATCTTTAATATATCATCCCTTTTCACCTTTAGATAATGTGAACCAAAGTGAATTTTTTTTCTTTGAAAATTATTTATATCCTGGAATGGTTTTCAAATATACCATCAATACACGTTAAAGGATACTTATAATTTATAATACTATAATTTTCTACCAATAATAAATACACAATCTCATAGACCCATCTGTTTGTTCATGAATAAAATTGGTGCTCCATATGGTAGAACACTAGGGACTATAAATAAATTATCACATAACTCCTACCAATTTTTAATCAACTGCACCAACTCCACTAGTTCCATTATATAGGATTTTTTATACATAAGTATTTTATCTAAAATGTGTTCAATGGAGGACTCAACATGAAGCTCTAGTGGATAAACCAATAATTATTCTAAAAAAACATAAATGATTTTTTTTATAATGGATACATCCACTATTATTAGGATATCTTCTTTATTAGAGGATCACGCTTGATCTTCCTCTCTTACATGAATTTCCATAAAGAGAGATACCGGGGGAGGACTTTAACATTATTTAAATGATGGCGTCTCTCATCTAAAGATAATCTATTTTACATAAAATTTGAAAATTATAGTCTCATTCTCTTTGGAATTTATGTTTTCATTATAAATTTAATTTAAATTCATACCAAGGATCATATAAAATTCAATAATTAGTATAAGAACAATTTTTATAAATATAGTATGTACATGTATCATAATATTAACTGACTGACATAACTTTTTTGAAATAAATTTTCCACTTAGTTTCTTATGTTATAACACACTTAATAGGGTGATAGGGAAATATTTTATGTCATTAGGAAATATTTAAGATATAAAATAGTGAAATTATCCATAATCAAAAATATAATACTTAACGTTTATGATATGATGAAATTACTTTCCACCATATCATTAGAAAATTTTACATCATCAGTTGTAATCACATAAGCTTAAATGTTCTCCCTTGGCCTTTTCTATGGTAAATTACCTTGACATTTGTGGCCTTGGTTTATGTAATGTCCTTTCACTTTATTGTTAAATAATTGATCATAAAAACCATATTACTTTATTTAACACTCACAAGCTTCACGATCATGTTCTCTACATTGGAAATTAACCCTTTTCCCTTCATTAAATCCCTAAGGTGATTCATCCAAATGTTTTCTAATATTGGAAATGATATCCTTATTTTTTTCCCATGACACTCATCCTTCCTTTTCTTCTCTTTATATTTCATGAATAAAAAATTCCTAGATAAATAATTCTATGTCCTAATGGATCATTAGACTAAATCCACATATGATGAAAGGTTCTAAGAGACCAACACCCTTCAAAGTATTTTAACTTAATCATTAATGAAATAATAAATATTTATTTCTAGTATACATACATATTCTACAACATTTCTAGATATGAATATATACTTAGCCTCATATTTAGAAATATTTTCTCCTCCATTTTCATAAATTTGAGAAAATACCTTTCCATTTCAGTTATTTTCTCATGATGAAAGTATATTACCAAAATTATCTCCTTAAATATTCCCCATTGCATTTGTGTTATCTAATCTTCTTATTTACTATTTTTAATTGGAGACCACCATTGGTTTGAATCTCCCTTTAGATGACATAACTAAATGATGGATTTTTTAATTTAACCACTCCTTAAGGTGAAATAGATCCTCTTAGAGACATGAACGATTTCTCATCTACCAATGAAATATTAGTTTCATTGAATAGAAGATATTGTTTTCGCAATAAGTAGATAAACATTGATACACCACATTTTGGAATGGTAGGATCCTATATTTAGGTGAGGTTATTTGAAATAACCATGGGGAACTTCTTTAAAATGGTTATAATTTGATTATCACCGAATCTAGCCTCATTAATAAGTAGAGGATGAATATCCCTACATTGACTAAGTGTGTTGATAGAATTCATATTCATTATATTAGTATCCTTCTCTAAACAAATTCATAATTAGTATATGATGTTGGATTATAAAATACAATTCCTATAAGGTTACCTAATAAAATTTTCTTTTATATCTAAGGGTATTTCCATAATATTTGTGATATCATACTAGGTTCATCTGAATCTAGTCCTATAGAGACCCGAAGCTTATCGTACATGGACATTACATTACTTTTGCGGAATACTTAGTACATAACAAAAACACACACACAAGGATCGTAATAGTTTAGTGTCTTTGTAAACTCGGAACGTAATCTTCTAATCATGGTGAAAGATCTTCAATATCTCCCATAAAGATCTTCCCTTTTTTTTTACCTATAAACCTTTCTTTATATCCTGGGGAAAAGAAAACATAAAAGGGTGAGCTCAAATGCTCAGTAAGGGTAAACAAAAGAAATATCAATCACATCATATACATAAGAACATAGCTTTTTTGGAAATCTTAACCTGCAAAAGAGCTCATAATATCATAACATGGGATAAATCATAGAAGTGAGAATGAGATCCCCATAATCATAACATGAAACTTGAAACTTTGTGGCATGCACACATAATCATAGAAAATCATTTCTTGTTAGTCATGACTCATTGCCAAGACTATCTTAGTGGACAAAGTCCCTTTCTGAATCGAGTAACCCTCGTTTCAGTCCTGTTTCACTGAACCGGTATAACCTACCATTTCAGCCATGTCTATCTCATGAGATATAAAATCTTTACCCAATGCATTGGAGGGAGATATAGGTCCCACCCATCTCATAATGATACCATTCTTATGTGTGCCACAAAATCATAAATCATACATCATTTCATAACCCATGTAGTAAAAATGGGATTCGTAAACATCGTGACATCATAAAACAATTAATATAAGATAAAGGAATTCATAAAAATAATTCCATCACAACATAACCAAATCAATGTAATAATAGGGATAGAAACAGAACCCTATGTTATCTTAGATGGAAAATAATTTTGATAAAATACTTGAAATGAATTCTTGAGGAAAATATCCTTTCTTCTTCAAAATCAATTTCTTTTCACAAAACGTCATGCAATTTTAAAAGAAAGAGATTTTATTGAAAATAGTCATGAAATATTTTGGAGGAAGCTTCATGAAAATAAGGCTTTATAAAACCGTAAAAATCCGTTCGTGCCGTATAAGTTAAAAAAAACATTCTTCGTACTTTTGTCGGAAAAGTCAAAAAGTACCTCGTACGACAAAAGATTCCTTTCATAGATATTACCTAAAAACTCACCAAAGGGTAAAAATGGATTTAAACAATTGTAGGTGGATGGAAATAATATTACATATTGATGAAACATGGATGTGGATGATAAAATACACCCCAGTAAATACTTACGAATAAACAATCTCGGATAAAAATGAGATTGTGATATTTCCCTTACCTTAGGTCCGGCTTGCTTTGTAAGTGTCCGAACCTCCTGTATAATGATTTAAATCATGTTATTGACTTATTACAGAATCATATTCATTGTTATGATATCATATATGGTTCACTTATGACATTATATTACCCGTTCTTTTGTAAATTCCATGTTAAAGAAGCGTTTTGGGTAAAATCGTTTCATTTATCGTAGGTGTTTTTACTTGTTGTTCTTGACATCATTATTACTTATATCATGATTTACTTACTTCCAGAATATAAAATATGATTTATATATCATATATATTCAGTATATATATATATATTATAGGTAGATAAATAAAATGAAAAACACCGTTCATGGAGACGGTAGTCTGTACGTACGCATGAACGTTGTTTTCCTTTCCTTATTGTCTTGAAATGGAAGTAAGTAGATGACATACATATGTATATATATACATAAATCCAGTATCTTTATAATGTCATATATTTCATTATTATTTCTTATATATACATTATAATCATTCTTAAATGGTTAACATGGAGAATGAATCTCATCGCGTCGTGGAGACGGTATTCCGTACGTACGCACGAGCGATGATATCATTTCTATAAATATTTAATTGAATTGGAGTGGATCATACAATATATCAGAATCAATATGATGTTGTAATAACTATTTATAGTTATTCTTTACACCATTATACCCATCCATGTAAGGTGGTGGTGGAAAATAGATTACACCACGGCGTGGAGACGGTATTCCGTACGTACGCACGCGCGGTGATTTCTTTTTCCGTAGGATGGATAGATGGTGAAATAGGGTTGTTTCATACTTATAATAACATATCAGTATATTAGTGATACTGATGTTATTACTTCATAATGAAACAACCTAAGAAGAAGAAGTGGAAGAAGAAATAAAGATGAAAGAATTGGTAACGGTAATTACCTCTTCTTTGAAGTGCCTCTTTGAGACCTCCTCTTAGGGCACTAAAATTGGTCTTTGAGGAAGACCAGAACCTCTAGGATGTTTTTAGGGAAGTGGAGAAGAGATTTTGGCAGGGGTTGGCCTAGCTTGAGTGCTCAAATTGGTGTGAGGAGGAGGGAGAGGAGGTGTCCTTTTATAAGGGAGGAGAGGGGCACCTTAGGAATACCTCAAAATATTATTTTATTTTAAAGTCAAAATCGGTTTATAATGGTTCCAAAGGGTCTTATTTCGAAGATAAAGTGGTTATGGGTCGAAATCCTATCAACCAATATGATTTATACAAGTTTAGGGTATTATTTTAACCTTATCAATTAGATTTAACTCTAAGTTAAATAATTTAACTTTTACCGTGTCTTTTTGTTTTCTTTCACTATATGGTTAATACACTTACTATAACATGCCAAACTAACCCCAAATTGTTTATTATTAATATATATATCCTTATCTAAGTCATTTGGCCGAACCTTAGATTTTTAGGAATAAAATAACAATTAATAATATAATATTTGATTTAAAAACTATTTTGTGTCAATTTTGACACTATTTGATATATGATTTTTTTGAAAGTAATAACAGAATTATATGTTCGAACCAAGTTGATTAGATCAACATTAATATATCATAGTAACCTATAAAATTAGTGTAATTCATAAAAAGTCTCAAATTATATTTATTTTGGTGTTTATAATATCAATTATGTCAATATTTCATTAATAAGATAATTACTGCATCATCATTGTGTCATAAATAAATTAAATTATTTGATGTCTAAAAATTACAAATAAAATACCATAATGTAGTAAATCTTTTTAGCTTTCTAATGAATATTTACAATCGAATTTATCTTATGTATAACCCCATATTAAAAATGATTTACTTATTGAACTTTGATTTTAACTATTTTAACCCTTCTTTAAATAAATTAATAATAAATGTCCTAATCTAATCCAAGTGGGCCTAAATAGTCATATTTTATTCCTAAGTTTGTTTTTGGTCGAATTAAACTTGTCCAATAGAATTAGGACATGTGTTAGGGTAATATTAATATCATATTTACCCTTAGTTACCCAATTTACTATTAACCGCGGTAAAAAAAAGTAAAAAGTTACTATTCACCAAAAATTATTTTCATCTCATTGAACCACATTTTACTTACTGACATCAACCGTGTCTCTCGGATTTTTTGAAATTCCATTCACAGAAGCGGTAAAATTAAGTTTTATGAAAAATTCAGTTTTTTAACTACCACTTAGTAGTTTCACTATTCATCAAAAATTGATGTTTTTTCAGAACAGTGCCAAAATTTCATCCCAAACTATATTTCATATTCCGAATTCAAAAATGAAGTCTATTTTACCAAATTCATTACATAAAATTTGCATTAATTTTATAATTAAATCCCGCTGTTAAAACAAATAGTGTGTTTTTAAGAAACAATATCTATCAAAAGATTGACACTTGTTTATGTCTAGTTTAAATGTGAAATTACATCCAATGATCAACATTGTATTAAATTGTAAAAATATATTCTAAATATAATTTAAAACCACTCAAATTAATGATTTATCACTATTAATTATTTCGATTAAAAAAGTTGTTTTTAATTATAATTTAGTAATTTTCACTATTCATCAGAATATGAAAGTTATCCGAAAAGTACCAAAATTTCACCTTAGGCTAAATTCGATACTCCGAATCCAAAAATGAAGTTCATTTTGAAATATAAGATTTACAGAATTTTAAAAAGTGGTTATTACTATTCATAACGGCTAGTTTTAATAATATTTTAATAGCATATCGTTGTTTAGTGAAACTCGGTATTGCGTATTACACACGCTATCGAGGAAGGTCGTGATTGCGTGTAATGCAAGGCAAGTCAAGGATGCGTGTTGTGCAAGCTCCTTTTGGTGTAGCGTACAACACAAGACATTAATAAAATTAAAAAGAATATTTTTTATAAAATCTTGGGCTGTTACATTCTACCCCCCTTAAAATGAATTTCGCCCTCGAAATTCGTCGGGGTTATAAATGGTTTACTATTCGAAAGTTTCTTTAATAGAAACCCACATCGTAAAAAGGAATACCAAAACTTGGCTTTAAAAACTAAAGTATGAAATGTAACGATTACCCAAATAAACTAATCACTGGGTTTCCACATAGGTGAAAATATGGAAATGGAAGAGAAATCTAACCATCATGTTCTGATGGAGAGTGGTAGAGAACATGGCTTTGGAAAAGCCAGTAATCACAAATCCATAAATTTGTGACGATCTAAGGTACCATTTGATTCATCAGGTATAAGAGAACTAGGACAACATTTTTGGTTTTCAAGATCATTTCCCTAAAGTTAAAGAATTTGAATTAGAATAAATACTTACTTTATTTTGGTACAATCTCACTGTTGTTTGTGCCTTTAACAATTTCCACTTCATCTCTTAAATAAATGAAGTTGAATTTGTTATTCGTGAAGTGTTAGCAGATCATGTGATAGAATGACGGGTCATTCCATCTGTCTCAAAAGGTTAGCAAAATTTACATACATAAGTCGATCTATAGTGGGATTAATCATATATGGTTCCTAAAATGGGCTTATACCTCATATATCATACTGCTTAATATAATAACACTAGTTTCTACTAAACAGGGACTTCCTGTAGGTCAGTGGTAGGAGATAAAGGCCAGTCGCACTTCGGTTGTGGGTTCGATTCCTACAGCCTTGTCCGAAGCGATGGGCTGTCGCCCGTCCTGCAGGTTGTCCTTTTTCTAAAACTACGTTACTATAACATCCCATCAATAATATCGAAAATCTTCTATCCTTAAACAATACTAACTTATGTCCAACATAATCCAGTCTAATCTTTAGGCTTATACATAATACTGCAGTCCACTCTCATAATATAGTGACAACGATTACCAGAGATTTAACACCATCGTCGATCCCCATATATCATAAGATATGTTTTGTTGGTCACATTCCAAACATTCAAAGTCCTTAATCATGTATTCTCTTGAATACCTTAGTGAAAACATGAATTCAGTTAAAAGTTAACACTTTCCACATACCAAAATCCTCAAAATTCTATATACTCAAATCATGATATCACTTAGTCCTTATATCAATCATGAGCTCATGAATACTATTAAACATTTCATTTTCTCGTCTTCATTATGCGCATATCATCTTATTTCCAAAAAATATCTCAATCACTTTGAATACCACATCAATAAATATTTCAATACTCAATGATACAACATTATTTTGGAATCCCATTACATAAACACTTAATCATTCCACCACATCGTTGTCATATTCAACATTGCCAATAGTGATCGCATGTGATTTCCCTTTGTCCTTTGCCTTCAGTGGTTTCTCATGTTGATCATCACTAACCCTTGGATTAGGGTAATTATTAGCATAATGGCCCATTTCCTTGCACTTGAAGCATTGAAGTGTTGGCGGTGCGTTCTCTGCAGTGTTTTCTTTATTCACATCATTAGAAACCCTTTTTCCATTACTTCGACACTCAGCTGCTCGATGACCTTCTTTTCCACACTTAAAACATTTTCTAGTCCCTTTAAGACAATCTCCACCATGCTTCTTTCCACACTTTGTGCATAAGGAAACATTCATCTTCTTTTCACCATTATTCTGAGATTTCTCCTAGAACTCCATCTTTCGTTTCTTGTCAAAACCATGAGATGGATATGTAACACCAACTTCCATTTCTACCTTGATAGCACAACGCACAATTTCTTCATAGCTACTGAAGTCTCTTATAGCTAATGCCCTTCGAAGACTTGGTTTTAAGCCACTGAAAAATCGATCAACTTTACTTTCAGGTTGGATGATAATTCCAGAAGCATACCTTGCAAGTCTTGTAAAATTTTCTTCATAGGTACCAACAGATTCATCGTCCCTTTGCTTCAGTTCAAGAAACTCTATCTCCATCTTTGTTCGAAGAATACGAGGGAAGTACTTACTGAAAAACAAGTTCTTGAACTCGTCCCATTCCATGGACTCAATTTCATCTCTTGGCCTCGTATTCTTGATAAGATTCCACCATTGATCAGCTTCACCTTCCAAACGATATACTGCTAAGATGACTTTATCATGTTCAGAACATTGAAGAACTGAAAATATCTTTTCAGTAGTACTGACCCATTGTTCAGCCACAAGTGGATCAGAAGACCCACTGAAAGAAGGTGGACGTTGCCTCATGAAGGACTCAATAGAATATTGTTCCCTTCTCTGCTCATTTGGAAGTCCAGAATGATTCATAGCTTGTGTAAGTATAGCAATAAGATTTTGCACTCCATTTCCCATAACATTTGTTTGTTCAAGAGGGCAATCATTGCATTGTCCATTGCATTGATCAACACGGTTCCTTCGGGTTCCAGCCATCGTCTAAAACCCAAAAAGAATAGTGTGAGAGGCAAAAATCATGCTAGAGAAAACAACATAATAAAGGGGGAGTACCTTCAATATCCAACATCTTAGGTTTAATTCTATGATCGTTAGCGTAATTCTATTACTATAACCTATACGTATACTTATCCCTAGGGACATCCCTAGACATACCTTAGAAATATCTCTAGGGATCTCACTAACGTTTTCGCATCCTAGTTTCCAAAGGTTGACTAAACCTTTCCTTTGATACCAACTGTAGAGACCCGAAGCTTATCGTACATGGAAATTACATTACTTTTGCGGAATACTTAGTACATAACAAAAACACACACACAAGGATCGTAATAGTTTAGTGTCTTTGGAAACTCGGAACGTAATCTTCTAATCGTGGTGAAAGATCTTCAATATCTCCCATAAAGATCTTCCCTTTTTTTTTACCTATAAACCTTTCTTTATATCCTGGGGAAAAGAAAACATAAAAGGGTGAGCTCAAATGCTCAGTAAGGGTAAACAAAAGAAATATCAATCACATCATATACATAAGAACATAGCTTTTTGGAAATCTTAACCTGCAAAAGAGCTCATAATATCATAACATGGGATAAATCATAGAAGTGAAAATGAGATCCCCATAATCATAGCATGAAACTTGAAACTTTGTGGCATGCACACATAATCATAGAAAATCATTTCTTGTTAGTCATGACTCATTGCCAAGACTATCTTAGTGGACAAAGTCCCTTTCTGAATCGAGTAACCCTCGTTTCAGTCCTGTTTCACTGAACCGGTATAACCTACCATTTCAGCCATGTCTATCTCATGAGATATAAAATCTTTACCCAATGCATTGGAGGGAGATATAGGTCCCACCCATCTCATAATGATACCATTCTTATGTGTGCCACAAAATCATAAATCATACATCATTTCATAACCCATGTAGTAAAAATGGGATTCGTAAACATCGTGACATCATAAAACAATTCATATAAGATAAAGGAATTCATAAAAATAATTCCATCACAACATAACCAAATCAATGTAATAATAGGGATAGAAACAGAACCCTATGATATCTTAGATGGAAAATAATTTTGATAAAATACTTGAAATGAATTCTTGAGGAAAATATCCTTTCTTCTTCAAAATCAATTTCTTTTCACAAAACGTCATGCAATTTTAAAAGAAAGAGATTTTATTGAAAATAGTCATGAAATCTTTTGGAGGAAGCTTCATTAAAATAAGGCTTTATAAAACCGTAAAAATCCGTTCGTGCCGTATAAGTTAAAAAAAACATTCTTCGTACTTTTGTCGGAAAAGTCAAAAAGTACCTCGTACGACAAAAGATTCCTTTCATAGATATTACCTAAAAACTCACCGAAGGGTAAAAATGGATTTAAACAATTGTAGGTGGATGGAAATAATATTACATATTGATGAAACATGGATGTGGATGATAAAATACACCCCATTAAATACTTACGAATAAACAATCTCAGATAAAAATGAGATTGTGATATTTCCCTTACCTTAGGTCCGACTTGCTTTGTAAGTGTCCAAACCTCCTGTATAATGATTTAAATCATGTTATTGACTTATTACAGAATCATATTCATTGTTATGATATCATATATGGTTCACTTATGACATTATATTACCCGTTCTTTTGTAAATTCCATGTTAAAGAAGCGTTTTGGGTAAAATCGTTTCATTTATCGTAGGTGTTTTGACTTGTTGTTCTTGACATCATTATTACTTATATCATGATTTAATTACTTCAAGAATATAAAATATGATTTATATATCATATATATTCAGTATATATATATATATAATAGGTAGATAAATAAAATGAAAAACACCGTTCATGGAGACGGTAGTCCGTACGTACGCATGAACGTTGTTTTCCTTTCCTTATTGTCTTGAAATGGAAGTAAGTAGATGACATACATATGTATATATATACATAAATCCAGTATCTTTATAATGTCATATATTTCATTATTATTTCTTATATATACATTATAATCATTCTTAAATGGTTAACATGGAGAATGAATCTCATCGCATCGTGGAGACGGTATTCCGTACGTACGCACGAGCGATGATATCATTTATATAAATATTTAATTGAATTGGAGTGGATCATACAATATATCAGAATCAATATGATGTTGTAATAACTATGTATAGTTATTCTTTACACCATTATACCCATCCATGTAAGGTGGTGGTGGAAAATAGATTACACCACGGCGTGGAGACGGTATTCCGTACGTACGCACGCGCGGTGATTTCTTTTTCCGTAGGATGGATAGATGGTGAAATAGGGTTGTTTCATACTTATAATAACATATCAGTATATGAGTGATACTGATGTTATTACTTCATAATGAAACAACCTAAGAAGAAGAAGTGGAAGAAGAAATAAAGATGAAAGAATTGGTAACGGTAATTACCTCTTCTTTGAAGTGCCTCTTTGAGACCTCTCTTAGGGCACTAAAATTGGTCTTTGAGGAAGACCAGAACCTCTAGGATGTTTTTAGGGAAGTGGAAAAGATATTTTGTCAGGGTTTGGCCGAGCTTGAGTGCTCAAATTGGTGTGAGGAGGAGGGAGAGGAGGTGTCCTTTTATAAGGGAGGAGAGGGGCACCTTAGGAATACCTCAAAATATTAATTTATTTTAAAGTCAAAATCGGTTTATAATGGTTCCAAAGGGTCTTATTTCGAAGATAAAGTGGGGATGGGTCGAAATCCTATCAACCAATATGATTTAGACAAGTTTAGGGTATTATTTTAACCTTATCAATTAGATTTAACTCTAAGTTAAATAATTTAACTTTTACCGTGTCTTTTTGTTTTCTTTCACTATATGGTTAATACACTTACTATAACATGCCAAACGAACCCCAAATTGTTTATTATTAATATATATATCCTTATATAAGTCCTTTTGCCGAACCTTAGATTTTTAGGAATAAAATAACAATTAATAATATAATATTTGATTTAAAAACTATTTTGTGTCAATTTTGACACTATTTGATATATGATTTTTTTTAAAGTCATAACAGAATTATATGTTCGAACCAAGTTGATTAGATCAACATTAATATATCATAGTAACCTAGAAAATTAGTGGAATTCATAAAAAGTCTCAAAGTATATTTATTTGGGTGTTTATAACATCAATTATGTCAATATTTCATTAATAAGATAATTACTGCATCATCATTGTGTCATAAATAAATTAAATTATTTGATGTCTAAAAATTAGAAATAAAATACCATCATGTAGTATATCTTTTTAGCTTTCTAATGAATATTTACAATCGAATTTATCTTATGTATAAACCCATATTAAAAATTATTTACTTATTAAACTTTGATTTTAACTATTTTAACCCTTCTTTAAATAAATTAATAATAAATGTCCTAATCTAATCCAAGTGGGCCTAAATGGTCATATTTTATTCCTAAGTTTGTTTTTGGTCGAATTACACTTGTCCAATAGAATTAGGACATGTGTTAGGGTAATATTAATATCATATTTACCCTTAGTTACCCAATTTACTATTAACCGCTGTAAAAAAAAGTAAAAAGTTACTATTCACCAAAAATTATTTTCATCTCATTGAACCACATTTTACTTACTGACATCAACCGTGTCTCTCGGATTTTTTGAAATTCCATTCACAGAAGCGGTAAAATTAAGTTTTATGAAAAATTCAGTTTTTTAACTACCACTTAGTAGTTTCACTATTCATCAAAAATTGATGTTTTTTCAGAACAGTGCCAAAATTTCATCCCAAACTATATTTCATATTCCGAATTCAAAAATGAAGTCTATTTTACCAAATTCATTACATAAAAGTTGCATTAATTTTATAATTAAATCCCGCTGTTAAAACAAATAGCGTGTTTTTAAGAAACAATATCTATCAAAAGATTGACACTTGTTTATGTCTAGTTTAAATGTGAAATTACATCCAATGATCAACATTGTATTAAATTGTAAAAATATATTCTAAATATAATTTAAAACCACTCAAATTAATGATTTATCACTATTAATTATTTCGATTAAAAAAGTTGTTTTTAATTATAATTTAGTAATTTTCACTATTCATCAGAATATGAAAGTTATCCGAAAAGTACCAAAATTTCACCTTAGGCTAAATTCGATACTCCGAATCCAAAAATGAAGTTCATTTTGAAATATAAGATTTACAGAATTTTAAAAAGTGGTTATTACTATTCATAACGGCTAGTTTTAATAATATTTTAATAGCATATCGTTGTTTAGTGAAACTCGGTATTGCGTATTACACACGCTATCGAGGAAGGTCGCGATTGCGTGTAATGCAAGGCAAGTCAAGGATGCGTGTTGTGCAAGCTCCTTTTGGTGTAGCGTACAACACAAGACATTAATAAAATTAAAAAGAATATTTTTTATAAAATCTTGGGCTGTTACAAGTCCCCTAGTATTTTACTAAACTTTTACTAATACCAAATATAAATGCCCAGACTCTAGAAACCCAAAGCAAATTGTTATATTATATTGTTGTTACATAATATTGGAGTTAATAAGGGACAAAATATCTTAGAATTCCTAGAAGATGTGATAAATACATATATTATATTTAAAAAAAATGATACCAATTGAACAGATTGCAAGAAAACTATTTTCCCCTTCCATTATATCCCTAAAAATTAAAAGTAGTTATCATCTTGGTTTATTAGGGAATGGAAAAAAAATAATGGTGAGCTCATATTCACAATAAGAAGTAGCATTCAGTGGATGATATCGTAACATAAACATGGCACAAGTGACATGGTAGAAATAAAAAAATAACCAATAACCATCCTAAATGTAAGGAATTATATATCTATAAAAAATAAATAAAACATGGATAAAAATTATTATTGATCTCATAATGAGTAAATTCATAATTTAATACTTCAAAACACATTATGAAGGCCTTATTCCAAGTTATCCTACTGATATGAGGAGAGGTTTACACTAAATCATATAGAATACAATTAATTTTCCTAGTGTCTATAAAATTGATACCAAGATCATAACCAATATTGTGAAATAAAGTGGTTTTTTAAACAATATATAATCAAAATTAAAAATTCATGGAATTTAAAATGTAAAATAAAGTAAAAAAATTAAATAAATAAAGGTAATATTGTAAAATACAGTAATTTAAAATTTTTGGGTCATCAATTCAATATTTTACTTAGATTTAATAGTTTTCACTGGTAGGATATCAAGGTTTTTTTCAGAAAAATCATTCATCATGGTTCATATAGTGCACGTGAATATTCCAAATAATCGCCCTTGGATTGTATAGTCATGTGTATAGTTGTGGTCCCACTTTTAATGAATTATGGTTATGGTGAAATCAATTCTTCAACTAACCCTTTTTTGGGTTATTACCCCATAGGTGCATTTTTACTAGAGCCATGTCTAGTTTATAGTATCTAGACATGGATGTTATTTATTAAAAAATGATAAACAATTTACATTCTAAAATTTTTGGATTTTTTGCACTGTGAAGAATTAATAAAATTATTTAATGACTGTAAGTATCATTGTATATATATATATATCATATTAGTGATAATTCTTTATAATTATAACCATGATGGAATTCTAATGATGGTTTTTAATTTAAAATGGAAGGGGTGGACTAAGAACCCTTATGTTAGTATAATACCGACATCTGAAAAATGAAATAATGATATGGGATAAGTAGTATCCCATTTACAACATATATAATTGGGGATAATAACATGATATTACAATCATGTAAATATTTTGAAATGGTATTATAACAAAATAAATTCAATAAAAATTTAAATCTAATGATTGAAAAAATTTACCCTGATAAGTAGATTCTTAAATATTGGGTGGATTCCTTAGAACCTCGGGAAGTCCTTATGAGGGAATTAGAGAGATAAATGGAAGTTAATTTCATTACCAAGGCATTAAGGGTGGATTTTATGTGAAAATGGGTGAGAGTGAGGTACTTTTATATGTAAACAATTTGGGATTTTTTTCAGGGAAACTAATGTTAGGTATTGGGTAAGAATAAAATCAGATGTGTATTAGGTGTGTTAGGTGAGTTAGGTGGTTAAGTGTGTAGTGATACATGTTGGAATTAAATTTATACATAATTTAGAATTATATAAGGTATATGTGACCTTTTATTTTTTAAAATTCATTATACATCATTTACACATTTATATCTTAATTAATTTTAAATAAAAAATATCCATGGTAATTATTTTTTTACTGAAAATTTATGATCATTCATCTTAAAAAATTTATATATTTTAAATATAAATTTTCAATAAATTTAATCTAATTCAACATTTAAATTTCATAATATAACCTTTTATATGAAAATATAAGATATTGAGAAATGGTTTTTCCTGAAAAAAAATCTTTGTATTCATTAACTATTTTTTAATTATATCTAATTAAATATAAATAAAATTGGTGTTAATATATTTTTTATATTTATAAACATCGTATTATTATTATAAAATAAAAAAAATTAATCTAAATTATTTAAATTATATTTTCATTACTCTTTTAAAATTAATTCTTTGAAATAAACCATTTTACTTTACCTGTGGAAAAGAGTTCTCAATCTACATAATTTTTTTTCACCAAGTAAAAAAAATATTATCCTTGATAAATAATACTTACCCACTATGAATAAATTGATAGAATTATTTTCCAAATAAAATTAATATGTCTATAAGAAAATTATTTTTAGTATGAGCGAGTATAAAACACGTTTTTTGAAAAAGATTATTTTTAAGCCTAAAAATTTTGTTTAAAAAAATTATCAATGAATTTTATTTTTATTATGAAAATTGATTTATAATAAAATATAAATCAATAGAAAACTAATTTTTACCAAAATTATATTTAATTAAAAGATAATACCCAAATAATTTTCATTTATTGTAAAATATTACTTCTATTCATAAAATTCTAAACTTATGTTTTTTAGTGTTCTAATAGTATTTCAAAAATATATATTTTTACTCTATAACCAGAAATTTGACCATTTAAAAGGTTTATAGAATTTTATGTGTTTATTATATAATTATAAATTCATAAAATTAATAGTTTTGTTAAAAAAATTATTTTTAACTATTCACTTACAAATAAAATAATTTCAAAATATCTATAAATTTTTTCTTATAATAATTTATTTATGAAGAGTTCTAATTTATTGTTTTTTTAAATAAAGTTTATAAATTAATCTTTAAAATTTACTCATGAATAAAGGCTCTTTAAAGTGTGTATTGTGTGATATTTCATGATATGTTTTTATATTCAATAGTTGGTTTATGGGTATTACAATATCTCTATCATTCTCCTCATCTTCATAGAAAAATAGTTGAGTATAATTATAGATCCAACCATCTAAATAATAGTATACGATCTGGGTGTGAGAAGATTTACACATGGATGTGTCATTCCTAGAGGGGATAAATTTCATTGGAGATACCATGTATTTTTCTTCTACCATATCTTATGAATTTTTTATTCAGGATAATCCCACTCCTATAATTAACCAACCTTAGTTTGTTTATTGGGACACAATTTGTAATGAATTCCAGTTCCACTTTTATTAACAGTTCCATTTATATGTCATATGATTCTATATGATTTATTTTTTGAATGTGAGATGATTATGTTAACTCATAAGTGATGATGGGATTTCATTCTTCTTGAGGTATAACTTATAATTTAAACCTTGGAATTGACTGACTATACTCTATATGTGGGTTTGTTTATTTCTTCAAGATTAATATGGTGTTCTACGGAGAGGAGGGATAGCACGTAGTGTTTTTTATAAATAGAGAACATTGGATGGGTCATTGGTGATCCGATTCATAATTTTCTTAGTTAGGATATTTTTTATCATATTTAAAACAGTAGAAGTAAGTAGATCTTTGAAGATTCATTGAGGATTTCACTCATGTTTTCCCCATAGAGATTATGGCATTACCCTCTCACCACGATATCGAATTCGAGGTATTGTTAAAGCCCATTGAATCTCTGATTTCAATGTCTCCCTAAAAAATAGATCCTTTTTAGATTTAGGAGTTAAGTAATTATATTTATTATATAATATATAATGGAATTATCTATCCTGGTGTGTCATTGTTGGGTGTACCAGTTTTATTTTCTAAGAAGATGGATGGTTGTTAGTAGTTTTTAAAAAATAAAACCAGTGGTTGAATCAATTAGAAGTAAAGAACTGTTACCCAATCTATGTATTGAAGATGTATTTAACTAGTTTAATGGATCCACTTAGTTTTTGATGACATAGTTTTTGTATTGATATCATCAGATGAGGGTGATGGATGAAGATGTCTCAAATACCACATCCAGGAGTCTTTAAAACAACTTCATGTTCATAAATATGTTTTTCATTTTTATGAATTCCCTAACCATGATTATGGGATTCATGAAATTCATCTTTTTTGAGTTCCAAGATTAGTTTTTGTCCATATTAATCGATAAAATCCTTCAATAAGGGCATTTGTAATCACCATCATCACATCATAAGAATTGGATCATCATCACAAGAATATGGAAAACATTTAATGTTAAATTTAATGTGGGACATATATAATAATAAAATATCATTCCATTTTAGACAAATATAAATGTATCACACTCATATATAAAATTTGAATAAAGATCTGTCATGTTTGTGCATAAAATATGTCTACAAAACTCACTAAATAAAATGTGAATCAAGCATGCATTATGTTCACACATAGTGATTTTATTATATATACACATTAACTAATTAATTAGAGGGATATAAAATTTTATGCCCACCCATCGCATCATAATATACAAAGAATAATTTATTCCATAGAGAATATAAATGTACATTATGAATTAATGTGAAACAAACATGAGAGTAAAGAATGGGTTCTATAATGATATCGTAGGGTATATTTTATATAATAATCATGTAGGTTGATAAATTAATAATGGAAAATATCATTTATGGATAATAAAGGGTTTCATTAATAATATAATAACAGTTCTCATTTAAAATAGATGAATAAAAATATGTAGTAACAAGGAGAGGAATTGAGAATAAAATAATTATCTTGAATAATGATGGTGGATAAAAAATTATCCCAAGAAAGTAAGATGATGAATATACACAAGAGATGAAAAAATAATGAAATTTAAAATTTGTTTAGAAGGGATATTTGAAGAATCAAGTTTAATATATATAAGAATAGAACATCATCCTAATATACGACTCGGTTTTGGGAGTCCCCTTCCCTTATATTTTACATTCGCAACGTGTTTAATTCCATAATATATTAGATATATGTTTATTCAAATAGAAATATGGAAGTCTTTGACACTTATTTTAGTTATTATTGGTAAATTATTATCATTACATTTTATTTTTTATTTTCATTTGTTATAGATGAAATGGACAATGACATTTTTCTTTAATTTATCAAATTTAATTTTTATTTAATTTTTTTTATACCTTTATATTATCATCTAATCTAATTACATCCAAAACACTGATAAAATATAAAAAATTATTATTTATATAAAATAATTTATTTACACAAACCAAAAATGATTTTTTTGATAAGTAATGAATTGACAATGTCCTCATGGGTGGTAAACATGCCAATAACTAGATAAGAAAAAAGAAAAAAATAGAAGAAATATATATACATTATAAATTTTTTTTAATAATAAATATTTGACTAAAAATAAATATTGACACAAAATCAATAGAAACAATACATATGAGAAGTGATATATAATGAGTTGGTATTTTCCTCATATTCAGTAAAACAACTGATAATGGGACTTTTTCAAAGAGATGGTGACAAGAAATATACATATTATTAATAGTTTATAAAAAAATAGTAGCATAATAAAACTTATATAATTTTTATTTATCTATTAATTAACAATGTCATTATTTATTTATAATAATTATTGGGGATAGATTTATAGATCAAAAGAATAAGGGATAATGTGAGAAAAGAAACATAATTCTTCAATGTTCCTCAATTTATAAGATTATAATACCATATAGGCATGCATTTAGATGAGAGAAGAATATTTAAATGAATATTATGTTTCTTATAGATGGTTATTGGTAAAATTAGGTACATTTGGAAGTGTTTAATAATTAATTTTTCAAGGGTGTTAAATGGGTATTGGAACTTAAAGAGTATGGGTGTTTTATGTTAAAATAATGAGTAAAATATTTTTTCATAAACAAGACTTATAATGATGGTCATATTAGAGTATATGAATAGTATTTAAAAAAATAATGCCATCAATACCATCATATACTAGATTTATAAATTTATTCAAATGAACAGAAGAAGAAACAATACATTTCTTTTAAATGAATACTTAGACTCTTTAACAATTTGGAAGTCAAGTTTCTTATTCTAAATTAAATAATTTATCATGAAACGTGTACTTTAAAAATTATTTGGACATTATTAAAACAATATTATAACATAAAACATATGCTACTAGAAGAGAACTATTTTTACAATTCACCTAAAAATTCATGTTTTTTAAAACTAAATACAAAAAAATCACTCTAATAAAATTTTAGTGAGATAATTCGAAAAAATAAATTCCTCTATCTAAAATAAATTTTGATCTTATAAATTTTTTAAATTAAAATTTGAAATTTAAAATTATTTTTTTGGAAATACATATTTAAATGAACATTATTGAAAATATAATATTTTAGTTTCTCTGGGTTTCCTAAATTGATTTTTTATTTTATAAAGATATTATTTATTATATTTTTAAAATTTATTCATAATAAGTATAATTTATGAGATATGATACATTTTTAAATATCAATTTACCTTTCTAAAGACTATATTATAATTCAAACAATATGGTAACAATTATGACTTTGTCATTTAGTATTCTAATGGACATGTTTACTATTACAATTATCATATTTTATTTATACATCCCATGAATTCATCTAATTTATATCATCCATAATTGATAGGGTTTTATCTAAATATTATCTTCTTCTATTAAAAATATTAAATTAATATTTTTAATTTTTTTATTTAGGTTTACAGTTTTGACTGAGGCAATAATATTTCTAGGTGACCAGGACCAAATTGTTTTTAAAATACTACAAAAAATTCGATTAATTATTATTCTTCCATTATAAAAAAATTAATCATATGGGATATATTTATTATTTATATGATGTTTTCTATATTGATAAAATATAGATTGTTTGTTTTTAAACATTATACATCTTTTTTAGACTATAACACACTCTTAATTATAGAACAAATGAATAGTATAAATGAAAATTATATATAGAAAATTATGTTTTGTTACATAATAGATTAAATTAAATATGTTTAACATGATAACATCAAATTATTTAAGATATCTAATAGAGGAAATGATTAACTTAATAAATTGTTGGATATGAACTTTAGGTTTGGATCCATTTTCAAGAGCATATAATTTTATATAGATGAATCATTTAATCTTATCCTAAAAACTTGGATGTTTTAAACTAGTTAGGTACTCTTAATTGGACGATTGACATTAATATCAATTGAAAATTTAAAGACAAAAATATGGTTAAAAATATTCATGTTCATCCAAAATTTATCTAGGAAGTGAGAAGGTATTAGAAAAATTCTAGAAAAATATAGTAATCAATTGATGATGGATGTTTTTTTCCATATTATTCATTCTAGTTTATTAGGTATTAATCAAATAAATCATTAAACTAAATAAATGCTTCAAAATATTGAAATTCTTATTCGAAAACTTTTAATTAATACCAAGATTATGGATAAAGGAAATATTCAACATAAAACCAAGATAGGAAATTGATAAGGTTTCTTCCAAATTATAAGAAAAATAAGAAAAACAATTTATAGAACCAATGATGAAAAAAGTTATAATGCTAAATTGGAATATAAATAGTAATAATAATTTAACACAAAAATATATTAGTTGGGGAATAATGATTATGTAAAGAAATAAATTATGTAAAAAGGTGATAAGAATAAAACAAATGAATAAGTTATGGGAGAGTGAAATTGAAACCATATGTTCTTGATGTCAATAATTATAAGTGACCTATGCAATCTCTAGAATGATAAGTGGATCATCATAAACAAATATATAGGTATTTTAATAAATTTATTTAGATAATTTATAATATATGTGTGGTTGTTTGAATTTGTAGAAGAACTAGATAAATTACTGTAACACCCGAGACTTTTATGTTATATAAATCATCAAATGAATCTTTTTCTATACACAACACTTGCTTGGATTGCTTTACACGAAATCGCAACCTTCCTCGATAGCTTGCGTCTACGCAATACTGAGTTTCACTAAACAATAAAATATTATGAAAGCTAGCCGTTATGAATAGTAATAACCACTTTTTGAAATTTTATAAATTTTATTTTTCAAAATGGACTTCATTTTTGGATTCGGAATATCGAAATTATCCTAGGGTGAAATTTTGGTATTTTTCTGAAAACTTTCAATTTTTGATGAATAGTGAAACCACTAAGTGATAGTTAAAAAACTGAATTTTTCATAAAACTTAATTTTACCGCTTCTGTGAGTGGAATTTCAAAAATCTGAGAGACACGTTTGATGTCAGTAAGTAAAATGTGGTTCAATGAGATGAAAATAATTTTTGGTGAATACTAAATTTTTACTTTTATTTACCACGGTTAAAAGTAAATTGGGTAATTAAGGGTAAAAATGATATTATTATTACCCTAAATCATGTCCTAATTATATTTTACAAGTTTAATTCGACCACAAACAACCTTAGGAATAACATATGACCATTTAGGCCCACTTGGATTAGATTAGGACATTTATTATTAATTTATTTAAAGAAGGGTTCAAATAGTTAAAATCAGAGTTTAATAAGTAAATCACTTTTAATATGAAGTTATACATAAGATAAATTCAACTATAAATATTAATTATAAATATAAAAATATTTCCTACATAATGGTATTTTATTTGTAATTTTTAGACATTAAATAATTTAATTTATTTATGACACAAAGATGATGCAGTAATTATCTTATTAATGAAATATTGACATAATTGATGTTATAAACACCAAAATAAATGTAATTTGAGACTTTTTATGAATTAAAATAAATTTATAGATTCCTATGACATGTTAGTATTTATTTAATTAACTTTTTTCGAACTAATCATTCTGTTATGATTTTCACAAAAATTAATTACTAAATAGTGTCAAAATTGACATAAAATTGTTTTTAAAACAAATATTATATTAGTAATTGTTATTTTATTCCTAAAAATCTAAGGTTCGGCAAAATGACATAGATAAGGTTATATATATTAATAATAAACAACTTGGGGTTTTTTTGGCTGCTTATAGTAAGTTTATTAACCTTATAGTATAAGAACACAAGAAGACATGGTAAAAGTAAAATTATTTAACTTAATGTTAAATCTAAATGATAAGGTTAAAATAGAAACCTCATCTTGTCTAAATTCTTTTGTATGAGATTATCTAGACCCATCCCCATCTTATCTTCGAAATAAATCAATTTGGAGCTATTTAAAATCGAACTTGACTTTATAATAAAATAATATTTTTAGTTTTTCCAAAGGAGCCCCTCTCCTCCCTTATAAAAGGGCACCTCCTCCCCCTCTTCCTCACACCACTTTGAGCCTTCAATATCGGAAAACCCCTGCCAATTTCTTCTCTACACTTCCCTAGAAACATCCTAGAGGTTCTGGTCTTCTTCAAAGACCTATTTTAGTTCCCTAAAAGGAGGTCTAAAAGAAGCACTTCAAACAAGAGGTAATGTCAGTTACCAATTCTTTCATCTTTATTTCTTATTCCACTTCTTCTTCTTTAGTTTTTTCATTATGAAGTAATAACATCAGTATCACTCATATACTGATATGTTATTATAAGTATGAAACAACCCTATTTCACCATCTATCCATCCTACGGAAAAATAAATTACCGTGCGTGCATACGTACGGAATACCGTCTCCACGCCGTGGTGTAATCTATTTTCCACCACCACCTTACTTGGATTGGTATAATGGTATAAATAATGACTATATATGACTATTATAAATTGATACTGATTCTGAAATAGTATACATACACTCCAATACAATTCCACGATCATAGGAACGATATCATCACTCGTGCGTACGTACGGAATACCGTCTCCACAATGTGATGCGACTCGTTCTACATGATCTTCATTTCATAATGATTATATAAATGAATTTAATGAATTAATATGATATATATTACACTAATAACATTCTGGAAATGAGGTATCTATAACCTAAAGAGAAGAATAAGAATTTATTCGACAAAACACGCATAAGAACAAAAAGTTATAGACACTCGAATAACTAGTAGTAATGAAATATTACTACTAAGAAGCTAAGAATATGACCATATATGATATCATAAAAATAAGTATGATTCTGGAATAAGTCAATAACATTATTTAAATCATTATACAGTAGGTTCGGACATGTACAAATCATATCGGACCTAAGGTAAGGGAAATATCATAATCTCATTTTTATGCGAGATTGTTTATACTTTGGTATTTACTGGGGTGTATTTTATCATCCACATCCATGTTTCCTCAATATGTAATATTATTTCCATCCACCTACAATTGTTTAATTCCAATTTTACTCTTCGGTGAGTTTTTAGTAAAAGATATGAAAGGAATCTTTTGTCGTTTTTTCGTACGAGGTACTTTTTGACTTTTCCGAAAAAAGTACGAAGAATGTTTTTTTTAACTTATACGGCATGAATGTATTTTTAAAACATTATTTCCAAGAATCTTCCTTTACATGTTTTAAAGTTTATTTTTAATCAACTTCTTTTAGTTTATAATTGTACGACATGTTAAGAAAGGAAAAGTGTTTTTGGAGCATAAAGGATATTTTCCTCAAGAATAGAGTTCAAGTGTTTTATCAAAGTTATTTTCCATCTAAGATAATAATGGGTTTTGTTTTTATCCCTATTATTACATTTATTTGATTATGTTATGATGGAATTATATTTTTATGAATTCCTTTATCTTATATGAATTGTTTTATGATGTCACGATGTTTAAGATTCCCATTTTTATTACATGGGTTATGCTATGATGTATGGTTTTCTAATTTTATGGCACACATAAGAATGGTATCATTATGAGATGGGTGGGACCTATATCTCCCTCCAATTCATTGGGTAACGATTTTATATCTCATGAGATAGACATGGTTGGAACGGTAGGTTATACCGGTTCAGTGAAATAGGACTGAAACGAGGAGTGAACTCGGTTCAGAAATGGACTTTGTCCACTAAGATAGTCTTGAAAATGAGTCTTGACTAATAAGAAATGATTCTATATGATTATGTGTGTATGTCACAAAGTTTCATGTTTTAAGTTATGATTATAGGGATTACATTTCACTACTATGATTTATCCCATGTTATAAAATTATGATTTCTTTTGCAGGTTAAGATTTCCAAAAGTTTTGTGCTTATGTATATGATGTGATTGATATTTCTTTTGTTTACCCTTACTGAGCATTTGAGCTCACCCTTTTTTATGTTTTATTTCCCCAGGTTAGGAAGAAGGTTATTAAGTAGAATATTCCAAAAAGGGACTCTAGATATGATGAAATAAATGGGAGGTAAAGTAGATTCTTTATGAACTAGTTGTTTATGTTTCCTAGTTTCTAAAGACACTATACCTATATGGTCCTTTATTGGTTTTGTTATATGTTGTAATAAGTGTGCTTCATTTATGTAGTAATAAGAATGTATGTAAATTATGGTTCGTTATAGTTGGTATCAGAGGAAATGTATAGTCAACCTTTGGAAACTAGGATGTGAAATCCTTAGTAAGAACCCTAAGGAGAAGTCTAAGCATAGAACACAATCTTAGTGTTTTAGAAATGTCCATGAATAACCTAGGATAAGACCTTAAGTGTGAAATTTTATTCTTGATTATGTGGTTTTCCTATTATAATTAGTGTTGCTCACACTATTCTTCTTGGTTTTAGTCAATGGGTGGAACCCGAAGGAACCGTGTTAATGCGGAATGCAACGGGCAATGCAATGATTATCCCCCTGAGAAACCAAACGTTATGGGAGATGGAATTAAAAATCTTGTAGCCATGCCCACACAACTTTCTCAAGCTATGAATCATGCAGGACTTCCAAACAAGCAAAGGAAGGAGCAACATTCTGTTGAATCCTTCATGAAACAGCGTCCACCTTCATTCAGCGGGTCTACTAATCCATTAGTTGCTGAACAATGGATTAGTACTACTGAAAAGATATTTTCAGTTCTTCAATGTTCTGAGCATGATAAAGTCATCTTAGCAGTGTATCGTTTGGAAGGTGATGCTGATCAATGGTGGAATATTATTAAGAATACGAGTCAAAGGGATGAAATTGAGTCCATGGAATGGGACGATTTCAAGAACTTATTTTTCAATAATTACTTCCCTCGTATTCTCCGAACAAAGATGGAGAAAGAGTTTCTTGAACTGAATCAAAAGGATGATGAATCTGTTGGTACCTATGAAGAAAATTTTACAAGACTTGCAAGGTACGCTTCTGGTATTATTATCCAACCTGAGAGTAAGATCGATCGATTCTTTAGTGGCTTAAAACCAAGTCTTCGAAGGGCCTTATCCATAAGGGACTTCAATAGCTACGTGGAAATCGTTCGATGTGCTCTCCAAGTTGAGATGGAGATTGGAGTAACCCATCAGTCATATGGGTTTGATAAGAAGAGGAAAATGGAATTCAAAGGAAAATCTAAAGAGCACACTGAAAAGAAGATGAGCTTTCCCTTATGCTCAAAGTGTGGAAAGAAACATAGAGGGAGTTGTCTTAAAGGGACAAGTAAATGTTTCAAATGTGTAAAGGAAGGTCATCGGGAATTTAAATGCCACAATGATGGGAAGAAGATGTCGAATGATGCAAACAAAGGAAGGGATACACAGAATGAACCTACTACAATTCAATGTTTCAAGTGCAAGGAGATGGGACATTATGCCAATAAATGCCCTAATCCAAGGGTTGATGATGATGGTCGACGTCAACAAACTCTTAAGGCTAAAGACAAAAGAATGTCACATGCAATTTCTATCAGCGATGTGCAGTATGATAACGATGTGGTGAAAGGTACACTTACCATCCACTCTAAAGTAGCTAATGTTTTATTTGATTCTGGATCCACCCACTCCTTTATTTCTGAAGAATTTTCCAAGGGTATCACCGTATTACCTCAACAATTAGATGTTGAGTTAGCTGTGACAACACCTAATGGCACAACAGTCGCATCAAAAGTTTATAATTCTTCTCCGATTGAAGTTTGTGGGAAAGTGCTTTCGGAAAATCTTGTGATCCTTCCTATAGTGGAATTTCATGTGATTCTTGGCATGGATTGCCTTTCTCTACATGGAGCTCATATCAATTGCCAAAAAAGGGAAGTCGCATTTCATATTCCTGATCAATCTATGGTCGTCTATTGATGCAAGGATGAACATAACCTTCTAGTGGACATTTCTTCCATTTTATGGGTGTTGATTCCACTAAATGAAGGTTATTTATCTCAAATGTTTGGTGAGAAACTCATGATTATGAATATGCCCATTTTATGGGAGTTTGGTGATGTCTTTCCGGAGGAATTACCGAGTCTTCCACCGAATCGTGAAGTTGACTTTTCAAAAGAACCCGTACCGGGTTCTTTGCCTATTTCAAAGACACCTTATAGAATGGCCCCAATTGAGTTGCAGGAATTGAAGAAGAAACTCCAAGAGAATCTTGATAAGGGATTCATATGCCCTAGTGTGTCACCTTGGGGAGCACCTATTCTATTTGTTAAGAAGATAGATGGATCAATGAGACTCTGCATTGATTATCAAGAACTTAACAAGATCACTATAAAGAACAAATATCCTCTCCCACGCATTGATGACCTATTTGACCAACTACGTGGAGCTCAATACTTTTCCAAGATTGATCTTCATTCAGGGTATCATCAATTAAGGGTCAAAAGGGAGGATATACCAAAGACGGCTTTCCGTACAAGGTATGGACACTATGAATTTATAGTGATGCCATTTGGTATTACTAATGCCCCTGCTATATTCATGGATCTAATGAATAGAGTCTTTAGAGACTATCTTGATCAGTTTGTGGTATTCTTTATAGACGATATTATTGTCTATTCAAAGATCAAGGAAGAACATGAAGATCACTTGAGAATTATATTAAAGACCCTGAGAAAGGAGAAGCTTTATGCCAAATTTACCAAGTGTGAATTTTGGCTTCAAAAAGTTGCATTTTTGGGTCACATAATCTCAAAAGAGGGGATATCTGTGGATCCAGCAAAAACAGAGGTTATCCAAAGATGGTCCAGACCAACAACAGTAACCGAGATCTGATGTTTTCTTGGTTTGGTTGGATATTATCGATGTTTTGTGAAATCCTTTTCACGATTATCTAATCCACTCACCAAGTTGACACGGAATGAAGTTAAGTTTGTTTGGACGGAGGAATGTGAAGAGAATTTCAAGGAGTTGAAAAGAAGGTTATCCAGTGCACCTGTGCTCACACTGCCTTGTAGTGGAGAAAGGTTTGTGATCTATAGTGATTCATCCAAGAAGGGATTGTGGTGTGTTCTTATGCAAAATGATATGGTGATAGCTTATGCCTCACAATAGTTGAAAATACATGAGCAAAATTACCCAACTCATGATTTGGAGTTAGATGCGGTAATCTTTGCATTAAAGATTTTGAGGCATTACCTTTATGGTGAAAGGTGTGATATTTGTACTGATCATAAAAGTTTAAAGTATATTTTCACACAAAAGGAGCTGAATATGCGCCAAAGAAGATGGTTGGAGCTGATTAAGTATTATGACTGCTCAATCCATTACCACCCTGGGAAAGCAAACAAGGTGGCAGATGCATTAAGTCGACAAGACGATGCTAGTTTATCCATGATGAGGATCACAAAAGATCCAATATTTATGGATTTACAAAGGATGGATCTTGGAATTATAATGAAAGGGGAAAATCGTATCTTTCTCAAATGAATGTTCAACCATCTATACATGTGAAGATTAAAGAGGCATAGAAAGAAGATGTAGAGTTACAAAAGAAGGTGAGAAATGTTCCTGAATTCAACCTTGATTGTGATGGGATAATAAAGTTCAGGAATCAGGTTTGTGTTCCTCCCATCCCCGAATTAAAGAAGGATCTGCTGGATGAGGCTCATTGTTCTTCATTCTCTATTCATCCTGGAAGCACGAAGATGTATAGGGACCTGAAAGAGTACTTCTGGTGGGATGGCATGAAAAGAGATGTTGCGGAATATGTCTCTCGATGCTTGGTTTTTCAACAAGTTAAAGCTGAGAGACAGAAGTCTAAGGGGATGTTACAACCATTACCCATACCCGAATGGAAATCGGAAAACATCACTATGGACTTTGTCACAGGACTTCCTAAAACATCCAAAGTCAATAATGTTATCTGGGTCATAGTTGATCGTCTTACAAAGTCTGAACACTTCATTGCTATTAGAGAGGATTTCTCTCTAGATCAGCTTGCCAGGATATATGTAAAGGAAGTGGTAAGATTGCATGGAGTACCACTTTCTATTATATCTGATCGGGATTCGAGATTTACCTCGAAGTTCTGGAGAAGTCTTCAGCATACTCTGGATACAGAGTTGAGTTTCAGCACTGCTTATCATCCTCAGACAGACGGTCAGTCTGAGAGAACAATTCAAACTCTAGAAGATATGTTGAGAGCTTTCTCTATGGATTTCAAAGGTGTTTGGGATCAACACCTACCATTGGTGGAATTTTCTTATAATAATAGATTTCACTCAAGTATTCAGATGTCTCCCTATGAAGCTCTCTATGGAATGAAATGCAGGACTCCAACTTGTTGGGATAAAGTTGGGGAAAAAACTATTAGGACTCGATCTCGTTGATGGAATGGAAGAAAAGGTCAGATCTATTCAACAACACATAAGAGCAGCTCAGAGTCGACAGAAAAGTTATGCCGACAACCGAAGAAAAGACCTAGAGTTTGAAGTGGGTGATAAAGTGTTCTTAGGAATATCTCCCTGGAAGAGGGTTATGAGATTTGGAAAGAAGGGGAAGTTGAGCCCTAGATATATCGGTCCTTTCGAAATACTGGATCGTGTTGGGAAGGTAGCTTACGGGTTGGCGCTTCCACTGAATCTCTCTCAAGTTCATGATGTGTTCCATGTATCTCTCCTGAGAAAGTACATACCTGATCCTTCACATGTACTCAGCTCAGAAGTTGTACTGTTGGAGCAAAATCTTTCTTATAAAGAATAGTCGATAGAGATTCTGGATCGTAGAAAAAAAGTCCTACGAAGCAAGACCACTCAATTGGTGAATGTTTTATGGAGGAACCACAAATTAGAAGAATCTACATGGGAGCTTGAGGATATGACGAGGGAGAGGTATCCTCATCTGTTTGTTACAAAGTGACGAATTTCGAGGGAGAAATTCATTTTATGGTGGGTAGAATGTAACACCCGAGACTTTTATGTTATATAAATCATAAAAGGAATCTTTTTCTACACATGACACTTGCTTGGCTTGCTCTACACGAAATCGCAACCTTCCTCAATAGCTTGCGTCATATGCAATACCGAGTTTCACTAAACAATAAAATATTATTAAAACTAGCCGTTATGAATAGTAATAACCACTTTTTTTAAATTTTATAAATTTTATTTTTCCAAATGAACTTCATTTTTGGATTCGGAATATCAAAATTATCCTAGGGTGAAATTTTGGTATTTTTCTGAAAACTTTCAATTTTTGATGAATAGTGAAACCACTAAGTGATAGTTAAAAAAACTGAATGTTTCATAAAACTTAATTTTACCGCTTCTGTGAGTGGAATTTCAAAAATCCGAGAGACACGGTTGATGTCAGTAAGTAAAATGTGGTTCAATGAGATGAAAATAATTTCTGGTGAATAGTAGCTTTTTACTTTTATTTACCACGGTTAAAAGTAAATAGGATAATTAAGGGTAAAAATGATATTATTATTACCCTAACACATGTCCTAATTCTATTGGACAAGTGTAATTCGACCAAAAACAACCTTAGGAATAAAATATGACCATTTAGGCCCACTTGGATTAGATTAGGACATTTATTATTAATTTATTTAAAGAAGGGTTAAAATAGTTAAAATCAAAGTTTAATAAGTAAATAATTTTTAATATGGGGTTATTCATAAGATAAATTCAACTATAAATATTAATTAGAAAGATAAAAATATTTCCTACATAATGGTATTTTATTTGTAATTTTTAGACATTAAATAATTTAATTTATTTATGACACCAAGATGATGCAGTAATTATCTTATTAATGAAATATTGACATAATTGATGTTATAAACACCAAAATAAATGTAATTTGAGACTTTTTATGAATTCCAATAATTTTATAGATTAATATGACATGTTAGTATTGATTTAATTAACTTTTTTCGAACTAATCATTCTGTTATGATTTTCACAAAAATTAATTACTAAATAGTGTCCAAATTGACATAAAATAGTTTTTAAAACAAATATTATATTAGTAATTGTTATTTTATTCCTAAAAATCTAAGGTTCGGTAAAATGACATATATAAGGTTATATATATTAATAATAAACAACTTGGGGTTCTTTTGGCTGCTTATTGTAAGTTTATTAACCTTATAGTATAAGAACACAAGAAGACACGGTAAAAGTAAAATTATTTAACTTAATGTTAAATCTAAATGATAAGGTTAAAATAGGAACCTAAACCTTTCTAAATTCTATTGTATGAGAGGATTTCGACCCATACCCACCTTAGCTTCTAAATTAATCAATTTGGGACTATTTAAAACCGAACTTGACATTATAATAAAATAATATTTTTAGTTTTTCCAAAGTAGCCCCTCTCCTCCCTTATAAAAGGGCACCTCCTCCCCCTCTTCCTCACACCACTTTGAGCCTTCAAGATAGGCCAACACCTACCAATATCTTCTCTCCACTTCCCTAGAAACATCTTAGAGGTTCTGTTATTCTTCAAATATCTATTTTAGTTCCCTAAAAGGAGGTCTCAAAGAAGCACTTCAAAGAAGAGGTAACGTCCGTTACTGATTCTTTCATCTTTATTTCTTCTTCCACTTCTTCTTCGTTATTTGTTTCATTATGAAGTAATAACATCGGTATCACTCATATACTGATATGTTATTATAAGTATGAAACAACCCTATTTCACCATCTATCCATCCTACGGAAAAATAAATCATTGTGTGTGCGTACGTACGGAATACCGTCTCCACGCTGTGGTGTAATCTATTTTCCACCACCACCTTACTTGGATGGGTATAATGGTGTAAATAATGACTATATATGACTATTATAAAGTGATACTGATTCTTAAATAGTATACATACACTCCAATACAATTCCATGATCATAGGAACAATATCATCACTCGTGCATACGTACGGAATACCGTCTCCACGATGTGATGCGACTGGTTCTACATGATATTCATTTCATAATGATTATATAAATGAATTTAATGAATGAATATGATATATATTACACTAATACCATTCTTTAAATGAGTTATCTATAACCTAAAGAGAAGAATAACAATTTATTCGACAAAACACGCATAAGAACAAAAAGTTATAAACACCCGAATAACAAGTAGCAATGAAATATTACTACTAAGAAGCTAAGAATATGACCATATATGATATCATAAAAATAAGTATGATTCTGGAATAAGTCAATAACATTATTTAAATCATTATACATGAGGATAGGACACGTACAAAGCATATCGGACCTAAGGTAAGGGAAATATCACAATCTCATTTTTATCCGAGATTATTTATTCTTTGGTATTTACTGAGGTGTATTTTATCATCCACATCCATGTTTCATCAATATTTAATATTATTTCCATCCACCTACAATTTTTTAAATCCAATTTTACCCTTCGGTGAGTTTCTAGTAAAAGATATGAAAGGAATATTTTGTCATTTTTCGTATGAGGTACTTTTTGACTTTTCCGACAAAAGTACGAAGAATGTTTTTTTTAACTTATACGGCATGAAAGGATTTTTAAAACATTGTTTCCAAGAAGATTCCTTTAAAAGTTTTCAAGTTTATTTTAATAAACTTCATTTAGTTTATAATTGTACAACATGTTAAGAAAGGAAAAGTGTTTTTGAATCAGAAAAGATATTTTCCTCAAGAATAGAGTTCAAGTGTTTTATCAAAATTATTTTCCATCTAAGATAATGAAGGGTTCTGTTTTTATCCCTATCATTACATTGATTTGATTATGTTATGATGGAATTATATTTTTATGAATTCCTTTATCTTATATGAATTGTTTTATGATGTCACGATGTTTAAGATTCCCATTTTTATTACATGGGTTATGCTATGATGTATGGTTTTCTAATTTTATGGCACACATAAGAATGGTATCATTATGAGATGGGTGGGACCTATATCTCCCTCCAATTCATTGGGTAACGATTTTATATCTCATGAGATTGACATGGTTGGAACGGTAGGTTATACCGGTTCAGTGAAATAGGACTGAAACGAGGAGTGAACTCGGTTCAGAAATGGACTTTGTCCACTAAGATATTATAAAATGGAATATATATTAAGAATCAAAATAAATAGTATTAGGTACTAATGTCAACATATAAGTTTTTCATAATAAATAGTAACACTTATAAATATGTATCCACTTAGTTAAGGGTAAACATAGTTAAAAATGATAAAATAAAAGGATACAACTTCATGATAACACAAATATAAAAATAATACATCTATTTAGATTGTTTTATTTTTGAAACATAATCATAATATATTATAATATAATTATAATTTTGATCCACTTGAATTTAGTAAGACATATATTTTATAAAATTTCAAGCATTTATATGCTTCCCACCCACCTCACTTATAAACTGTCATCTCCTCTTCTTTCATTTACACACATACAGAGAAACTAAGCTAATCCAATACACAAAAAAATAAATTAAATGGTATTTTTATCATCCTATAGGTTTTGGTATCAGAAAAATACATCATTAAGCAGGCTTAATGATTAATCCAAATGAGATTACCAAAGGAAGTGGTATATATTCTTTCTAAGTTTTTCAATGTTTCATTACTTTTAAACCCCTATAAAATCTTTAATAATAATATTAACAAATTAAAACTAGATTATTCACTATAGCATGAATTTTTATTGTTAATGGGATATAAATTTTTTACTTTCATTACATCCTAAGGAAAATGAAAATATTACTCATTCATATATACGGGTTACCATCTCCACATAATAATGTAATTAATTTTCCATCACAACCTAACATGGGTTCTTATAATGATTTAATTAATTAATATATATAATAATTATTAACTAAATATGATACTAAAAATATAATATATCATCAACCTTATTACCCCTTTATCTGTTGGAAAATGATAACATCACTCATGTGTATGTGTGGGCTACTCACTCTACAAAGCGATGTAATACAATATTCGTCATCACCATACATAGAGGGAAACAATAATTGATTCAATGAATATATAATATATTTTTATTTAAAATATTATTATTTATAAATATATAATTATATACTTTATTTTCCTTCCATCCATGAGTAAAATGAAAACATCATCTTGTGTATGTATGAATTTTTACCACAATGAACAATGTATTTCGTTTTTCAAGTACCTCCTTGCATGGTTGGTTCTAAATATGTATAAAATTATTAAAAGTTATATTAATTTCATTGTTATAATTTTATATATTAAGTAACCATTTCATAACATCTTTTACCATGGTGAACATACTGATGTTTTTTTAGAGAAATTGATCGAACAACCTTAAGGGGTCGATGTAAGAAAAATGTTTAAAATGAGTGGATATCAGATGATTAAAAAAGGGCCTTAATAAATGGAATATATATATATATATATATTAAAAGGGTATTACTATATTATTCAATAAATTTAAAATTATTATTTAGTATGATATAAAGCATCTAACCATGTATGAATCCAAGGTAATGGTTTTTATTCTCAATTAAACTCTATAAGGATATATTTTATATTATACATGTATTTTAAATTTTATATTGTATATAATAACCATTTGAAATATAATATCATGAATTAATCTTTATTCAGGGTATTTAATGTTTCAAATCTTATTTTCCATTTTAATTGTATTTGATTTAAAATCTATTAATGCTATAAAGGTTTATTTTATAATCTCACTCTTACTCAGGATTGTTTATTCTCAAATTTATTTTGGAAGAATTATATGATCTTTACATTCTAAAACAACATATATTTTATTCTCATCTATTTATTTATATGGTCTCTACAGTTTTTATTAATTTTTTACTCTCTATGGTACATAAGAACTAAAAGATATTTTTAAATGAAAAACTATATTTATCTCAAATTTTGGGTCATGAATATTTTTCTTCCTTCTCATTATTTTTGGAAAAATTATAATAGATTTTTAATTTCAATTATCAAATTATTTTAAAGTAATTTTAAAACGTCATTTTTTATATTTTTCATTTATTATTATAGATTCTTTTTAATGTGTTCTATTTGGGTTGTTTTTTACATTCTTTATAATGGTTTGAAAATAATGTTCTTTTAACATATAAATTATTAAGGAATTTTCCTTTGATAATAAAAGTTATTCTTTACCATTATTCCTCTAAATGTTTCTATGTTTTTCCATATAAAATATTTTTTTATTTTTTGGTGTTTTTTTATATTTAAATAAAGAATTAATTATTTTCAAAAAAAATTAATATAATTTATTAATTGATTTATGACATTGTATTAATAAAATTAAAACACATTAAGGCTTGTAATTTTTAATTTTTTGCTTAAATTTTATTCTATAATTAAAAAAACAAATTCCTTTAATAGAAACCATTATTTTTGATGAATTAATAGTCTTATATCATCCTTTAATGATTTATGGATCATACCTTATTCTGAGATCATTATGTTTCTTATGATCAGGATCTCTATCACTCAACATCCTTCCTCAGACATTATATTTCTCCTTTATATTCATATTCTATTTCATAGTGGATATATTTTTCATTCCAATATTTTTGGAAATATATACAATTTCAATATATGGTGTAAGTTGAAGGAATCTTATTAAGAATGTTATTTCATTTACAAGGTGAAAATTTATGTTTCATATTTTTTATTCAATATATATAATTTTGTATTAGTAAGTCATGTTTATTATGTATTTTATTTTTAATTAAATTTATGAGGAATTAATTATACATTTGTATATTATGGTTAGGTCCCATTTATAAATAGACTCTAGATGAATTTATGGGACTCATGTCATAAACATTTGGCCAAATTAGTGGCTAATTTAGTACATACCTACCCATTCATTGAAATTTCTTTGATTAAGGTGTTAATGGTAAGGTGTAAGATGTCGTAGTATGAGGACATGATATTAATGTCATGATATTCGAAATTATGCATTTGGTTCATTAGAATATTAGTTATTATTATCCCATGTGAATATTATGTTGATATTTTTCATGGATATATTTTTATCTTCATGGTATTGATTAAATTTAATATGTATTTATTATCCACTCTGTCAAATTGGTAATTCCTTATCTACTAATGATAACTTTAATCATAGGTAGTTGTTACTATGCATCTGATCATGCCATTTATTTTATTTTCCTTTGCTAAGGATATAAGGAAGGGATCATTGAATTATATTCAAGAATATAAGAATGTTTTACATGGTATATTTTATTTTTCTAATGTAATGTATGAATAATTCATCTACATATTCTCCCAAGACTACTAAACAAATCAATCCTTGGAGATATAATCCTTTATATATTGTATCAATTTAAGCAAGTAAACATAGGATCTAGGATACTGTATTTGTGTTTATTAAAGTTTTCATCAGATATTTTTTGTTAAGACCCTTGGGAAATAGATTTTTTAGGAACATAGATTTCATGAAAAATATGATAAATCATAGAATGTTCAATAACATTTAGAGATTTTTATATTATGGAACTATATTAACAGTGTTATAAACTAATTTTTGTTTGATACATTGTTTATATATAGTTCCTATGATATGAAAGTGAAGACATATAAATTACTATAGTCTATTTTAGGGATTTACCTTATGAAAAAGTTAACACAGTGGGTGTTGGAGATGAAAAAATCATGGCCATATTGGTATAAATTCCCAAGATATGAAAATAACATTTCATATATGGAGAAACATGTAGTTACACAATGTGATTCACCTAAGTTGGATCACTTTATTCCAAGTAAAACTCCATCCATTAATACAACTACTAATCCATTGGTAGCTAAGTAGTGGATCAGGTAAATTGAAAAGATATTGTTAACTTTGAGAAGTAATGAAATGTAAATGATTATTCCAGATGTATATTGTTTAAAGAGATTGGATGACCAATATTTTTCATTGATCAAGTATACAAAATAAGATGATGATATATTATTTGAGAAATATTTTACTCAAGAGAAACAAGATGAGATATATAGAATGTTCCTTAACCTAAAGTATACATAAGTGGAATGTATTGATGAATAAAGGTTTATATTCACAAGATTAGCAATAAATTAAATAGACTATATATGTCATTTAAAAAGAAATATTAGTTGTTTCATTGATGGGTTGAAGCCAAACCTCTTAAGGGAATTCTTTTTTGAAAAAATTTCATCATATGATGATATAGTATCAAGTGTCATAAAGGTAGATAATTAATTTTCTTGTTTTTATATAATTGAATAAATTGAAGATAATAATAGGTAATCTAATCTCTATAGGAAAAAATTCATCAAAGAACAAGAAAGGAAAAAATATGCCTATAAAATGTGACAATTGTGAAAAGAAATATCTTAGTGATTAATGAGAATTGGAATTTTTTACAAGGGTATATATAAGATTCATTAAGAACATAAATTTATGGGATATAGAGAAACCATAGTTATAAATTTCATTAACATTCGTGAGATAGAGAATTATTTAAAATAATTCCGTAGGAATGAAAGGAACCTACCATAGAAGGGGCCAATGGAGAAAGTTTAATCTTATTCCAATACTATAGAAGAAGTTCAAGTTCCCAAATATGTGGTGGCATATAACTAAATCATAAACATAATGTTATATAATGATTTGTTTCATTTTTTATCTTCACACACTTTTATCTATTTCTTTTTTTCAAATAAAATTAATTCATTATCTAGAACATTAAGAATAATTTTTTCAATTAAGTCTCCTAGTTAATATATTATTATAAAAATGGTTATTATGTCTGACCAACTTATGATTCATAGACATACCCTATTTATAACCATTATTATTATACATAATGATAACATTGATACAATTCATGATATAGATTTTCATTGAATGTATAATGTCCAATATAATTTATAAGAGAAAGAGATAATGATTTTTAAAGGGGTTGTTTAATACCTTATCTTTGGAGGGGATTATTCATATTATGAATCATGTCTGGATATACCTATAGTATCTCATCATAATGATATTCTAGAGGAAGAATACCATAAACAACCAATGTATGTGAATAATAATCATGTAATAAAATATTTATATGTTTTTAAAGAATATATTTATGTGTTTCCTAAAGAATTACATAGACACCAACCTAAGAATGAAGATTAGTTTTCCATTAAACTCGTCCTTGATATAAAATAAATATCTTATAATCCCTATATAATGACTATAGTGGAATTAGTAGAACTAGATAAACAACTAAAAGTGGTGTGTAATAAGTGATTAATTTTCCATAATGTCTCATATTAGGGATACTATGTTACATTTTTTATGAAAAATGATGGGTCTATGAGGTTATAAATTGATTACAGGTAAATAAATTCCCTTAATAAAATAATATCTTCTCTATATCACTAGTGAACTATCTGATCAGATTCATAGAGCTCAACATTTCAAAAAATAATGATCTCATTTGTTCCAAAGACTTAATTTTTCATGAATTATAAACCTCATGAGTTTTTACAAATTTCATTTAGATTAAATAAGACACCTTATATTTTTATGGATATTATAAATATAGTATTAAAATATTTTATTGATAATTTCATGGTTGTATTTTTTGATAAAATCATTATATACTGAAAAATATAAAAAGAGCACAATATTTATTTTTTAATAATTCTTTAATCACATAAAATATACGAGTTATGAGGGAAATATAGTTTATATGAATTATTGATTTTAGATATTTATTTTCATATCTCAATTTTCTCAACATATGAAATCTTATTTATTAATTTAAAAAAAATAACTGTTCAAGGATAACATAATTTAATGAAGATAATTGAGATACATAGTTTCCTTTGATTTGAAGGTTGATATCTATGTGTTGTTTAAAAATTTACTTGATTTAAAAACCATTTAAACAGGTTTACATATAAAGGGGTTAGCATCATTTGTATAGAATAATATAGTGAATGTTTTTAATAACTAAAGATAATATAGTTCAATGAATTAACATTAACAATAATATTTGGAAGGGATGGTTTTCTTATATATAGATATTAATTAAAGAATTTACATGGATGGGTCTTTAAAAAATTTTATATTATTGTTCCTTATGAATCCTGATATTTAAATATCCATGAAAAGTTTCTTCCAACCCATGATATTGAGTTGGTAGGAAAACTATTTTCCTTTATTTTTATGAAGAAACTCAGGTCGAACCTAAACCAATCATCTTATCTGACCTATGACAAGGACCAAGATGAATTATTGGTCCTCATAGGCTAGCAACTAGTTTCAAACATCAAATATATTTAAAGTGGGAATGATTAACCATAATTTTAACTAATATGAAAAAAATATAGAGCGCTTATAAAAGATACACTGAATACAAATAAATATAGAAAAAGTCCAAATAAAATTACATTGTAACTAAATGGGAAACTGAAAACAAAACTATAACCAAACTGAAACCCAACATGATCTCTATGTAACCTCTTGGTCACTACTATCCCAATCTACATGAAAACCCAAACCAAATATAAACATTCAAATCATCTTGAGTCTACCAAATTTTATTGGAAAAAGTATGTTATGACCATAAAAATATCAATAGTTAAGAACAATAGAATCCATACATGTACTTTCCCTAAATATTACATAAATTATAGATTAAAATGCATTTAATAGAAATATTTTTTTTTTTTAAAGAAAAAAACTCATATTTTCCCTTCTAAAAAACAAGATTCAAAACCTCTTTCCATACTGGAAACATGAACCATAAAATACATAAAAGAAAAGAATGTCAAACTATAAAAGAAAAATAGGGGCAATGATAATTGATCTCTAAATAAAGGGATGAAATATAATTATGAGCATAAAAAAATAGAAAAACATGTAACCAAAGTGATATAAAATAAATAATTAACATAACGAAATGTAATAATGGGAATGTACTAAATATATCTAGAAGAAACCCTTGGTTTACTTGGTTCAAAACCACCTATTGGAATATGGTGCTACTCCATAATCAATAACCAAACTCACTGATCTAAACTAGCCTAACTGATAGTAATTCTCACCCAACTTATCCACTTTCCAAGGGGTTCTATTCTAAATAATTAGGACCAGAAATAAACTGTCACTTAAACCTCTAAATGATTTCCAGTAATCCCATTATAATAGTATAAAGGAGAATGATGAGCTCATCAAAAACATAACATTAAACATAACTCACATATTCCATAGTTTATATCTTGCTCAATCCCCAACACTAATTATAAGATTGTCCTCTCCTCAGAATGAACCCCATATGGGTCCCTATCATACAGAAAACCATTCTAAAGTTCCAACTTGGCCTTAAAATTTAAAAATAAAAACCATATCTAATGAAAACACATTTCCTTCAAAAACCATTTTTTAAACCTAAATTAATAAACTATTTTCATGGAAGATTCTAAATGATCCTTTATTCCATTTAGTTACCACCATGCTTTTCAAGGTGACAAATGGTCCTTGGTTTAGAAGAAAAAAAATTTAACCACATTTGAAATCATTTTTAAACCAAGAATCTGTTTACGGAATAATGGGATTTTTTAGAAAAACAAATTGAGAGATGAAGGGGGAAAGAAGAAAGAATGGAAAGAAAGTGTTAAAAAATTTGTGGTTAAAGATAGTCATTTTTATAGAAATAAATTATCATTTCTTTTCTTATCCATATGTTTAATCTAAGAAAATAATTACATTCCCAAATCTAAGTACATAAATATATATAATTCTACAAGAATACATAAGTTTACAATTAAATAATCATAAAGATAATTATAACTAATCACAATGATTTTCATACATGAATAAAATCATAAAAGGAACATACACCACACCAAAACCTTAATTACTAATTTAAAATAAACTAATAAGACCAAAAAAAGGAAAAACGCAATCTAAAATACACAATTTAATTTTAAAATATTTATCTATATTTTAAAAAACAACTTTAATGCATATATACATAGGCATAATTATAGAAATCCCTTGAAAACCCATTTTCTTCAATTTTTGAACATGAAAAGACCACATTAAACCAAACTAATTCATAAAAACACGATTAACACTTTAATAAATTTATTTAAAATACTCAATAATAAAATTTAATTATTCAAAAAGGAAATGTGTGGAAACACCTACCTTAACAACATAAGAATACAATAAAACCCTCATAGAATGAATTTTAATACCTAAGAAGAAAACCACACACCCTAGAAACAAAATAATCAAATCACAATATAAAGTTATCACCCTAGGGTTTTACCAAGAGATAACCAATCCTATATAAATAATAAGAACAACAGATGAAGGGAAGAGGAAGAGAAAATTCCCAAAACCAAGAGAAACTTACCTAGAAAGCTATAGGGAGAAACAAAAGAGGAAGAAGATCCAAGGGATAGGGATTTGGGATTCTCTTTTTTATTCCTACATCAATAAAGATAGGAAAAACCTAAAATGGGTTTTAAAATTAAGTGGGGGAAATTTGGGATTTTAAATTTTTAAGAATCTGGTTAAGTCGTACTATTTGTTCGTGAGGTTTTCTAAACTATGTGCCAACAATCTGCACCCTATTGGGAAGAAGGGGCACCCAAACGGGCTGGACACATGATTTTTGAAACCATATTCCAACATTTAAAATCACCTCTCTCAAAATTTTATAGGCTCAAAAATTATTTCCACATATTTTCTCATAACAGTGTTCAATTTCTACACTGTATCCCAGACTCCACCCAAGATCTTCCTAGAATATCTTTTTCCCCGCACGGTTTGGGACAAAGCATGTGAATGGAATAAAAATAAAACTATTCTAGAAAAAAAGAACTAAAACACACACTTCCTTAACCATCCTTATGTTTTATCCCCAAACTATGCACACTATCCATGCATAGGGAACAAACAATAATAAACCTCAAAAGCTCAAAAATCATCACCAGGAACTCAACCCAAACCTCAATAAAAATATAAAAAACCATTACATATCTAAATAAAAATAAATAATGTAAAATAGGGTTAGTATATTAAAATTATACCCATCACAAAAACATTCTACCACTAGAAAGTCACCTTGATAAATAATGAACAAAGCCATATCTTGTAACTAAAAGAGGCCAAATGATCCCATGATCCTTGATGTGACTTTTCAACACCAAGAGTCTCACCCAACCAACACTAAATAAAAAAACAAGTGAAATAATAGGGAGGAAAATAAAGTGCCCTCCCAACAACAAAAACATTCCAACATGGACCAACACTGAAACATAATGAGGAACCCAATGAAAGAAGCACAAAGAGAACATCATTGCAAACCATAATTCATGATTTTTCTAAGAAAAAAAGTCATCTCTAAAATTATTTCAACCCAAAGTAAACCTATCCACAAGGAAAAATACATGAGTTTCATAAAACAAAGACAAACCTTGAAAAACTAGTATAAAAATACCCCTAATCCTTTCACAACAACACATGATTTTTTAAAATAAGGAAAACTACAATAGTGTACCTTAAACCATTCCCTCTCTAACATTGGGGTAAAAGGATAATCCAGTAACCCCCAGACTAATAATTTCTTGAATATGTGAAGATCTTCGCTTTAGGTCCTATGGATGGAGCTGAGTTCCTTAAAGCATTTGCTTCCCCATATTCAACATTTGGAAACCTCTTATCGAAACTTCCCTTTCCAACAACGCTACATGTGGACCTTCTCCAATTGACCCAAAAAGAAACATCATTAAAAAGACTTTGTAATATTAAAATAATATGTCTTATAGTGTCCTAATATACCACAATGTAAACACATGAGTTAAAATTAAAATAAATGATAGGTAGTAATAGGAAAGGGAGACTCCATAAAAATAGTTTCCCTGAGGCTACACTCCTCGTTATATGGGGAACCTTCATGATTTCCAAGAAATACCATATTTAAAACTACTATTTATTTATCTTGAATAACCTACTCTACTAGAAATTCATCATCCCCGAGTTTCCTAATCAGAGCTTCCCTAGTTGATAGAAATTTATTTTTAATATTTGGATAAAGACCTCAAACAAATAAGGGATCCTTCAATAGATCCTTCCTATCTTTCTCCACAGAAAAAAGAGACTTGTTCTTCAAAGTGATTAACATAGGCCTTCGCCATCGTTTGACCTTGTCAAACATCCAAGAGCTAATTCACATTCCTCCCTTAACCTCCTCATGTAATAACTATCAGATAAAAGTGGTCTAAAATACATACAAATACATACAAACTTCCCATGATGGTGGGATGATCACCTTCCACTGATCAAAACCCATACCCTCAAATGAACTCACAAAAACTCACACTCTCATAGAATTGGGTGTTCCCAATGATCAAAAGACACCTTCTACTTTATCAAGCCACCCCATATCCTCTAACAAACCATTATTACTATGGAAAACTAGAAACAACAAAGAATAACTCAACTCTTCTACCCCACAAGGAGTTTGGGTCTGGTCAACAACTGGAACATACTCACTGGAAACCCTACAGATCTTTCTTGGTGGGAAAATATTAAAAATAATAAAACACAAAACCAAATAAATTTCAAATATGAACACAACCCAAAATAATCATTCCACACCATAACATTTACTAATGAATCAAAATATCATAATAAAACCCAAAATTGTCTTTCAAAAAATATTTTTTCCATTCTAAATTTAAAATTACCTTATTCAAAGGACATTTATTAAAGATACTAAAACATATTTTTAGATCCAACTCAAACACCAAATACCAATTTTAAAAAAAATAAAAAATTCCCCAAAATCAATTTTCTTGTTGAAAACCTTTTTTCAAACGCTATATTTTCATCCACAAATCCACTCACACCAATTAAAATCAAACCAAAACATAACTCACATTAAAATTCCAAAAATAAGGAACTAAAATCTAAGAATAACCCATCCACATGGTTTACCAGATCATTCCCATATCATGAACCGACCACTGAAAGTATCTTGAACCCTGAAATCAAGCTTCAAATGGACCTGTACTTCATACAAGGCCACACTGTAGCACTAATTAACACCCATTTCCATTACCCAAACCACAAATCCACAATCACAAATGACATAAACCCAAAAACCAAAATAAGACATTTAAGTTCTTGAATACCCCTAGTTTCTTGAGGATTAGAATAAGAAAGAGTTCATAACACTCTTCTCGTACCAACCTCTCGAGTTCTACTGATCTTATCTCTAGTTTACATAGTTCCCCAAACAATAAAGGGTTTCTTTGATACCATTTTTTCGATAACAAAACCTATTCAACCCAAAATCAATCACCCAAGATGGACCACAATAAGGCCTAAGATGAATTCCTAATCCTCTCGGGTTGGTAACTAGTGTTGGGAATCAATGATAATCTAAGTGGGATTGATTTATCCTAATTTAAATTTATTTAAACAAAAAAGGATAGAGAACATAGAAAAAATCCATTAAATTCAAATAAATATTTAATAGGTCCAAATACAATGATAATGGAAATAAACAAGAAACTAGAAACACAACAAAAAACAAAACAGAAACCCAACATAGTATCCATGTATTCTTTTGTTCACCACCATCAATAAGACTATCCTAATCTAGGAAAACCCAAATAAAATATGAAACTACAAAATAGCTCAGGTCTATTGACGCTGAGTAGAAAAAGTGAGTTGTGAGAATAAAACATCTAACTAATTAATCTCCACATAATACATACATTTACTTTCCTAAAATAGCCAATAAACACTAGTTTGAAATGTATTTAATGAAAATTTGGATTTTTTTATTTTAAAGAACCAAACTCATATTTTACTTTTTGAAAAATGAGTTTGGAAACTAACTGCTAAGCTGGAAACATGACCCAGATAATACATAAAATAAATTATTATAAAATTATAAGACCAACAATGGGAAAATTCTAATAAATACAAAAAATAAGGGAAACAAATCAAGTATGAGTAGGAAAAATCTAGACAAACATGTTACAAAATTTCTGTAAAATAAAGTAGGAATATATATAGATGTGTAATCATTATTATGTCCTAAACATCACTAGAATGGACCTTTGACGTAATTTGTTTAAACCCACCTTCTGGTATAAGGAGAAACTCCACAGTTAATAATCAAACAAGCAGCTTTAAACTAGCCTCACCAGTGGAAATTCCAACATGGATTATTCACTTTCTAAGGGGTTCTAATTCATCTAATCAGGGCTAGAAAGAAACTATAAATAGACTTAATAGATGAATTTTATGAATCCAATGATAATAGTATAAATTAGAATAAGGATTTCATAACAGATGCTAAATTAAACATAACTCATATATTTCACTGTGTATGACCTTCCCAATCTCCAACACCAACTATGTGATGCCCTCTCATCAAAAGGATGAACATAGGGGTGCTTTTCATACATAAAACCATTCAAATTTTCTAACTATACCTTAACATTTAACAATGAAATCCATCTCTAATTAAAAAAGAATTCCTCCCGAAACCATTTTTCAATCCAAATTGAATACAATATTGTCTTGGAAGATACAAATACGACTTTATGCCATTTAGTTACCATAATGCCTTTCATGGTGCTAAATGGGACATGGTATAGAAAACAAATTTTTAAAATATATTTTATTATATTTGGAAACCAATAATCCATTTAAAGAATAATGAAAATTTTTAGAGAAACCATTTTAGAGATTAAGGGGAGAAGGTAGATGGAATGGAAGAAAAGGGTTTAGAAAATCAATGGTCTAAGATAGTCATTATTATGGAAAGCCATTATCATTTATGTACCTATCCATATGCGCACTCAAAGAACATATGGATATTCCCACATACAATGGAATAAATATATGGAACTCCATAATAATACATAAGGTTCCAATTAAATAATCATAAAGAGAATTACAACTGATCATAATGATTTATATGCAAGAATAAAACCATAAAAGGCACCTAAACTACACCCAAATCTCAATTACCGATGTCAACCAAACTAACAAGACCAAAAAAAGGCTAAACATAATCCAAAATACCCAATTTAATTTTAAAATAACAATTTACATTTTACCAAACACTTTACATGCATATATACATATGTATACTTATAGAAATCTGTTTCAAACCCATTTTAATCAATTTTTAAAACATAAAAACACCAATTTAAATCAAAATAACACATTAAAAATTATTAAAACATTTAAAAACCTATTATAAATACTCAATAATCTATTGAAACACTCTAAAGGGAACACCTACATAAATAAGGTGTGATTACAAAAAACATCAAAGAAGGAAGGTCAATACCTAAGGATCAAAATGGACACCCTGGAATAAAAATAATCAACAAACAATAGACAACCCTCTCCCTAGGGTTCATCCAAGATAGAACCAATATAAAAGAAATTAGAATGATAAGGTAGGAGGATAAGAAGAAGATAAAAACTCCCAAAACATAAAGGAAACATACATAGAAAGCTCGAGAGAGAAACAAAGGATAAATGAGAGACAAGGGAGAGGGGATTGGGCACCCCCTTCATGCACCTAGGTTATGAAATAGAGGAAAATCCCAAAAAGTATTTAAATATTAAAAAGATCAAAGTTAGGCTTTTAACTTTTTCTGAATCTAGGTATATTTCAGGGTTTGACCACTCTATTTTCCAAATCATGCACTAACTGTGCACACCCTACTGAGAAGAAGGGGAGCCTTCATGAGCTAGATGCATGGTTTGGGAAACCATTCACTACCCATAAAAATAACCTCTGTCAAAATTTTAGAGGCTCTTTCATGCTTGTTTCATGATTTCTATTTATCATGTGCAAGTTGTGTGTCTGGTCCTAGACTCCACCCAAGAGCTTCACGGTTTTTCCTTTTCCTCACACGGGTTGGGAAAAACCGTGTGTAGGTCATGAAAAGTAAACTATGAAAGAAAAAAATTAATTGAAAATCATTTTTCCTTGAAAAATGTAATAGTTTACCCCCTTACCATGCACACTAATCATGCACATAATGTCCCTAACCTGAAGGCCACTAACTGGTTCCTCGAGCCGGGTCGCCACATGACCTTAGGCGCACCTCCCCATATTCTAAAGGCTAATGAATTTTAGTGAGGATATAATAGATCACATAGGGGGACTATGACTTCTTTATTAGGGTAAGACACAGTAGATAAAGCATGAAAAAAAGAAATAGAAATGAACACTAAAAATAAACATGCATTACCAAACCAACTCCCAAACTGGGTACAAGCCTACTGCCAAATAGTAAAAAATATATGCAATTTCATATATTGATAATTGTATGGAAACCCCAAAATAAGATAAATAGAAGAATCCCCAAAATAGGTTTTTACTCCATGTTTCGATATGTCATCCATGCACATCCCATGCCCAAATCAACCCACTAGAATAAATCATTTTCCCTTTTCTTGACCTAAAACCATAAACTCTAGTCAGGTACCCAACAGCAACCAAAGCAAGGTGTAAGTACAATTCAGTAGTCCACCCCCAACGGTGTCTACAAAATATCTACTCTAAATAGATAGTGTATGCATGTTCTAAAATTGAATAATAAGGTAAAAAAGAAATAAACCAGGTTCCATTAGTTAATAATAATTAGTTAAACCATTTTCACCATTTGTTCCATGGGTAATTAATTTTCATCAATTACACTACATTCTATGTTGGTAAACTAATTTTTATTAGGGTATAAGTCAATTTACCTAGCTCACTAAGGAAAAAATTTCACATCCAATTACATCACACTTACCTTGGAGCCTCAGTTTAGGTAGTCTCATAAAATGCAACTGTTACAGGCATAGAGCATCAGTCTGACTCCCAAACCCATGCATTATAGGGGTGGGGATTAGAATCTCAATCCAAATCAAATCGTGGGTATATAACCTCATGTCAATAACCCACATACCACAAAGCCATGTGCACATGCTTCTTTACTCTTATCACACTTATCAAACATAACTATATCAATTAAACACATTCTTTATTTACAAAAAAAATCATTCAACACATATCCATTATTATACCATAAACCGATTACACATTCTCATTTACATGCCTTATCCCATTTAACAAATTTATCTTTCACATTCCTTAGCCAATAAACAAAATTACCCTTTTCAATCCATTACTCATTTAACCCATTAACATTATACCAAACCACCCCTTATGACATGTTAACCACCAAACATAATTACCATCATCTTCATATCATAACCCAAGACGAAATTTCAGCGCATTTTTTATGTTCTCTAAGTCACAAAAATTCAATTTTACACTTACCATTTCAATTTCCATGTTCAAGATGTGTCACACCCCACGGATGGCTCTTAAACCGATAACATTAATCTTAGTGCATCCCATAAGGATAGTGAGGGGTTTAATTAAACATTTACCCCAAAAAATTTATCATTTCTACCAAGGAAAATATAATTGGAAATATAAAAACACCAAAGCACATGCACATACACATAAATTATCTAAAATACTATGAGATATAACTTGTAGGCCACCAACCTTGATTCTGAAGATGATTACTCCCTTAATACTAGCCTTTGATTCTGATTCAAACACCCTTTAAATACCCAACCTATGATCCACTATAAAAAGAGGGTTTTGGGGATTCAAAATTAGAATAATTGATACATAAGACTTAATCCAAAAAGAAAAGAAAAGGGGGTCTCAGACTCACCTGAAGCTTCGATTTTCAACCAACGATGCTCCAAATGACTTATAAATTATGGAGATCAAACCTTGTAAGTTTATTGGAAATTTGGTGCATCACTAGGGATATAAAAGGAAAAATTGAGGAGAATAATAAGTTAGAACACCTAAGTCTCGAGAGGTAAAAATGGTAAAGTCCCACTTTTTAAGGGGCACACGGTTTGGATGAACGGTCAGCCAAACCTTGTGCCAACTGTGTGCCACCCTCTACCCCAGAGGGGGATAGTCTCCACAGTTGCCTGGGGATCCCTCATAGTTTTGAAAACCGTATGATGACCATGTGAAGTGGATCTATCTAAGCCCACATGATTTTTCCTTCCCCCTTGCATGGTTTCTTCAAACTATTCACCTTTTATCTGGGAAGGAATGGTTAGGGTGCATTGTTACTACTAATAATGTGAAAATTGTGCAACATGCACTTGATAGCCTTGTTAACCGTTCTTTCATGTTCCAAACCCCTAGAACACCCTCCAGCCTCTGCGTAGACTCTTAAAAAATTATTTACCCATCTTATAGGTATTTAAACCAAAATATTAAACAATAATGTACCTCAATGAAGTCTGGGGTCTTACAGTACACATGGCCAAAAACATCCTAAACACTCAAAATCTCAAAACTTATCACTAGGAAATCCACCCAAACCTCAATCCAAATATCAAAAACCAAGAAATAAATAAAAATAAAATAAATAAGGTAAAATTTTGGCCAGGGTGTGACATTTATGATACATAGTAATTATCTCCTTTATTAAAGATGTGAGATAAATATAGATTATAAAATATTGAAATACATATTTTCATGAAGTCATCCCAACATGAGATAAAGGAGATGTATAAATATACTCAAGCATAATGAATTCTCTATATAATAATACATTAGGAAGGAAAATAAAGTGATTCGTGTTTTTATAAGTAATTATCATGGATTTTGATCAAAAAAGAAGATTAAAAGAGATCAAATATACCTAGATATAGTAATTTTAGATATATAAATTGTTATGGAATGCTAAACATCAATCATTTTTCAAATTTTTAACAAACCATCATTATCGAAGAAGATAAAAAACCTAGATTGATGATAATATTTTAAAAACGAAAATAAATTCCATAAATGATTGAAAACATGAAGATATTAACCTTGAAGATGGTGTGATGAAATTTGTAAAGAGGTTATATCTTTCATGCCTAGATAATAAGAAGATGGAATTATTAGATTAATCTTATAGCTAAAATACATTTATACCCCATGGTATCACCATGATGTATACATATTTTATGCATTGTTATGGGTGTTGTAATAGGTAGTGAGAAATTATTTAATGTGTTTCAGGATGCATCATTTGTCAATAGGTAAAGGCTGAGAGAATAAATCCCAAACTAATCACTCTACCTCTCTTTATTTGTATGTTTAAGTGGGAATATTTTATAATGGATAGTGTTAGTTTATTGATAAAGACTCCGAATGGTTTCAAATTGGTTATTTTTATCCCCTTACTAAGTCCTCGCATTTCATCTCTATAAGGGAGGATCTAACTTTATAGGTACATGCACAACTTCATATAAATGATGTTATTGTACTTCATGGTGCACTAATTTCAATTGTATATAATCATAACCCACTATTTACATCAAAATTCATGAAAAGGTCTCAAATTAAAATCAATATTTTGCTATATTTAAGTATATCTTATCATCCTAATACTGATGGACAGTTTAAAAGTAAAATTCAAGAATTATAAGACATAATGAGGTCATTATAACTTTAAATTATTGGTATATGTGATTTTTATTTAATATTGGTGTAATTTTCTTATAAAAATAGCATCTACTCAAAAATTAAAATAACACCATATGAATTTTTGTATGGGAAAAGATATCAAATGACAAATTTTGGGATGATGTTGGAGAAAGGAAGAATTTAGGCCCAAAACATGTTTTGGATACAATGAAAATAGTTATAACTATTCAAACCAATGTTGAGGAAACTTAAATCCTATAAAAGTGAAATTTTAATAACCAAAGTAATGATCAATAATTTCAAGTAGACAATAATGTTTCTTGAATTTTTATCTATGGAAGGGTTTTATAATGTTTTTAAAGAAATGGAAATTTTATCCAATGTTAATTTGACCTTATGAGATTTTAAAAAGAATTATAGTTGTGATATTCCATTTTGAAATGCGATCTAGACTCTCTAAAGTGAATATTTGTTCCATATCACATTATTGAGGTAGTATATGTAAGATATTACCCAATTACACACCTATAAACAAATAGAGTTGGATCCTGATCTATCTTATTGTGAAGATTCTATCAAGATTCATGACACTAGATAACAAGTGTTGGGGAATTAGTTGACTCGGCTAGTAAGGATAAGTTAGAAAGGTCATATGATAAAAGAGGTAATGTGGTAAACAAAGGATGTTATGATGAAAAAATAAATACATATTATTATAAGTTTGTATTCTAAAAATATTGAGGATGAAATTTTTAAGGGGATAGAATGTAACACCCAAGTTTCAATTATAGAAAGTAAATATTTCATTCTAAATAAATTATTGCATAATTCCAAAACATTTATTCAAAAAATTGATTAGAATATAAATTACCAAAATTAATATTTTTAATTTTATAAAATTAATTTCATTTTTTAATTTCACCTTATAAAAATTATCTTACAGCGATTTATTAATATTTTTAAAAAATAGTATAATTTTGGGTGAATAGGCAAAAATAGTAATTTTTAAAATACTATCATTTTATGAAATTATCCAGAGATGATAATGGAATAAAAGGTTATGAAACCTTATTAGAAGAGAAAACATATATTATATAATAAATATATTTTATTTAAAAATATTATTTTCAACTCATAAATCTATGATTAGGATTTTAGAAATCTAAGTAATTTTTTTATTTAAATTATAATTATTTTTGGTTCATCAATTTTAACTATGTATTCAAAAGGGTAATTTTTGATTTAGTTTGTTTTAAAATTAAAATATACATATTTTGTTTAAAATAATTCTACCAATTTTTTATTACTCATCATTAGTCTTTATTTTTTAGTAAAATCATTTTTATACGTAGAATGTTCTTTTTTTAAAAAAATCATTTCATTTTGAAAAATTATTAATAGTAATTTTAACATGTTTTTTAAATTTATTATTTTTAGATATTTTAAATTAACATAATTAATTATAATTAATAATGTGAACATAATTTTTGATCATAATGAATAAAAATCATGGTAAATATTTAACAGTTCAGTTAAGTGTAAAATGAGTAAAAAGGTTCAAAATAAAGAGATAAGGTTTCATGATTAGAAAAAAAAATCTCATTGGATTTTGGGATTTATAAAATAAAATCCTTATCTGTGATTATATGATAATTTTTATCCACTTAAATTTATGAATACATGTATTGTATAATAATGTTTCAGATATTTTTACGTTTTTCACCCATGACACTTATAAAAGGAAACCTCTTATCATATCTTATACACACATCATGAGCAATATATATTGAAAAATACCAATCAAATACCTTACCAAAATTATTTTTCTATATCAAAAGATAATTTTCACACCAAAATAAAACTTTAATACGTATTTAGGTTTAATCCAAAGTAGATTACTAATGGAATTGGTATATGTTCTTAGTAGGCATTTCCATGTTCCTTTATTCTTAAAACTCCACCAAATATATAATAACCATATTTACATTACTACATAATTATATATACTATAATGATATTTTTTATGTTAATGGTACACTCATTTTTTACTTCCTTTCTATCCAATGGAATAATAAAGCATCACTCATGCATACTTAGGAACTGTGGTCTAAACATTGTGGTGCAATTCATCGTTCAACACCACTTAATTTGGATGGTTATAAAGAAAGAATTAATTAATACATATTGTTTTATGACATAATTATCATTCTAGAAATATAATATTTCATCTACCTTCTTACCCTTAAATCCATTGGAAAATGATAATGTTTCTCATGTGTGCATGTCAGCTACCGCACAAAATCATTAAGGAATATTTTTAATGATTCACTTCCATTTATGATTTATAATTAAAAAAATGCATTCCTTTATTAAAAAGGTTAATTTTTTATAAATTTATTTGCTTCAATAATCCTTAAATGAAATATGGATTATTCCTTATTTTTATATCATTCAATTTCTTGTAATTGTGTTCTCTTTCACTCACAATTATTCATAAGATGATATTTATCTCATTTATGTCAATATACATTTATAATTATTTTATTTACCATTTCATTATCTATTTAACCATGTACCATTTTTACATATGGTGTTTGTTTAAGGAAAACTATAAAAAAAGTTATTTCATTTAGTATTTAGGTATTAATATTCTATATTTTTTATTTAATACTAATAATTAATTAATTATAATGTTTATTGGTTATATATTTTATTTTTTATTCAATATATGTGGAATAAATTTAATATATGTATGTGATTCGTGGGAACCAATTAAAATATCCTTTTAATACATAAAAATGTTCCATAAGATATGTTTTTGACCAAATTAGTGGTAAATTTATTGTATACTTACATATTCATTGAAATGTTTTGGTATATGACCTTGATTGTATGGTTTATGATGCCTTGGGATAACGCCTTAATGTTATGGCCATGATTTCAGAAAATATAAATTTCCTTAATTAATATTTTAGTTATTAATATCCATGATATTTTTATGTATATATTTTCCTTGTATATATTTTTATGTTCATTTTATTTATTAAATTAAATATGTATTGATTATACATTCTACCATACTGTTTAATTATTATCTAATCATGATAGATTTTTTAAAATGTAACACTTAATGGTAATATAATACTCCCTACGTTTTATTTTCCATTCTCTATGATATGAATGAGTAATTGTTGAATGATTATAGAGGATCCATGAATGTTTATAATTCTATTTTTTATTATTCAAATATAATATGCAAATCGGGCATGTATCTTTTCTCTGATGAATATTAATCTTATTGATCCTTAGTAATGCAATCTTTTGTAACTTGTACTAATGTAATGATATAAGTACCATATTATGATTACTAGAGTTGTGGTTTTTTATTCTAGTAATACAATAGTACATCCCACATAAAAAGAAATATGTAGAGTTCTTTATGATTCCATGTGAGTTTGAATGAAAGATAAAAATAATTTGTTTAGTATACATGGGATCAAACATAAATTTCATTGAATTTTTAGTTTATGAGGATTTTTATATGGGATAATATCAATCCACAATATCAATATTACAATTTGTATAAAAATCCTTTATATACCACAACTGAGTTATTAAAGTCTTATTAGTGAGAATTTGAAATCTTATTATACTTATAGATTTAATATTCTCCAATATGGAAAGAGATATATAATTGAATTTAATTCATGGTGGTCAATTAGTATCCACTATATGTGTACTAATATATGCTCCAAATTGGAATACAACATTCATGATCTGGTAATATAATGACATTTTAAATGTATTTAATCTAATAAATAATCTACATGAGTTGGATGACTATTTTTTACTTGATTTTATAGATAAGGGAATTAAAATGGATTTATAGAGTCAGTTACAAAATGATCAGTCTGAGAAAATTGAGATTGTTGATAAAATATTAGAACAACCATAGGTATGATAGGTTTATTATGATTTATGGAAACTTTTTCAACATTGAAAACGAAATTAAAACCCAAATTTTCTAAAATAAAACATTTGGAAAATAGGAACTTTATTTAAATATAAAATAGTGAACTCATGCACCTCACACTGAAAAAAAGTTTTCTACAATACTAAATTTTAATGTTTTTATAAAGGTTCCTTAGAGGTAGTACTCATAATACCTCTTATTTAGTTTACCCATTTCAATATGTGAATCAAAATATGCCTATATGAGATTATTCTATTCATTATGTGCCAATACCTCTCATTGTAAGGGATGAAGAAGAGAGATCATGGGCCTAGGAGAATCAATAGTGTCTTAGGAAGTCTCAAAAGAACATTGTCTCATGAAGACTACCACTTAATATGTTTTTCAAATATTATCCTCTTGAGATAATGAATTAGCTCATATATTAATAAATTTAAAAGTTATTTGGATAATTATGAAATATTTGTAATCCCTAAACTAATTCATTTTTCTCATACATTTCATCTTATGAAATTTTTAATTATATCTTATATGTATGTGAAATAGAATACTATCAATTTTCATTCATCTCAATATTTTATCATAATATTCCACATGAATAATATTATGTGATTATAAAATTTATGATGTACCCATTTAATAGAATGTTATAGTCTATGGAAGATCATTAAAATATCATTATATCAAAATAAATTACATTCCCATTACTATAATATGCCCTATATATTATCACACAAAATATCCCTATATCATACTATGTGATATATTAAAATATGTAACATCTATATATATATATGGAAGTTGGTTATATCTATATTATCGAAGTAGAATAACATGGGCTCTTATTTAAAGAGAACTATAATAGAAATAAATACAATAATATAAATAAAGTGTTGACTTTAGTGAAATAGGTTATGAGATAATTCATGCAAGACCAATCAATACTCTAGTTGATGACATTACGACCAAATTAGAAATATATTTAATTGGGATAAAAATAGTCACTTCTAGTTATTATTATTGAATATTTTGAAAGTAAATATGTTAATAGATTACATGATATGCTAAAAATCACAAGATTGTCATGTTTTGTAATATTTCAAATATCAATTGTAAAACTTTATCAATCTATATGAAATAAATCCTTATAAACGATTTACTAAAAACCATTTTTTAGTTCCAAATGATATTTAACATTAATACAAATGTATTTATGAATATTTTTTCAATTATATGATATATGTATGTATAATATACCATGTTTCAAATAGTTTATGGGTGTGTTCTATATATATTCTATTTAAAACTATTTTTATTATAGTGGATACCAGTGAGAAGAATGAAACCCCATTACCAAAAACTTTAATAGTAAGTTGAGTAGGCATTATATACCTTAAATATAATTTTTAAATATTGATGTATCATTTCACTCTTTATTTTATTGATTATATATTATAGAAACTTGTAAGACATTCAGTATTGTTCTTTATTGATTGTTACCTAGTTTAAAAATAAGTCCTAATTGATATGGAAGATAAATTTGTATTTATATTCACATTTCAATATTTATCTTTTGACTAAATAATAATAACATCAGTATTTATTTGGTTCTCCCTACACATTATTCATGTGAAGGATATTTATTTTCATTAACATGATTATGATAATAATTTAAGTATTTATTCTTGATTTATATTGATTTAAATGACATTTGATGAGCTCCATGAAAAAAAAATATCGTTCTTAAATGTTATGTAGAAAATAAATGACTTCATAACCAGAAAAAATGACAATTTATTATAATGTAAATAATTATTCATGGAAACATGACATCTAAGGATTAAATTTAAGTTTACAAGAAAAATATTGTCTTCATACCATCACATCTAACAAATAATTTAATAAATATATAAAAAATATTATTAGTATATTTACGATTCAAAAAATTATTTTAAAATTACTTCTCATGAATTTATAAATGATTGTATTCATTATCAATGAAATATTTGATGTTTATTTTTGATAAATAATTATTGAAATAATTTGACATATTAAAGAGTGATATAATTTAAATACCTATCATGACCACTTCATATTGAAACTCGCCATTGTAAATTATGTATGATCCTAGTGACTTTGCAGTTATCGGTGTTCCCTTTTATAAATAAGATAAGACACATCCAATGACCTAATATGAAAGCATGGAAATTAGTGGATCTGTACTGAATATTGACACAACAATGAAACAAATTCATATAATTGTATATTACCTGGATAAATTTAGACTATGTAACTTTGGTTGTAAGGTGATTGTATACACTAATCACCATGCATAAATTCCATGCCTGGACCCCTTCATCCTTTTCCCCCTTGTTTATGTTTTATAATTATTTTAATAAAAGGGGATATAACATTAAACTATTTTTGTATGACTAATCATAAAGGTGTTATTCTTATAATATTTTTATTTGGATATCAAAGAAAAATAGTGGGTTAAGATCCATGCTTTTTATATTACCAAAATTAATTAAAGGATATTCAAAAATATCTATGAATTAAAATTATGATGGTATAATAATCACATTTAACACAAGAATAATTCATTTCTAATAAAATGTTTATAACTAAATTGTAACTATAAGTTTTACAGATGAGTTTTCAATTAATAAAAAATTTATTTAATATAGATAATTGATATTAAATTTGGGAGGAACAATTTATATATAATCTGGGAGATAATGGAATTATTCAATGATGTTTTCCTAATGAAGTGATATTTTTAATACTCAATAACTCTTATAAGATTATTTATTTAAGGCACTATTTAAGTTCAATTATTATTTCAAGGTTAAAAATTTATTTTCTATTATCCTATTATTCATATATAAACTAAAAAAATTATAAAAAATGAGAATATTATAGGATTGAAAACATGTTGACATTAAAAATATACCACAATGTCAAATTCAATGATTGGAAATATTTGATGTATTGGGATTTAATTTCATGGTTCAATTTCCAAAAACACATCGGAATTTATATAGACATGTTATAATGGATAGTGTATTAATCTTTGTTGACATTATAGAATTAATAGACAATATGATTAATCAGTTTTGAAAATTTTTAGGAAGTATATGTTCCCCAATTATGGAGTTTCCAAGTGTATTAATTGTATTAATAGTGTTAATGGTTCAAAAAAGTTAGTTTTTTGAATAGGGATAAAAATAAATATGTTATCAAAAACCAAAGAAAACAAACTATCCAAAAATATGGTAAAAAGATGATGTATCAATCAAGGAGTTAAATAGAATTTTTGAGAAAAAAATTGTTTATCAATATAATTTTTAGCAAAAAAAAATTAGAGGATTCAATTTTGTAATATAGGAAAATATTAAATGCACCAACTGGAATACCTCCCCCAGTATTTGTATTTGGAATGAAATGTCATTCTCCTATTGATATTGAATAAAAGGCATTAAATATTTTAATGTAGTGAAGTAAATATTGGAAGAGTATTATCATTTGAATAGAAATATGGAAAAAAAATTGATTACTAATAAAATGATATAATTATCAAAGAAAGTTATAAGGTATTTCATGAAAATTTTACTCAACTTATGGAATTTAAATATGATAAAAAGTTGTGGTTATTAATTCGAATACTAAATATACTTCCAGGGAAACTGATATCTTAATAGTAAAGATCATTAAAGGTGTTACTTTTAATTATAAATAGACTTTTAAATATCACAAGAGAAGAAGTAAAAGTCTTCATTATTAATGGAATGATATTAAATTCAAATTTTTATGTGAAAAATGTTGATAAATCCACTCATATGGTTATCAAATTTAAGAATAGTAGAATTTAGTATAATTTATTTAATGAAACATATCATTGTAAGAAAATCATGAATAGAATTTTCAATTCTATTTTTCAATTTTAATATAAAAATTATTTCTATTAATTGATTTTAATTATATATATAAATATGGTTGTTATATATGTAGAAACAGATGAATACAATAAGACACTTACACTGTATGAATGAAACCATCCAAGAATGGAAATATTATAATAATTAATAAATTTAATTTGAGTTATTATTGAATTTATTCTTATATGTGTCTCTACATACCTAGAATATATGTTTCATTATAGTATGGTAAGATAATTTTTTGCGAAGAGTTAGTGTTTTGTTTTATGTGTGTAGACACAAGAGAGAGTTCTGGTCATCAACTTTAGGACAAAAATTTCAATTAGAGATTATGAAACCTTGAATTTATTGAATTATTTTAACTAATTTAAATTGAAAAAGGAATTGTTGAATGTAATTTCACCATGTATATAGTTTATTTTTTAAACCAAAACTTTTTAACATGTTTAATATGAATGAGTAACAAATTTGTGATCCCCCTTAAATAAATATGTGGTAATACATATGAAATGGATTTAATTGAGAAGTTAGGAAGAAAACTAGAAGTTCCATTTGATAATAAGAAATATTTGTGTATGTGAAATAGTAAAATCATAAACAATATTCAAGATTAATCCAATATTAAGTTGTCTAACATTTTATCCATTTCATATTAATTATAATTAATATCTTTAGATGCTTAATGTTTAAAATAGACATGTTCTATATTATTTATACTCATTGAAAATGAAATGAAGATAATGATATTGAGAGAGAGATAGGGATTTAAGAATATGATTATTTTAATAATCATGATTTAACTAATCTCTATTTTTTTAAAATTCATGAATCAATACATAAAAATGAAAGGAGGTGGAATTTTTTAGAGGTTTTTTGTGAGTAAATACATAAAAAAGTAATATCTTAATTTTAGGTGAATATAATTACAATAAAATTTAATTTATTTAAATATATTTACATGAAATTATTTAATTTTTTTATTTATTAAATACAATATTAAGATTTTAGTTTATATGTTCTTTTAATTTTTTGAAATTATAATTAAATTTTGAACATTTATAGTGTGATATTCATTTATTAAAGCATTATTTTGATACATGTTCATTGTGGATAATTAACTAAGTAATTTTGATTTTATTTTATTCATGGATGTGGTACTTGTATGGTTAAATGAAATAATTAAAGGGATATATATGAAATTGATAAACATTATAAATGGATAAAACATACTAACATTCTTAAAATCAGAAGTCAATTAGGTAGAATGAATTTTTTATTATATACATACCATGTTTTAAAGGATGTTTCTTATTCTAAACCATGTATAGATATATTATTGAGGTTGAATCATACAACCAATGTATTTTATACTAGTACCAGAAGAGTGATAATAAAAATTTCAACCTATATTCATTATCAATATGGAAAGTCCACTTTATTGAAATCCCAAAAAAATCATCAAAGTGTGATTGTTTATGGATGTTTCAGCAGTTAGCATAATTGGTAATTTTGTCATGAACCAACCTAGGTACCCTAGTAACCCGATAACTTAGTCGATCATGACATAGCCTAAAGGGATTTCCAGATCCCCATGAGTCTGCAACTAGCACCTGACATCATAAAAATGAAAAGTGGGAATGATTTTTCCACTAACAATGTGGAAATAAAAGAAAAAAATATAGTATACATATCAAATTAAAACTCCATTGGGAGTAAGGTACTAGAAGTTAAATAGTCCCAACAACCAAAGTAATACGACCCAAGTACAAAAGGGTAAAAACAGCCCATATTCCCTAAGGACACAACTCACCAAGACCAAATTTCAATATCAGGATACACCTCAAAGAGATCTTTTTTTCTCAAATCTGGAAGGAGATAATATACAAATGCTCAAACTAAAAAGTAGGGTGTGATCCAAATACTAGTAAGATTTCACCCAAATATTCTTTAACAGATTCCAATGTCAATTTAACCAAAATTTGATTTTAATTTTAAAACAAATAGGTTGGGAATTAACAAAGAATATTTAAAAATAATAATGCTCTATAGTTTAAAATATGGAAATACCTTTAGAAAACTATTATATACATTTCAAATGATGGAAACAATTTACACATCTGGAATTTTATTTTTAATAAAAGTATACTTTTCATAAACAGCAACTCTCACAAATGGATTAAATAAACATTTTATATAAAAAATTTATATGAATTCTCAGGATATGTAAAACAGTTTATAATAACAGAATAAACATGAATTCAAAAATTAAAAAAATCGAGAAACAGGACCATTTTCCAAATTGGTATGATAGTTCTAGGATATATGGATCCTACACTATGAATACGGCATAGTATGTATATATGCCCCTTTAGGACTATGGTAAATGGATCTCATCACCGTCACCTATGGAATGGGATGTGATGACATGATGTTTTAGAATGTTGTAGAATCATAAAGTTCCACCCTAAATAACTCACTAACTACCTATGGATTTCATGTGCTCTAGTATACATCAATGAGGGGAAACTCATTTTATAATAGAAAATGTAATTCATCCCATTCTCCATTTCAAATATGCCAATTTTCTCCTCAATACCCATAACGTGTTTTTAATTAAAAACATTCATTTTCACTAAGATGAGACACTAAGGTTTCTATAAAGACATTTTAATCAAATTTTCACAAAACCGGGGTTTGAAACCAAATCAAACAATTCCATCATTTTCATCGCAAACCCCCAATTAACATGAATTGGGGTTTTTCACAAACTTTCCATAAAATAAATATTTAGTAAATTAAAATAAACATTTAAATTGATTCAATTCCCATAAAAACAAAAAATTAAACTAAACAATTTAAATCTCACCAAATTCTAATTCCAAGCCAGAAACCCATTTTTCCTCAAGAAACCCAATTCATCAGATTTGTGTTTTTTCAACAAAAGTATTGAAATTCCTTCTATTAAAATATAAACAACTGCATTTCTATTCAAAAAATTGGAATTTAAACAAAGAAATAATGTTCAATAAAAATGTGGCATCGTAATGGAACCACCTACCAAAAACATTGGATCTCGCAACGCCAAAACATAATCAGGATTTGTCCAAAAATTAATGAAGATCACAAAAATAGGAGTAAACACTAGGTTTCAAATCCAATAAAGGTTATTATATCCAAAAATAAATATTAATATCCATGGAACCCTATGTAGAAAGGGAGAGATCGTGGGAGGAAGAGAACGGGAGTAGGAGACTAATCAGAAGGAGATCAACTGACATTCTCTTAGATTCATATCACTTCGATAAGGGGTTTAAGAGACCAAGAATCCTTCTTGGGAGATTCAAGGAAGGTAAAAATGAATTTGTGTCAAAGGAGGTCCATCTAGGACCTATAAATGGTTCTTGATAATTTTTAATAAATAAATTAGAATCTATAAAAACCCATCTACACTATTTTTTGGGAACTACACAGATTTAGGGAAAACCATGCACAGAACATTTACAGACCACTATCCAAAATAGGAAATTGGCACACTGTTTTTGAAAACTGTGTACAAGATGTGTGCAAATGGTGCTCCAGCCATAAACTTCTACAATTTCAAAAAATCACCTCAAAAAACTCCAAACAAACCCCAAGAAAAGCTCAATTGAAATAGGGGTGTAGGAATACTTGAACATGGTAACAGGATGTTACAAACTCCCCCAAAAAAGAAACTTTTTGTCCCAAGAAAGCCTATGAAGAAGCCTCCCTATTAAAAATATGGGTCCATTTCTCCCTCATTAGTGACTCCCTCTTCTATGTCTCAGGAGAATTAGAATCATTCTGTTATAGCACATGAACCAAAGGTATTGTTTTCCCACAAAGTACCTTGGTCTCAAAATCAACTATTCTGATGTTCCATTCAGTCATAGATAAACTAGGTTCCACTTCAAGAACACTCCATGTCAAAACATGATATGGATCAGATAAATACTTTTGAAGCTGAGATACATGAAAAACATTATGTATCGATGTCAGCTATGGTGGTAGTTCTAACCAGTATGAAACTTTCCCCACCTTCTCAATAACCTCAAAAGGTCCAACAAATTGAGGAGAAATAATCCCTTTCCTCCCAAGCCATCAATAAACCAACAAGGGTGAAGATTTCAAGAACATCTATTCCCCAATTGAGAACTCCAAAGGTCTATAGTGATGATAATCATAAGACTTTTATTGGATTTGAGTTCTCAACATTATCTGATGAATCAACTGAATATTTTTTATCGTCTCTTAGACCATGCTCGGTCTAACCAATGAACACTCACCAATACCCGACCAACACAATGGAGATTTACAAGGTTGGCATAAAAGGCCTCAAAAGGAGCCATCCTTGCCACATACTCGTAACAATTGTTAAAATAACACTCAACCATCCCCAAATGATCATCCCATACTCACCAAAGTCAAGAATTCAAGAGTAGATAATATCTTCAAGAATTTGTATAGCTCTTTCTATCTAGAAATATGACTTCGGATGGTATGTTGTGATCAAATGGATGGGTGATCCCAGTTCCTCCTTAAGGCCTCTCCAAAAAAGATAAGTAATACAAGGATCTCTATTAGAGACTATACTAGATAGAACTCTATGAAACCGAACAATATCTATCACATAGAGACTTCCCAACTTCTCAACATTGGCTACATCACGAATGGTTATAAAGTGAGCTGATTTCATCAGCCTACCAATCACCACCAAAATCGTATTCTTCTTCTTTTAGGTATGTGGAAACCCAACAAAAAATCCCATAGAGATCTCACCCCACTTCAAATTACAAACTGGAAGTGGAAAAAGAAACCCCGTAGGTTTTTGGTGCTTAGCTTTCACCTGTTGGCATGTATAGAAATGAGAGATAAAGTTATAAATTCCTAACCTCATACCTAGACACCAAAACTGTCACCTCATATCATAGAACATATTTTTGGTTCCTAGGTATATAGCCCATTAAGAATTATGTAAATCTCCCCATCATATCTTTCCTTACCAAATATGATACCACAAAATGATTCTAATAGTAAAGAATTCCCTATTTTGAGAACGACCACTGGGAAAATATCTCCCCACCATTAAGATACTATTTAATGAAATTTAATCCATCATCAACCTGATGATCCTGATGAATCATTTCATTAAGAGAGGATGATAACTAAACCTTGTCTAAGGATGCCTCTACCCCTTTTCCCTGAACTCTAGTATGCAATTTTTCAAAGAGATCTACAAATTTCTACTCCTCCAAAGACTCTTTCACTTCATTTTCTGGAATATTTCTTCTCAAATCATCAGCAAAAAAATTCCCTTTCCCTAGGGTATAGTAAGTATCAATATCAAAATAATGCAGGTATTCCACCAAATGCATCTAACGAAGATTCAAATATTTCTGATAGAATATGCAATTCAATCTTTTATGGTCATAAAATGTGGTTAACCTTTCTCTATAAAGGTAATCTGACCAACTCTTAAGAGAGTACATCACAGCTAAAAGTTAAAGGTCATTGGTTAGATAGTTCATCTCATGTGGCCAAAGATGACAAGATCCATAAGCAATAAAATGATCACCCTACATAAGAACTCATCCCAAGCCTAAACCTAATGCATCACAAAAGACCATGTAGCCCTATCTGGCCTCTGGAAGAGTCAAAACTAGCGCAGTAGTCAAAAAAAATTATCTCAACAAAAGAAATATGGAATTTCTCATTCCAAACAAACATCACTCCCTTCCATGTAAGAGAAGTCATCATACAGGCCAACTTTACAAATTCTTTCACGAAACGGTGATAATATCTGGTTAAACCTAAGAAGATCTGAATCTTGAAGACATTTCGTGGTTATTACCATGTAATAATAGATTTCACCTTTTTAGGATCAACTAAAATACCATGTTATGACACCATTTTTGCCAAAAAATTACTTACCGATTCGAGAAATCACACTTTGAAAGATTTTCATTGAGTTGGTGATTTCTTAGAAAACTCAATACTATTCTCAGATGATGAACATGGTCCTTCTCATATTTAGAGTACATAAGAATATCATAAATAAGCATGACCTTAAAGGTATCAAGATACTCATAGAAAATCGTGTTCATTAAATCCATGAAAACTACAGGAGCATTGGTTAGACCAAAGGTCATGAAAAGGTACTCATAATGGAAATACATACTCCGAAAGGCGGTTTTTTGAATTTCAGAATCTTATATTCTCAACTGATGGTAGCCCGACCCAAGTTCAATCTTCGAGAGCCACTTCACCCCTTTTAACTAATCAAAATGATCATCAATCTGTGGAAATGGATACTTATTCCTTACCATTACTCGATTTATATTTTGGTAATCAGTACAAAGGTGGAGTGAACCATCATCTTTCAAGGAAAAGAGAACTGGTGCCACCCAAGGTGACATGATCGAATATATAAATCCTTTCTGAAGAAGATCATCCAACTGAGACTTCATATCTTTTAATTAGACCAGTGTTGTAGAATAAGAGTAAATAAAAACTAGGTGAGTACCAGGGATCAGGTTAATGGAAAACTCAACCACTCTTACTGATGGAAAACCAAAGAAGTCAGAAGAAAAAACATCAGGATACTCAACAACGACTGGAGGGAGATCACCGCTCAAAGGTTCCCTATATAGATCATAATAAAACACTGATATTACTTTACCTAACTTCAGATAATATGGCCCGGCCCTGCATGACCTTGGGTCCCACTCTCCTTGTAATATGATAGATGCACCAATGGGTGTAGTGAAGGAGTCCCATCGAAGATAACAATCAATCCGAGATTTATTGTCCATGATCCAATCCATTCTGAAGATGATCTCAAAATATTTCATGTCGAGAACTAGAATGGTCTAAGCTATCTCAACATCAGATAGAGATAAAACACAAGCGGAGCTATGGAGACCCTCCTCTCTCTCTTCATACCAAGGGGTGTTGTAATATATATTGAACAATATAAAATCCCCATGTGAAGATTAATTAGATTAACAATATAGGTTGAAATAAATTAATTAGATGAACCGGTATGAAATAAAGAAATGACTAATGATGAAGTTATAGTGATGTAACTTGTCACAGTCATTGGACCCATTTCTGGTTCCTCAGGAGACTCTTCCACTACGTGAAGAAGCTTCGTTCTGAATGCCTATTCCTATAACCCCTTTCACATGAAGAATCTGATTTCCCCATATTTTTATGAGGACATAATTATTTTATACCACTGCATGGAGCAGAATAAAAATAGAAAACCCTCTTCAAGGGCCTTTAATGCCCATAGGAACCAAAATTATTTGGTTCCTTAGTGAAAACCTTCATAGATTTCCCTATCTTTCCATACTAGTAACAAACCAAAGGGAATATACTTGGTACTATAGGAGTTCCAAAGAAAACCCTACCATCAAGAACTGTCACAAAAATCATCACACTTCTACTTTACCTTGAAGGAAATCACGCTACCACTAGGAGAAAGGAAGACTCCTCAAAACCCTGACATACCTGCTAGGTCCATCTCGACCATTATTCCTCTATCTATTACATCATCATAAGAGGGAATATTTATTAAGAAAACTTCAGAACAAATATCCTAATGAAGTCCCAGATCGAACCTTCAATCCTTCATACTCTCATTCAATACTATTTCAGGTGCAAATTACATAATCTCAGTAAAACAGTTTGCATAATCTATCACAGATCTATCATCCTACTCAAGTTTGAAAAAATCTATAGACGTGGAAAATGGCATCGAATCTGGAAAGAACTGGTCGGTGAAAATAACCTTGAAGTATGTACACTCTAAGACCTCATGTTTCTTCATCATCACTACAGTTTCCCACTATATTCTGCTCGTCCCTTCCAACACAGAAGTGGCACACTTCACTTTGATCTCATCAGGTGTGTCCAAAAACCCAAATATGTGTTCCAAACTAATCAACCACTCTTCATTCTTTTGAGGGTCATTTGAACCCTTAAACGGTGTTGGTTTATGGAAAAGTTGCTCTTGTGAAATAATCTTGAGAATTTCCATATGAGGTTCCACAAAGGGATCGTGGACAAAAACTAGAGGGGGTTCCTATCCCAGAGCTTCGATAGTACACACGATCACCTTAATTAGATTAATATCCACAACATGATTTTCATAATAAGGTTCAACAGTAGCTTCCTCCCTATTCGGATTCACACATCTTTTCAAAGGTATGATGCTACAAAACATAATCAGACAATAAGGAAGAAATTAGGAAATGTTCAAACGGATAAATGAGGGAAATTAATTCCAATATATAGAATGTAAAATATTTGGATTTCAAGATATCCAAATAAAAATAGAGAAAAGACTATAACTAAACCATAATATGTCATTCTCGTACCACCCCTAGTGAATAAGGTTCATTGTGGTGAGATTTGTCTAGGAAGTCAATCATATCTACCTCCTAAGTCCGGACAAGATTTCACAATGCATACTGACTTCAAGACAAAATCTCAACCTGAACCTTTGATACCAATTTTTCATGAACCAACCCAGGTACCCGGGTAACCAGATAATCAAGCTGGTCTTAACATAGCCTGAAGGGAATTTCTTATCCCCATGGGTTGGAGACTAGAACCTAGCATCATAAAAACTAAAATTGGGAACAATTTTTCCACTAAAAATGTGGAAAGAAAATAAAAGAATACAATATGCATATAAAGGGAAAAATTAACTAGGAGTAAAGTACTAGAATTTAAATAGGAACAACCACCAAAGTACTATAACCTAAGTAAAAAAAGGGGGAAATAGCCCAAAGTCCCTCAAGACACAACTCACCAAGGACAAAGTTCAACAGCAGCATCCACCATCAAGAGATCCTTTTCCTTTGCCTTAACCTAGAAGGATATAATTTGTAAACACTCAAAAGAACAAGTAGGGTGTGATCCAAAGCCTAGTAGGATTTCACCCAAATATTCCATAATAGTTTACAATATCAATTTAACCAAAATTTTCTTACAATTTTATAATCAAAAAGTTTTGCATTAACAAATCATATTTAAAAAAATAATTCTTTGTAGTTTAAAATATGAAAATACCTTTAGTAAATCATGAAATATATTTCAAATGATGGAAAACATTTCAATTGATGGGATTTTCATTTAATCAAAGGATACTTTTCATAAACATAAATTCTCACAAATGGAATAAATAAACATTTTATATAAATAGTTTATATAAATTCTCAAGGCATGTAAAAAAAGTTTATAACAATATAATATATACGCATTCAATAATGAAAACAAGTGAGAAACATGGTCATGTTCCCAATATGTATGATAGTCCCGGGATATAGGGATCCTATACTATGAATACGAAAAAGTGTGTATATGCTCCCATTTAGGCCTAAGGTAAAGGGATATCACACCATCGCCTAAGGAATGGGATGTGTTGATATGATGTTTTAGAGCATTGATTAATATTAAAGTACCACTCAAAATAACTCACTAACTACCTATGGATTGCATGTCATCAATTACAATTTAATGATGGGAAATTAATTGTATAACATAAAATGAAATTCATCCCATTCACAATTTCAAATATGCAAATTTCTCCATAAAAACCATAACAGGGTTTTAATAAAAAACATGTCTTTTCACCAATATGATACCCCACGGTTTCCATCAAAATATTTTAATCCATTTTTCACAAAACTAGGGTTTAAATCCAAATCAAAAAATTCCATCATTTTCAACGCAAACCCCCAATTCACTAGAATTAGAGGTCTTCACAAACTTTCAATCAAATAAATTTTTCTTTAATTAAAATAAACATTTCAATTGATTGAATTCCCATAAAAATGAAAATTTAAATCAAACAATTAAAATATCACCAAATTCCAATTCCAAACCAAAAAAAAAATTTCCTCAAAACCCCCCCAATTCATCGGAATTGGGGTTTTCTAAAAAAAGTATTGAAAAAAATTCGATTAAAATCTAAAAAATTGAGTTTAAATTCAAATAATTGAAATTTATACAATGAAATTAGGTTCAATAAAAATTGGGCATGTAACGGAACCAGATAATGAAAACAAAACAGATCTCACAATGCCAAACCCTAATCGAAATTTTTCCATGATGAAATAAGATCATAAAATCTAGAATCAAATGTAGGTTTATTATCTCAAAAAAATGGTATTAGATCCACATATAAATAACAATATCCATGGAACCCCAAGGAAAAAGAGTAAGATCACGGAAGGAAGAGAATGTGAGGAGGAAACTAATTAAAAAGGGATCGACCGACATTCATCTATCTTTGTATTGCTTCCTAAAGTGGTTATGGGGTCCAGGAATCCTTCATGGGATCTATAAGGAAGGTAGAAACGTGTTTGGGATGAAAGAGGTCCATCGGGTACCTAAAAAGGGGGATCAGGAAATTTTCATATAAAATTTTGGATCTAGAAAAACATGTCTGCACAGTTTCCTAGGAAACTGTGCACAGTTAGGGAAAACCATGCACAGACCATGTGTATCCCACTATCCAAAACATGTAAGTACTGTAAAGTTTTCCAAACCATGCGCATGTTATGCCCAAACAAAGCATGAGTCCAGAAACTTCTATATTTTTCACAAAATCACTCGAAATAACTCCAAACAAAACCCATCCAAATCTCAACCAAAATAGGGGTTTAGGAATACATAAAAATGGTAACATGATGTTACAAATTTAGAGTCAAATTTCTAAGTGTCTCCAAATACAAGGAATTCGATGCATGTTTTGCGTCACTCTAAACCATCATCAATTCTACTCAAGGAAAGGTAAACAAATAAATAGATTATATATGGAATCATACAGATGTGAAATTGGAAAATGTAATTGGTAACATGACACTATATTTTTGTGTAATAAAAACTTTTGGATGCTTATTATAGTGATACCATTGAAGCAATTAATAAAAACAACATAAGATAGTGAAATATGTGTATTCCATATACATTGAAAACCTGAGATAACCCCAACATTCCAATGACTAAACATCAACAACGTTGTGAGTGACCAAAAAAATTATTTATATATATTCAATCACATATCAAACTTATTTTAACATTAATATATATATATATATATACAAAATATAAACCATTATATCTCATGGGAAATTAAAGTTTGAAAATTTTTAAATGAAACATTTTGACCTAAAACAAGCTAAACTAATTTCTTAGAAGGATTTAGTAGTATAAGAAATGTTTAAAAGACTCTACAAGATTAATGTATAAGTAAGATGTGTATCCTAACACATGGTAGTCGTGGATGATATTTTTATTCATCTAAAAGTTATCAATAACATATATTAACACATATTTTCTCCATAAAAACCATTCTAACAAAATTAGAATATCCCAAAACCACATGTATTGGTTTAGGGACATCAATAAGAGAGATACTATAGACATGGTAAAAACGTTAGTGGGTTATAATCTCATTGATTATAGAGATATTTGATATTTTATGTACATCCTATACATGTGGATATATATTAATATGTACTACTTATATGGGTAGATCTCATATCCAAAATAGAAATTACAAGAGGAAAATATCTCTTATAGTAAATGTAGCAGAGAGTTAAAATTTCTCGATTATATATTCTACCAAATGAGGTGACATTCCATAGGGGTAATTCATATGAATTATGATACTGAATCCCTCTCTGTATCATTTTCATTTTGATTATTTTATATTGATCATGAGTTCCTAGTTTTGTAGCGGGGTTCCTGTGATGTGGAGTTTATTGGTCACTTTTATTTCATAAAATAACTAATTACTAGTTAGTATACTATTTGTTATTAAATAACCCTTTAATTATTAACTAGTGAAAGTTTAATGAATTTTAGATAAATTAGTTTGAGTAAAATTATATATGATCCCCCATAGAAGAGGACATAGTTATTTATAAAATGATAGTCTCTTAAGAGGTTCATGAGAAATTAATTTGTAAAATTTAGTATTGAACTATATTAATATAGCTATTATAATTAATTTTCAAGGTACCTCAAGTTTTACTAATTGAAAAGGTATAGTTTTGAATTATATCTTGAAGGAATGAGTGATCATTACTTTATAGATATATTTAATTCAAGTATAAATAATGATATACAACAAATATAATCTAAAAAAACATATTTTCTCTTAAATATTTTCTTAAAAACTTTTTTATTGATCCTAATATCATAAACACAATTCATTACATAATGTTGTTATATCACTCATTAGTTTAGTTACATCATAATATCATTCATGGATTATATTTTACTATTCACTAATATATATTTTTTATTAGTAACAACAAATAATAAATTTATCTTATGTTATCCTTGAAAATATAATCTGGGTAACTCTTATATAATGTGTTATACAGATATTATATACTTATAAAAGTTATATAGAATATACTAAAAATGTAAATCTAGAAAGGGAATTTTGGAAATTTTCACCAATGCTAAAAACATATGTGATAGTCTTAACCATTTCATGGTTTATTCTAGGCTAAATCACATCATAGTGAATGTCACCATGTCATTATTTTAAGCATGGTGAATCCTGAGTTAATTTATAATAACCCCAACTCGAGTAACCTAAGGTTAGTCTCTAATTTATAATATTTATATAAGATAAAAGGGATCACATATCTTTGGATTGATCATTTAAATAGTCTTAGAGAACTAGATACAAATATTATTCCCATTTTAGATTGTAAATAAAATAAAATCATAGAGAAAGTAAATATTCCACATCCTTGAACTCATTCAATGATTCATTCTTCATATCCTAGGGAAAGGAAGAAAAATATGGGTGAGCTCAAATTTTATGTAATGGTTAGGTATAATGGAAGATATCATGAGTAAATAAGGAATAAATGTTATGGTATTGTAGATTACTAAAAAGACATTCCATTTAATCAATATCTTGATCAACAAATTAATCCATGGATAAAATCAATGCAATAACATCATGGATAATAATAATTAAATTTTCAATGAATTAAATGCACATGATTGTATTTCATGATCTCAAACATCATGATATCTTTACCACCATGTCCTTGTGCCAAGATAGATTAATTTATGGGTAGGTATACACCAAAACCCATTTAATATGGTCAGCCAAATGATTTTTCTCATGATACAGATTGATGAAAAAAGGGGATATATAATTTTTGGGACCACCCATCATGACATGTTTAATTTATTCCACATATATTGAATGATAAATTTATTTAATAAAATATTCGTTATCAGTATATATCAGTATTGAGTAATAAATATTGAATATCAATATTTTCTCCATCAATCAAATACCATTCATAGTGAAAACTACATGTAGAAATGGTATATGGTTTAAGAAAGAAGCATATCTATGATATGATGAATATAAATATTACCTCAATGAAAAATGATCATAATATATTAAATATTTTGAGAAAAATTTATTGTCCAAAAAATTAATCAATTTATGAGATATGACCATCAATTCATCAGAAAATGATATTTTTAAATAAAATCAACTCTTGTTGAGAATAGGTGAAAATTGAATCCAAATATAAAAATAAGTTTTTATTAGAGTGTTTTTTGTAAAACCATTGAAACATATATATTAATATAGGTATCATAAAATAGTTATGGTGACCATAAAGTCCATTAATGTCTTATATGTTGAAAAAAACATTTTTTCTCATTTTATAAAGAAGTACTAAAATGGACCTTTTGGAAACAATAGATTTATTCCTTAAAAAATCAATAATAATTTCAAATTAAATTAGTGGATATTTTTAGTAAATAAAAAGTTATTTTGTAAAACAATTTTGAAAAATATGGACACGGAAGAAAACATACGCTATCAGAAAGAGAAATATGATCATATTTTTTTTAAACATGTAATAACTTGATTAAAGTTTCAAATGGAGGAATAATTGGAAGAAAAAATAGATACACACTTAAATATATACAACATAATAAAATATATGGTGTGTATGAATGATATATTACATGATTCTGTCAATTATAAATATTTGAAATCCTAGAAAAATGAGATTGTAAAATAAATTCTTAATTCATTGGTAACTTATAATTTTCAGCCCATAAAATGAGTAAACATAAATTTAAGACTATATCATCATGAATAAATATATATTCATTTTTATTACATAAAATTGGTAGCATATACACCCCCCATAAATTAAAATAGGTGCCTGATACCAAGTATGTCTCAATTGAGTGAAAAACGAAATGAAATCCCTTAACTCATGATTCAACTTTAGTGAATGTGATTCAACATCCTATATAAAGGTTTTAACATTTTTATTAACTCATAAAAAACCATATATATATATATTTATAATATCATATATGATCCACTTATAACGTCATTTTACTTGTATGTCAATAATCATTCATTATTCTCATTGTTTTTAGTGTTCACTTGTTTGTTTTCTCATTTATGTTTCATCATGAATATTCCAATTCATGTACTTATTTTATAGTTTCATAATATACAGAATTATATTAATTTTATAAATTTAATACTTCTTCATTATATTCATTTTTAGAATCATTTTTTGAAATGTGCACATGGAAATTTAATCGCATCTTTTCATGGAGACTCAAATCCATACGTACGAATGAGTGAAATTATAATTATTTAATGAGTCAAAGAGTAATGATATAGATGATATATTAAAATTCACGATTAAATATTATTTCATTATTATCATATATATTAATTTTTTTCATTAGTATTACTATCCATTTGAGATAGTGATGGAAAAAATTAAATTGATTTGCGAGGCGGTAGGCTGTTATACACACGAGTGATGGTTTTGTTTAACTTTTTAATGAGTAAAATATGGATAAATATTATGAAATAAAAATAATAAAATCTCATTATATGATATCTCATGGTTTTATTATATTTGAATTGTTAAGTTATAATTGAATGTGTTAAAAGAAGAAATAAAAAAAGAAAGATTTTGGTTAAGAATACTACATTCTCTTAGAGAAACCAAATTTAAATATCTTCTTATAGACCCTATGGTTTGACTTTTGGGAATCATTTCACCTATATATCATGTATGAGTATGTTTAGAAGATTTATTTTTCAGGTTTTGTTCAAGATAAACGGGTCATGAGGAATGTAGAAGTGATGTTATGATTTTCACTTCTATAATTTATTTGAGTGGTACACTTGTAATCGTTCAATGTTTTAAAATATTATTGGGTCACATTCTTAAAAAATAGATAAAAATGAATCATATTTTAATTTGATAAGGTTATAACTGAAATAAAACCCATAAATGAGGTTTAATGATGTTTTTAGGTTATTTTAAACGTTATTCTATTGGATGAACCCTGGTAAACACATTTTGACCTTAACCATGGTAAACAATTTTTACTATTTTTACAATTAATTATAGAAAAAAAATTAATATGAACATATTAACTAATAAAAAAATTTCTATTTACACATATATAATTCATTTAGTAAAATTCATTTCATCAAATTTTAAGAATATAATTTAAAAATGTACCTTCAAAATATGATGAAAATGGGTTTTTCAATAAATGAATTTTTAAATCATAACATGATATTAATTTTACTCTATGGATATTAATAACCATTATATGGATTTAAATTAATATAGTTAGATATATAATCAATGAATTTAATTTAAATATTTCATAATTATAGGTTATTTTAATTATTTAAAATATAAAAACATTATTCACTTTAAAGAGTTTTTCTTACAAATCTACCTATTTACATCCAATTGATCTTGTATTTATTTATAATTAATTATCAATAAAAACATGTATAATTATTCATATTATAACAAATTATTTAAAAAAATAAATGAACAATGAAATACTACATTTTCAATTGTTCAAAAAATCATATTTCTATTGGAAATTTTATTAAATTCATTCTACGATTCTTTTGATTGAGTATGTTAAAAATTTATATCCATAATATCAAATTAGAATTATATTACATAAAATATTAAAATTTTCATTGTATAAAAATTTTATTAAAATACAATGTCCATATACTGTTATTGTTTCTCATGTGTTACAGTTCCAACTTTTATGGAAATTCACTTTTATATATGTGTTTATTCAATGAATTTAAATGTTTTATAATGAATGTTTTGATTTGAATAGTGAAAATATTTTCATGCCCTAATTTATTTAAAATTGATAAAATATGAAATAATTTATATATATTCTTTCATATATTTTTGTTTAGATCTTACTAGTATTTTTTTCACACACCCTACCTTTCCCTCCAAGAATTTACAAATTTTCTTATGCTAGGTATAGAAAATGGAAAGGCATTACGTGGAGGTGGTAGATGGACTTGATTAGAGGGTCTATGATACATGGATAATGCCATTGGATATTTTTAACTACTTGTTTCATGGCGTTATCTCGTTTTTATTAATGGATGGTTTTATTTAATTATTTTTATTGAGGCGCCAATTTTGATACTTTTGATTTTATTCTTGTGGTATTTTCTCTCTTGTGGACTATTTGGTGTACTGCTTGTTTAATCTATTATATCCACTAAATTTTCTTTATGAGTTATTCATCTTGAAAAATTAATACGTCTGGATTATTTTGATTCCCAAGTGCTAGTCTCCATCCCATGGGGATTGGGAATACCCTTTGGTCTATGTATTAACTTAGTTTTATACTATTTAGGTGGGTTGTATCAGTTGTTTCATGAAAAAATGGTATTAAGGGAGATCGTTTATTTTTTTCAATATTGGTATACTACTTAGGATGTCTTGGTATATAGTAGATATTATTTTCAGGACCTAAAGTGTGTGTTACAAGTGAGTTTCGTACCATATCACATTGTAATGATGCTTAAGATGCCATGGGATATTGGGGAGAAGTTTCTTTAAGGAATTTTTTTGATCCAAGTATATAATTTTTACAAATATTTGATTAGGAATTTCTGCTTCCCAGTTGAATTATGATTGATATAGTCAATGATCTCATGTCATTGGAGTACCATTCTTCTTGTTATCTATTTATTTTTTATAGTACCATGCGCCCAAGATGATGTTTGAACAAAAATAAGGTGGTTTATTCAGATTAACTCCATCAGGTGAACTTTCTAACTAACTATAACCCTTTTTAGGATTTTGTGTTACCATCGCATGCCCTAGGATAGGTTTTTTAACATGTTCTCATTTAGGATTTAAAGTTTATACCCTAGACGTGTGATAGTATGTATCATTACCAAGAGTTACTCTATATAAATAAAACACCCTTCTAGGGTAATTATAAACCATAGAAGGTAGTGGATTGGATGATGAAGTTTGGGCATGGATTTGAGTTTTTTTAGACTTTGGATTCTATTAAGGTGAATGTTATTTATTTAAACATGACGGTACTAGAATAGGCTAGGGGAATTCCTTAGTTCACACATGGAAGAATGTGGTCCTGGAGTTGAAAGACTTCAAGTCTATTTTTAAAGACTAATTCATTCATTAATATATTATTTCTTCTATGTCAATTGAATTTATTCAACTTGAGTAGGGTGATTAGAAAGTGACTCACTATTCAAACAAATTTTTTGAGCCTACTTATATCTCACAAGAGTATGTACCGAATGAGAAGATGAAATATCAAATACTTTAGATGGGTCTTTAAGAAGATATTCAAAATCATGTTCTTCTATAGAATATCACCTCATATGTGGATGTTCTAGATTGAGATTTTATGGTGGAATATGACTCTATAGGTGTGTTTATTTTGATGGGTGTTCCTCCTACTCCAAGTGGTGGAATAATTTTCCCCTTTTAATGGAAGATAATACTAGATGAGTCTCATGGTGGAAACTGTAGTGGTGGATCTCAGAAGCATACTTCTTCTTAATATTCAATAGTATCTACAAATGGTCCTCCTACTTATTTATTGTCTTTCAAGGTTGGGCACTCAATGTGTGATTTAATGGAGGCACATAATATCTATATATCTTGTGGATTATTAGGTCACCTACAATTGTTTTTAAATTTCACAAACATCCATATAGTGTTATATTCTCAACAGTACTAGGATGATATGTGGATTACTCAGATGATTGAAGAAAAAATGGGTTCTATCCAAAAAAACAAAGAATGAAGCAATGTCATGTAGTGGATGAGTCCACAAAAGAAGAAAATAATTGTCATTTGTCCGTGAGAGATACCATTAAAATTTATTTTCCTCTAGTGAATGTTTTATTTTAGGCTGGTGCCTCTCATTTCCTTAAAGGTACCAGCGCATGCAGTCGAATATGGCGGGCTGAGGATTTTATAATTTTCATCACCAAAGTGACATAACATCATATTTCCCATAAATCCATGCCTTTGTAGAGGTCTAACGATCTTTCGTTAATTCTTCAAATAAGAAAATAAAATAAATGGTTACAAAATTTGATCCAAATCATTTCTGATAGTAGCTCATCATCGGAAACCATTACATGAAGGATCTAAATTCAACCCCCTCTAGATCATCTACACATGCTTCAAGAATCCATTTGTATGAAATTCATCGAAATTTGGGTTCTAGCATGGAGCTTGAATGATTCATTTAACATAGTGATGGTCATCAAGTTCGCATTCCTTAAATCATTGAATGTGTTCTTGGATCGCTCACTCAGATATAGCATTTTTCTCTCTAGGATGTGGGAGTAGGGATGATCTCTTAATCTATTGGAATGAATTGCACTCATAAATGAGATCCTCATATGTTTATATAGTGGTGTTCTAAAATTCCCAGTTAGGGTTCCCCGACCCCCATATATTTAACATCCACTAAATAAGTAATAAATAAATAATTATGATAAAATAACTACATTATAAATAATATTTATATTTTAACACATATTTTTAATATATATTACATATATTACCTAATAAAACTTGAGTCATTGAATTGACTTGTAATTCCCACTAATATTAAATGAAACTTGAATACTAAAATAATATTCATTCATGTTATATTATTCCATGTGTTTACTTAAACACATAAAAATACTTTTAATAAATAAACTGAATCCAATTATACTATACTCAAATTATAATTAATTAATTTATTCATCAGTTATCAATTGCATGGAAAACTCTCTGACCCCGTGGTGGAACCCACCATGTCCTATCTACTTATTCACCAGAATATAGAAGATTACTAAATATGCTATGGTGTTTGGTCCTCAGGTCCCTTATCTTCATATAAATGAATATTATTCACAAACCAAGAGCTGATTTTATCAACTCATCAAAGCCCGTAAAGAGATAAAGAATAGTCATAGAAATGAAAACCATCCTATGAATATGTGCTATGTAATACAATCTCATTTTCATTAGATATTTTATAAATAAGGATTCTCAATTATGTCATCATCCTTTCTAGATTTATTATTTATTGATCTAATTGGATGGACATACCATCAACTACCATGGATGAGGATTTATGAAGGTACTACCATTCTGATCAAATGGGCTTGAGATATTACTTCCTCAACTAGGAAGTGACAAATTCTATCATGATCATTCAACCAATTTCGTACCACCAATGACGCACACAACACATACTACCTCACCGTCACTTCATTTCCATGGGTTTTTTCTTACCTCAAAGTAAGCGATAAAATGGAACACATTGACAATGATATCAAGTTAAGAGACCAATACACTTGTCTGTAGATAGTAACATCCAATGATTAAGATCATGTTTCTTCTAAGCCATGGTTTTAGTTTCTTACTCTACCATATCTCCATTGTGTGGATATTTTGTTATCTGTGGCTTTACCTCCTTTCCTAATACTTCTCAAGAGATGATATCCTTGAGTATGTTACTTTTTATTCCACTATATAAACATTAAATCATGGATAGTACCAGTAAAATAACTAACTTCATGATAAAATTGTACTTACTAGGTGCAATTCCAATAACTAGAGAAGATTGTTTAGTATTTTTCACCTCTTCTTTAGCTACCTTATAAGTTTCAATGTACTGGATATTTATAAATATGTATACCACTAGATTGTATGATCTATTCTTCCTAATCACCTTAGCTTGACTGCTATATTAGATAATATTAATCCAAGGAAAGCTAGTTTGTGTCCCCTTAAAAATAGTATCCCTTCCTCTCCACATACCAAGTAAATATCCTTTGTACATTTTCATCTTCAATTGGACATTTATAACTGCTTCTTTAGCTATTCTCCTAGATAAAACTGGTATTTCCCTGCCATAAAGTATATGATAGAAATATCATTTCTTGTAAATATCATGACATATGTGATTAATCCATCACAAAAGTTTATGGAATTCAACTCACCACATTAATATGTTCCTATTCGTATTCATGTCTTCTTGTAGGGATTTATGCCATGTGATATTGATAACAATTCTCTCTTTAATTGTTCTAACTTTTATTTTTAATACCTTTTCAGTATATGTATGATTAACATGTTATAAGAAACCCTTCGATCTACCTATATAGATCATGGTCCAAAAAACATTGGATACTACATTAAGTCAGTATCTATAGAGGTACTTTCATCCTAGTCTTAACAAACATTAAGACCAACAACTATTTTTCCTAATTTTATCAAAAATATTTTACATTAAAAACTATAGTGATCCCACTAACCTCATATAGAAACATGAAAAAAAAATTAATTCTAAATGAATATTATATGATATTATTGTTTACTTCAATCCTAAACTAGATTTCAGAAACTTTCAACCATTATTGAAATCCTATAATATCACCATCCCTTTCTAGATGTGTCATAGATACACCTTCCATGATTATTGTTCTTGACATAAAATTTCCAATAAAATGATCATATAAAATTAGATATGAAAAGTAAAATTCTAATGGATATAGGTATATTGACTTGGTGTTACCAATCGATCCTTATTGGTACCATGATTATACCATAAATTTATAGTTTCACTTTAATACCCACTGTAGTATTACAAATAAAAAACCCATTTTACTTTGATACATGGAATCCACTATTGAATTTTAATTTATATTGTAAATCTTATCTGATTTCTATATATTGCTTACTTGTATAAATTATTATTCTCAATGAATAATGTATCACCTGTCATGGTGAATATAAACCCACTACTATGGTTTCATCATTCCAATATAGTATGTGTCTCTAGAATATCCCTCTTCCATGGGATCTTGCAGAACTTTTTTTCATATTTCTACTATGTGTGTATCTCTAGCATTGACTAAAGCCAATTCAATCTTTCTCCCACTATATTAAAGAGATATTAGAAGAATTTTATAGAAATATATTCTATAACTTGACTATAAATATTCAATGATAAGGATTTAAATAATATCCATTATGAACTTTAGGATATTAAATAATATGTACATTGTGTTTTGATTGATGAAAGTTTGTTTATATCTCAACGAACTCTTTGCATCTAAACACAAGTTCTTATGACATAATGGGTTTGAATCATACTATGACTCATATGATATCCATTTTATATTATAGTTCAAATGTTGTTATGGGATAATCTATTATTTTTTAGGTGTGTCTTGAAAAATAATGGAAGTATTTACAATGCATATAAGTTCCAACATTGATATTCATTTTGTTAACATCATGACTCTGTTGTGTATAAGAAAATGTACATTTAGTAACCATGATACATTTTATTGATCAATATTAACATGTAATAATAATCATTAATCCTCCTTATTATTATCATAGCTTTTATGTGGATAAGGTAATGTGCATTTAGGAATTACTCCACACTACATTATAATGATTGATGAATGATCTGTCAAGATATTATTCAACACGTAGGCCCAAAGAAACTTATATATTATAACCATGTATATACCATATCTCACTTTCACATTCCTTAAACTAACATCGAGGAATATTATAAAGAATGTTAACCACTAGAGTTACCTTGGAATAGTTCACGCTCTCTAGCTGAACTAATTCTGAAAGCATTATGGCTTACATTTATTTATAAAGGTTTCTTTTTCCAAAATAAATTAGTATATGAGTCAATGATACCTAAGGTGTTTAGTGACACTAAGTCTAAATGAAATATTGGTTATATCCTTAACATCCACTTTTACTTACAAAGTTACTCTATTTCAATACACATATGTGATATGAATATTTTATTTAATACTTAAGAAGTATGATAGAAACATTACATACAATTGATGAATATACCTAAAGAAGAAGAAATTACTTTCTTATTTAATTCAGTTTAAAGCATTTAAACTCTTATTTTATTTCACTATATACAAATAAAATAAACACATGTTTAATACCTCTTTCTTTAATGGGTGTTATGAATGTTCAGTTAACATCATGCTTTCTGTTGGCATTTTCTCCTTGCCTTTCAACTTTTTCTCCATAAAAACTAAAGATTAATCTTTCTTTAATGTTCTTATTTCTGGGTGAACCTTACCTAGAAGGTAAGAAAGATATTTCTCCATAATTTTGGTCTTTTAATATTAATAAAAACTAGAGTAGACTTGTGAAGATGATATTAGAAATGGTTTCATTGAAAGATTTTGATCTATCATTCAATTTATGCATATCCAGTGTAATCATCACCTATTCATATTTCCACATATCTTTCTCCTCACAAGATTATTATAGATGATAATACATATAATATCATCCTTGTCCTGATGTAGTATCCATAACTTACACCAGAAGTTTATGATATCATTTTAACATAACTATCATATGTGTAATTCATTAGTCTCTGGTAAGAATTTTGAACACCCTATCTTCTTAAAGAATATTAATAGGTATTAGAGGCACCATCACCTTAAGTTTATGATGTCGTTGTACTTTGTGCAAGTTCGGGTACTACACTTTGGAAAATCTAGATCATTTGTAGATTTTATTTTTCTAATATTATTTCATTGTACATGTGGTATTACTTTCCATTTTCTACAGAAAAAAACTAGTAGATCATTACTTTTATCTTGATTACCAATTATAAATTACTGATTTTTTAAATCATTAAATGTCTCCTGTTATTTTATCAAACTCTTGAAAACATATATACTATAATCAGAATACTATATCACTTAAGTATTACAGTGGAAAGGATCCTTGAACTTATCCTCATAGTCTACATGTTATAGCTACGCCATTACTCAGAGAGTTCAAGGTAGGAATTTTACTATCCAGTCATATTAAACAGTGGATCCTTGATTTGTTGAGTGAACTCCCAAATTCTAAAATCATAAAAATGATTTAATCAATGCTTTAATATAAAGAAGAAACAATCAAGATATGGATACTCCTTTGATGCAAAATTCACTTAACTCAACTAATCACTCTTGTAAGAACTCTATAGTCATAGGAGGCACCCTCAAAAATGGATGACAATCACCCCCATACACTTATTTTTGTTCAAATTCAAAAGGTGGAAGGCATTTGAGACTTAATATTTATATGAGGGTTTTCAATATTTTTTCGATGAATGTAATTCATTTATATTTCTGTTCATTATGTTTTTTTCTGCTCACAATAAAAAGTTAATATAAAATCATTCAATGCATATTTATAAATTTTACTATTTATTATTTTATATGTTTCCTACTATCATGGGAATACATAAAATAATAATAAATACATAAATAAAATAAAATTACCTGACCAATATTGAGAATATAATATCGGTTAATCCATTCAAAATCAATGCATCAACCATGACCTAGGGGTATCATACCTAAGTCATAGATTGACTCATGATGCATATCATTCCCCATCTAGTGTGTATAGTTCTCGTCTTGATTTTTCCTCAACATGGAATGGTATGCATTTGAAACTATCGTCCTCATAATAAAAATGTACTCGTACATAGTTGAGGGGTTCTCGAGAGTGTAAAATACTTATAACTCACTTTTATCCGGTCGTAGAGACCCTTATACATATTAAATGATAAAAATTATGATGCATAAAACATATTATTTAAATAATTAATTTCAGAAATCCCATGTAAGTAATAATTAATAAAAATTATCCAAACATTCATAGGTTTGGTCGATTACTCAAGAGAAATCAGTATGAAAATAAAATTCATGATAAACAAATATTGCAATAAATTTAAAGTGAAGGCCTTATAAATAAATTAAATTAATTGTACAATTCAAATAATGTATCTTATTTGGTTCAAAGAATAATTTAATTTATATCCCATAAATAAAATTAATAAATTAATTTAATTTAATACCAAAATTACATTAATTTTTATAAAGAAATAGTATTTTTAAAATGAATAAATTATTAAATTAACTTTTTTTTTAATTAAAAAATTATCATCCCTATATATATCACCCAGACCCATTACGGGTTGGTCCAAACTCATACAAACATATTTTGGGCTTAGTAGATGTAAAACCCCAAGGTTTTATAAAAATAAATTGAAACACTTGAAATTTTGTTTAAATTATATATTTATAAGTAGCCTTTAAACATAATTTTACTGCTTATAGGTTTTGAATTTCAATAAATAGTCATCTATAATTGTGTTCAGTATGTTATTTGGAGTCTATTGAACCAACTTGTTTTTTTTGTGAATAATAACATACCCATATGAATATTAATATGAATAGTAATATGACCCTAATGAATAGTAAATTGTATTATTATTTTATTTTCTTAAGGATTTAATATAATTACATCTTGATTTATTTTTCAATGTGATATAAAAGCAGTTATAATTTTTAAATAATTAATTTTTGAATTAAGTGTGATTTTATTTAAAAATTAAATTAAAGAAATTTAGAAAATTATTTTCAAAAAATGGACTTCATTTTTTAATTCTACATGTCGATAAATGGTTAGGGTAAATTTTGGGGATTTTTCTAAAATAATTGATTTTTTGGTGAATAGTAAAAATAATGTTATTAGTTTCGGTGTGTTAATGACATTATTAATTATGTAATAATGATGTCATAAATCTTTTCGACTTTTTTATAGTTAAATAAGATGTGAGGTGTCCCAAATGTCTTATACCAAGGGTAAATACCATGGGCAAGTGCATGGTTTTGCAAATACCACTAATGAGGTGTCCCTTGGAAATTATTAAAATATTCATTTACTTTTCCTATAAATACCAACCCATTGCTTCAATAATTTCATTCCAAATTCTTCCTCAATGAATCTCTGGCCTCCTTACCTCTCTATTAGTCCTCCCAAGGTTTCCTCAAGCACCCAAGGTCCCAACCTTCACATTATATGGGTTACTCTAAAAGGTAAGAAAATTATCAATTTCATTCTTTTTCCACTCAAGTTCTCTTTTATGTGGTATAAATTTCAAGTTTCAATAACATGATCTTATTTACTTATTATTCTTGATATATTCTATATTATTATTCATTTCATGATGGGTGAAACCTGTCCCCACTCTTTTTAATATTTTCTAAAATCCTGTTGCATAGTCGTTGGGCTGCCGAATTTTTGTAAAGGATTTCTCAACTATTGTTTTATTTTGAGTTCCTTTTTTCTTATTATTTCTTAAAATATTCTTACCCAAGAGGCATTAAATTTATATAAAAAATGTATATTCTAGATTTTATTGTGTTCATGGAAATTTCATCATCATTATTCTTCTCCTCTCCCACTTATTTAAGGAATAAAAACACTGTCTGTGATGTGTCAAATTAACGACATTGTGGACGCTGTGATTTCAATTTTACTTAAATATTTGCAGTATGGTCATTAAACCATTTTTATGGTTGAAACAGGTTAGAATATATTTATTATTTCTCATCCATGGTTCTGGAATTATTTTGTACTCATGTTTTAATTTATAAGACAAAATGAGGTTGTTATTATCAAAGAACCACTAAAATGATCTAAACGAACATCATTAATGTTTTAACTTATGAATCATCCTCATATAAAACAACAAATTGATGAATGGAATAAATTATGTTATTGGAAATATTTAAATACCTTTCCAGTCCAATTCTATATTTTCACTTCCAATCAACAAGAACATCTATCATGAATCGATCATGAAATTCATTTAATGAACTCACCCTAAACAATGCAAGGAACAAAATACTAACAATTAAAGGGTGAAATAAAATTATAAAATGATCATAAAAGATGTTATAAATTTGAACATTATTCTATAAAATATTAATAACACTCTTTTAACTTTTATAGTGGAGGTTTAAACTAGTTGGAAGTAAGACAACCCTGGGGTAAGGGAATTCTTAACATGATTTCCATTCTTTCGGTTAACCTTCTACTTCGTTATTTATGTCGTATTAAAATTGTTTGGGTGATGGGTTTTGTTTATATTATATTGAATTATTTTTAATTACAGTTTATATACCTATTCAATGCACTCTTTTAAGTCCCTCTTTAGTTTTATGATATTTATAAGGGGATTTTCTTTTAAAATCCTTTTTAAAATTCTGTTTTTACAAAATTCCAAAGAAATGTATTTATGGAATTATTCATGTTGTATGATTATGTTATAGTTATTGGGAATTGTTTATGATGAATGGTGGGACTTATATTTCCCTCCAATTCATTGGATATGTTTAATTTGGAGGTTGGTCTTATGGTTACTCCAACTGTAATTTTGATGGTTACACAAATTATAATGTAGCTGTCGGGGTTACAAATTATAAGGTAGTCGTGAGGGTTACAAGATTATGTAAGTAATTCCACAAGACACCTTTATGGTTATATTTATGTTCTCGGGTTTTTTTTGGATCTTTTTTAAATCTCATGTTACACAAATTAATTATATATGGGTGACAATCATGTCTTTTGAAAATGCTTTCATATGTTACGAGTATTCATGGACTGATGTGCTCTTTCCTTATTTTTCATCCAATACTATGCTTTTTTGCTCATCCCAAGTTTTTAAGTTATTTTCATAGGTTAATGGATGTGTAAAACAAATAAGTAATCCATGTTAAGTGTTGAAGCAATGTCATGGAGTCATTTTTTATTTTTAATGATTTATTTTTTGAAAAAAAATGGAAACTGTTTTTTTGGTATCCACTCTATAATAATGTGTAATGTTATGAATGTATTATGTCCCAGTTCTTTAAATATCTAAGCTTGAAAATAACCTCAATGTAAAAGGAAGTTTTTTTTGGACTAATTTCAATATTATGTATGTAATAAGGCCAGATCCTTATAGTTGGTATCGGATGATGGTTTAAATAACATTATGAGTTAGGATGATGTTAAAAGAATACCATAAATTATTTTTACTCTATGATTAATTTGAAATGTTATTGAATTTAAATATTACCATGTTGCTTAGTCTAATATATTTTTGTTCAAAATGGTTGTCCGTAGAAGAAATAGGGAAGCTGAAGAGGAGAGGCACCAACAGAACGACATCCTTCTGAATCTGCAGCCTGGAATGGTAGGGATTGGAACTGAGCAGTTTGTGATAGTAATGGATCAGATGAAGCAAGAAATAAATGGTAGTGGCATCCATGCAAGATAACAAATAGAGGTTCCACAATAGAACATGACAATAGTGGAACATATTATGAGGAAACACCCTCTTTATTTCAATGGATCTTTTGACCCAATATCGGCCAAAGGATGGATTAAAGCCCTTGAAAAGATATTTGATGTTATGGGATGTTTAGAAAATCAAAAGGTAAGTCTTTATATTTATCAATTTGAAGGTTAATCTGATCAGTGGTAGTCAATGGTAAGTAATATCAAGGATAGAGAGGATTTCTATGCCTTATAGTGGGATAAATTTAAAAGTATTTTACATGTAAAATATTTTCCTAAGGTGGTATGAATTAGGATGGAGAAGAAATTCCTTGAATTGAAGAAAAAGGAGGAAGATTCAGTGGATGTGTATGAAGAAAACATCAACCGACTGGTGAGGTATGCTCCAAATCTTATTCTGGATCTTGATATCAAAATCAACCACTTTTACTCGGGATTAAAGCCAAGGTATCGAAGGGAGTTGGCCTCCATAGAATTCAAAAGTTATGAGAAACTTGTCTGATGTGCTGAGAGGGTAAAGATAGAGTTTACTGATGATCATGTGCATTTTGGAAATAAGGAGAAGAATAGGTCTATGTGGCATATGATGGGTAATAATCAACCAAAGAAATTTTATGGTGAGAAAAAAAAGTTTCCAGATTGTGAAAAGTGTGGCAAGAAACACCGTGGATAATGTCTTAGAAAAACTGGGAAGTGTTTTAAATGTGGTAAGTTTGGACATATGGACCAAGATTGCAATGAAAATGATCCTAAGATTAATCCCAATAAGAAAACTATAAAGTTTTATAAATGTGGTGATATGGGTCACTATAAAAATGTCTACCAAAAGAGAGATCCAAATGATGCAAAGAAGCCAGACTATAAGCAGAAACATGGAGTGAGATCCTTTGCAACTACGTTAGAAAATGTTGGTCCATCAAATGAAGTTGTATCAGGTACTTTGTTTGTTCACTCAAGTTTTGCTAACGTTTTTTTTGATACAGGGTCTACACATTCCTTCATATTTGAGAAATGTGCTTGTAAATTGGAAACATAACCTCAAAAAATGATACCAGAACATTTTGTTAAAACTCTAGGGGAAATATTATAGAAAAGAGGAATTATAAGAATCTTTCTATTGTGGTCTGTGGAAAGAATTTACCTAAAAACCTTTTTTTTAACCTTAGTCGAGTTTCATGTTATTCTAGGAATGGATTGGCTTTCTGTTTATCATGCTATGATTGACTATAGAGATAAAGAAGTTGTTTTTTAGAAAGAGATTCAGTTTGTATACAAAAATGAACCCAAACAATTGATAACATATCAAGAAGCTGAGAAACTTTTGAAAGATGGAAATGAAAGCTATCTTTCTCATATTATTGAAAACCGGGGAACTATTCAGATTAATGATGTTCTAGTGGTAAATGAATACCTTGATGTTTTTTCTAATGAGTTACTCAGTGTCATACCTAATCGGGAAGTCAAATTCAAAATTTACTTAGTTCCTGATGATAAGACAATTTCAAAACTCCCTTACCATATGGATCAAATAGAACTTCTTGAATTGAAAAATCAATTGCAGGATTTTCTCAATAAAGGCTTCATTTGTCCTAGCACTTCACCATAGGGAGATCCTATTTTTTGTTAAAAAGAAATATGGTTCCATGAGAATTTTCATTGATTATAGAGCTTTGGAAAACATCATTGTTAAAAACAAGTATCATTTTCCTCACATCGAGGACTTGTTTGATCAGCTCCAGGGAGCTCTGTACTTTTTCACGATCGAATTGAGATCTGGATACCATCAGTTGAAGTTGAAGGAGGATGACATCCCAAATACATCATTTCGTACTAGATATGGGCATTATGAATTTGTTGTTATTACCTTTAGGTAAACTAATGCACCTGTTATATTCATGAATCTTATGAATAGATTATTTCATGAGTTCTTGGATAAGTTTGTGGTTCTATTTATTGATGAAATTCTGGTATTTTATAAAAAAAGAGGAGAATGAAAAGCATATAAGGGTTGTTTTACAAACCTTAAAAGAAAAGAAATTGTGTGGAAAATTCAGAAAGTGTGATTTTTGGTTGCAACAGATTTTTTTTCTTGGGCACATTGTAATTAAGGATGGAATAATAGTTGATCCTACCAAAACAAAAGTAGTTGATGAATGACCATGACTCAAAAAATGTTATAGAGATTCGTAGTTTTCTTGGGTTATCAAGTTATTATTGACGGTTTGTTAGGAACTTTGCATGGTTATCTAGCCCGATAACTAAGTTAACACTGAAATGGGTTAAATTTGTTTAGAAAGAGGAATGTGATGTTTGTTTTTAAGAAATGAAGAAGAGATTGGTGAATGCTCCAGTTTTGGTCTTACCTTCCTGAAATGGTGGGTTCTTCATCTAAAGTGATGGTTCTTTGAAGGGACTTGGTTGTGTTTTGATACATAATGTTCAGGTAATTACTTATGCTTCAAGAAAACTTAAACCTCATGAGCTAAATTATCCCACACATGATTTGGAATTAGAATCTGTGGTTTTTTCTTTGAAAATTTGGAGGCATCATTTATACGGAGCCAAATGTAAAATATATACTGACCATAAAAGGCATGAAGTATATATTCACTCAGAAGGAATTAAACATGAGGCAGAGAAGATGTCTATAACTGATGAAGGATTATGACTGCACGATCAATTACCATCCTAGAAAATCCAACAAAGTGGCGGATGCCTTGAGTCGAAAACATCATGCATCATTAACCATGCTATATTTGGAACATGATCCCTTGATTAATGATTTTATGAATTTTGTCTTAGAAGTTATTGGTGTAGGAAATACATCTATTTTGTTTCCGGTTTCAGTGCAGTCTTTGTTATCAGACAGAATTAAGAAAGCACAAAAGGGAGACTATAAGCTACAGAAAAATATATAATTGGTTAAAATAGGTAAGTTTCCAGAATTTAATCTTGATAAAGATTGTGTTTTGAGATTTGGTATAAGGTTGTGTGTGCCTTGTGATTCCCAATTGAAGAAATAATTGTTGTGTGAAACTCATAGTTCTCAATTTGCAGTTCATCCTGGCAGTACTAAGATGTACAGAGACCTTCGAGAGTATTATTGGTGGGATGGAATGAAAATACATATTGCTAATTTTACCATGAAATGTTTGACATGTCAGCAGGTCAAATTAGAGCGGTAGTTAACGAAGGGGGTGCTTTATCCTTTTCCAGTGCCAGAGTGAAAATGGGAGAATGTATCCATGGACATTGTGGTGGTACTACCAAATACTTCTTGAGGTAATAATGAGATTTGGGTTATTATTGATCGGATTAGATAGTCTACACATTTTCCTTCTATTCGAGATACAATGTCTTTAGATCAGCTTTCTCAACTATGCATAAAGGATATTGTTAGGTTACATGGAGTTCCTCTTTCCATTGTATCTGATCGGCATCCCGGGATCACTTATAACTTTTTGAAGGGACTTCAGAAGTCGTTGGGAACAAAATTAAATTTCATTACATCTTTTCATCCTCAATCAGATGGGCAGTCAGAACTAACGATTGAAACATTGGAGGATATGCTTCGATCTTGTTCAATGGACTACCAGGGAAGTTGGGATCAGCATCTTTCTTTAGTTGAGTTTTCTTATAATAACAGTTTTCATTCCAGTATTTATATGTCACCTCTTGAGGATTTGTATAGGAAGCGGGGTCAGACTCCAGCATTCTGAGATGAAATCGGTAAAATAAAGTTGATGGGGAAATAATTATTAGAAGTGGCTGAGAAAGTGAAGATGATCCAGCAGCACATGAGGATAACTCAGAGCAGGCAGAAAAGTTATGCAAATGACATAAGTAAAGACTTCTCTTTTGAGGTATTTGACCATGTTTTCCTTAATATCTCTCCCTGAAAAAGTGTGATGTGTTTTGGTAAGAAAGGAAAGATTATTCCATGGTTCATCAGTCCTTTTCAAATCCTAGAGAAGGTTGGACCAAGGGCATACCGAGTAGCTCTGACTCAAAGTTTTTCTCAGGTACATAAATTTTTTCTTATTTCAATGTTGAGGAAGTATGTGCCAGATTCATCACATGTCTTGATCCCAGAAACAGTTCAGCTGGAAGAGAACCTTTCATATGAAGAGAAACCAGTTCAGATTCTTGATCGAAGCGAATTGCTATTGATAAATAAGGTAATCCACCAGGTAAAGGTTTTTTGGAGAAACCACATGGTTTAAGAAGGAACATGGGAGTCTGAAAATTCTATAATGGAAAGGTACCCTCACTTGTTTAATGAGTAAATAAAATTACAAGGATGTAATTTCTTGAAGTTGGGTATAATGTAACACACCAATGTTTTATAAAAATAAATTGAAATGCTTGAAATTTTGTTTAAAGTAAGTATTTATAAGTATACTTTAAACATAATTTTAATTCTTATATGTTTTAAATTTTGAAAAATGGTCATCTACAATTGTGTTCAGTATTTTATTTAGAGTTTATTGGAACCAACTTGTTTTTTTGGTGAATAGTAACATACCCTTATGAATAGAAATATGAATAGTCATATGACCCTAATGAATAGTAAATTGTATTATTATTTTATTTTCTTAAGGCTTTAAGATAATGACATCTTGATAATTTTTCAATGTGATATAAAAGCAGTTATAGTTTTTAAGTAATTAATTTTTTAATTAAGTATGATTTTATTTGAAAATTAAATTAAAAATATTTAGAAATTTTTTTTCAAAAAATGGACTTCATTTTTTAATTCTATATGTCAATAAATGTCTAGTTTGAATTTTGGGTATTTTTCTAAAACAGTTGATTTTTCGGTGAATAGTAAAAAAATACAGTTTTTAGTTTTGGTGTGTTAAAGACATCATTAATGATGTAATAATAGTGTCATAAATCTGATCAAAATTTTTACAGTTAAATAATATGTGAGGTGTCCAAAGTGTCTTATACCATGGGCAAGCCCATGGTTTTTCAAATACCCCTAATGAGGTGTCCCTTGGAAATTATTAAAATATTAACTTAATTTTCCTATAAATACCAACCCATTCCTTCATTAACTTCATTCCCAATTCTTCTTCAATGATTTTCTGGCATCCTTTCTTCCCTATTAGTACTCCCAAGGTTTACTCAAGCACCCAAGGTCCCAACCTTCATGTTCTAGGGGTTACTCTACAAGGTAAGAAAATTTTCAATTTCTTTCTTTTTCAACTCAAGTTCTCTTTTATGTGGTATAAATTTCAAGTTTACATACCATGTTATTATTTCCTTCTTATTATTGATCTATTATGTATTATGATTCATTTCTAGATGGGTGACCCCTGTCCCCACTCTTTTTAATATTTTCTAAAACCCAGTTGCATAGTTGTTGGGCTGCTGAATTTTTGTATGGGATTTATCGCTTATTCTTTTATTTTGAGTTCCTTTATTTTCTTATTATTTCTTCATATATTCTTACCCAAGAGGCATGAAATCTCTATAAATCATTTATATTCTATATGTTCTCATTTTCATGGAAAATTCATCATCATTATTCTTCTCCACTCCCACTTATTCAAGGAATAAACACATTGTCCATGATGTGTCGAATTACCGACATCGTGGACGATGTGATTTCAATTTTCATTAACTCTTTCAAGTCTGGTCATTAAAAAATTTCCATGGTTGAAGCAGGTTATAATATATGTATTATGTATCAACTATGGTTCTGGAATTCTTTTTTACTCATGGTTTAATTTATAAGACAAAATGAGGTTGTTATTATCAAAGAACCACTAAAATGATCTAAACAAACACCATTAATGTTTTAACTTATGAATCATCCTAATATAAAAAATAAAACTGATGAATGGTATAAATTATGGTACTCTAATATTTAAATACCTTTCTATTCCAATTCTGGAGTTTCACATCCAATCGACAAGAACATCTGTCATGAACCGATCATGAAATTCATTTAAAGAACTCACCCTAAATAATGAAAGGAACAAAAAACTAACAATTAAAGGGTGAAATAAAGATGTTAAATGATCGTACAAGATGTTATAAACATGAAAATTTTACTTTAAAATATTAATAACACTCTTTTGACCTTTATACAAGAGGTTTAAACAAGTTCGAAGTAAGACAAACCCGAGGTAAGGGAATTCCTAACCCGATTTCCATTCTTTGGGTTAACATTATACTTTGTTATTTATGTGGTATTAAAAATTTTTGGGTGATGGTTTTTGTTTATATTATGCTTAATTATATTTAAATACATTGTATATACATATTCCATCCACTCTATTAAGTCTCTCTTTAGTTGTATGATATTTATTAAGGGCTTTTCTTTCAAAATACTCTTTTAAAATTTGGTTTTTAAAAAATTCGAAAGAAATGTATTTATGGAATTATTCATGTTGTATGATTATGTTATAGTTATTGGGGATTGTTTATGATGAAGGGTGGGACCTATATTTCCTTTCAATGAATTGGGTATGTGTAATTTATAGGTCGGTCGTATGGTTACTCCAAGTTTAATTGTGATGGTTACACAAAATGTAAGGTAACCGTGAGGGTTACATATTATAAGGTAGTCGTGACGGTTACAAGATTATGTAAGTAATGCCCCAAGATACCTTTATGATTATATTTATGTTCTCGTGTTTTTTTGGGATCTTTTTGTAAATCTCATGTTACACAATGTAAGTATATATGGGTGACAAACATGTCCTTTGAAAATGATTTCATACATTACGAGTATTCATGGACTAATGTGCTCATTCCTTATTTTTCATCCCTTACAGTGATTTTGTGCTCCAACCATGTTTTTAAATGATTTTAACAGGTTAATGGATGTGTAAAAAAAATAAATAACCCATGTTAAATGTCCAATAATTTTAAGAGAGTCATGTTTTAAGTTTTAATGTTTTATATTTTGAAAAAAATGGAAACTGTTTTTATTGTATCCACTTTATAACAATGTGTAATGTTATGAATGTATTATGTCCCAATTCCCTATAGATATAAACTTAAAAATATACTCAATGTAAAAGGAAGTGTTTTCTTGAATAATTTCAATATTATGTATGTAATAAGTTCGGGTCCTTGTTATAGACCCCATGCATGGCTATTTGGGTTCATGAAGACCTGCCCTAACCCATTCTCGGTTAGTCAGACCTAATTCTGACCAAGTGTCCACCGATCAAATGAGGGGTTGCACCAGGGTTCACTGTAGGGGAAGTTGGTCGGTTAGGAGTTCACACACGTGAGATTAAGTGGAGGCTAAATGATATCGGTGGTGGTGGAATGGCCAGGACGAGGCAATGATGATGTCAAAGTTTTGGGTTCTTGGGGTGACTGAAGTCAGTGCTAGGAAAGTCTTAGACGATGAAAGACTAGTGGACTAGTGAAGTGATAGGTGATAGTGGATATCCTGACAGGGGTGACCAGCTAAGAGCGATGGTGGAGAGATACCTCAGGGTTGGATAGAAATACGAAACTTAGGATCGAGCATCAGTGGCAGGTGGTGTTTGGACAATGACCAAGAAACAGTGAAGAGAAATTTTCGAAAAAGGTATGGGACTATGAGCGGTGATGATCGACTCATGGATATGAAATGATGATGTAGTTGTAAGGGTTTTTACTGGAGTTTCATCATACGGTCTAGAGGCAACATGGTCTATTGATAACGCATGGGGTTTTTCGGCTGATAGTGCCACAACTAGGTGGACAGTGGTAGAAGGAGGCTATGGTATTGGTGGTCTAATGTGGTACATCATTAGGGTGTGGAGAGAGAAAGTGAACCGAAGGGTTTGGTACCTCAACTATGATTGGTCCAGAAGAGGTGTCTCATTAGAGAAGGGGCATGTGGGGCTCATAGAGAATAAAGCTTCAAAATTAATATTTCCCATTTTTTATTTCAATTTTTATTTTATTTTTCTATCAAGGAATGCCTAAACCTCAGTTAACCTTGTCAAGTTTTTGATTGTCATCCACCCATTTTTTGGCATTGTACCAATTTTTTAGAAGCCTATATCTTATCGGCAGAATTATAATTATTATTATATATATATATATAATATTGAAAAAACTTCCATGGGAGGAATTGATTTATCACATGCATTTGAAAGAAGATCATCGCTAGTGACCATTACACAAACGATCCGAATTCAAACCCCTATAAATCATCTACACATTCATCAAGATTCCATATTTATGTCGTTCATCCAAATTTAGGTTCTAGTGTGGAGCTTCTATGATTCCTTTGACGTCGCAATGATCATTACAACACTATGTATTCAATCCAAAAAGGCATTCTTGGATTTCTTGCTCAGATAGATCCTTTCTCTATCTAGGATGTGGGAGGAGATAAGATATCTCGATCCATTGGAATAAATTATACTAGTAAATGAGCTCCTCGTTTGCTTATACAGTGGATTTTTAAAATACCTGGTTCGGGTTTTCCATCCCCCTTATATTTAATGTCTACAAAATAAGTAATGAATAAATAATTATCATGAACTAATTGGACCATAAATATTATTTTTTATTTTATCACATACTGTTAATATATATTAAATATATTTCATGATAAAACACGAGTAATTTTTTCAACAAATAATTCCCACTAATATTAAATAAACCTTGAATATTAGAATAATATTCATTTATATAATATTATTCCATGTATTTAACTAAACACTTGTAACTAATTTTAATAAATGAATTCAACCCAAATATTCTATACTCGAATAACAGTGAATTTATTTTTTCATCGATGATCGATTACTTGGTTAACTCTCAGACCCTGTGGTAGGGTTGACCATGTCCTATATACATATTCACCAAAATAGGGGAGATTCTTGAATAAGCTATTGTGTGTGACCCTAAAGGTCTTTATCTCAATAGTAATTAATACTATTCATTGACCAAGTGTAGAGTCTAACAATCCATCAAGGCCACTAAAGTGATAATGAATATTTAATGAAATGAAAAACATCTTTTGGACCTGTACCATGTAATATAATCTCATTTTCATTAGATATATCATAAATTAGGACAGACACCTATGTTATATTCCTTTATAGATTTATTGTTTTTTGATCTTACTATAAAAACATTCCTTTTACTTCCTTGGAAATGGATTTATGAGGGTACTACCATCCTAAAAAACTAATCCCAAGATAATACATCCTCAAATTGAAAGTGACAAATTCTATCTTAATCATTCAACTAATGTCATAACACCAATGAAACACCCAATAAAATCTACCTCACCATGAATTCATTATCATGGTATTTTCCTTTCATAATAGTATGTGATCAAATGGAAAATATTGATAATGATATCATGTTAGGGGACCAATACACATGTATATAGAGTGGAATATCCAATGACGCCCAAAACATGTGTTGTTCATGTTGGTGGGTCTTTCCTCTTGATCTCACCAACTAAGTAGCACCAAGTAAAAATTTCTTGAGAATTAGTCCTAATGCTTATGTGGTCCCTGTACATGATTTTCAGACACAAACTATGTCCAGTCAGTATGATGTATCTATACCTTTGGATATTTATTTACGATTATTTCAGAATACATTAAGGTTCTCATTATATCTTGGGAGCTGCTATAACCATTTGATATGAAAAATAATCTATGGAAATTACCATTTAAATAGTGGTCACGGAAATATCAACACTATATTGGTAAGTGTACATCATGTATAACTCAATGTATACATGGTATGGTAATAAAAAAAGTAATGATAAAGTTAGTTCTAGGTCACCAATGATTACAAAATCCTTCATATCTACCCATATTATGGAACATATGAGCCTCCAAAGGGGTATCATGCCTTATATAATATAGATTACCACACCTATCAAGATGAAGTATGTGTAGGGTATTTGATTCCCCTCAAAAACATTCTCTTTTTCATAAATCGAGATTACTTAGGAAATTTTCTCTTTGGATAATGAACCTCAAAATGTCATTATCAAGATATATTTCTTGATTGATCATAAATATCATATCAACTGTTATCAATATTGGGTATCTATTACTATACTTGATGGGGTGTGCCATGTTTTTCAGGGAGACTGGGACCTGATGCTGATTTGTGATAGGCCTTCTCTTCCAAAGTTGGGTTGGATGATATCCATGATTTTTTTTTGAACTACGGTAATATTCATTGGGTTTTCATACTCCATATTGAGTCAATCTCTTTGACTTAATTTCTATAATTATCTCATGAGATATAAATGTTTACCCAATGCATTAGAGGGAGATATATGTCCTACCCATCTCATAATGAAATCATACATACGTGTGCCACAAAATCATAAACAATAACATCATAACCCATGAAATGAATTGGGTATCACAAACTTGTAATAAAATAATAGAATATGGAAAGAGACAGGTTTCATAGACATTTCATCAAATCCTAACCCATGAAAAGAAGCAGGCTTCATAACCAGATAACGCGTGAAAGTGGAACAGGTTTCATAGAAAACATCAAATCAAAACATAAAGAATTCAGAGAAAGAATATGAATTAAACCTTTGGATCATTTACCTATAAATTAATGAGTAACACAAATTGATTTCATCTTAGATGGAAAGTATTTTTGAAATATCTTTTAAAACCATTTCTTGAGGAAAATATTCTCTATGCTTTATAGAATGTTTTTTAACATAAAACGTTTTTAGGACCATTTTCCATGAAAATTACCATGAAATTTTATAAATAACCATGAAAACCTTTTGAAAACCTTTTTCCTTAAAAAATTAAAAAATAATCTTGATAAAAATTTAAAAATTGTTTTCCTTGAAAACATATAAAATAATCTTGAAAACATTTTGAAAATATTTTCCGTTGAAAACATATAGAATAATCTTGAAACATTTTGAAAACCTTTTTATTTGAAAATACTTTGAAAACATATAAAAGAGTCTTTGAGATCATTGAAATCCTTTTCTTTCAAAAGAAACCTTTCGAAAACTTATAAATGGAGCTTTAAAAATCATTTAAAACACTTTTAAAACATAAAACCATTTTTAAAAACCATTTTTATTTAAAACCCATTTAAAAATCAATAAATTTCAAGAATAATAGGAAAAAAATTTAGAAAAATAACCTAATGAATATACAAAGTAAAAAAATTAAGGAAATGATAGTCATGATAGTGGGTAAGTCTATACATTCCAAATTGTCCATTTAGACTTTAAAAGTTTAGAAAAGTGACTTGATCAAAAAATGGCAAAAAGATTCCTTTTAAAACCATTTTTAAGGAGATATATGGGTAAAAATGTCCTTTAAAAATCATTGGATAATATGAAAATGTTTTGAAAACTTTTTTAGAAAACATAGATTTCAAGGAACATGGATTTTTGACTGAAAGGAGAAATAAAATCAGATTCACCTGAAAACATTTTCTTAATCATCATAAGTACCAAAGCATGGTAAAATGGTATTGTTACATGGATATAACATGAATAACCATAGGGTAATAAATATCATGATATTTATTGAGATATGGATCATAATATTTCCTTAATTGGATCATAATCATAAATAATCTCAATAAACGATGATATTTTAGTAGTAAACCATTACCCCTTTGATAACTTTGAATCATAATACAATGGAATGAATAAAATTAAATGAAAAGTAAAATATCAGGAAATGAATAAGATTCCTGATATAACATGTCAAATTTAGTATATACACCTCATAGAAAAATATAATTTCATAACATGGCATGTATCTCAAAGAAATAAAATTAAGACAAAATTACATTACCTATTTGTAACTTTTGAAACATAAACCCCATGAAATAATTATCATAAAATTGATATGTAAATACCCATAAATTTAAGTATAATAACCATATAATACATCCATGGGAAGTATAAATAACACATATAAAAAATATTAGGTAAACATGGCTTAAGTCTATACTTTGTTCATACATATTCAACCTTCGTCTTCTTTGGGTAACTCCTCTTGGTTTTCACCAAAGTTATTCTGTGGTTGAATTTATACACAAAGTTAGGCATATAGGATTAAGGTAGTAATGTTGGGAAATTATTTTATTAGAGGTTGTTTGTGAAAAATTTCTTTATTGGTGTAGATAAATGGGAGGGGTGAGTTTCTTTTTATAGTGGAGGAGGAGTGGAATTCTTGTAAATTTTTTAAAAGGGAATTCCACCCACATTTTTCCTATGAAAAGTGGATATAATAAAAAACATAAATTTATACACGGGATTATAGGATCTAAATATTTCCATACAGTGTCTTTTGGACGAGTGTATAGGTCATTTTGGCCCTTAAGTGTAAGGTTTAGTCATTTGTTAAGATAATTTTTCTCTTAATCATTATAATTTATTTTAATTACCTTCACCAATATTTTTTGTAAAAAAACTAAGTTGAAATTATTTTAAATTATATATTATTATTATCCCAAATATGTAATCCATTTTTCTAATTTCCAAAAATAGAAGTGGTAGAAATTATTTCAAATTTAATATCTCAAATAAGATGATAAAGTTGGTTTTTAAAGTAAAAAATGATCAAAAGATGGGTAAGTTTTTATATAAAATTTAAAAGTGAAATTGATTAGAATGAAATAAATTAGATTAATTGATGTATAATTTATTGAATTGATCATTAAAACCAATTAAAAACATAATTAACTGTATATATAAATTATATTAAAAAATAGTTTTGAATTAAAATTTAGTATCTTTTCGCAAATGAGACTCATCCCAATTGGTGAAAATTCGGCAAGTGCATCCAAGAGACCCAAGATGAAATATGGGTGGATAAATATTTCTAGGTATTGTATCAGTACTGTAGTAGGCACTGTAATAGATACTTTATCAATTACTGTAGTAGGTACCGTTACGGGTATTGTTTGGTACTATAGTAGTCGTGACTATTCATCTATTTGGGCTTTCGGGCCACCGGTTTTGTCCTCGGGTCCTTCAAGGACTTTAGGCCACCCACGGGCTTGGGGCTAGTAAGGCCTTTGGTCCACCTCAAGGCCTTTTGGGAACATGTAATTTTCCTTAAATTGACTAGGTAGACTCTACATGGAGCAGGCTCCAGATGAGGATTTAGAGCAGGCACATTCACCAGAGTAGACCTAACAGATTTATAAGAATGAGAGGGTAAGGAAATATCCATAGGTACCAGCCAATGTATTCACGAGAAGCCTATCTGAATAGCTATGTGACGGTGGAGAGCTGACAACATGATATATACACTAGGGAGGGGCAGTTCCAAGTAGTCATAATTTGGATGGATTCCTCTAAGACCTTCAAGATATGTATTTTCACAAAGACTTCAGGACATGTAAGGGTTCCCCTTCAACCCTTAAAATGGAGATTATCAAAAAATAAATGAAAAAGAAGGCCTTCAGGCTGTTCAGGTAGTGTATTTTCACTATTCATCAAAAAATGATACATCTCATAAAAATACCAAAAATTCACCCAAAGTTATTTTTGATATTCTATTTCCAAAAATGAATTTTATTTTGTCAAATAAAAATTATAAAAGTTTCAAAACCCATATTCAATAAGGGTTATCCATTAAAAGGCCCAAAAATTTCCTTTTATAAAAATACATATTTTTATTCATAAAATTGGATTAATTTTTATCTTATACCTATAAAATCTATTGGGTGAGTATAAAAAATATTCATTGAATATATAATGCATAAATTTTTTTGTAAACATTAATCAAAAGTTGTTTGTTTAATTTATTGGAAAAAAATTGTGTTTGTACATAGAAAAATAGTTTTCATAGAAAAGTAATTTCTTTATTTTCAAATAGTTCTTACATTAACTTATTCTAATTGAAAACCAAATGATTAATTTTATATAAAAGTGTACATAATATTTTCAAATTTTAATTAATATTATTTGTAACTTCCATTCTAATGTAAATATGGTATCTATAAAAATATTTCAATAATATTATTAATAGTATTTTGTTGTTCAGTAAAACATGACCTTATTTGTAACATAAGCTATCAAAATGACCTTTAATTGTGTATCATAAAATCCAATCATAGTTATGTGTGTACTATAAGCTAATATATGTTTTTTATATAGAATAATCTTGACTTGGTGTTTGGTATAACACAAGACACCCTTAGTGCTTTCATAAAACAAACACTATATTCAATGTTGTGTGAAATGTAAAATATAAAAATATTAAATTAATTTGAAAAAAATAACAAAATTTTGGGATGTTACATTTTACCCCACTTAAAATGAATTTTTCCTTCAAAATTGGTCTAGGTTATCAAAGGTTTAATACTTAAAAGTTCTTTTCCAAGAAACCCATAATGTAAAAATGAATGCTAAAACTTCCTTTAAAAAGGGAAAGTGGGAGACATAATGGTAACCCAAATTAACACATAACTAAGTTCAAACATAGTATAATATAGGTAGTAATTGAAAACATTAACATGGAAGAGAAATCTAACTATTAAGTTCTGATAGAGAGTGATAGAGAACATGGTTAGGAAAAAGGTAACAATCACAAATCAATAAATCTATGATGATCTAAGGGTCCATTTTATTCATCAAAAATGAAGTTACTAGGGTAATATTTTTTAGTTTCTTGATCATTGTTTCTAAAGATAAACAATTTTCATGAATATATATACTTACGTGATTTCAAGAAAACCTTACCCTTTTGGGCCTTGATAAACTTCCAATTCATCTATTATTCCATGAAATGAAGGTGAATTTTTCAATACTAAATCATTAACATATCACAACATCCATAAATAGAAGGATAGGTCATTAAATATATTTTTATCACAAGAAATATATCAAAAGTTATCAAATATTCATAAATACTTATATGGAAAGATAATAATTTAACGTAAACCATTCCAAAAATAGTTAACCTTATAACCCTTTATAAAGATAGAAGTCTAAAACATTATAAATAAGGTCACTAAATTTCCCAAAAATATATTATCATTGATCCCATATATATCATAAGTAATTATTTTTTGTTACATAAGAAACATTATAATACCTTCATCATGGATTCCCTTGAAATATGATAATAACCTAAATTACCACCAATACTTTTTAAAAGCATGCATGTTTCCTTATTCAAGTGTTTATTGGATATATTTTTTAAATCAAAAAACTCTATAAACTTCATCAATGATATCATAAAATACTTGTCAATAAGTACTTAACTAGTTATAATGTAATCAATATCAACCAATTTACTTATTCATATCCTACATATCATTTTTCCAAACAAAGTTTTGTTTAAATAAGGACCATATTAAGGGTTATATTTCTATTAATAATGTTTTTCCATGGACATCACCTTGCCATTAAATCACATTTTTTAGTCCATCAGAACCATTTAATGTTTTCTTGTAATTCCTTAGCGAAAAAACATAAACTTAACATTCCTTAAATATTTCACTATTCATATAGAATAATTTATGAATCCAAATACATAAAAACTTCAATTATTACACTTCACTATTAATCCATAATAATTATACCTCATCCAACGACTTAATACCACTTTCCTTTCACATTTCATTTGTAGTCTCATCATCAGCAGCAATATAACCATTACTTATAACACCTTTCTGATTCTCTTTGGGAACTTTCCACTTAAGACATCGATTTTCATAATGACCATTCATTCTACACATAAAGTTATTAAAATTTTATGATGTGTTAGGGAGGAAAATATTCCCTTACATTATGTTAACCGAAGCCTTCATTTTTCTATTATAGTTACTTGATTTCTATCCTTCTTTTCCATAGTCAAAACATTTTCTTATTCCTCTAAGACATTCACTTAGGTTATTCTTTCAACATTCTTGATACAAAAGAAAAACATATATAATTTCCTCTAGGGTCTCCATTACTCAAACTCTTAGAAAACTCCTTTCTTGTATCCCTTGGTGACTTTGAGAGTTAGTTATAGTGCACATTTTTAATCATGTTCTATGAAAACTAATTAGGCACGATCACAACATCCTTCACTCCAATGACCATCTATTATGACTTCTCATCAGAAAAGTTTTCATCACATTCAATGTTAATATGGTTCCTTCAGGTTCCCTTTATTGACTAAAACCATAAATCATATTGTGAGCATCAATTATTATAGAAGAAAACCACATGATCTTGAAAACAAATTACTTATAGGATGTCTAAATCATGATGCCTACTTATTTAATCTATGAAACATTAGGTCTATCCTTGGTTATTCATAGTCATCCTATATTTAAATCCTTTATATTTGTTCATAAAGAGTTTTTGAATTTCCAAATAATATCTCTCGGGAGTGTCAAACGAGGTGTGCAGTAAGGCTTGTTGTATTAAACCATTTCTGGGTCGATTCTAGCTCAGTACAGTGTTTTTCGGTAAACCCTATATACATATATACTAGATCTACATAAACTTGTATTATATAGATATATTTTTTTTTTCAGGAAACCACTCACTCTATCCTTTACCAAAATTATAGGAAATTTTCCTAAACATGAACTCATCCTTATACTTATCCTTATAGACATCCCAAGACAAATCCTTAGAAATATACTTAGGGATCTCACTAAAATTTTTTATCCTAGTTTTAAAAGGTAAACTAAACATTTCCTTTGATACCAATTATAGATTCCTAGGCTCAACCTAAATGGATATTTTATCATTTTTATGAATATTCAGCACATTAAAAAGTACATGTGTGAGGAATGTAATAGTTTAGTGTCTTTGGAAACATAGAACAAAATATTCTAACTTGGTGAAATATATTCAATGATTCCCCAAAATATATTCCCCTTTTATTATTTCTACTTAAATCCTTTATTCATAACCATGGGAAAGGAAACATAAGAAATGGGTATTCTCAAATTGTCAATAAGGGTAAATAAGAAAATATGTAACCATAACATTAACATCAGGGTATGAGAACACTATCATAACATTTGAAGATCATAAAGTACTTATAAAAGATCAGAAACATGATACATGGCATAAATATTGGCAGTTCATAAGACATGAATCATAAGATAATCAAGAACATGAACCATGTGAGTATATCATAGGCATAAGACATATAATTTTTGGAAATTATATACACGCATAATATCTTTACCTATAAGTCAATTATCATTTCCCAAAAATTATTATAGTTTTTCATGGGGACTACACATACTAGGTAGGACACAACACTATCCCATGTTTCAGTCCTTTCCTTATAAGGTATCGGGTTTCCCAATCTTCCCATAGTGGACTCGATTTCCCATACTACATAGTTGATCAAGCCCATCAACTTGATTCTCATCATTACCACATGAGATATATATATATTTATCCAATTAATTAGAGGTAGATATAGGTCCCACCCTTCTCATAATGAAATCATATATACATGTTCCACAAAATCATAAACAATAATATCATAACCCATCAAATGAAATGGGTATCATAAACATGCAATAAAATTATTTCCTATGGAAAAGATATAGGTTTCATAATAATTTCATCAATGAATAACCCCCAAAAAGGTTTGGGTTTCATAAACATATAACCTGTGAAGGAGAAATGGGTATCATAAACATCATTCCATCAAAACATAAATCATTAAAAGAAAGAATGTGAATAGAACATTTGGATCATTTCCCTATAAAAGAATCAATAACACCAACGGATGTCATCTTAGATGAAAACTAATTTTCAAATATCTTTTAAGAATATTTCTCGAGTATAATATCTTTTACTCTTTGAAAAACATATTTTAAAAACATAAAACATTTTGAAGACCATTTTCCTTGAAAATGAAATTGAAAACATATAAAGAATATTGAAAACATTTTTAAAAGATTTTTACTTGAAAACATATAAATAAAGCTTAAAAACCATTTGAAATTTTTTTTCCATGAAAAAAATATAAATGGATCATAAAAACATTTTTTTAAAAAAAATCTTTGAAAATAATTTCAAAAAATAGAAATCAAGAATTGATATCATTGAAATACTTTTCTTTGAAAACAACCTTTTGAAAACATATAAAGGGAGCTTTGAAAATAATTTAAAACACTTTTCAAACATAAATTAATTTATTAAAACCATTTTTCTTTGAAACTAATTTTAAAATAAAAAAATTTAAATAAAATTAGAAAAAAAATTAAAACTAACCTTTTAAACTTAAAAAGGAAGCATCAAAAAAATTTCAGACATGATGGTCGGTAAGTTCATACATTTCAAAAATTCATTTTGTGCCTTATAAGTTTAGAAAATGCCTTGATCAAAAAATGGTTAGAAGATTACTTTAAAAAATTTAAGGTAAAACATGGGTAAAAATTTCATTTAAACATCATATGATAATATTAAAATATTTTTTGAAAACTTTTTTAGAAAACATGATTTTAAAAGAACATAGATTTCCAACAGAAAGGTGGAATAAATTCAGGTTTTCATAAAAACATTTTCTGACTCATATTAAGTGTCAAAAAGTAAAAAAATGGTACCACTACTTGGATATAACATGAATAAATATAGAGTAAGAAAATTCATGAGTGTTCTTGAGATATGGAATATAATATTTCATCAATGGAGGCATAATCATAAACAATCTGGAATAAACAACGAGATTGTAGCAATAAACTGTTACCACTATGGTAATTTTGAATTATAATACAATGGAAATAATAACATTAAATGAAGATTAAAATATCATGAAAAAATTAGATTCATGATATAACATGGTGGAGGATGTATATACACCTCATAAAACAATATAGGTGTATAACATGGTATGTGTTTCAAAGAAGGAAAATTGAGACAAAATTACTTTACCTATTTGGTAACTTTTGAAACATGAACCCCCTGAAATAAATATCATCAAATGGATATGTAAATACCCATAAATTTAATTATAAGAATCATATAATAAATACATGGTCATTATACACACCACATATAATAAAAACAAGGTGAACATGGCTTCTGTCTCATATAAAATAAAATTGAGACGTGATAACACTTACCTTAAGTCTTCACTTTCTTTGTACACATTCAACCCTCTTCTTTGTGTAAATCCTCTTGGTTTTCACAAAAGGAATTTCTTGGTAAGATTTATTCCCAAAGGGTGGCTTCTAAGATTAATGGAGGGATTTTGGGAGATTATTTGAGTAGATTTTGGGTGATCTAAAGGGCTTGAGAGGTGTGAACAAATGGGAGGGTGAGTGCCTTTTTATGGTGGTGGAGGAGTGACATTCTTGTAAATTTTTTAAAAATACATTTCCACCACTATTTTTATAACACCCCAAGATTTCATAGTATGTTATTTCTTCAAAGTAATTCAATAACTAGCACTACACGCAACACTGAGTTCAATCGCACCACGACTTACGAACTAGATGTTCAAAAGAGGTTATGAATAGTATTAACTAAATTTTTAACTTTATATAATCATTATAATTTTAGAATCGATATCATGGGTTTCTTAGAAATAATGAAAAAACAAATTCATTTTTTCAGATAAAAGAAGTATTTTTTTTAAATCTAATTTTACCGCCTTTTAATGGAGAACCCTTTTTAAATCCAATATTTGACACTTTTATATATTAAATTTAACAAAATAAACCTCTTCTTTAGAATCGGGACATAAGAATTTAGTTTCAATAAATTTTTGGTGTTTTTCTAATAACTTTCATATTTGGGTGAATAGTGAAAAATACTATATTTTAACTGAAAACATCTTTTTTAATCAAAATAATTTGTAGTGTTAAATTATACATTTAAAGGGTTTGGAAGTATAAATAGATTATATTTTTACCATTTAATCCAATTTTATTCATTGGAAATAAGTTCACTTATAAATTGAACATAAAAAAGTATCAATCTTTTGTTAGTTATTATTTATTAAAAACATGCTTTTTGGGTTTTGACAACGGTAATTAATTTTAAATTAATAAATGAAACTTATATGTTTTGAATTTGGTAAAATTGAATTAATTTTGGAATTCAGAATATCAAAATTATCTTAGGGTGAAATTTTTGTGTTTTTCTGAAAACATTCAAATTCTGATGAATAATGAAAAAAACTGAGTTATTAGTTAAAACCAACTTTTTATTTAAATAATTATATATTTTATTTAAATTTATTTTAGGTAAAAATAGATATATAATACATATATAAGTTCAATATAATTCATTGGAGTCATTTTATAATAATTTTATATATATATAAATTTTATTGAACTTTTTACCGTCTTTTACCCACCTCCTAGGAGAATTTACAAATTTGCATAAAACTTAATTTTACAGTTTCTATGAGTTGAATTTCAAAAATCCTAGAGACATGGTCAAACTCAGTAAGTATAATGTGATTCAATAAGATTAAAATAATTTTTGGTGAATAGTAACTTTTGACTTTTATTTCCCATGGTTAAAGGTTAATAGGGTAATTCAAGATAAAAAGAATATTATAATAATAAAAAATTACCGTAACACTTGTCTTAACCTTATTTAATGAGTCATGGATGACCATGGGCATCCTTGGGTCGATTTTGGGACCCCATATAGCCACTTATGAATGATAATGACACTTTATTTTAATTTACTTAAAGCAAAGGCAAAATGACAAAAAAAATATCTTTTAGTAAATAAATTTTTACATGGGGTTATATAAGTCATCATTATGACTATAAATATTAATTGAAAAGCTAAAAAGATTTCATACATAATGGTATTTTATTTATATTTTTTAGACATTAAATAACTTAATTTATTTATGACACAATGATGATGCAGTAATTACCTTATTAATGAAATATTAAAATAATTGATATTCTAAATATCCAAATAAATGTAATATGAGACATTTTATAAATTCCACTAATTTTATAGTTTAATATGAAATTCGAGGATTTATTAAATGATTTGTTTTTCTAAGTAATAATGCTGTTATAAATTTAACAAAAACAAAATAGAAATAGTGGTAAAATTGATATAAAAGAGTTTTTAAAACAAATATTGTATTATTAATTGACATTATATTCCTAAAAATATAAGGTTTAGAAAAAGGTCTTAAATAATATTATATATGTCATTAATGAACCACTTGAGGTTCGGTTGGAAGTTTATAGTAATTTTATTAACCATATAATATAAAAATACAAAGAGACAAGGTAAATGTCAAACTAATTAACTAAGAGTTGAATCTAAAATATGAGGTTAATATAGTGACCCAAACCTGTATAGAACCTATTTATTGAGTATTTGTTTTCCCATCCCCACCTTATCCTTAAACTAAATCATTTTGTATCCATTAGAAACCAAAATTTATTTAATTATAAAATAATATTTCAATCTTTTCCTAAGGTGCCCCTCACCCCTCTTATAAAAGGGAACTCCCCCTTCTCTCAAATTCACACCTTCAAAGCCATTTGGATCAGCCAAACCCTGGCCAAATATCCTCTTAACTATCCTTACTTCATCCTAGAGGCCTTTTTTTAGTCATAAATCCAACCTATGTATCCATTTTGATCAAATCAAAAGGAAGAACCCGAAGAAGAGGTAAATATTTCATCACCTCTTTCAAGTTCTTTTCTTCTTCCACTTCTTCTTTCCTTATTGTTTCCATTATAAAATAATAAATCCAGTATATTATATATAATATTATTTTCATATAAATATGTTACAGTCATATTCATTATTCTATCCATCCTTTGAATGGCATGTTACCATACGTGCGTATGTACGGATTACTGTCTCCACGTCGTGGTGTAGTTGTTATTCAATATATTATTAATTGGATGGGTATAATAATGATGTGTAAATGATGTAAATAATAAAAATAAAATGATAATTATTCTTTATATATGATATAACATCGAATTATATATGATTTTAATATCAAAAGAATGATAATGTTGCTCGTGCGTACGTACGGATTACCATCTCCACGAACGCGATGAGATTCATTCCCCATTGTAACCATTCTAGACTAATTTTCATTTGATGATTAAAAATAATGTTTAAAAATTGATATAATTATGGATATTAATAATAATAATCCCATCCATGACAAACATGACTCACATAACAAATAATATAAAGGGAAACAAATCAGTTAAAACCTGAAATGACGATAATACAAAAATATCATTAACAAAGCATTATTAGAAGATCATATATGATATCATAATTATGTATATGGTTATTGTATAATTTAATAACATTGATTTATCTATTATACAAGAGGTTAACGTACCCTCAACCAAGGAGAAGTACAAGGTAAGGGGTTTCTTATCTCGCTTTTAATTCCATGATATTTCCATTTTTTCACCACTTATTTATTATAGGTGGTGTATTGTGTACTTCCATTTGATATATATTATCATGATTATCTTTATATTCATGATATTCTGTGATTCATTTGGTGGTTGTTGACTATTTTTCATACGACTCGATTGATTACAACGAGGTAAGGGTTATTTCCTCAATCCCATTATTATCCGAGATTGTTCATGTGTAAGTATTTTCTGTGACATACTTATCAAAAATAACCATATTTTATAAAAATGATTTCAAAAGGAATATTTTAAGGTTTTATAGGAGGGTCTATTTAACTAGATCAATATTTTAAATGTTTTAAAGATATATCTTTCTAAATCCTTTTAATTCATGTCCATGTTTTCGAAATGATTTTAGGTATTTATTTATATGGACATGAATGTTTTGAAATGACAATTATTTTAAAAAGTTTCAAAGTGGTATGGGAAACTTTGATTAAAAAATCCCTTTTAAATTATTTCTTTATAAATTGTGAGAATTTTAAATGATTTCATGAAAAAGGGGTATTTCTCTCAAATCATTTTACTGGCCATTTTTATCTATGTCAACATCATTTAATGGATTTAAAACTTATTTGAAGTTGATTTATTATGATACAAATCTTCCATGTTGTATTTAATGTTTTGTGATATGTTTGACTGTGGATGTGTTATTTTTATACCATTCATGGTTGATGGATAAATTATTTACATTTCATATTCTAGTTTTAATAAGAATGTTTATTTTATATTTCAACCTTTTCTTATGATGAATGTATTGGGCTTATATGTTCTAGGTTGGGGACCGGTAAAAGTAAGCCCTTTGGGTTGGGGTCCGGTTATAGAAGCCCCTTCGGGTTGGAGTTAGGTTACAGAGGCTCTCTGGGTTTGAGTCTGGTTACAGAGGCTCTCCGAGATGGAGTCAAGTTATAGAGGCTCTCTGGTTTGGAGTTCGGTTACAGAGGCTCTCTGGGTTGGAGTCTGGTTACAGACGCTCTCTGGGTTGGGGTCCTCTTACAGTTAGCCCCTAGGTCCTGGCATGAGGCATTGACACATAAATTAAAGTCCAGTACTATACATTCCCTCATTATTAAAATTAGTTATTACATGTGATTATTTGACTAGTAGAATATCCATGTGCATGTTAATATGGTAATTTTTGATTTATTTTTGCCACATTATGTTCAAGTTTATATTTAAAAGGCTATTTTATTTATTACACATATTTCCTTAATAGTTTATAGCTTCCACTAAATTATTTACACTTACTGATCATCTGATCTCACCCATTTGTTATGTTTTATTTTCCCAGGATCCCAATAAGTTTTTTTTGTTTAAGATGCAGGGTTAGGATAAGGGAACAATGACATTATCAAAGGATTATTTTTTTTGTGTTGTATGTTGGAAAGTGTAATGTAAGATTCATGTATATAATCTATTTTCCAAGACTGCTAAATTGATCGGTCTTTTGGGACTTGATTCCTTGTAATAATTCCAATGTATTAAAATAATGCATCGTCTCTGGCAATCTATGGTTGGGGCGTTACAGTTGGTATCAAATGAAGTTGAGCAATAACCTTGGAAACTAGATTTTGATAAACTCTGATTAGATCACATTACCCAAAGATAGACTTTGAGGATTATTATAGAATAACTTCATAGAATTTTGATAATGTGGATATTTTGTGAGTTTTACAAGAAAATACATCCCTATCTGTATACGAGCAGGTAGACGCAGCTCTAGAACAGATGTACCTAGGGTTAAAACTCGAAAACACCGCTTTGAGCTAGACTCGAATGGGAACTGGTGCACAACAACGGGCCTTGTTGCACTCTTGGTTACGACACTCCTAGGGGATATGCTTAGGATAATTCTCATTTTCTTTACAAATCATTATGAAGGATTTACAATTATATACCTCCTCAAAGAAAATATTTTTATGATTATTGATTTTATCCATAAACTGTTCGATTTAAATTTGGTATTTTACAAGTTTGGAATTATTCATTGCAATTCATAAACTGACCTAGTGTATTCCATTGTAAAGAAATGTCACCCAGTAGATGGAATGTGAACTCCAGCAATACGTATGATCCAAATAGTAATAATGATCATATCTTTCATGGAATTAAACCAACATTTAGAAGGGAAATAGTCTACCATGTATTCTCAACATATGAATAAATAGTATCCTGTGTTAATAAGATAAGTAAATAATTCTTTGAGTCCTATGGCTTTGAAGGAAAGCAAGATATGAAAAGGATGGAAGAGAGAATGATGGATAAAGGGAAGATGGAAAATAAGGAATTTCTCATATGTGATAACTGTGGAAAGAATCACCTTGGTAAATTCTTGAAGGGAATGGGAGTTTGTTATAAGTGTGGAGAAAAAGGACACCAAGTACATGATTTCAAGGGTAAGAAAAAAGTTTCAAATGTACAATGCTTCATATGAAAGGCGTTGGTACACTACGAGAATCAATGTCCCAGTCATCAGAGTATACCTTAAATGGTGTTATTGGATAATAATCAAGTTATGATACTACCTCAGATGAAGAGGAATGACTAGTTTTCTTATGTTGTTATTATAGAATTATTTCATTTGAGTGTTTATCAATAATATAGTGGTTATATGAATTATGGAGATAAATAAGGATTGTAATGCAGTACTATTTTATTGAGGATTTGAGATTATATGGTTCTCAGAAAAGTAAATTAATAGTAAGCTACACTTTTTTGGAAAAATACATGGTTGAAGGAAATGTAATCCCTAATATGGTCCTAATAATGAGGTAGTGATTTTGGATTAAGATGTGGTTGATTTGGATAAATTATATTGGATATTCCTAACTTCCTTTGAACTAATTAATAGTTTGTTTATTTCATCATTGTTGGAATATTCAATATTTTTGGATATATGGAATATATCCAGTATTATATAAAGTATAATGGAGCATTAATGTAATCAATATGGTTTTATGGTAATTCAGGGTGTTACCATGTTTTAAAATAATACATGATGAAGGTGTTCACATGTTATTACGCGGAAAAAAGGATATTCATTGTGTTTGACTTCCTTATAGATTTTGGACTGTGAGTTTGGATAAAAGTATTTTGGATAATTCTAAAGGTTGGAATGGATTAAGTTTGAAATTGGATACTATTTTTAAGGTTATTTTTAGATTTTCTATAAAAAGGAAAACATGCAGACTGTGTGAGAACCCATCGCATCGGACAATGCTGTGGGAATCAAACCCACAACCATAGTGCGATTGGGATTTATCGCCTTCCACTGGACTACGTGAAGTCCCTGGATTGTATAATGTAGTTTCTTTTTTTAAAGGGTCTGATAGGTGAATTATAAATTCATTTTTTTGGAACCATATATGAATAGGATAAATATAATATTTTTTTAAGTTCTATTATCTTTTAGAGTAAGAGATGATTTCGTGGTAGTAATTAGTTAAAGGATGGAACTCTACTTGTCAAGTATATTTTTTTTCTTCTCTTATTCTATGAAGAAATTAATACTCAAACTTCAGGTAAGGGATCTTAAAACTAAAAATTTGTTATCCTAATACCTTATGTTTTGTTGAATCAATGATATTTTAAATCATCATAGATTGATGGATTTGAGGCCCTCAATTCTATAAGTGTTTGTGACTGATAACCTCAATAACTCCCTATAAATATTTACGTTTTTACTCCAATTATGTGTCTCTAATTTCCAAAAAAAAATTCCTAATCAAGATCATAATTTGTTGGTGACTTTTTCATTCCCCTTTTCCTTATATTAAGAGTATATTTTATTAACCCAATTTTCTATGTGGGTTTTTCCACAATGGTGTTTTCTATTTTCAACCTCTTATTTTCTAAGAATAATTTCAAATTGCGAGGACACAATTTATAGAAGTAGGGAAGAATGTAACACCCCAGTATTTTATAGTACGTTATTTCTTCAAAGTAATTCAATAACCTGCACTACACACAACACCGAGTTCAAGCGCACCACGACTTACTAAACTAGTCGTTCAAAAGAGGTTATGAATAGTATTTACTAAATTTTTAACTTTATATAATCATTATAATTTTACAATCCATATCATGAGTTTCTTAGGAATAATGGAAAAACAAATTCATTTTTCAGATAAAAGAAGTATTTTTTTAAAAAAAATGCAATTTTACCGCCTTTTAATAGAGAACCCTTTTTAAATCCAATATATGAAACTTTTATATATACAATTTGAAAAAATAAACTTCTTCTTTATAATCGGGACATAAGAATTTAGTTTCAATGAATTTTTTGTGTTTTTATGATAACTTTCATATTTGGGTAAATAGTGAAAAGTACAATATTTTAACTGAAAACAACTTTTTTAATCAAAATAAATTTTAGTGTTAAATTATAGATTTTAATTTTTTGGAATTATAAATAGATTATATTTTTACCATTTAATCCAATGTTATTCATTGTAAATAATTTCACTTTGAAATTGAACATAAACAAGTATCAATCTTTTGTTAGTTATTATTTCTTAAAAACACTGTTTTTTTGTTTTCAAAACGGGAATTAATTTTAAATTAATAAATGAAACTTATATGTTTTTAATTTGGTAAAATAGACTTAATTTGGGAATTCAGAATATCAAAATTAGCTTAGGGTGAAATTTTGGTATATTTCTGAAAACTTTCAATTTTTGATGAATAATGAAAAACATTGAGTTATTGGTTAAAACCAACTTTTTATTTAAATAATTATTTATTTTATTTAAATTTATTTTAGGTAAAAATAGATACATGGTACCTATATAAGTTCAATAAAATTCATTGGAGTCATTTTATAAAAATTTTAGATATATAACAGTTTTATTGAACTTTTTACCATCTTTTACTCACCTCCTAGGAGAATTTCCAAATTTGCATAAAACATAATTTTATCATTTATGTGAGTTTAATTTCAGAAGTTTGAGAGCCACGGTTAACCTTAGTAAGTAAAATTTGGTTCAATAAGATGAAAATAATTTTTGGTGAATAGTAACTTTTGACTTTTATTTACCACGGTTAAAGGTAAATAGGGTAATTAAAAGTAAAAAAGATTATTATAATAATAAAAAATTACATTAACACATGTCCTAACCTTATTGGATGATTCATGGCCGACCATGGGCATCCTTGGGTCGATTTTGGGACCCCATGGAGCCACTTATGAATGATAATGACACTTTATTTTAATTAACATAAAGTAAAGGAAAAAATGACATAAACATATATATTTTAGTAAATTAATTTTTACATGGGGTTATATAGGTCATAGTTTTGACTATAAATATTCATTTAAAAGCTAAAATTATTTAATACATAATTTTATTTTATTTATATTTTTTAGACATTAAATATTTTAATTTATTTAAGACCCAATGATGATGCAGTAATTACCTTATTAATGAAATATTAAAATAATTGAGAACCTTTCATATGAAGAGAAACCAGTTCAGATTCTTGATCGAAGCGAATTGCTATTGAGGAATAAGGTAATCCACCAGGTAAAGGTTTTGTGGAGAAACCACATGGTTTAAGAAGGAACATGGGAGTCTGAAAATGCTATAATGGAAAGGTACCATCACTTGTTTAATGAGTAAATAAAATTACAAGGATGTAATTTCTTGAAGTTGGGTATAATGTAACACCCCAATGTTTTATAAAAATAAATTGAAATGCTTGAAATTTTGTTTAAAGTAAGTATTTATAAGTATACTTTAAACATAATTTTAATTCTTATATGTTTTAAATTTTGAAAAATGGTCATCTACAATTGTGTTCAGTATTTTATTTAGAGTTTATTGGAACCAACTTGTTTTTTTGGTGAATAGTAACATACCCTTATGAATAGAAATATGAATAGTCATATGACCCTAATGAATAGTAAATTGTATTATTATTTTATTTTCTTAAGGCTTTAAGATAATGACATCTTGATTATTTTTCAATGTGATATAAAAGCAGTTATAGTTTTTAAGTAATTAATTTTTTAATTAAGTATGATTTTATTTGAAAATTAAATTAAAAATATTTAGAAATTTTTTTTCAAAAAATGGACTTCATTTTTTAATTCTATATGTCAATAAATGTCTAGTTTGAATTTTGGGTATTTTTCTAAAACAGTTGATTTTTCGGTGAATAGTAAAAAAATACAGTTTTTAGTTTTGGTGTGTTAAAGACATCATTAATGATGTAATAATAGTGTCATAAATCTGATCGAAATTTTTACAGTTAAATAATATGTGAGGTGTCCAAAGTGTCTTATACCATGGGAAAGCCCATGGTTTTGCAAATACCCCTAATGAGGTGTCCCTTGGAAATTATTAAAATATTAACTTAATTTTCCTATAAATACCAACCCATTCCTTCATTAACTTCATTCCCAATTCTTCCTCAATGATTTTCTGGCATCCTTTCTTGCCTATTAGTACTCCCAAGGTTTACTCAAGCACCCAAGGTCCCAACCTTCATGTTCTAGGGGTTACTCTACAAGGTTAGAAAATTTTCAATTTCTTTCTTTTTCAACTCAAGTTCTCTTTTATGTGCTATAAATTTCAAGTTTACATACCATGTTATTATTTCCTTCTTATTATTGATCTATTATGTATTATGATTCATTTCTAGATGGGTGACCCCTATCCCCACTCTTTTTAATATTTTCTAAAACCCAGTTGCATAGTTGTTGGGCTGCTGAATTTTTGTATGGGATTTATCGCTTATTCTTTTATTTTCAGTTCCTTTATTTTCTTATTATTTCTTCATATATTCTTACCCAAGAGGCATGAAATCTCTATAAATCATTTATATTATATATGTTCTCATTTTCATGGAAAATTCATCATCATTATTCTTCTCCACTCCCACTTATTCAAGGAATAAACACATTGTCCATGATGTGTCGAATTACCGACATCGTGGACGATGTGATTTCAATTTTCATTAACTCTTTCAAGTCTGGTCATTAAACAATTTCCAAGGTTGAAGCAGGTTATAATATATGTATTATGTATCAACTATGGTTCTGGAATTCTTTCAAGTCTGGTCATTAAACAATTTCCATGGTTGCGCTCGTTATTTTGGACCGCGCAAGGGCTGGGACGCGTGGAAGGACCGGTACGGAGCGCCGGTCTGCAAGGTGTGGCTTTGGTGGAGGACTGCTATACGACGGTTTAGTCACGAGTTGATGTTTTAAGGAGGAAAGTTTTGGAAATATTGTAGATTACCAAATTTGTTGATTCCTGGAGGTTTGGAAAAATTGTGATTCTCCTGGTCGCGAAGCTTCGGTTGTGAAGAACTAGCTTGCGCTGGTTCGGATTGGGCCGGAGTCCCTGGGTTGGGGACCCCCTTTGGGCTTGACATCCTTCGGATAGGGGACCTCTGTTAGGCCATTCCCTCCCCGGGAGATTTCGTGGCTCTCAACATGGAGACGGATCTGCTGAACCAATGGAAGAACCTCACATTAACAGACAAAGAAAAAGAGCCGCTCGCAACCCGTAGAAATGAAGACAACACATTGACAAAACATATGGCTTTATTGGTTATTGGTATACTGGCGACCGAGGAACCATTTAATCTTAAGGCCCTCAGGACCACCCTTCAAAATCTTTGGAAATTGGAAGCTGGAGTATCCATCCGGGAAATTGAGAACAAACTCCTTGTTTTTGAGTTCTTTAGTGATAAAGACAAAGATAAAGTCCTCAGAGGACGACCTTGGTCCTTTGACAATCATCTCATTCTGATGGAGGAATTTAAAGGGGGAGACGAGATTCAGAAGTGCACACTTACCCGATCCCCGTTCTGGGTAAGAATTAAAGGAATACCGTTCCATGGGAGATCAACACATGTGATGAAATAAATTGGAGACCGGATCGGTCACTTCTTAGAGTGGGATTGCTCGGACCCAATACAATGGGGCCCCTGGGTTCGAATAAAGGCTGAGATCGATGTGTCTGAACCCTTAATGCGAGGTATGTTCCTGAAAATTGATGATTCCAATACCTGGATCTCGTTCGAATTCGAAAAACTACCAATCTTCTGCTTTCTTTGCGGATGTATCGGTCACATTGAGAAAGTGTGTGGGGCAAAGCCAGAGAATTCCGCCAAAAATATTACCCTTCAATACGGTCCGTGGCTCCGGGCCAAAGCACACAGAGAGGCATATATCCCCGAGGCGGAGAGACAAATAGATCGGGACCGTCTCATTGCAGCCCATCTAAGGCGACCGGAATCTGGACAACCTTCTATTATAAGGATGGGACCACCTGTCTTCCCTAAAGAATCCCCAGCAGAGCTTAGTGGAAATAGAAACGCTTCCCAAGAGATTATCGTTAGATGCAATGACGGGGCTCGGCAAGACAGTCACCTGATTCAGGGTATCACAAAATCCGACTTCGCTTTAACTGCACCGAATTCAAAGTTATTTACTTCAATTGGGCCGCTACCTAAACCAAAAGAACCTCCAGAGAAATTTACGAGGCAGAAACATGTCTCCTTGGATCCGCCTGAAGCTGAGCAGAGTCCAAATCGGATCCCAACTGATGACCTTCTGCAAGCTGATTCTGGGATGACTGAAGCCTCACCTTCAGGACAAGTTACTCGAAGAACCTGGAGAAGGGCACGCGGCGGTGGTAAAGGCGATTGCCCAGGGAATCCCAAGATAGGAGATCTGAAACGGCAAATTGAGTCCAGTGGTATGCACACCAGTCCTCCCAAAATGAGGAAAGCATCAGGTACATCATTAACCCCACAAGAGACAAAGGCGGAGGCGGGTCAGGCCTGACCCCGCCTAGAGCAATGATAGCTTTATGCTGGAACTGCCGTGGGCTTGGCAACCCACGAACGGTTCGTATGTTCCAGCGCCATTGCGCTCAAAGTCGCCCTGATATGGTTTTCCTGTCCGAAACCATATTGGAAAATAAGGACATCACAAATCTTGCTCTCAAATGCGGTTTCCAGGGTTGTCTCCTGGTTCCCCGACAGGGTCTTTCAGGGGGATTATGTCTTCTCTGGAAGGATAATGTCGATGTTAGGCTCCTATCTTTTTCCCAGCGCCACGTGGCTGTATCCATTTATGATTCCCACAACCCCCCCCCCCCTGGACTTTTGTGGGCTTCTATGGCTGGCCCTCCCAATCTGAAAAGTGGAAATCTTGGGATCTTCTTTGCAAACTCCGTCGTGATCTGCCAAGCCCCATTCTGTTTGGAGGGGACTTTAACGAGATCCTTTTCCAGAAGGAGAAAAAAGGTGGAGCTGTGCGCTCATCCACGTCTATGTCTGACTTTAATGATGCTATCCTTAAGGTAGAGTTGATGGACCTGGGTTTCACGGGTAATCCTTTCACATGGTTCCGAGGCAGTTCTGATGAAAATCGAATCGCTGAACGTCTGGATAGATTCCTTGGCTCAATGGATTGGATGAACCTCTTCAAAATGTACCATATCAGACACCTCACGTTCAACTGCTCGGATCACTGCCCAATTGTCATTAACTGCACCCATAATGAGCACGTTACTAGTTCTAGTAAACCTTTCAGATTCGAAAGCTTCTAGTCAAAAGATCCCGAGTGCGAGGCGATTATCCGTTCAGGCTGGAAGAATGGGCAAGCTGATCTGAGAACCAACCTTCTCCGAGTGGCGTCTGATCTGAAGACATGGAGCTACTCTAAATTCCGTCACCCGGACCGGCAATGCAATTTTCTTGAAAGGAAGATTGGCTATCTTCTTAGCAAACCCCCGTATAGCAGCATTCTCTCAAAAATTAGTGAAACCCAACGAGAGCTGGATGTTGCCCTGCGCAATAGGGAAGGGTTTTGGGCTATGCGAGCGCGTGATATTCATATAGCAGAAGGGGATTCTAATACCCGTTATTTCCACCAGAAGGCTTCAGCAAGACGCCGGAAAAACTTTATTTCTGGCATTCTAAAATCAGATGGTAGTAAAGCGTCTGACACAGGGGGCATCCAAGAAGCCTTCCTGAGCTATTTTCAGAAGCTCTTCTCTGCCGGCCATTCTTACATCTCTCCTGAGATTGAGGACTGCATCAAACCCGTAATTTCTGACGATATGAATAGACAGCTTTCTAAAGATGTGACGAATGATGAGACTCTTACGGCCTTAAAGAAAATCCACTCCACGAAGGCCCCGGGACCAGACGGATTCCACGCCCTCTTTTTCAAGAATTACTGGCACATCATTGGTCCAGACATATGCAATCTGATGCGGGATATCTGGGCAGGGAGAATGAACCTGTCTTCTCTTAATGAAACTATTCTTACCCTCATTCCCAAGATGAAAAACCCGCAAGGGGTGTCGGACTTTCGACCTATCAGTCTGTGCAATGTTTCGTATAAGATCTTTTCGAAGATCCTGACGAATCGGCTGCGTCCTTGGCTACCCGACGTCATTTCAGAGAACCAAAGCGCCTTTGTGGCAAAAAGGTTAATTACTGATAATGCCATTATTGCTCATGAAATTTTCCATTCCATGAAAACACGAACACGAGCAAAGAGAGGGATCATGGCTTGGAAATTGGATATGGCTAAGGCCTATGATAGAGTGGAATGGAACTTCCTCGAATTTGTGATGCTCAAGATGGGTTTCTTCACCAAATGGATTGACATGATCATGCAATGCGTATCGTCAGTATCTTTCTGTATTAATGTCAACGGGATACTCACCCGAGGCTTTTCCCCATCCCGTGGGCTTCGCCAGGGAGACCCTCTTTCACCCTTCCTCTTTATTTTAGTAGCTGATGTGTTTTCTAACCTCCTCTCCAGGGCAGCTTCACTTTCCATAATCCATGGGGCGAAAGCGTGCCGCAGTGGCCCTCCGATATCCCACCTCTTCTTCGCTGATGATTGCCTTCTATTTTCTCGAGCTACCCCTAATGAGTGTACTGCAATCTGCCAGGCGATACAACAGTATGAACAGGCTTCAGGACAAATGATCAACCAGAGTAAATCAGAAATTTCTTTCAGCTCTGGAGTCCCCCAGCCGAAAAGAGAAGATCTATGCTCTTTAGCACGCATTCCTGGGGTCGATAAGCACCAGAAGTATCTTGGGATCCCGACGGTGGTTGGACGGTCAAAGAAAGAAATATGCTCAGCTATTGTGGATCGAATTGAAAGAAAAATACAAGGTTGGACCCCTAAAAAAATCTCCAAGGCCGGGAAGGAAATCCTCATCAAGGCGGCTCTTCAATCTGTCCCCAGCTATTTGATGTCCATTTTTAAACATCCTGCTGTGGTACTTTCAAAGATTCAATCCAGCATATCTAACTTCTGGTGGGGTCGAAAGGACGGAAAAAATAAAATCCATTGGACCGCCTGGTCCGCCCTCTGTCAACCAAAATCCGAAGGCGGAATGGGCTTTCGGGACCTTCCTCTGTTTAATGATGCTTTGCTGGCTAAACAAGGCTGGTGTATGATTAATTACCCATCATCCCTATGCACGCGAGTTCTCCGGGATAAATATTTCCCACATAAGGATTTCTTGGATTCCCATCTTGGCTATCGACCCAGTTTTCTTTGGAGAAGCATTTGGGGTGGTCGTAATCTGCTGAGGAAAGGACTAGGCTGGAGGATTGGGAATGGTTTTACGGTCAATATTTGGACTGATCCATGGCTTTTTGATTAGACAGGCACGAAGGCGTCATCCCCTGTTTATCCAGGATCCGAACATGCCACAGTCTGTTGTCTTTTTGATGATCAAGGGGCAGGGTGGTTTCTGGAAAAACTCTTCTCATGGTTCAATGAGAGGGATAGGAGAATTATTCTGAGTATCCCTTGTATGCCAGAAGCAGGGCCAGATCATCTCTACTGGACAAACGACAGCTCAGGAGAGTATACGGTGAAAGCTGGTTACCGGCAAGCTCTTTATGCTCAAAATTCAGAAGGAGATGCGAGGCCCTGGACTTCAATCTGGAAGCTTTTTGTTCCCCCTAAAGTCCTCCTTTTCTGGTGGAAGGTGTGTTCCGGTATCCTCCGAACGAAGAGCCTCCTTGCCTACAGACACGTTTCAAACGACAACTCATGCCCTTTCTGCCCTTCTGTGACTGAATCCCCTCTCCATGCTCTTTTCCAATGTCCCGGGGCTCAGGAGGTTTGGAATGGCTGGGGATCAACTATTGAGCTGTCCCTGGACGCCGCCTCAGACCCTACATCTATCCTGATGCGATGGTGCTCCTCTTTTTCGCCGGCTAAAGCGGGCGCCCTGTGGATTTTGACGTGGATTATCTGGGATAGGCGGAACGAGGCCATTTTCAATCATTTCCGGAGGCCCCCTAGATTTTGGATTGACCGGGCATTGTCATGGACTGCGGTTTGGCAGAACCACCCTGAGCAACAAAGACTTCCCCCCCCCCCTCCTCTTCCGCAACATTGTTGCCCCCCACCGGAAGGGATTGTTAAGATCAATGTGGATGCCTCTCTCCCTAAGGATGGCCCAGTTGGACTAGGGTTACTGGCCCGAGACAACCTGGGAAATCTTATCGCTGCCAAATACGAAGCACGTTATGCACTTTGGGAGCCCTCAGTCGCGGAGGCCGCCGCCATCCTTGCTGGGTTAAACTTCGCAAAAGATCGCGGTTGGGATTCCATTCACATCGAATCCGACTGTCTCACTGTAATCAATGCCATTAATCTCACTGACGGTGGGCTTCAACCTTTCGGCCCCATTTTCCGGTGTATTCACTCGCAGAGACAAGGCTTCAATTCCTGCAATTTCTCATTTATTAGAAGGGAAGCGAATGAAGCCGCTCACAAGATGGCAGGCATTGGCCCTCCTTACGAGGATTTGCTTTGGTTCAATCATTTTCCTTCGTGGTTATGCGAATGTATTTCTGCTGATCTCCATCATTAATGGATCCGTCTTTTTTGTCAAAAAAAAATTCTTCATAACCTAAGGAAAGGAAACATAATAAAGGGGTGAGCTCAAATTCTAAATAAGGGTAAATAAATTAAATATGTAAGCATAAAATGAACATAAGAGTATGAGAACATGATCATAAAATTTGAAGACCATACCCTGCATATAAAAGATCAGAAACACAAATCATGCCATAAATATTGGAAATTTATAAGACATGAATCATAAGATACTAAAGAACATGAACCATGAGAGTATATCATAAATAGAAGAAATGTAATTTGTGTAAAAAATATAAACATGTAATATATTTCTCTATAATGAAAGGATCATTGGAAAAAACTTATCTGGGCACTTCATGGGGACTATACTGACTAGGCAGGACACACCACCATCCCTAGTTGTAGCCCTTTCCTTATAAGGGATCCTATTTACCCATTTTCCCATAGTGGATCCAGATTCCCATACTCCATATTGATTCAATCTCTTTGACTTAATTTCTATAATTATCTCATGAGATATAAATGTTTACCCAATGCATTAGAGGGAGATATATGTCCTACCCATCTCATAATGAAATCATACATACGTGTGCCACAAAATCATAAACAATAACATCATAACCCATGAAATGAATTGGGTATCACAAACTTGTAATAAAATAATAGAATATGGAAAGAGATAGGTTTCATAGACATTTCATCAAATCCTACCCCATGAAAAGAAGCAGGCTTCATAACCAGATAACGCGTGAAAGTGGAACAGGTTTCATAGAAAACATCAAATCAAAACATAAAGAATTCAGAGAAAGAATATGAATTAAACCATTGGATCATTTACCTATAAATTAATGAGTAACACAAATTTATTTCATCTTATATGGAAAGTATTTTTGAAATATCTTTTAAAACCATTTCTTGAGGAAAATATTCTCTATGCTTTATAGAATGTTTTTTAACATAAAACGTTTTCAGGACCATTTTCCATGAAAATTACCATGAAATTTTATAAATAACCATGAAAACCTTTTGAAAACCTTTTTCCTTAAAAAATTAAAAAATAATCTTGATAAAAATTTAAAAATTGTTTTCCTTGAAAACATATAAAATAATCTTGAAAACATTTTGAAAATATTTTCCGTTGAAAACATATAGAATAATCTTGAAACATTTTGAAAACCTTTTTATTTGAAAATACTTTGAAAACATATAAAAGAGTCTTTGAGATCATTTAAATCCTTTTCTTTCAAAAGAAACCTTTCGAAAACTTATAAATGGAGCTTTGAAAATCATTTAAAACACTTTTAAAACATAAAACCATTTTTAAAAACCATTTTTATTTAAAACCCATTTAAAAATCAATAAATTTCAAGAATAATAGGAAAAAAATTTAGAAAAATAACCTAATGAATATACAAAGTAAAAAAATTAAGGAAATGATAGTCATGATAGTGGGTAAGTCTATACATTCCAAATTTTCCATTTAGACTTTAAAAGTTTAGAAAAGTGACTTGATCAAAAAATGAAAAAAATATTCCTTTTAAAACCATTTTTAAGGAGATATATGGGTAAAAATGTCCTTTAAAAATCATTGGATAATATGAAAAAGTTTTGAAAACTTTTTTATAAAACATATATTTCAAGGAACATGGATTTTTGACTGAAAGGAGAAATAAAATCAGATTCACCTGAAAACATTTTCTTAATCATCATAAGTACCAAAGCATGGTAAAATGGTATTGTTACATGGATATAACATGAATAACCATAGGTTAATAAATATCATGATATTTATTGAGATATGGATCATAATATTTCCTTAATTGGATCATAATCATAAATAATCTCAATAAACGATGATATTTTAGTAGTAAACCATTACCCCTTTGATAACTTTGAATCATAATACAATGGAATGAATAAAATTAAATGAAAAGTAAAATATCAGGAAATGAATAAGATTCTAGATATAACATGTCAAATTTAGTATATACACCTCATAGAAAAATATAATTTCATAACATGGCATGTATCTCAAAGAAATAAAATTATGACAAAATTACATTACCTATTTGTAACTTTTGAAACATAAACCCCATGAAATAAGTATCATAAAATTGATATGTAAATAACCATAAATTTAAGTATAATAACCATATAATACATCCATGGGAAGTATAAATACCACATATAAAAAATATTAGGTAAACATGGCTTAAGTCTATACTTTGTTCATACATATTCAACCTTCGTCTTCTTTGGGTAACTCCTCTTGGTTTTCACCAAAGTTATTCCGTGGTTGAATTTATACACAAAGTTAGGCATATAGGATTAAGGTAGTAATGTTGGGAAATTATTTTATTAGAGGTTGTTTGTGACAAATTTCTTTATTGGTGTAGATAAATGGGAGGGGTGAGTTTCTTTTTATAGTGGAGGAGGAGTGGAATTCTTGTAAATTTTTTAAAAGGGAATTCCACCCACATTTTTCCTATGAAAAGTGGATATAATAAAAAACATAAATTTATACATGGGATTATAGGATCTAAATATTTCCATACAGTGTCTTTTGGACGAGTGTATAGGTCATTTTGGCCCTTAAGTGTAAGGTTTAGTCATTTGTTAAGATAATATTTCTCATAATCATTATAATTTATTTTAATTACCTTCACCAATATTTTTTGTAAAAAAACTAAGTTGAAATTATTTTAAATTATATATTATTATTATCCCAAATATGTAATCCATTTTTCTAATTTCCAAAAATAGATGTGGTAGAAATTATTTCAAATTTAATATCTCAAATAAGATGATAAAGTTGGTTTTTAAAGTAAAAAATGATCAAAAGATGGGTAAGTTTTTATATAAAATTTAAAAGTGAAATTGATTAGAATGAAATAAATTAGATTAATTGATTTATAATTTATTGAATTTATCATTAAAACCAATTAAAAACATAATTAACTGTATATATAAATTATATTAAAAAATAGTTTTGAATTAAAATTTAGTATCTTTTCGCAAATGAGACTCATCCCAATTGGTGAAAATTCGGCAAGTGCATCCAAGAGACCCAAGATGAAATATGGGTGGATAAATATTTCTAGGTATTGTATCAGTACTGTAGTAGGCACTGTAATAGATACTTTATCAATTACTGTAGTAGGTACCATTACGGGTATTGTTTGGTACTATAGTAGTCATGACTATTCATCTATTTGGGCTTTCGGGCCACTGGTTTTGTCCTCGGGTCCTTCAAGGCCTTTAGGCCACCCACGGGCTTGGGGATAGTAAGGCCTTTGGTCCACCTCAAGGCCTTTTGGGAACATGTAATTTTCCTTAAATTGACTAGGTAGACTCTACATGGAGCAGGCTCCAGATGAGGATTTAGAGCAGGCACATTCACCAGAGTAGACCTAACAAATTTATAAGAATGAGAGGGTAAGGAAATATCCATAGGTACTAGCCAATGTATTCACGAGAAGCCTATCTGAATAGCTATGTGATGGTGGAGAGCTGACAACATGATATACACACTAGGGAGGGGCAGTTCCAAGTAGTCATACTTTGGATGGATTCCTCTAAGACCTTCAAGATATGTATTTTCACAAAGACTTCAGGACATGTAAGGGTTCCCCTTCAACCCTTAAAATGGAGGTTATCAAAAAATAAATGAAAAAGAAGGCCTTCAGGCTGTTCAGGTAGTGTATTTTCACTACTCATAAAAAAATGATACATCTCATAAAAATACCAAAAATTCACCCAAAGTTATTTTTGATATTCTATTTCCAAAAATGAATTTTATTTTGTCAAATAAAAATTATAAAAGTTTCAAAACCCATATTCAATAAGGGTTATCCATTAAAAGGCCCAAAAATTTCCTTTTATAAAAATACATATTTTTATTCATAAAATTGGATTAATTTTTATCTTATACCTATAAAATCTATTGGGTGAGTATAAAAAATATTCATTGAATATATAATGCATAAATTTTTTTGTAAACATTAATCAAAAGTTGTTTGTTTAATTTATTGGAAAAAAATTGTGTTTGTACATAGAAAAATAGTTTTCATAGAAAAGTAATTTCTTTATTTTCAAATAGTTCTTACATTAACTTATTCTAATTGAAAACCAAATGATTAATTTTATATAAAAGTGTAAATAATATTTTCAAATTTTAATTAATATTATTTGTAACTTCCATTCTAATGTAAATATGGTATCTATAAAAATATTTCAATAATATTATTAATAGTATCTTGTTGTTCAGTAAAACATGACCTTATGTGTAACATAAGCTATCAAAATGACTTGTAATTGTGTATCATAAAATCCAATCATAGTTATGTGTGTACTATAAGCTAATATATGTTTTTTATATAGAATAATCTTGAATTGGTGTTTGCTATAACACAAGACACCCTTAGTGCTTTCATAAAACAAAAACTATATTCAATGTTGTGTGAAATGTAAAATATAAAAATATTAAATTAATTTGAAAAAAATAACAAAATTTTGGGATGTTACATTTTACCCCACTTAAAATGATTTTTTCCTTCAAAATTGGTCTAGGTTATCAAAGGTTTAATACTTAAAAGTTCTTTTCCAAGAAACCCATAATGTAAAAATGAATGCTAAAACTTCCTTTAAAAAGGGAAAGTGGGAGACATAATGGTAACCCAAATTAACACATAACTAAGTTCAAACATAGTATAATATAGGTAGTAATTGAAAACATTAACATGGAAGAGAAATCTAACTATTAAGTTCTGATAGAGAGTGATAGAGAACATGGTTAGGAAAAAGGTAACAATCACAAATCAATAAATCTATGATGATCTAAGGGTCCATTTTATTCATCAAAAATGAAGTTACTAGGGTAATATTTTTTAGTTTCTTGATCATTGTTTCTAAAGATAAAAAATTTTCATGAATATATATACTTACGTGATTTCAAGAAAACCTTACCCTTTTGGGCCTTGATAAACTTCCAATTCATCTATTATTCCATGAAATAAAGGTGAATTTTTCAATACTAAATCATTAACATATCACAACATCCATAAATAGAAGGATAGTTCATTAAATATATTTTTATCACAAGAAATATATCAAAAGTTATCAAATATTCATAAATACTTATATGGAAAGATAATACTTTAACGTAAACCATTCCAAAAATAGTTAACCTTATAACCCTTTATAAAGATAGAAGTCTAAAACATTATAAATAAGGTCACTAAATTTCCCAAAAAGATATTATCATTTATCCCATATATATCATAAGTAATTATTTTTTGTTACATAAGAAACATTATAATACCTTCATCATGGATTCCCTTGAAATATGATAATAACCTAAATTACCACCAATACTTTTTAAAAGCATGCATGTTTCCTTATTCAAATGTTTATTGGATATATTTTTTAAATCAAAAAACGCTATAAACTTCATCAATGATATCATAAACCACTTATCAATAAGTACTTAACTAGTTATAATGTAATCAATATCAACCAATTTACTTATTCATATCTTACATATCATTTTTCCAAACAAAGTTATGTTTAAATAAGGACCATATTAAGGGTTATATTTCTATTAATAATGTTTTTCCATGGACATCACCTTGCCATTAAATCACATTTTTTAGTCCATCAGAACCATTTAATGTTTTCTTGTAATTCCTTAGCGAAAAAACATAAACTTAACATTCCTTAAATATTTCACTATTCATATAGAATAATTCATGAATCCAAATACATAAAAACTTCAATTATTACACTTCACTATTAATACATAATAATTATACCTCATCCAACAACTTAATACCACTTTCCTTTCACATTTCATTTGTAGTCTCATCATCAGCAGCAATATAACCATTACTTATAACACCTTTCTGATTCTCTTTGGGAACTTTCCACTTAAGACATCGATTTTCATAATGACCATTCATTCTACACATAAAGTTATTAAACTTTTATGATGTGTTAGGGTGGAAAATATTCCCTTACATTCTATTAACCGAAGCCTTCATTTTTCTATTGTAGTTACTTGATTTCTATCCTTCTTTTCCATAGTCAAAACATTTTCTTATTCCTCTAAGACATTCACTTAGGTTATTCTTTCAACATTCTTGATACAAAAGAAAAACATATATAATTTCCTCTAGGGTCTCCATTACTCAAACTCTTAGAAAACTCCTTTCTTATATCCCTTGGTGACTTTGAGAGTTAGTTATAGTGCACATTTTTAATCATGTTCTATGAAAACTAATTAGGCACGATCACAACATCCTTCACTCCAATGACCATCTATTATGACTTCTCATCAGAAAAGTTTTCATCACATTCAATGTTAATATGGTTCCTTCAGGTTCCCTTTATTGACTAAAACCATAAATCATATTGTGAGCATCAATTATTATAGAATAAAACCACATGATCTTGAAAACAAATTACTTATAGGATGTCTAAATCATGATGCCTACTTATTTAATCTATGAAACATTAGGTCTATCCTTGGTTATTCATAGTCATCCTATATTTAAATCCTTTATATTTGTTCATAAAGAGTTTTTGAATTTCCAAATAATATCTCTCGAGAGTGTCAAACGAGGTGTGCAGTAAGGCTTGTTGTATTGAACCATTTCTGGGTCGATTCTAGCTCAGTACAGTGTTTTTCAGTAAACCCTATGTACATATATACTAGATCTACATAAACTTGTATTATATAGATATTTTTTTTTTCAGGAAACCACTCACTCTATCCTTTACCAAAATTATAGGAAATTTTCCTAAACATGAACTCATCCTTATACTTATCCTTATAGACATCCCAAGACAAATCCTTAGAAATATACTTAGGGATCTCACTAAATTTTTTTATCCTAGTTTTAAAAGGTAAACTAAACATTTCCTTTGATACCAATTATAGATTCCTAGGCTCAACCTAAATGGATATTTTATCATTTTTATGAATATTCAGCACATTAAAAAGTACATGTGTGAGGAATGTAATAGTTTAGTGTCTTTGGAAACCTAGAACAAAATATTCTAACTTGGTGAAATATATTCAATGATTCCACAAAATATATTCCCCTTTTATTACTTCTACTTAAATCCTTTATTCATAACCATGGGAAAGGAAACATAAGAAATGGGTATTCTCAAATTGTCAATAAGGGTAAATAAGAAAATATGTAACCATAACATTAACATCAGGGTATGAGAACACTATCATAACATTTGAAGATCATAAAGTACTTATAAAAGATCAGAAACATGATACATGGCATAAATATTGGCAGTTCATAAGACATGAATCATAAGATAATCAAGAACATGAACCATGTGAGTATATCATAGGCATAAGACATATAATTTTTGGAAATTATATACACACATAATATCTTTACCTATAAGTCAATTATCATTTCCCAAAACTTATTATAGTTTTTCATGGGGACTACACATACTAGGTAGGACACAACACTATCCCATGTTTCAGTCCATTCCTTATAAGGTATCGGGTTTCCCAATCTTCCCATAGTGGACTCGATTTCCCATACAACATAGTTGATCAAGCCCATCAACTTGATTCTCATCATTACCACATGAGATATATATATATTTATCCAATTAATTAGAGGTAGATATAGGTCCCACCCTTCTCATAATGAAATCATATATACATGTTCCACAAAATCATAAACAATAATATCATAACCCATCAAATGAAATGGGTATCATAAACATGCAATAAAATTATTTCCTATGGAAAAGATATAGGTTTCATAATAATTTCATCAATGAATAACCCCCAAAAAGGTTTGGGTTTCATAAACATATAACCTGTGAAAGAGAAATGGGTATCATAAACATCATTCCATCAAAACATAAATCATTAAAAGAAAGAATGTGAATAGAACATTTGGATCATTTCCCTATAAAAGAATCAATAACACCAACGGATGTCATCTTAGATGAAAACTAATTTTCAAATATCTTTTAAGAATATTTCTTGAGTATAATATCTTTTACTCTTTGAAAAACATATTTTAAAAACATAAAACATTTTGAAGACCATTTTCCTTGAAAATGAAATTGAAAACATATAAAGAAGATTGAAAACATTTTTAAAAGATTTTTACTTGAAAACATATAAATAAAGCTTAAAAACCATTTGAAATTTTTTTTCCATGAAAAAAATATAAATGGATCATAAAAACATTTTTTTTTAAAAAAATCTTTGAAAACAATTTCAAAAAATAGAAATCAAGAATTGATATCATTGAAATACTTTTCTTTGAAAACAACCTTTTGAAAACATATAAAGGGAGCTTTGAAAATAATTTAAAACACTTTTTAAACATAAATTAATTTATTAAAACCATTTTTCTTTGAAACTAATTTTAGAATAAAAAAATTTAAATAAAATTAGAAAAAAAAATTAAAACTAACCTTTTAAACTTAAAAAGGAACCATCAAAAAAATTACAGACATGATGGTCGGTGAGTTCATACATTTCAAAAATTCATTTTGTGCCTTATAAGTTTAGAAAATGCCTTGATCAAAAAATGGTTAGAAGATTACTTTAAAAAATTTACGGTAAAACATGGGTAAAAATTTCATTTAAACATCATATGATAATATTAAAATATTTTTTGAAAACTTTTTTAGAAAACATGATTTTAAAAGAACATAGATTTCCAACAGAAAGGTGGAATAAATTCAGGTTTTCATAAAAACATTTTCTGACTCATATTAAGTGTCAAAAAGTAACAAAATGGTACCACTACTTGGATATAACATGAATAAATATAGAGTAAGAAAATTCATGAGTGTTCTTGAGATATGGAATATAATATTTCATCAATGGAGGCATAATCATAAACAATCTGGAATAAACAATGAGATTGTAGCAATAAACTGTTACCACTATGGTAATTTTGAATTATAATACAATGGAAATAATAACATTAAATGAAGATTAAAATATCATGAAAAAATTAGATTCATGATATAACATGGTGGAGGATGTATATACACCTCATAAAAAAATATAGGTGTATAACATGGTATGTGTTTCAAAGAAGGAAAATTGAGACAAAATTACTTTACCTATTTGGTAACTTTTGAAACATGAACCCGCTGAAATAAATATCTTCAAATGGATATGTAAATACCCATAAATTTAATTATAAGAATCATATAATAAATACATGGTCATTATACACACCACATATAATAAAAACAAGGTGAACATGGCTTCTGTCTCATATAAAATAAAATTGAGACGTGATAACACTTACCTTAAGTCTTCACTTTCTTTGTACACATTCAACCCTCTTCTTTGTGTAAATCCTCTTGGTTTTCACAAAAGGAATTTCTTGGTAAGATTTATTCCCAAAGGGTGGCTTCTAAGATTAATGGAGGGATTTTGGGAGATTATTTGAGTAGATTTTGGGTGATCTAAAGGGCTTGAGAGGTGTGAACAAATGGGAGTGTGAGTGCCTTTTTATGGTGGTGGAGGAGTGACATTCTTGTAAATTTTTTAAAAATACATTTCCACCACTATTTTTATAACACCCCAAGATTTCATAGTACATTATTTCTTCAAAGTAATTCAATAACTAGCACTACACGCAATACTGAGTTCAATCGCACCACGACTTACGAACTAGATGTTCAAAAGAGGTTATGAATAGTATTAACTAAATTTTTAACTTTATATAATCATTATAATTTTAGAATCGATATCATGGGTTTCTTAGAAATAATGGAAAAACAAATTCATTTTTTCAGATAAAAGAAGTATTTTTTTTAAATCTAATTTTACCGCCTTTTAATGGAGAACCCTTTTTAAATCCAATATTTGACACTTTTATATATTAAATTTAACAAAATAAACCTCTTCTTTATAATCGGGACATAAGAATTTAGTTTCAATAAATTTTTGGTGTTTTTCTAATAACTTTCATATTTGGGTGAATAGTGAAAAATACTATATTTTAACTGAAAACAACTTTTTTAATCAAAATAATTTGTAGTGTTAAATTATACATTTAAAGGGTTTGGAAGTATAAATAGATTATATTTTTACCATTTAATCCAATTTTATTCATTGGAAATAAGTTCACTTATAAATTGAACATAAAAAAGAATCAATCTTTTGTTAGTTATTATTTATTAAAAACATGTTTTTTGGGTTTTGACAACGGGAATTAATTTTAAATTAATAAATGAAACTTATATGTTTTGAATTTGGTAAAATTGAATTAATTTTGGAATTCAGAATATCAAAATTATCTTAAGGTGAAATTTTTGTGTTTTTCTGAAAACTTTCAAATTCTGATGAATAATGAAAAAAACTGAGTTATTAGTTAAAACCAACTTTTTATTTAAATAATTATATATTTTATTTAAATTTATTTTAGGTAAAAATAGATATATAATACATATATAAGTTCAATATAATTCATTGGAGTCATTTTATAATAATTTTATATATATATAAATTTTATTGAACTTTTTACCGTCTTTTACCCACCTCCTAGGAGAATTTACAAATTTGCATAAAACATAATTTTACAGTTTCTATGAGTTGAATTTCAAAAATCCTAGAGACATGGTAAACCTCAGTATGTATAATGTGATTCAATAAGATTAAAATAATTTTTGGTGAATAGTAACTTTTGACTTTTATTTCCCATGGTTAAAGGTTAATAGGGTAATTCAAGATAAAAAGAATATTATAATAATACAAAATTACCGTAACACTTGTCTTAACCTTATTTAATGAGTCATGGCTGACCATGGGCATCCTTGGGTCGATTTTGGGACCCCATAGAGCCACTTATGAATGATAATGACACTTTATTTTAATTTACTTAAAGCAAAGGCAAAATGACAAAAAAAATATCTTTTAGTAAATAAATTTTTACATGGGGTTATATAAGTCATAATTCTGACTATAAATATTAATTGGAAAGCTAAAAAGATTTCATACATAATGGTATTTTATTTATATTTTTTAGACATTAAATAACTTAATTTATTTATGACACAATGATGATGCAGTAATTACCTTATTAATGAAATATTAAAATAATTGATATTCTAAATATCCAAATAAATGTAATATGAGACATTTTATAAATTCCACTAATTTTATAGTTTAATATTAAATTTTAGGATTTATTAAATGATTTGTTTTTCTAAGTAATAATGCTGTTATAAATTTAACAAAAACAAAATAGAAATAGTGGTAAAATTGATATAAAAGAGTTTTTAAAACAAATATTGTATTATTAATTGACATTATATTCCTAAAAATATAAGGTTTAGAAAAAGGTCTTAAATAATTTTATATATGTCATTAATGAACCACTTGAGGTTCGGTTGGAAGTTTATAGTAATTTTATTAACCATATAATATAAAAATACAAAGAGACAAGGTAAATGTCAAACTAATTAACTAAGAGTTGAATCTAAAATATGAGGTTAATATAGTGACCCAAACCTGTATAGAACCTATTTATTGAGTATTTGTTTTCCCATCCCCACCTTATCCTTAAACTAAATCATTTTGTATCCATTAGAAACCAAAATTGATTTAATTATAAAATAATATTTCAATCTTTTCCTAAGGTGCCCCTCACCCCTCTTATAAAAGGGCACTCCCCCTTCTCTCAAATTCACACCTTCAAAGCCATTTGGATCAGCCAAACCCTGGCCAAATATCCTCTTAACTATCCTTACTTCATCCTAGAGGCCTTTTTTTAGTCATAAATCCAACCTATGTATCCATTTTGATCAAATCAAAAGGAAGAACCCGAAGAAGAGGTAAATATTTCATCACCTCTTTCAAGTTCTTTTCTTCTTCCACTTCTTCTTTCCTTATTGTTTCCATTATAAAATAATAACTCCAGTATATTATATATAATATTATTTTCATATAAATATGTTATAGTCATATTCATTATTCTATCCATCCTTTGAATGGCATGTTACCATACGTGCGTATGTACGGATTACTGTCTCCACGTCGTGGTGTAGTTGTTATTCAATATATTATTAATTGGATGGGTATAATAATGATTTGTAAATGATGTAAATAATAAATATAAAATGATAATTATTCTTTATATATGATATAACATCGAATTATATATGATTTTAATATCAAAAGAATGATAATGTTGCTCGTGCGTACGTACGGATTACCATCTCCACGAACGCGATGAGATTCATTCCCCATTGTAACCATTCTAGACTAATTTTCATTTGATGATTAAAAATAATGTTTAAAACTTGATATAATTATGGATATGAATAATAATCATCCCATCCATGACAAACATGACTCACATAACAAATAATATAAAGGGAAACAAATCAGTTAAAACCTGAAATGACGATAATACAAAAATATCATTAACAAAGCATTATTAGAAGATCATATATGATATCATAATTATGTATATGGTTATTGTATAATTTAATAACATTGATTTATCTATTATACAAGAGGTTAACGTACCCTCAACCAAGGAAAAGTACAAGGTAAGGGGTTTCTTATCTCGCTTTTAATTCCATGATATTTCCATTTTTTTCACCACTTATTTATTACAGGTGGTGTATTGTGTACTGCCATTTGATATATATTATCATGATTATCTTTATATTCATGATATTCTGTGATTCATTTGGTGGTTGTTGACTATTTTTCCTACGACTCGATTGATTACAACGAGGTAAGGGTTATTTCCTCAATCCCATTATTATCCGAGATTGTTCATGTGTAAGTATTTTTTGTGACATACTTATCAAAAATAACCATATTTTATAAAAATGATTTCAAAAGGAATATTTTAAGGTTTTATAGGAGGGTCTATTTAACTAGATCAATATTTTAAATGTTTTAAAGATATATCTTTCTAAATCCTTTTAATTCATGTCCATGTTTTCGAAATGATTTTAGGTATTTATTTATATGGACATGAATGTTTTGAAATGACAATTATTTTAAAAAGTTTCAAAGTGGTATGGGACACTTTGATTAAAAATTCCCTTTTAAATTATTTCTTTATAAATTGTAAGAATTTTAAATGATTTCATGAAAAAGGGGTATTTCTCTCAAATCATTTTACTGGCCATTTTTATCTATGTCAACATCATTTAATGGATTTAAAACTTATTTGAAGTTGATTTATTATGATACAAATCTTCCATGTTGTATTTAATGTTTTGTGATATGTTTGACTGTGGATGTGTTATTTTTATACCATTCATGGTTGATGGATAAATTATTGACATTTCATATTCTAGTTTTAATAAGAATGTTTATTTTATATTTCAACCTTTTCTTATGATGAATGTATTGGGCTTATATGTTCTAGGTTGGGGACCGGTAAAAGTAAGCCCTTTGGGTTGGTGTCCAGTTATAGAAGCCCCTTCGGGTTGGATTTAGGTTACAGAGGCTCTCTGGGTTTGAGTCTGGTTACAGAGGCTCTCCGGGGTGGAGTCAAGTTATAGAGGCTCTCTGGTTTGGAGTTCGGTTACAGAGGCTCTCTGGGTTGGAGTCCGGTTACAGACGCTCTCTGGGTTGGGGTCCTCTTACAGTTAGCCCCTAGGTCCTGGCATGAGGCATTGACACATAAATTAAAGTCCAGTACTATACATTCCCTCATTATTAAAATTAGTTATTACATGTGATTATTTGACTAGTATAATATCCATGTGCATGTTAATATGGTAATTTTTGATTTATTTTTGCCACATTATGTTCAAGTTTATATTTAAAAGGCTATTTTATTTATTACACATATTTCCTTAATAGTTTATAGCTTCCACTAAATTATTTACACTTACTGATCATCTGAGCTCACCCATTTGTTATGTTTTATTTTCCCAGGATCCCAATAAGTTTTTTTTGTTTAAGATGCAGGGTTAGTATAAGGGAACAATGACATTCTCAAAGGATTATTTTTTTTGTGTTGTATATTGGAAAGTGTAATGTAAGATTCGTGTATATAATCTATTTTCCAAGACTGCTAAATTGATCGGTCTTTTGGGACATGATTCCTTGTAATCATTCCAATGTATTAAAATAATGCATCGCCTCTGGGAATCTATGGTTGGGGCGTTACAGTTGGTATCAAATGAAGTTGAGCAATAACCTTGGAAACAAGATTTTGATAAACTCTGATTAGATCACATTACCCAAAGACAGACTTTGAGGATTATTATAGAATAACTTCATAGAATTTTGATAATGTGGATATTTTGTGAGTTTTCCAAGAAAATACATCCCTATCTGTATACGAGCAGGTAGACGCAGCTCTAGAACAGATGTACCTAGGGTTAAAACTCGAAAACACCGCTTTGAGCTAGACTCGAATGGGAACTGGTGCACAACAACGGGCCTTGCTGCACTCTTGGTTACGACACTCCTAGGGGATATGCTTAGGATAATTCTCATTTTCTTTACAAATCATTATGAAGGATTTACAATTATATACCTCCTCAAAGAAAATATTTTTATGATTATTGATTTTATCCATAAACTGTTCGATTTAAATTTGGTATTTTACAAGTTTGGAATTATTCATTGCAATTCATAAACTGACCTAGTGTATTCCATTGTAAAGAAATGTCACCCAGTAGATGGAATGTGAACTCCAGCAATACGTATGATCCAAATAGTAAGAATGATCATATCTTTCATGGAATTAAACCAACATTTAGAAGGGAAATAGTCTACCATGTATTCTCAACATATGAATAAATAGTATCCTGTGTTAATAAGATAAGTAAATAATTCTTTGAGTCCTATGGCTTTGAAGGAAAGCAAGATATGAAAAGGATGGAAGAGAGAATGATGGATAAAGGGAAGATGGAAAATAAGGAATTTCTCATATGTGATAACTGTGGAAAGAATCACCTTGGTAAATTCTTGAAGGGAATGGGAGTTTGTTATAAGTGTGGAGAAAAAGGACACCAAGTACATGATTTCAAGGGTAAGAAAAAAGTTTCAAATGTACAATGCTTCATATGAAAGGCGTTGGTACACTACGAGAATCAATGTCCCAATCATCAGAGTATACCTTAAATGGTGTTATTGGATAATAATAAAGTTATGATACTACCTCAGATGAAGAGGAATGACTAGTTTTCTTATGTTGTTATTATAGAATTATTTCATTTGAGTGTTTATCAATAATATAGTGGTTATATGAATTATGGAGATAAATAAGGATTGTAATGCAGTACTATTTTATTGAGGATTTGAGATTATATGGTTCTCAGAAAAGTAAATTAATAGTAAGCTACACTTTTTTGGAAAAATACATGGTTGAAGGAAATGTAATCCCTAATATGGTCCTAATAATGAGGTAGTGATTTTGGATTAAGATGTGGTTGATTTGGATAAATTATATTGGATATTCCTAACTTCCTTTGAACTAATTAATAGTTTGTTTATTTCATCATTGTTGGAATATTCAATATTTTTGGATATATGGAATATATCCAGTATTATATAAAGTATAATGGAGCATTAATGTAATCAATATGGTTTTATGGTAATTCAGGGTGTTACCATGTTTTAAAATAATACATGATGAAGGTGTTCACATGTTATTACGCGGAAAAAAGGATATTCATTGTGTTTGACTTCCTTATAGATTTTGGACTGTGAGTTTGGATAAAAGTATTTTGGATAATTCTAAAGGTTGGAATGGATTAAGTTTGAAATTGGATACTATTTTTAAGGTTATTTTTAGATTTTTTATAAAAAGGAAAACATGCAGACTGTGTGAGAACCCGTCGCATCGGACAATTCTGTGGGAATCAAACCCACAACCATAGTGCGATTGGGATTTATCGCCTTCCACTGGACTACGTGAAGTCCCTGGATTGTATAATGTAGTTTCTTTTTTTAAAGGGTCTGATAGGTGAATTATAAATTCATTTTTTTGGAACCATATATGAATAGGATAAATATAATATTTTTTTAAGTTCTATTATCTTTTAGAGTAAGAGATGATTTCGTGGTAGTAATTAGTTAAAGGATGGAACTCTACTTGTCAAGTATATTTTTTTTTCTTCTCTTATTCTATGAAGAAATTAATACTCAAACTTCAGGTAAGGGATCTTAAAACTAAAAATTTGTTATCCTAATACCTTATGTTTTGTTGAATCAATGATATTTTAAATCATCATAGATTGATGGATTTGAGGCCCTCAATTCTACAAGTGTTTGTGACTGATAACCTCAATAACTCCCTATAAATATTTACGTTTTTACTCCAATTATGTGTCTCTAATTTCCAAAAAAAAATTCCTAATCAAGATCATAATTTGTTGGTGACTTTTTCATTCCCCTTTTCCTTATATTAAGAGTATATTTTATTAACCCAATTTTCTATGTGGGTTTTTCCACAATGGTGTTTTCTATTTTCAACCTCTTATTTTCTAAGAATAATTTCAAATTGCGAGGAAACAATTTATAGAAGTAGGGAAGAATGTAACACCCCAGTATTTTATAGTACGTTATTTCTTCAAAGTAATTCAATAACCTGCACTACACACAACACCGAGTTCAAGCGCACCACGACTTACCAAACTAGTCGTTCAAAAGAGGTTATGAATAGTATTTACTAAATTTTTAACTTTATATAATCATTATAATTTTACAATCCATATCATGAGTTTCTTAGGAATAATGGAAAAACAAATTCATTTTTCAGATAAAAGAAGTATTTTTTTTAAAAAAAATGCAATTTTACCGCCTTTTAATAGAGAACCCTTTTTAAATCCAATATATGAAACTTTTATATATACAATTTGAAAAAATAAACTTCTTCTTTATAATAGGGACATAAGAATTTAGTTTCAATGAATTTTTTGTGTTTTTATGATAACTTTCATATTTGGGTAAATAGTGAAAAATACAATATTTTAACTGAAAACAACTTTTTTAATCAAAATAAATTTTAGTGTTAAATTATAGATTTTAATTTTTTGGAATTATAAATAGATTATATTTTTACCATTTAATCCAATGTTATTCATTGTAAATAATTTCACTTTGAAATTGAACATAAACAAGTATCAATCTTTTGTTAGTTATTATTTCTTAAAAACACTGTTTTTTTGTTTTTAAAACGGGAATTAATTTTAAATTAATAAATGAAACTTATATGTTTTTAATTTGGTAAAATAGACTTAATTTGTGAATTCAGAATATCAAAATTAGCTTAGGGTGAAATTTTGGTATATTTCTGAAAACATTCAATTTTTGATGAATAATGAAAAACATTGAGTTATTGGTTAAAACCAACTTTTTATTTAAATAATTATTTATTTTATTTAAATTTATTTTAGGTAAAAATAGATACATGGTACCTATATAAGTTCAATAAAATTCATTGGAGTCATTTTATAATAATTTTATATATATAACAGTTTTATTGAACTTTTTACCATCTTTTACTCACCTCCTAGGAGAATTTGCAAATTTGCATAAAACATAATTTTATCATTTATGTGAGTTTAATTTCAGAAGTTTGAGAGCCACGGTTAACCTTAGTAAGTAAAATTTGGTTCAATAAGATGAAAATAATTTTTGGTTAATAGTAACTTTTGACTTTTATTTACCACGGTTAAAGGTAAATAGGGTAATTAAAAGTAAAAAAGATTATTATAATAATAAAAAATTACATTAACACATGTCCTAACCTTATTGGATGATTCATGGCCGACCATGGGCATCCTTGGGTCGATTTTTGGACCCCATGGAGCCACTTATGAATGATAATGACACTTTATTTTAATTAACATAAAGTAAAGGAAAAAATGACATAAACATATATATTTTAGTAAATTAATTTTTACATGGGGTTATATAGGTCATAGTTTTGACTATAAATATTAATTTAAAAGCTAAAATTATTTAATACATAATTTTATTTTATTTATATTTTTTAGACATTAAATATTTTAATTTATTTAAGACCCAATGATGATGCAGTAATTACCTTATTAATGAAATATTAAAATAATTGATATTATAAATATCCAAATAAATGTAATTTGATAATTTTTTTGAATTAAACTAATTTTCTAGGTTAATATGACATTTTAGGGTTGATTAATCGAATTTTTTTTGATGTAATAATAATTTTATGAATTTAACAAAAACAAAATAGGAAATAGTGTCAAAATTGACATAAATGAGTTTTTAAAACAAATATTATATTACTAATTGATATTATATTCCTAAAAATTAAAGGTTCATCCAAAGGTCTTAAATAATATTATATATTTCATTAATTAACCACTAGATGTTCGGTTGGAAGTTTATAGTAAGTTTATTAACCATAAAACATAAAAATACAAAGAGACATGATAAATGTCAACTAATTAACTAAGAGTTAAATCTAAAAGTTGAGGTTAATATAGTGACCCAAACCTGTCTAAAACCAATTGGTTGAGTATTTTTTCGACCCATACCCACCTTATCCTTGAACTAAATCATTTTTGATCCATTATAAACTGAAAATTAATTTATTATAAAATAATATTTCAATCTTTTCCTATGGTACCCCTTCACCCCTCTTATAAAAGGGCACTACCGCTTCTCTAAAATTCACACCTTCAAAGCCATTTTTCTCAGCCAACCCTTACCCAAATATCCTCTTAACAGTCATACCTTCATCCTATAGGCCTTCCTTTAGTCATAAATCCAATTTAAGCAGCCATTTTGATCAAATAAAAAGGAAGAACTCGAAGAAGAGGTAAATATTTCATCACCTCTTTCAAGTTCTTTTCTCCTTCCACTTATTCTTTCCTAGTTGTTTCCATTATAAAATAATAACTCCAGTATATTCTATATATTTTGATGTTATTATAAATATTTTACAACCATATTCATTATTCTATACATCCTTTGAATGACACGTCACCATACGTGCATACGTACGGCTTACTATCTCCACGTCGTGGTGTAGTTGTAATTCAGTACATTATTATTTGGATGGGTATAATAATGATGTATAATTGATTTAAATAATAAATATAACATGATAATTATTCTGTATATATGATATAACATCCAATTATATATGATTTTAATATCAAAATAATGATAATGTCGCCCGTGCGTACGTACGGATTACCGTCTCCACGAACGCGATGAGATTCATTCCTCATCGTAAAAATTCAAGACTAATTTTCATTTGATGATTAAAAAATAATGTTTAATAACTTGATATAAAAGTGGATATTAATAATAAACATCCCATTCATAACAAACAAGACCCACAAAACAAATAATATAAAGGAAAACAAATCAGTTAACACCCGAAATGACGATATATAATACTAAAATATCATTAACAAGGCATTATTAGAAGCTCATATATGATATCATAATTATGTATATGGTTATTGTATAATTTAATAATAGTTATTTAACTATTATACAGGAGGTTAACATACCCTCAACCAAGGTAAAGTACAAGGTAAGGGGTTTCTTATCTCACTTTTAATTCCATGAGATTTCCATTATTCACCACTTATTTATTAAATGTGGTGTATTGTGTACTGCCATTTGATATATATTATCATGATTATCTTTATATTAATGATATTTTGTGATTAATTTGGAGGTTATTGACTATTATTCATACAACTCAATTGATTACAATGAGGTAAGGGTTATTTCCTCGATCTCATTATTATCCGAGATTGTTCATGTGTAAGTATTTTCTGGGACATACTTATCATAGATACCCATATTTTATAAAAAAGATTTCAAAAAAAAATTTTAAGGTTTTATGGTAGGCTCTATTTAACTAGATAATCATTTTAAATGTTTTAAATATTTATCTTTTTCAATCATTTTAATTAATGTGCATGTTTTCAAAATGATTTTAAGGATTTATTTATATAGACATGAATGTTTTGAAATGAAAATTCTTTTAAAAAGTTTCAAAGTGGTATGGGACACTTTGATTAAAAAATCCATTTTAAATGATTACCTTTATAAATTGTGAGAATTTTAAATGAATTCATGAAAAAGGGGTATTTCTCTCAAAGCAGTTTACTGATCATTTTCATCTATGTCAACATCCTTTAATAGATTTTAAACTTGTTTGAAGTTGATTTATTATGATGAAAATATTCCATATTGTATTGAATGTTTTGTGATATGTTTGACTGTGGATGTGTTATTTTGATACCATTCATGGTTTATGGATAAAGTATTGACATTTCATATGCGAGTTTTAATACGAATGTTTATGTTATATTTCAACCTTTTCTTATGATGAATGTATTGGACTAGTATGTTTTGAGTTGGGGACCGGTAAAAGTAAGCCCTCTGGGTTGGGATCTAGTTACAGAAGACCCTCCAGTTTAGAGTCTGGTTACAGAGGCTCTCCGGGTTGGAGTTCGATTACAGAGGCTCTCCATGATGGAGTCCGGTTACAGAGGCTCTCTGGGTTGGAGTCCGGTTACAGAGGCTCTCCAAGTTGGAGTCCAGTTACAGAGGATCTCCGGGTTAGGGTCCGGTTACAGTTAGCCCCTAGGTCCAGGAAAAAGGCTATGTCACAGATATTAATTTCTGGTACTATACATTCCCTCATTATGAAATTAGTTACTACACGTGATTACTTGACTAGTAGAATATCCATGTGCATGTTAATATGGTAATTTTTTATTTATTTTTTCCATATTATGTTCAATTTTATGTTTAAAAGGATTTTATTTTTATTACACATATTGATTTAAAATTTTATAGCTTCCACTAAATTATTTACCCTTACTGAGCATCTGATCTCACCCCTTTCTTATGTTTTATTTTCCCAGGATCCTAAGAAGTGTTTTATGTTTAAGATGCAGGGTTAAGCTAAGGGAAAAATGGAATTATCAAAGGATATTTTTTTTGTTGTATGTTGGAAAGTGTAATGTAACATTCATGTATGTAACATATTTTCCAAGACTGCTAAATTGATCGGTCTTTCGGGACTTGATTCCTTGTAATAATGCTAATGTATTAAAATAATGCATCGATTATGGGAATCTATGGTCAGGGCATTATAGTTTTTCTATAAAAAGTGGATCAAGTAATGAACCAATTTTAATAAAAGGTATTATAGGGTCTAAATATGTCTATCCAATGGCTTTTGAAAAAATTTATAGGTTATTTTTTCCCTTAAGTGTAAGGTTTAGTACCTTGTTAAGATAATTTTTCACTTAATCATTGTAATTAATTTTAATTTCATTAAATAATATTTTTTTGTGAAAAACTAAGTTGAACTTATTTAAAATTATATATCTATATTTATTCCAAATATTTAATCCAATTTTCCAAATTCCAAACATAGAATTGTCTAAAATTAATTCAAATGTAACCACACATACAGAAAGAAAAAACAGGTTTTTAAAGTAAAAAATGATCAAAAGATGGGTATGTTTTTATATCAAATTTTAAATTGAAATTTATTATAATGACATAAATTGGATTAATTTATATATAATTTAACTAATTTAACTTTAAAACTAATTAAAACATAATTTATCTATATATAAAAATTAGATGAAAAAAAGTCTTGAATTAAAATTCAATGTTTTGTCACTATTCATTAAAAAATGAAACTTCTTAGAATAAAAAACAAAAAAATCACCCAAAGTATATTTTTATATTAAACATCCAAAAATTAACTTTATTTTTTCAAATAATAATTATAAAAGTGCCAAAATTCATATTTAAAATGGGTTCTCCATTAAAAGGTCTTAAAATTACCTTTTGAAAAATACATTTGTTATTCAAAAAATTGGATTTATTATTATATTATACCTATAAAATATATTGTTTGAGTATCAAAAAATTTTATTTAATATATAATATATAAATTTTATTTAAAAATAATAATCAAAATTGGTTTGTTTAATTTATGGAGATATATTTATTTTTGTATATAGAAAAATAGTTTTCTTAGAAAATTAATTTTCGTTATTTTAAAAAAGTTCTTACATTCATTTATACTAATTAATAACCAAATTATTCATTTTATATACAATTTTGAATCATATTTTTAAAAGTTAGTAAATTTTATTCGTAAATTCCATTCTAATGCCTAGGTAGTAGCTCTAATAATATTTTAATAATAATATTAATAGTATCTTGTAGTTCAGTAAAACCCAACCTTGTGTGTAACACGGGCTATAAAAGGGAATTGGAGTTTTGTTTAATACAATAAAAACATAGTGTTGTGTGTACCATAAGATAATTTATGTGTTTCATGTAGTACAATATTGACATGGTTTTACATATAATGCAAGCCACACTTAGTTCTTTCATATAAAAAATCTACATTCAGTGTTGCGTGAAATGTAAAATATAAAAATATTAAATTTATTTGAAAAAATAATAATTCACAAAATATCATGTTGTTACATTTTTCATGTTTCTATTTACACTATTAGGGAAGAATGTGGTATGGGTATTGATTGAATGATTGACCAAATCGGCTCGCATTATTCATATTCTTGAAACACCCAATGTTGAGAACATCAGAAACTATATGTTAAAGATATTTTCATATTTAATGGAGTTCCATAAACCATATATTCTAATAGGGATCCATATTTTACATACCAATTTTGGAGAGGCCTCTAGGAGGTGATGAGATACCAGGTAAATCTTTGTATGACATACCATCCTGAGACAAACAGACTAATATAATGGACAATATAGATTCTTGATGACATTATTCAAGATTATATAATTTACTTTGGATGATAATGGGATATAAAATTGGGAATAGTTTATTTTTACTATAAAAAAATACCCTTCATCCATTAATATTGAAACCTTTGAGGCCTTATATTCATGGTTGTGAAAATCTCTACTATGTTGGTCAGTGATTGGTGAAGATTCCCTAATTGGACCTAGATTGTGCTACGATACGAAAACAATGATTCAGTTGATTAATACTATAATGTTAATGTAATAAAGACTTTATAAATCTTATTTTGATCATCATTTTAATCTATTGTAGTTCTCAGTTGTGGAACTAGTGTTTTAGATAGTTTCACTTCGGTTGGGTCACTGATGGGTTGGAAAATAGGGAATGTTAGCACCAAGATACATAGGATTATTTGATATTATTTTGAAGATTGGGAAAGTTGATTACTATTTGTATTTTACACCTTATATGATATAGAACTATAATGAGTTCCATGTGTCATAGCTCAAAAATAATCTCTCTGGTATATCTCATGTCTTGAGCTTGGAGGATCTTTATTTGGAGCCTAATTTATCTACTACCAAGTGGTCTATTTATATTTGGTACTTTCATATAAAGGTTAATATTAGACAATTCATACCCTTAGTTTGATTTTTATAGAATCATGGTTCTGATTCTCATGAAAGGTAGGTTTGTGAGGCATTGATGAGAGAGCAATGGCCTCACCATTACACTATAAAGTCTTCCTGACAAGATTTTTGGGGGAAGAAATCATTTTTGGTGGGGAAAATTGTAACATATTAACACTCTCTAAAAAGTACATATATTTTCTGTGTTTTTATCTTATTGGTTTATATATTTTCTTGGATATTTTTGGTGAGTTCTTAGTGTTTTTTAAACCAATGCATGGTGGGTTCATGGATAGTGTAAACCATGCATTTTTCCCCAGGAAACCATGTACTATTTATTGGAATTTTAGAGGGGGTTCATGGTTAGGTGAACATGTAGTACTAATATTTCATACTTACAATCATAACATACTACTTGAAATAATGGGGTTATTCGTGGTTTTTGAATGGTTTTTCAAACTATGCGGTCAGACCATGTAGCTCTTCCAGTATCCCAGAATGAGGTGTATGGTTTTCAAAACCATGTGGCCAAACCACATGACATGAATTAATTGTATTGAATTTTTATTTTATAACCTAATACCTACCCATTCGGTCTTTATATTCTTCATTTTTAAGAGTCTCTAAACTACGGAGACTCTTCTGGGGAATTTTGGGGACATCATTCCAACTCGTGATTGGTTTTGATAGATTATTTCTTGTTTGATCCAAATTTTCAAAAGTATGAGCCCATTTATTTTTATTCATCATTATAATTAGCATTCCTCCCATATTATCTGGAATAAAATAATATATCCGGATTTTTGATTCTATATCTATCATTTTTGAACTGATTTAATTTTATTTCTTATTGATGCATTGTGAAATTTGGATTTTTTTTCTGCATCATTGTAAGTCATTTTTAGTTATTTGATATCCAATTATGTATGTATTTTTTATCTATCATATTTTTCTAGAGGCATTTAATTTTATATTCTAAATATAGAATTTTTATTCAAGGATTCATCCATGATTTTCCATGACATTGAATCTCCAATGATGTATCTTGTGCTGGAGTTTATTAATCTAGATTGAGATTGGTGGTTACGTAATGAAATCTGTACCAATTGAAACCTTCGATGATTTTAAAATTTTAATTGTTTTTACTATTGATTTATAATTATTTATTTTTTTCTCTTGATAACTGATTATAAATGGAATGGTTTGGGAGATGAAATTTATTTTAAAATGTCCTTTCAAATAAAGTGTGATATCTAGAAAATGATCTTGATGTTTTATGAATGATCTGAAGCATAATTTTAATGAAATTAAAAATTCATAAAATGTGTTAAGATGATAATTGAAATTATTTGAATCAAATGATTTATTTTTTTATAAAAATTATTTTTTGTTGGGTTTTGAATTTAAAGGCACGTATTGTCAATTGAATATGTGGATGGGTGAAATTATTTATTGGAATAAATGAGATTGATTAAATTAAATGATATCCCCATAAATATTTTATTTGACCTGAAGAACATGGTATCCTAGTAAGTTAGTTTGAAATAACATATATTGGGTATGTTTTAGCACAACCTAGAAATAGATTAAAGATGATAATGAAAACTAAATTATCTTGAGGTCATGCAGTTTCTTCTTATATATTCTCTCATATCCCCCCTATGTGTTAGATATATGGAGTGTGTGTACACATGGATCCATAATTTATATTTATTTGTCTTATTTCCCCTACTAATATAACCCTTGATATCATAACCATAATTCTATGGTTGAAATTGATAATGCATTCCATTAATTGAATGAAATTTTTATTCATGAACATTTTAATTAAAATTATTTACTCATGACAGTTTTTAACAAAGATTCATGAGAATTCCTACTTCGATGGAAATTATCCTTTATACCTATTTTTATTCTATACATTCAAATGTTTTATAAATCATGTTTTGGTTCAAACTATGAAAATATGCCCACCCAATTTTTAATTTAAAATTTAGATATATTTGAAAAATTGTAAAATATTTATTATGAAAGGCTTGTTGGCATCCTACTGGGATTGTATGCTAACACTATACCTTTTCCTTTAGGAATTTGTATATTTTATTTTTCTAGGTCCATGAAAAGTAAAGGAAATACTTGGAGGTGGTGGATATTCTGGATTATCTTGAATATTGGATTTAGTGGAAAGTACTGTATTTTCTGATCCATTTATCACATTGTGTTATCTAATGTTGATGTCTGGATGTTTTGATGTAACAATTTTGATACTTGTGTCTTTCTAATTGTGGTATTTTCTCTCTTTTAGAGTGTTTGGAGTACTGACTGTTTAATATTTTATATTTAATGCATATTCTTGATGAGTTATTCTTTGGGTGAAATAATTCCTTAATAATTATTTTTATTCCTAAGAACTAGTCAACATCCCATGTTGATTAAGAATTCCCTTCAGGACATGTTATTACTTATTAAGGTACCATTTAGGTGGGTTATTTGGGTTGGTTCATGACATATACCAATTATCTATTGGTATAAATACCTTATAGTTAATTATATTGATTAAATTGTATTTACCAAAAATATTACTAGAATTATTTGGACAGAAATTTAATTTCCTTGGGTTTATCATGTAATTATTATTGATGGATTTATGTGTGTTTTCTATATGTGGCACACAGATTCATGTATATGTTATAATGTTAATGGAGGTATTAGTGATATATATAACTCTAATGAGTAGTGTAATGTTTTATATCTAATGGGATGACACGTATAGGATTTTGGATTAATCCCAATCCACTATAGGACTCTGTCCACAATGTAAGGTTGTCTAGGAAATGATCCTTAACTCTTTCATATAATATCAAGTTTTATGTTGTTTCCACATCCTTATGATGATATGATAATATAATATCATCATCTATATACCAATATTCCTTATGATATAATATTATCCTCCACATTTATGATATCATGTTATGCCCCATGATTCATTTGATATACTTAATTTTATAATTATTCCATTTCTCTCAAGATCATATGGTTTTTTATCAATGTTTCTTTATAATCTTTTTACCCTCATAGATAATATGATATCAACTCTTATTTAGTTTTACCCAGTTTCCAAGGAATTTCTATTAGTGGATACACATATGAGAGGTTTATGTGTGGATAATTTTGTTAAAGAAATTTATATTTTACAAAGATGTTAGATAGATTTGAACTTAGTTTAAAAAGACACTGATCTTTTTATCTTGTGAGTTTTTTGTAATTCATGTGATGTGTTAAGATAAATTTATGTGTAGAGCTAGATCTGAAAGATTGAGTTTGGGGTGATGCATCTAGGATCAGATAAAATATTAGTTATTTTTTGGGAATTAGGATTCTGATTATTTGGTTAAAAATAATTAGACAAATAACCATTTTTATTAGTGTATTAGGTTATATATAAATATTTTGACCATATAGGTTTAACGTTTTCTAGACCTAAATGATGAATTATATTATATGTAAACTATACTTATTTTTGAAGTTAACATTAAAGAATAGTATTGTGGCTCATGAAAATTATACAAAAAAATAATAACTATGTATAAATGGGTTAAATTGTGAGGATTCAGTTTCATTAAGGGTAAGAATGTAACTTTAATGATTTTTAATGAATAACTTTATAAATTTTCTATCATAAATTATATGTTTTATTACTAGATAAATTTATATATTTAAATAATATAAACCAAAAATTTATAAATTAATGTTTTCACTTAATATGTTTGTGATATATTTTTTAAATTATAACAGGATTTTATTTATCTTAATGTTTTATTAAAAAAAGTGAATTTAGTAGTTTGGGAAATTGCCCATTTAATTGGGTGAGATAGTGGGGCCTGAACCCATGACCAAAGGGAACCTAGCTTAAAACACCTACCATTACCCACTTTTATTCCCTACCACCATTTTTCATCCCTTTATTTTGATATCAGCTTACATGGTAATTTGTTATAATCTAATTATTAACGTAGTATGATAAATTTTTTCCAAGTCATAATGTCATAACATATCAAAATTAATTTCATATAAAATTTTATTTAAAACATTTGATGAATGGGTAAATACCGATTTTAAAAAAAAAAATTAATACAATATCAATAATTTTTAATTACATTATAACTCATTTAATTTGATAATCCATTTTATCATATTCTATGTTCATATTTTAATAGTAAAAAATATCCCTTTAAAACATTAACATGTTTTATAATATTTTAAAATTATAAAATATTTATTATTTTTATTTTACAATGTGATTCCTATTAGATATAGATTCTTATTATCACAAATTGGTTATATTGTATTGATAACATAGTTTTTATAATATTAAAATGGCTAATGGTATACAATTTTAATCATGGCGTATTAGTTTTTTATAAAAAAATTGTTTTCGGGATTATAAATTTAATAGGTAAATTCCAATTAAATAGAAGAATATTTTCATAAAATTTATATATTTACGAACTATAAATAAATAATTGTAGACTATATAATTAATATGAGGCAATAAAAAATATAAATGTAATCAATATTTATAAGATAAAATGTTTTTATTCTAAATATATTGTTTTAATTGTATTATATGATTTTATTTAAATGTTAAATTCCTAAATTTCAAAATTTAAATTTGATAAAAATTAATTTGTTTTGAATCAATACACAAATTTTGAAATTGTTTATTTTTTAATATTTTTTTAAAAACATTGTTTTTTGGAGAATAATGTAAATAGCATTTTTAAAAATACCATTACTTTCTTATCATCGCTTGTAACACCACGAAATTATAAAGTAATAACATAGTGTTCTATAGTGTGTATGAAACATGACATCAAGCACATAAGGGAATATAATATCCTAAGAATTTATAAGATATTCACTATTTTAAATAAATACAATATATTAGATAGATTGTAATCCTTGGAACACCGAGTTATCTTGTGTCACATGAAAAAAAAAACTTCCTCAATTACATGCATTACACTCAAGAGAAACCTTCTATGATAGTTTGTGTTACATGCAAGACTGAGTTTCACCAAATAACAATGTATTCTTAAAATATTATTATTCAATATAATATGATATAACCTAGCCATTATGAATAGTACTAATTAACGTATGAAAGTCTATTATTTATAAAATAATAAAATGAGTCGTGGATAACAAATTAATGAGAATTGAAAATAATAATCAATTGGATATAAAAAAGAAATATTATTATTATGCATTTAAAGTAGTTTTATCTTGATAAACATAATTAAATACAATGTGTGAATTATTTTAATTAAATATATATGTTATATATTCAATAAAATATTTTTTATATTCATCAATTAGGTTTAAGAGGAATAAGATAATAACAAACTCTAATTTACACATAAAAACCTATATTTTTATAAAGGCAATTTTACCACCTTTTAATGGAGAATCCATTTTAAATATGAATTTTGGAACATTAATTTTTTTAATATTTAAAAATAAAATTAATATTTTAAATAAATAATAATAATAATTAGGTTAGGGTGATGTTTTGATATTTTTTTGAAACATTTCATTTTATTCAAGAATAGTTAAAAATACGGAATTTTACTTAAAAACTGGTTTTTCATCAAATTTATTTATAAGGATAAATTATATATTAAATTTATTTTAATGTTTAATTGGATAATATTTTTATATATTAATATAATTTATTTAATTTTAATCAATTTCACTTTTGAATATGAATGTAAAAAAATTATCAAACTTTTGATTGTTTTACTTTAAAAACTCGCATTGTCATCCCGCCTACAGGATGAATTTAAAATTAATTTATTCCACTTCTATGATTGTAATTTGGAAAAATGGATTCTATATATTCAATAATAATAATTTCAAATTTCTAATAAGATCAAATTTTTTTATTTTAAAAAATATTATTGAAAGTGATTAAAATTAAATACAACAATTAAGGTTAAATTAAGATTAATAAGGGACTAAACCTTAACCATAAAGCCCAAAACGACCTATACACTTATCCAAAATCCATTTTATGACCATATTTAGACCCTATAATAACTTTTATAAAAACAATCCATTATTTTATCCACTTGAAATGTAAGAAATGTGTATGGAATTCCATTATAAAAATATTACAAGAGTGACACTCATCCACCACTATAAAAGGATCTCATATCCTCCCACTTCCTCGCACCTCTCAAGAAATTTTGGCTTAAAAAATCTCTACCCAAATAGATCTTAAAAATACCTCTCATAATCCTATAATCCTTCCTTTGGGAATAATGTAATCCATGGAAGCATTTGGTTCAAAACCAAAGGAGTTACATGATTAAGAGGTAACATCTTTCTTAAAGCTTTCTAGTTTAATTTCCATTCTATAACCCCGAAAATAATCTTATTATATTATTTTATAATATAACCAAAAATATATATAATCATGTTGTTATTCTAAGTTTTATACCTAAACTTTCACTCACTTCCATCTATGGGGTAACAAACATATTGTTTCTGTGTACAATGAACTACTAACTCACAAAATCATGATTGTTCATTTTTCCCTCACCACCTCTCATGGTGGCCATTAGTATATAAACTCTATTTATATATGTTATATACTATATTTATAATTTATTTATACCTATTTAATTATTTTATAACATATACCTTCATGCACTCCATTTTGTGGGAATAAGATAACATCGTTTGAGGAAGTGTGAACTACTACCCCCTCAAAGTTATGTGATTCATTCACATGATCCATGGAGTTCATAAAGGATGATTATAATTAAAAATATAATACATACACGATATATATATTATATTAATAACATAATTACCTTTTTGGAAATATATATATATATATATTTATTTATTTATTAACCTTTCAAACACAAAAAAGTGATAATGTCGTTTATAAACGTGTGGAATACTACCTCCTCAACATGATGTGATTCCTTTTACATAAAAATAATTATATTTATAAGTTTATATGATTAAATAATATTTTATTTATTATGTTATTATCATTTTATAATGATTTAGTATTACTAGCCTTATTTCCATAATGATTATTGAAAAATAGGAATGTAACTCATGCATATATACGATCTACTGTCTCCATGAGTGTAACATTGGTTCATTTTTCCTAACCATATTTAATTAATAGTTTTTAAAATATAATAGATCTATAAATATAATAATTAATTCATGATTATAATTTTGGATATTCTATATAATGACCCCTTTGGCCACAGTTGACCTACCAAAGTGGTTTTTGACACATAAACTGAATTTTGTCATAACGGACAACATAAATATAATTTTTTAAGTAGTTGTACACAACATAGTAATTAGTGAAATAAAATTAAATATAGAAATTAAAAATTTTCTTAATTTAGTAGATAATTAACTTAATTTTTGTTATAAAATAAGTTGAGGGATGTTCACCTGAAAGGAAACATTAGGTAAGGGATTCTTATCTCACATGTTTACATCCGTGAGATAAATTTCTTGTTCACAACTTCCATATTCTGTGTGGTGTATATAATTCCCATTTTTTATATTATATCATTAATATATTTATCTTCATGGTATTTTAAAATTTAATTTAATGTTATTCCTTCATGATTGTTATGATTTAAACTATTTTAAAGTGGTATGGGACACTTTGGAATGTTTAAAGATTATTTTCTTGAATAATAACTTTAACGATCTTTCAATGATATTTCCATTTGAGGAAATTATATTTCCATTTTTTAATAAAACTATTCATTTTTATCTCCTGTGGTTATTCAGAACCATTTTTAAGTATTAGTACCATTTTCCACTCTTTGGTAATCAAAATATTTTAGAAATGTTTTTTCATAAAACCTGACTTTGTATCTCTCTTTAGTCGGAGAATCTGTTTTCTTTAAAAAATCATGTTTTATTAAAAAAAATCGAAAATGTTTTTAAAATTATTTGGTAAAAATATTTTTACCCTTTTTTTCTTTTACCAATTTTTTTAAAGTAATATTCTTATCGCCTTCTAAACAAGCCATTTTTATAACCTTTAACCATGGAAAAGGAATATTCTTTTACCTTGTATGGATTGTATGGATTTAACCTCTATAATTTATTTGAAGCTTCCTTTATATTTTTAAAATGTTAATTTTTAAAGAAAATATTTTTAAAAAGTGATTTTCAAAGAAATTTTTTTTCAAATGTTTTTAAAAAAATGACATTTTCCTTAATAATGTTTTTAAAATGTCTTTTTATAATGTTTTAATTCATCAATGGCAAAAACACTTTATTTTAAACCACTTGGTTTATGTTGTATTGACACCATCCTTAATATTATTATGGATAGATTATGATTTATTTGTCTAAGGATAGTATTCGCATTCACTTCCTTGATTCCTTTTAGTCCCATTTAAATATTAAATTTTTTATGATCATTTAACAATGAATTTATCCTAAATATCCAAATCATTTTTCATGGATATAATTATTGACTATACTTTGTACCATTTTTTATATAGTGTTTACTTTGAAAGTTATTTTATTTTTTGGGGAAATATTGATAAACCCATATTCTTTATTCATATGGATATTTGGTAAGTAATGTTGTGTATTTGATATGAGGAATGATTTGGACATGAAATATATGGGTTGTGAACCATTTAAGAAATTCCTTACTAGTTGGGAACTGGTTAATGAAATCCCCACGATGAATCGGTATTCTCATGGGACGAGTTAGTTGAAAAAATTGGAAAATTTTAATTATCTCTTGATGGTAAAGGTATCATGTTCTTGGGAAACATGACTTTCAATAATTAATCATTGCCTTTATTGAGAAATTGTTTATTATTATTCATCCATGAGATCTTGCATCAACATATCTATAGATACATTTTATTTTTAGTTCATTGATTAAATTGAATGTGTTTCAGTTTCATACCTTTCCATATTGATTTTTACTTATCTAGATATTTGAATGGGATGTGTTATCAGTTATTTACCTTTCCATGTTAATTTATTCTCATTTATTTGTTATTGATTCTATTTTAATTACCCTTAATTATCATTTAAGATCACCCTTATTATGTTTATTTCCCCAAGAATCCAAGAAGAGTAATATGAAAGTTATATAAGGATTTACTATATGGAATAAAGTAGTTATCCTTGAAGATTATTTAGAAAGAGAGAAAATTATGTTGTAATTAGTGTAATCAGTTGTAATAAAATACCCATTTATTTATCTAGTTTACCAATACTACTAAACACTTTGGTCCTTTGGGGTTTCATTCCTTCTAATCATGACAATGTAATTGATAGCAGATATTGGATCTGGGCTCTCTGGGGTCGGTTCACTATAGTTGGAATCAAAGGAAGTTTAGTAGCAACCTTGGAATATATATTGAGTAAAACATAGGTTAGAGAACATAATGTTAAGGTATAATTTGAGGATAATTATAGAAGAGCGTCTTATAGTTTTTGAAATTTAGAGATTGTGTGGGTCTTCCTATAAATACATCTCTATCTGGATACTATAAGTGGATGTGGTTCTAGAACAGATGTACCTAGGAGTAATAACTCTTACAATGTATTCCAAGCCTGACTCAAAGTAACTTCATACATAACAATGGGCCTTACTGTGCACCTAGTTTGAAACTCATGGGGGATAAGCTTAAGATAATCCATATTTTCATTATAACCGCTTATAACATATTTTAATATATAATGACAATGAATAACCTAGGTTAAACCAAAGTTATTTATATTAAAGATTAGGTTTCATGAATTAGAAATCCTATAAATGATATTATACATAAACCCTCGTCCATAAAAGCACCTTTGTATAAATAAATGGATGAAGTATTTATATATTCAAGTTTTATTGAAAACCTAAATAAAAAAGATATTTATTTATTAACCTTATTTCAAGTATGTACATCATATTTATTTTGGAAATTATATTAATTCAGTTTCATAAAAGGGAAACCTATAAGTTAGGTGACAAACAATAAAATCTGGAAATTTTTGGGGTCATTAACCCATGACCAAAGGATGATAAGAGTTTCATGAAAACCACTAACCAACAGAATTTCCTAGTTAATTTTTCATTTTTTAGTTAAACAATTTGATGAATATATATTAATAATGAGTTGGTACTATCAATTTTAATGATTTGAGATTAATATATTAACCATATTGGTTTTTGAATAAAGTTAAAGACAAATAATTAAACTTTTCACACTTTTATAGGCCTTATGTTCCATTAAAAAAATTAGTGCTTCAAGAAAAAACAAATTCATTATTGGTAATTAATTTATGGGAGTAAAGGAATGAATTAGAATTTGATCGAAGAAAAACTAAAATTTTGGATTTTTCATATGAAATTGAAACCTATCAATTAATAAAATTTCATTATATTATTCTTTAGTAAAATAATTACCCAACATTGGGAAATTTACTTAAAAATAAAATGTTTTCCTAATACCTTAATTTTTTTGAACCAAATTTCTAATAAATCATCAAAGATTTTTGGATTTGAGGCCCTCAACATTCTATTGATCATTCAATTTTTTGGTATTGATGACTTCATTCACTCCCTATAAATATTGATGCTTTTACTCCATGTACATATCTCTACTTTCCACTAATGATCACATACTTAGAGACATAGTTATATGTTAGTCAATGTGACCTTTGTAATTCTCATTATCTCTTTTATAGAGGATGTTTTATGAAACCTTATCATGATATAGGATTTAAAAACAAGAAATATAAAACAATATATCACCAATATTGAGTATAAATTGTGAGGAAGCACTTTAATTAAGCTGGGGATAATGTAACACCCTGAAATTTAAAAGAACCTTGTATTCGATGGCATGTATGACACGCGATACCAAGAACATAAGGGAATATAATATCCTGAGGATTTAAACAATATTTAATATATAAAATAAATATAATATATTTGATATCTTTTAATTTATGAAACATTGAGTTATCTTTTGTTATACATAAGAGCGGCCTTCCTCGATAGCATCTGTTACACGTAAGAGTGACCTTCTACGATAGCATGTATTACAAGCAAGATCGAGTTTCACCAAATAATAATGTATTATTAAAATATTATTATTTAGTATGATATGATATAACCTAGTTGTTATGATTAGTATTAACTAAATTTTAAAAATTTATGGTTTATAAACATATAAAATTAATTCATGGGTTACAAATTAATAAGAAATGAAAATAAGAACCAATTGGATATAAAAAGAAATATTATTATTTTTATGATACCAAACGTGTTTATATTAATATATATAATTAATTAAAATTATTTAATTATTTTAATTAAATATATATGTTATATATTCAATAATATATTTTTGATATTCATCCATTAGGTTTGATAGGCATAATATAAGAACAAACTCTATTTTATACATAAAAACATATATTTTTATAAAGGTAATTTTACTACCTTTTAATGGAATATGCAATTTAAATCATAATTTTAACACATTAAATGATTTAATATTTCAAAATAAACTTAATATTTTAAATAAACACATAATAATTCAGTTAGGGTGAAATTTTGATATTTTTCTGAATCATTTCATTTTTTTAATAAATAGTTAAAAATACTAAATTTTTATTCAAAACTACTTCTTCATCTAATCTATTTCTAAGGTTAAATTATATTTTTAATTATTTTTAAAATATAATTATATAATATTTTTATAAATTATTATAATTTATGTCATTTAAATTAATTTTACGTTGAAATTTAATGTAAAAACTTATCAAACATTTAATCCTTTTTTTTAAAACCGTGTATTATCATCCCACCCACTGGATGAATTTTAAATTAATTTATGATCCTTATATGATTGGAATTTGGTTAAACAGATTCCATTTTTTGAATCAGAATAACATATAATTTATAATAATTCTAACTCTACTTTTTACCAAAAATATTAGTGAAATTGATTAAAATTAATTATAATGATTATGGTTAAATTAAGATTAATAAGGGACTAAACCTTAACCATAAGGCCCAAAACGACCTATAAACTAGTAAAAATCCATTTTTGGCCATATTTCAACCCTATAATCTCTTTTATCTAATTGGCTCTATTACTGGATCTAGTTTCAATGTGAAAAATATGCATGAAATTCCTTTGTAAAATTATTACAAGGGTTTCACTCTTCTTCCACTGTAAAAGGACCTCATCTCCTCCCACTTCCTCACACCACTAAAGAATATTTTTTTGGCCAAGATCTAAACAAATTTATCTTAAAAAGAATCTCCCGTCATCCTAGAAACCTCCCCTTGTGCATAAATAAATCCAAGGAAGCCTTTGGTTCAAACCAAAAGGAGTTTCTCGATTAAGAGGTAATATCCTTCCTCAAGTTTTCTAATTGTATTTTTGTACTCCAACACATAAAGTATTATTATTATAAGATTGTAATAATACAAAACTATCATAAATATACTTTTATGTTTTTTTAATGGTTATACATACACTTTCATGCACTTCCATATATTGGGTAATGAAAATATTATTTTTGTGTACAACAAACTACTAGCTCACAAAATGATGATTCTTCATTTTTTCCTCACCACCTCTCAGGGTTTCCAGTAGGATGGACACTATATTTAGATATTTTATATATGATATTTATAATTTATTTATAATTCTGTAATTATTTTATACTACATACCCTCATGAACACCATTTTATGGGAATACGATAACATCGTTTGAGGAAGTGTGGACTACCACCCCTCAAAGTGATGTGATTAATTCACACAATACATGGAGTGTATAAAGAATGATTATAATTAAACATATGATACATAAAAAACATATATATGATATTAATAACATAAATACATTTATTTAAATATATATATATATATATATCATTTTCTTTATTATCCTTTCTCACACTACAAATTGATAATGTTGCTCATGGACGTGTGAACTACTGCCTTCTCGACATGATGGCATTCCTTTTACATAAAAAGGATTATATATATAACTATATATGATTAAATAATATGGTAATTATGATATACTTATCATTATTTAAATATATAGTATTACTTATCTTCTTTCCATAATGATCATTGAAAAATGGGAACATTATTCATGTGTGCATAAGACTTATCATCTCCATGAGTGTAACATTGGTTCATTTTACATTAACATATTAAACTATTGGTTTTAAAAGTATAATATATGTATAAATATAATTATTATGTCATTATTATTATTATTATTATGTTACATAATGACCCCTTTGACCATAGTTGACCTACCAAAGTTGTTTTTGACACATAAACTGAATTTGGTCAAAATGAATGACAAAAACATAATTGTTTAAGTTGTTGTACACAACATGGTAATAAGTGAATTAAAAGTGATAAAATAAAATAAAATGGTTCTGAATAAATTAGATAATTAACATAAGTTTATTATACATGAAGTTAAAAGACGTTCACCTGAAAGGATACGCAAGGTAAGGGATTCTCATCTCACATTTTTTTCATCCTTGAGATAAATGTAATTTTCACCACATACATATTTTGTGTGATGAAAATACTGCCCCTTTTCTTATATTATATCATTATTCATTTTATCTTCACGGTATTTTAAACTTTCATTTAAATTTAATCCTCTATGAGTATTATGATTTAAAATGTTTTAAAGTGTTATAGGACACTTTAGAATGATTAAAGATTATTTTCATCAAAAATAAATTTAATAAAATTTCAATAGGATTTCTATTCGAGGAAATTATATGCCCATTAATCAATAAAACCATTCATTTTTATCTCCTCTTGTTATTTATGACCATTTTCAAATATTAGTACCATTTTCCAGTCTTTGGTACTCAAAATGTTTTAGAAAATGTTTTTTTAGAAAATCCTACTATGTATCTCTCTTTAGTCACAAAACCTATTTTCTAATAAAAACCATGTTTTATTAAGAAGATTGCAAAATTATTTGGTAAAAACCATTTTACCTTTTTTTTCTTTTTCCAATTTTTTCAAAGGAATCTTCTTGTGTCTTTCCAAATAATTCATTTTTCTCACCTTTAACCATGAAAAAGGAATATTCATTTTACCTCATATGACATGTATGGATTTACCCTCCATTGTTTCTTTGAAAATTCCTTTTTATGTTTAAAATGTTACATTTTAAATAAAATATTTTCAAAATTTATTTTTAAAGAAAATTTTTTTCAAAAGTTTTTTCAAAACCAAAGGACATTTTCCTCAAAAATGTTTTTAAAAGATATTTTTATAATTTTTCCATTCATAAATGACAACAACCCTTTATTTTACTTCACTTGGGTTATGTTGTATTAATACCATACATAATATTCATATGGATGGATTATGATTTATTTTTCTAAGGATATTATTCACATTCACTTCCATGATTCCTTTTAGTCCCCTTGAAAAAATCAATTTCTTATGAACATTTCACATTGAATTTCCCCTAAATAACCATATCATATTTCATAGATATGATTATTTCCTAAACTGTATACCATTTTTCTTATGGTGTTTAATTTGGAAGTTATTTGATTATTTTGGGAAATATTTATAATCCCACAATCTTTATTCATATGGATATTTGATAAGGAATATTTATTATTCAATTTGAGGAATGATTTGGACATGAAATAAATGGGTTGGGGAATGTATAAGGAAATCCCTATGGGTTGGGGACCAGTTAATGAAATCCCATTGATGCATCAGTAGTTTCATGGGATGAATTAGTTGTGAAAATAAGAAAATTTAAACTATCTCTTTAGGGTAAAGGTATCATGTTCTTGGGAAGCATGACATTCAATAATTAAGGATTGCCTTTATTGATAATTTTTTTTATTACTATTCATCCATGAGATCTTGCGTCGAAATATCTATGGATACATTTTATTTAAATTCCATTGATTAAATGGAATGTGTTCCATCTTTTTTTCCTTTCAATATTGATTTTTACATATATAGTTTTTTGAATGGCATGTGTTATCAGTTATTTACCTTTCCATGTTAATTTATTCTCATTTATTTTTTACTACTTCCATTTTAATTACCCTTACTGATCATTTTAGCTCACCCTTATTATGTTTATTTCCCAAGGAATCCATGAAGCATACTTTGAATAATATGTTGAGATTTACTAGATGGAATAAAGTAGTTATCCTTGAAAATTATTTATAAGGAAAAAAATTATGTTGTTATTAGTGTATTCATTTATAATAAAAGATTCATTTATATATCTAGTTTACCAAGACTACTAAACTCTTCTATCCTTTAGACTTTGATTACTTGAAATCATGAAAATGTGATTGACAACAGACACCAAATTCGGGCTCTCTAGGGTCAGGTTGATACATTGTCACTATATAAATATTACATAAAAATTTATCAAACTATTTTACTGAAATAAAATAAGTTTAAGGTGTATAATAATATATTTAAAAAATTATTTTTTAAATTTATAAAACTATATTTAAATTTTTTTAACCTATGTTATATTTTATTTTAATAAATATAAAATTCTGAATATTTGCATTTACTTTAGTCATTGATAGGTTTCATTCAGTTATATAATGATATTACTATCAAATAACCCTCATTATTTTAGTAATAAAATTAATAATTTCATGTAATTAGTGATAAAAATTTATTATTACTAAACGATAAAATAATCAAATACATTATTCAAAAATACTCCTCCCCCTTAAACATATAGACAAACTGCACCAACCCATTCCTACTCACTAATTAAAACATTTAAATTTAAAAATATCTACAAAAAACCAACTTTTACATACTTACCAATTTCCTATCCTTATGGTCTTCAAACAAACACCATAATTAAAGTATTTAGGCTCAATTAAATATAAGATACATAAGAGAATGGTAATGATTGTTATTCCTAGACCTTCTATTTTCTTTGAATATTATTTTATCATTATCACTTTAAAAATAAAATTCATATTCTTAAATTCTTATATATAAATTTTATTATAATATTTTTGATCCATTTTTTATGGTATTCTACTAATTACCTCTCATCGATCCCTTTTCATAACCTATTACTATGTCGAAAATAACAGTTTTCTTAATTCTATCATTTTATTTTTATATTAGATTCATTTGGTACAAAATCATTGAAATTTTAATTTAACATACTTACAAAATGTAATCTTCTTGTTATTATAGTTATTTTTAACTCTTATTGATAAAACATCAGCAATTTCCACTCATTAAATTCATTTAATAAATTAATATTACATCGACATACATGTTTTTCAGAAATGGGACCATTTTATTTCAATTCTGATATAAAAAAATCAATAAAAATTAATATTTAAATGTAACCATAATATATAATCTTAATAATATTAAAATTTATATCTAAAAATATAACACTTATTCTATATTTCCTTATATTAAACTATTTTGAAAAACATTTCTCAACATTGTAGTTTTACACTACCTAAGTGATCAGTGATGATTTCTTATGATTATGTTCTTCATGGATATTTTTAGACTTTATTTCTATAATAATCATTTAATTTCTTATTTTTTATTCTATAAAGATAATATAGTCATTATAAAATTTAAAATAAAAGTAAAAAATCATAGTTATATTTAATATTCAAGTACATGTTTAACAATAAAGAATCTATAAATGGTAATTAAATCAAGATATATTGAACTCCTCTACATCTGGAATGATATTAAAAATATACTATAAGTTTTTTGGGATCATGAAACCATTATATTACGAACTTTGACCATTATAATTTTATCACAATGTTTTTTGAAACTAAAAACTGAGGATTTTGAAAACAATCAATGAAAACTATACTAATTTATTAAATGAATTAATAGTGATAAGAATATATATTAAAAGGAATTATCATAACAAAATGAACATTAAATAAAGATAATATGTGAACAAATAGTTATTATAATTTTATTATACATGATGATAGAGAATTTATGTCATGATCCGGGATTCAAGGTAAGGCTTTCATTGTCTCAATTTCAATTTCTTGTGATATGTTTCATATCATCCATAATGATTTATTTTAAATTCTATAATTTATAACCCATGAGTTTATTTTAGCATATTATTTCATGTAATTAATGTAATTTATATAACTATATGACATTATTTCTTTCAATGAATTTTTGTTCAACCATGAAAATGTTTGTGAGGTTTTTTCATCAAAAGTTCCCTTCTATGAGTCATGTTTTTAATTCTGCAACTATTTTCTTCTATATGGTGTACATAATACCTCTTGGAATTTATATATCATGATTATATATTTTTTGTGTAATTTAATGTTTCATTCATTTTTCATCATTAAAGTGGTTTTCATTAAAAAGATACCAAATCCACATTGGATTATTTTCATGTATTGTTCCATTATTCCTGGTATTCTCTTTGTTGAATAAAATTAAATTTCATAAATGGTTATCTTGTTATCTTAACTTAATTTATTATGAATTAATGGACTCCTTTATTTAGTTAAGGAATTTTTTTCTATTCCTTGATTTGTTTGATATGGTGCCTTTTTTACTCATCTTATATATTCTTATTATATTCTCTATCACTCTAAATCTCTCTTTTGTCCTTTTCCCATCGTATTCATGTTTCTATATAGATGAGGTGTGTAGTAAATGAAGTCTTTAAAAGAAAATTGATCCATAACTTCCTTTATATTTCATTACAATCATCTATTCATAAACATAATTTTTAATTAAATTCCTTCCTTAGTGAATACCCTTCTATGATCCTTCTAATTAATTGGTTTTCACTCAGATGCATATACATCAATTGACAAGGGATATTATCTTCAAATCAATATACCTTTTATTTGTATAGTGTAATTAATTTTTTTAAAAGGTAGAATTCTGGTCGAAGACCAAAACACAAAAATTATTATATAAAAGAAGGGGGTCATACAAGTCTAAAAGAAGGCATTTTGTTTACATCCCGAAAATATAGAGGAAGAAGCTCAGGGGGAAGATCATCTCTCCAGGTAGAGTCTTTATCAACGCCCATGTTGGAAAGGGCATCAGCAACTCTGTTTTCTTCCTGGTAAGCATGCGTAGCAATGAATATTAGGGAAGCGAAAGATTGCAAACATTCAATCCAGTGGGAAGTGAGTTTCCAGGCCATGTGGATGGTGCCCTTCCAGATTTCCTAGATAGTAGTTGAGGAGTCACTTTCATTCCATATGTTTTTCTAGTTGTGCTTCTTGGCAAACGAGATAGCATGAATGACGCTGAGCATATTGGCTTCTAGGGAGGTAGTCATACCACATGATCCATATAAGCATCCGAGAACTTGATCAAGATGATTCCGGAAGATGGCTCCACAACCCGCTAGGTCAGGGTTGCCTTTAGAGGCGCCATCTACATTGATTTTGATCCATCCTGCGGGAGGGGGCTGCCCAAAACCTTCAAGCATGAATTTAGAGTGAGGGTATTTACCAACAATCCCAAGATGTCTGAGGATCACCAAATCTCTGACTGAGTTGTTAAAATGATCTTTTTGTATCGAGGTCGCCTCTAGGGTATCAATAAGAATTCTCATTTTTCCTATATTAATATTGAAAGAACTATTGCAAAAGGTATACTCATTCCTTCCATACCAGATCACATGCATAAGCTCTGTAATTGTGGCCACAAAGAGGTTCTTGATTTGTTGAGAGTCGGATTTCTCTAGAGATTTTTGAATCTAAGAGATTAGAGAACTACAAAGCAACCAGTTGAAATCAAAGAGGTCAAAGATATAATGCCAAAGGGCAGTAGTCATATCACAAGAAAGGAAAATATGGTCAAGATCTTCACGATGTTGGTTACACATATGACATTTAGAGCAGAGGTTGATTCCAAAAGTTTGTAAATAGGAGTCATTTGGAATTCTACCATGAGCAATACACCAAACAACAGTAATCTTGAAGGTTTAATCTAGGATTTATTGAAGTTGATAATCCTTCTAAAGTTTCTCATATCATTGGTGTATAAATGATTTTAAAATCTCTTCAAGTCTAGAATCCCATTAAGGTAAGGTTCCCAGATTCGGAAATCCTCATTAACAAAGAAATGGTAATTATCGACAATAGTTTTAATCTCTTTAGGGAAGGGAGTATTTTTCATGTCCATGATGTTTTTAATGGTGTCACTAGTGTGCACATGGAGATGTGAGGAAGTAATTAAGGAAATCGGGTTCTTTCTAGTCTAGTTATCAAGCCAAAAATTCAAATTAGAGTCTCTGTTGTCCATCCAACTAGAATTGGACAAAATTGAGTTGAAAGTACATTTAATGGATGGACATATGGAGGACGTGAGATAAGTATGCTTGTTTCTTTGGAGTTTTCCAATAAAACGAGCCCGAAAGAAGTCCATAGAAGGTGATTTATTACCAATGAGATTCCACGTGAGCTTCGACTCAAGGGCCTGGTTAAATTTTGTGAGGTTTTTTATTCCAATACCACCTTTTTCAATAGGTTTACAGCACGTGGACCAAGGTATGGTTACTAATTTCCTTTCCAGAGTGCTTCCCATCCAGACAATGTTTTTAATGGAAATTTTGATGTGTTTTAAGAGACTAGACGGCCATTTATTGATCATCATTGAGTATATCAGTTTAGAAACAATTGTGGATTTAATAAGGCAAATTCTCCCTACCATTGAGAGATTTTTGCCTTTCCAAGAAGAGAGGTTTTGAAGAGTTTGATCAACGATGGTAGAGAAATGAATCTCTTTGGATCTACCCCAAAAAATGGGAACCCCAAGATAATTGAAGGGTAGATAGACCTTCTTAATACCAAGAATATTTGTAATGATACTTTTCTGACTGGGGGGGTAGTTTTTTCCAAAGAAAATAAAGGATTTCAACCAATTTATATGTTCACCAAAGACCTCTTCATAGTGAGATATGATGGTTTTAATGTTGCTAAGTTTCATTTTGTCCCCTTTTAGGAAAAGGATAATGTTATCAGTATATAGAAAATGGGAGGGGGAATTCACACTTCTTGAAGCAGGGGTAGGCTTAATATTACCATTTCCAATAGCTTAGGAGATGAGTTTACTAAGGTAGTCTTCAGCGATGGAGAATAGTATAGCCGAGAGGGGGTATCCTTGCCTAACCCCTTTAGAACAATTGAAGTAACTTCTAGGTGTACCATTTCACAGAATAGAGATACGAGTAGAGATAAAAAGAATGCTAATTCTATTGATAAAGGTCTCATTGAAACCAAATTTTCTAAGCACTTTAAAGATAAAGTTCTAGTCAATGGTATCAAAGGCCTTCATTATATCGAGTTTAATGGCCACATTCCCGCCTCTGGTTTTCCTGTTCAACAGGTTAGCGGATTCGAAGGCTAAACAGATATAATCTTGTTTATATCTGCCTTTAATGAAACCAAATTGATTCCGTGAAATAATTCTATTTCTGATATCAGTGATACGGTTGGCAATCAATTTGGTGATAATTTTAAACAGTGAGTTAATAAGGGTGATGGGTCTGAAATGAGTGATTTTGTCCGAATTTTCAGATTTAGGAATGAGGATAGAGAAATTAGAGTTTAGACCATAAGGAAGAATTCCCTTAGAGAAAAAAATTAACCATTCAGAAGACATCATCTTGAATGATGTCCCAATTTTTCTGGTAGAACCCATTATTAAATGCATCTGGACCTAGGGCACCATCTGTGTTAAGACTAAAGACATAATCTTTGATCTCATAATCCAGTGGGACATTATTAAGTAAGAGATTATCCCCAACTGTGACCATTATAGGAATAACTTCAGGCTGAATATCTTTATCAATATTAGGGACATTAAAGATATTTTTAAAATGAGTAACGACATGGTTGGCAATGCTTTCATCAGTGTCAAAAATTTTCCCCCTTCCCTAATATAGGAGAGAGGTTTAAAAGTTTTTTTTGACTTTTTATAGAGCATTTTATAACTTTTTGTTTCTATCCCCATAATTTAACCATTTAGTTTTAAATATTTTCTTCTTTAGGTTATCTTTAAAGTTAAGTAGAGTAATCAGTTTGGAAGAAATATTAATTTCCTGTTGGGGATTATGGGAAAAATTAGAAGAGGTGTTATAATTTTGAAATTGATTAAGATCTTTTTCAAGAGAGTAAATATTGTTATCTATTTCATCTGATTTTGATTTACACCAGTTTTTGAGGATTTTTTTTAGCATTTTTAGTTTCATAAGACAGGAAAAAGAATCATTGTTCGTATTCATGTTCATCTAAGAAGTTTTAATAATGTTTGCATAGTCTTTCTCAGAAGACTAGGAGATTTTATATCTAAAATGATATCTAGGTTTTATGCAGTTGAAGGAGAAACTAACCAGAATATGGTGGTGATCATAAGACACCTTGTTAAGAGTGATACTAGAAGTTTTTTCCCATTTATCTAGAGCAAGATTGTTAGTAAAGGCTCTGTCTAGTTTGCTGGCCACAGTTTTGTTATAATGTTTTTTGTACCAAGTAAACTTAGCACCGCTAAAATTAATCTTTACAAGGTTACTATGTTCAATGCATTATTTTAATTCTCTAGTAGATATTGAGGCATGCGGTGGGCCTAGTTTTTCACTAGCATCTAGAATGGCATTGAATTCCCCAATAATGAACCAGGGTTTTTGAATCAGGATACTAAGATGGTTGATTTCAGTCCAATGAGACCTTCATTGTTGATATCTATTATAAGCATAGAAAAAAGTAGTGAAATCATTTTTTTGTTCAATCATATAATCAAAAGTAAAAGATTGATTTTAAGTTCTACAAATATTGACATTTTGAAGGGAGGAGTGAGAAAAAATACATAAGGATTCCATTGGGATGTTATTCGTGCACGCCCCTACAAAAGAGTAACTGGGGGGACAAGCATGCTGGAATCTAGAAGCAAAATTAATTTTGGGCTCATAGATAGCAAACAGCTTTTGTGTGTGAGTAAAAATGAATCTTTTCAAAATGTTTTTTGTGTCAGTGTTTGCTATCCCTTGGCAGTTTCGGAAAAGAACATTCATTTATACCTTTTTGTGGGTTTGTCCCCTTTCTTTTTAGAGGTCGCAGCCTTTGATCTGGTTTCAACTCCCATGGTGTTTTTCTTGTTTTTATTACCATGTTCTACCTATGTTTACATAGGGGAGCCAAATAGGTGTTAGCAAAAACCCAAACAATTTTTATCCTAGTCTCACCTTGATTTTTAGAATCAAATTCATGCGGAATGCATGAATCTGTAGTTGAGGCAGATGATTTTTATTCAGCCTCTTGTAGTGTGGGTTTCTCATCAAGAGGTGGGGTTATATCCATCCCATAATGTTCATCCTTGTCCTAAGACGTGGTTGAGTACGACAACAGCGCCATTTTGGACTCCTACATCACCATGTCCAACCTCCAGTCTTTCTTAAGAGGTGTTAAAATACTAGTTTCAGTATTGTTTTGAGAGCCCATTCTGACAGAGTGAATTAGCTTCAATAGGGGGGACTGTTCAGCAATGTTCAGGTATGTATCCTTCAGGGGTGCTCCTAAAATGAGTACAATATCTTCTGAAGTAGATTCAGGTTTTCCAAGGGCTGGTTGGGGATGTGAAACAATTTTAGATATATTAGCCTCAAGGTCATTTTGAAGGATCTATTCAAGGTTTTCAAACTCTTTTTCATCAACCATATTATCCCAAGAATCCCCTTTTTCAGGAATCAGTTCAAATGGGTTTCTTTTGAAAACCCATTTCTCCTTTTTCATTTTGGGAGATTCAGGTTTTTCTGGAACAATTTCCTTTCCCCTATTATTTCTATTAACCTCTATCTATTCATTGGGGTTCTACAGAGGGGGGGGGTTTACACAAACCTATAGTTATAGACAGTATGACCAACTAGTTTATAGAATTCACAGTAGGGTGGGAGCCTCTCATTTACTACCTTAACTTCAGTTTATAATCAGTAGCATTGAAAGTGATTGAGGGGGGAATTTTGTTCTCAAGATTAACCTCTATGAGTACTCTGTCATAGAGTCCAAGGTCTCTATTTAAGGTTCTTTGGTCCACTTGCAGTGGGGCGCCTATACAAGATGCTAGGTCATTGAGGATTTTTGGGTGCCAATAAAACCATTTTAGATTGTGCAACCTAATACAGACATGTGCTATTTTATTCCTGTAAAAAATTGGTTGAAAACAGCATCCCATTCAGAGAGTCGAAGGATCCCTGGTATAAGATTCAAATTATCAATTTTCCAGGCCTTATTGAGGTCCTCTTGATAGGTAAATAAAATATTAAAATAACCTTTACTGAGCGGAACTAATTTCCAGTTTGAAAAACCCCATTAAGTATCAATTCTTCGTTTCAAATCAATGTAAGGATAGGGTTTTTTATATTTGATATACGCAATGCGAGCAGTAATAAAGAATTTACATATCCATTCTCTTTGGCGTACCACATTCGAGTATGATTCTACACAGAAGACTCCATCTTCTAATATTTTGATCCTAGATATCTTCGTGGTCTGCATCTTGATGAAGTCAATACCTGTCAGGGCTTCGAGAAAAGAAACTGATTTCTCTTTTTGGTTAATCACACTTCGTGGTTCATATTTGAAAGAAATCCCCACTTCCTTCTCATGTATATCTGAGATGAGATCGTAGAAAGACATGATTCATGAAATGGAATGAATCAGTGGGTTCCTTTGCGACTGTGGTAATTAGGGTTTTCGGAAAATGCGTTCGAGCATCGCGAGTCGAGAGCATCGTGAGTTGGGAGCCACCCCATCTTCATCCCCTTTCACTGTATAGTGTAAATAATTCATAATTAAATATATTTATTGAATGATATTTACCTGTAGAGGTACTAAATTTCATTGGAAACCTATTTAATTTCTTCTAGTTTATCATGTTATGATTATTGATAGATTTATCTTTATTTTACTTATGTAGAACATATATCCGTGTACATATTATATTTTAATGGGAGTTTCTATAATTATATATCGCTAAAATAAATTAGGTAATGTTTTATATATAATGAGATTACATGTATGGGAACACCGATTAAACCCAATCTACTTTAGGACTCTATCCATAATGTTATGTTGTATTGGTAGTAATCCTTGGATTTTTCTTTTGATTTTTTGTTTTATATTGTTTCTGCATTCCTATAATGCTATTATATTATGATATCATCTTTCTTATTTGAATATTCCATGTTATTAAATATTATACTCTCCTTTTGTAATGGTTTATGCCTTCTCAACTCGTTAATTTACCTGTTTTTGATGTTGGAGTGTTCTCAGAGGAGGATAGAGGCGGTACGGTGGATTTGGAGCTGATAAATGCATTTTACATCATAAAACAAGGGTTTATTTTATAATATGATGTTTATTTCTTTTGTAGCTAGTGTTTTATAGATTTTATGTGGCTAAGGTACATAGTGTAAAATGGTTTTATACCCTAAGGAAAGATTTTATGGTGTAATTTTTTTTCATACCATGGAGACATGTTTTTATGTAGAAAAGGATGTTATGACATAAAATTTGGTTTTTTGGTGTCTTTGTTTTTAGACATGTTGAACTTATGATGTGAATGAGAGATTTAAACTCTAATTCATGTGAATTACTGCCTATATATAAGTTTTTATTGGTTGATTCTTCTCCCATTTGGTCGATTTTATCACTCTCATTTTGTGTGATCCCTAGACAATTTTCATATATCTTCTAGAACAGTTCCCCCTACTTCAATCCATTAGTTTAGTTTATCATGTTCTAGTGATTCATGGTGATTTAATATCCCTCTTTCATTATTTCCCTTCCATTATTATTTTGGGGATCCACTACAGTAGTATGTTTTTTATTTGATATGTGTTTGGAATATTTTTTTGAAGATCTTTTGATGTGGTTCATGATGATCTAGGGTTTCCTAACATGTTTGTATTTTATATGATGTTTCTTATTTTCCCTACAGTTCATAGAGAGATCAAGAATATTCTTTAAGGTTAGGGACCCTTATTCTTTTCTTTTTATGTGTTATGTGTGGGGATTACATGGTTTTTCATTCCTTTGGGTGGATAATAAGGTTCAACATAATGAATGTTATAAATTTAAATAATTAAAATTAATATGTATAGGGAATATATTGCATGTTTTACTTTTTCTTACATATGTTTCTAATGTTATTGGGAATTATTGTTGCTGATACTCAAAATAATAGTTGTTGGGAGCCTTGTTTTCACTAAAAATTTTATTTTTTAACGACCATTTGTATGTTGTTGTGAGAACGAACCCTAAATAAAAGGATAAAAATATATATTTGGATAAAAAATTGGTTTCCCCTGGATTTCAGTTTTTTGATAATACCCCTAATAAATAAATACATAATTGGTATAATTGTATTGAATAATTTTTTTATGTTGGGATGTGGTTTATTGTATGTGGTTTTTTTGTTGTGTCTCCTTCAGTGTGATGAGCTAGTTTTATGGTGGTGACAATAACCAGCTTGGGTTTTTTATGTGTGGGGCTATGATTTGGTGTTTGGATAGAATGGATGTGTTATGGTAAATTGTGTTATGTGGTTGAGGTGCACAGAGTTATGGTGTGCATTAGTAACGTTTTAAGTTGTTGATGTGTGGTTGTTTGTAGTAGTTCCATTATGAGATGTGGTTGGGATGTGTGATGTGTAGTTATTTTTGTGAGATGGAATGGGTGATGTAGTGCAGAAATGATGGAGGATGTATGGTTATGAGTCAACGGTTGTGTGTATTGGGGCAAGTTGGTGTGGGAATTCCTGTGTTAGTTTCCCTGTTATCAATTGAATGAATTGTAGTGATAAAATGAAAAAAATAGGCTGGTAAATAAGTGTGATGGTATATAAATGGATTTGTGGTATATGGATTTAATAAATTTAATAATAAATGAATGGGAAGTGTAGATTTGAATGAAGTAGATTAGTAATTGAAAGTGGAATCGTGTGGATTCTATGGGGGTTGAGTGATGGGTTGCATATATTGGTGGTAGTGGTTGTGATAGATGTTGTGTGGTACAATGGTGTATATGTGGTTTGTGCAATTACAGTTGTTTTAAAAACATAAATTTGGGATTCTTTATTATCTATATCATGTATATTTATGTTATTTTTTTCACACACAGCCCAATTTGGATAACCTTAAAAATTATGAGAGGTTCTGGGTTATGGGATTTTCCACAAAATCTAGGATGATGATGATATGAATGTCTAGCTACCCCTCTTCCATGCCCTTTTTTCAATATTATTGATGAATCAAGTAGGTGTAAAATATTACCTAGTATTGTTAGGCCAGGTTCATATGGGAGAGATGTGATGTGATGAGTTGGTGATGTGATGTGATGAGTGGTGGGGTCATGTGTATTGGGAGGAGGGAATGAGGTTTTTATCCTTCACATTCATGATACACTACTTCTCTAGTTATATAATTGATATGTGGTGTAATAAACTAGGTGTCTTTAGGGGAGATGATGTTGTTTAGCCCAAGTGTCATTAAGAAATATGTGGTGTAATGTAACCTAATGTTATCATTGAATACTAGAGTGTGTGAGGGTGGGGTATATTGGGATGCCTCCCAAATCACATCAGAGATGTCCCAGGAGTCTTTGGGAAGGATTTTATGTGATGTGGTTGTGATGTGATATGTATGGAATGGATCGGAGCATGAGGTGTTCGATGTTGGGATGTGATAGCATCAAATCAATGGGGAATCAGCTAAAAGAAACCATCTTTTGATATGATCTTGATATTATATAATCTTATTGGATGATTGATTTAGTAAGAGAACCATGGTGAGGCTAGGATTGTTTAGTTGACCTGTATAGGTTCTTGTTGGTTCTAATTCCTTTTCACTAGTGCTTTAGCATTTTTTTCACATGTACACCAAATACCTTAGTATTTCTCTATTAAGTATCCAATTTTTCTCAACCTACATATATAAACTTTTTTTAATGTTTCCTAGATGAATTTGGGGACTAACCTGATAATTACTAGTTGAGTTGGAGCTTGTTTTGTTTCACTATTATATACATTCATTTTGGTATATATTGGATACTTTTATATGTATTAGATTTACATTTTTCATGCATTTTGGGATGGTTTTTTGTTCACCTCTATTTTATCTGATGTTTTTTTCTTAGTGGTTCTTTATCCTATCTCCTAATAAAGTTTTATAGTATATAGGGTAATACCTACCATTTATGATATTTTTATACTCTCAGTGATAGTATCCATCCCAATCCAACTAAAGTTAGGATTGAGGGGTTATTGTCTCTCTCCCTTCTTTATGATATATTTTTTGGGAGTGGGTAGTTGGGAGTGAAATACACATATGCATTCCCAATAGCTGGAGTTGTTTATATTTTTCTTTTCTTTTTTTGGTTTTTCTTTGATATTGTGATGTTTGAATCTTGTTGTATTATATGATATTCCATTTTATTAATATGTTATTCTTGATAAAGATTCTAAAATATAAAAAGTTAAGGACAATAATCTAAGTCTGGATGTCTTAAACTTTGACATGACTAAAATGATGTGAGTGATTCAATGCCTCTCAATGTAATGCCCCAACCCTAGTTACCTAGAGTCAGTGCATTATTACATAACATTGGCATGATCACAAGAGATAAATTCTTGAAAGAAATATTATTTTAGTACCCATGGAAGTACTAGATACATACATAAGTTTAAAATTACATTGTGAAATAAAAACAACAACATTGTGTCTCCTTTGAAAACACTCATATCACATAGCCTATCCCTGCAGGTCAATCATAATATACTTCTTCACATCCTAGGAAAAATAAAACATAAGAAAGGGGTGAGATCAGATGCTCAGTAAGGATAACAATATGGTATAAACTTTCATAAATAAGCATAAACATTGAAGGAAATGTATAAGAATAAAACACAAGCCTTTTAAAATTAAACTTCAGAATATTATGGAAAAGATAAATCAAATAATTCTATTTAATTATTCACATGGATATTATAATTATAAAATAATCACATGTAATATCAATAGATAATTTCATAACCATGGAATGCATAATGTCGAACATCATAACCACATAGTCAAGGCCTCGTTCCAAGACTACAAATAATATTTTGTCAAGGCCTTGTGCCAAGACACTGGTTTGTCTCATTAGACCTACCGATTCATCGAGGAGCTATAGTGGTATCCACCCATCATGTAATAAGTCCAATTAATTCCTCATATGAAAAGGTTAAAACATAATCTAAACATTCTTAATAAAACTAGAACACCAAATGTCAATATTTTAACCACAAAATATGAATGGTATAAAAATATCACATCCACAGTCAAACAAAACTCATTCAATACAACATTGAAGATTGTATTATAATAAATGAACCTCAATAAATAATAATGAAGGATATTGACAAAGATTAAAATAATCAGAAAAAAATATTTGATAGAAATATCCCCTTTTTCTTGAAAACATTTAAAAGTATCAATATTTATCAAGAAGTTGTTAAAATATATTTTTGAATCAAAGTGTCCCATACCACTTTGAAACTTTTAAAAGTAATTTTAATTTTGAAACATGAATGTCTATATAAATAAATCCTTAACAACATTTTTAAAATGTGGACATTAATGAAAAATATTTAGATGCATAAATATTTAGAACAATTAAAATTATATTTTAGTTAGAGTTCCTAACCAAATAAGATACGCTTGAATAAAAATTATTGAGAAAAAAACATTATAATATCCTGAGAATAAATCTATTCATGATATACTATGTCAAAGTATAATATGTACACTATATAAAAGTGAATTGGTACATAAAAACAAGGAAGTCTCAATGGAATGTAAATTGAGATGAAATCCTTTATAAAGACGCTATCCTTAGGTTAAGGATAAATCAATGAAATAATTATGTGTGAAAAATATAAATACACTAAATATTGTTAGATATTCAGTGTAAATAAATGAGAGGAAATTCACACATATTCTTGTAAAAACAACCCCAATGACTTGGATGTTTAACTCAATGAATGGAAATTGAGTTAAGATTACTCTTATCGAGTTAATATCAATGAATTGAGAATTTATTAATGGAGTTATTATGTGTCTAAAAAGTATATCCACACAAAGGGGAGTGGAAATTACTACATAAATAAATAAATAGTGATTTGACCCATAATCTTGTTGTAAAATAATCAATGAAGTTTGTGTAAAACCCAATGAGTTGAAATTGAAATTACAAATTCCTTTACCGATTTAGTAACTTACAAAAAATACTCCCCATGAAAGAAGGGTCATACAATTAATATTTAAATGAAAAAAAATTATATTATATTACACAAATAATACAATCATTGGTAGTACATACACCACACAAAAGGAAATAGTGGCAATATAGCATGAATCTCATGGAAATAAGAAGTGAGATGAAAACCCCTTACCTTGTAATTTTCCGTAGTATAGGGTAGGTTAACCTCCTATATAATGGTGAAATAATTGTTATTAAATTATAAAAGAATCACATACATAAATATGATATCATATATGATCTTCTAATATTTCTTTGTTAATGATATTTTAGTAGTATCATTGTTTTGGGTGTTAACTAATTCATTTTCCTTCATATATTTTTTTATGTAAGTGAAGTTTGTTATGGACTGGATGTATTTGATTCATATATAGAATTATATTAAGTTCATAAACATTATTTTTAATCATAAAATTAAAATTATTCTTGAATGGTTACGACGGGAAACAAAATCTTATCGTGTCATGGAGACGGTAAACCGTACGTATGCACGAGCGAAAATATCCTTCTATTCGTTGTGAAATTGTATGTAATTGGATGGTATATTATATATATAGAATAATTAACATGATATATTTATTATTTACCTCAATTATACTCATTATTATACTCATACAAAGAATGAAGTTTTTAATAATAAACTACCCCCCGACGTACAGACGGTAAGTCGTACGTACGCATGTATGGTGACTTTGTCATTCGTAGGATGAATAGAATAATGAATATGGATGTAAAATATTTATAATAACACAAAATTATGTAGAAGGTACTGTAATAATTATTTTAGTATGTAAAAAACAATGAAAGAGGAAGTGGAAGATGAAAAGAACTTTGAAAGGGGTGATGAAATTATTACCTCTTCTTCGGGTGCTTTCTTTTGATTTGATCAAAAGGGATCCTTAGGTTGGATTTATGATCAAAGTAAGGCCTCTATTTTGAAGTGATGGTTTTTGGGAGGATATATAATTAGGTTTTGGCTGATGCAAATGGCTTTTTAGGTGTGATTTTGAGAGAAGGGAAAGTACCCTTTTATAAAAGAGGTGAGGGTCACTTTAGGAAAAGCTTAAAATATTAATTTATTATACAATCATTTTTTATTTCAAATTGCTCCAAAAAAATATTTCAATTCTAAGGTTGGGATGGGTTAAAAAACTATCAACCAATATGTTTTAGATAGGTTTAGGTCACCATATTAACCATATGTTTTAGATTTAACTCTTAGATAAATAGTTTAACTTTTACCATGTATTCTTGTATTATTATAATAAATGGTTAATAACTTACTAAAAAGGACAAGAGAACCCCAAGTGGTTCATTATTGATACATATAACCTTATCTAAGTTCTTTTTCGGAACCTTATATTTTAAGTAATATTATATCAATTAATAATATAGTATTTGTTTTAAAAACGCATTTATGTCAATTTTGAAACTATTTAGTTTTTGGTTTTTTTGATATTCAGAAAAACATTATTACATAGAAAAAAAAATTATTTAATAAACCATAAAATATCATATTAACCTATAAAATTCGTTTAATACATCAAAAGTCTCAATTTTCAATTATTTTAATATTTATAATATCAATTATTTTAATCTTTCAATGATAAGGTAATTACTTCATCATCATTGTGTCATAAATATATTTAATTATTTAATGTCTAAAAATTATAAATAAATTACCATTATTTAGGAAATCTTTTTATCATTATAATTAATATTTATAATAGAATTTATCTTATGTATAACCCTATATTAAAAATGGTTTACATATTAAACATGGAATTTAACACTTTTAACTCTTCTTTAAATAAAATATAATAAATGTACTAATCAAATACAAGTGTAAAAAAGGATCATATTTTATTCCTAAGGTTTATTTTGGTCCAAATACACTTATCCAATATAATTAAAACATGTTTTAGGGTAATTATAATATCATATTTACATTTAATTACCCAATTTACTTTTAACTGTGGTAAATAAAATTCAAAAGTTACTATTCTCAAAAAATTATTTTCATCCTATTAAACCAAATTTTACTTACTGATGTCAACTTTGTCTCTCGGATTTTTGAAATTCAATTCACTGAAGCGGTAAAATTACATTTTATGCAAATTTTCAAATGTTCCAAGAATGTGGGTAAAAGACCGTAAAATTTTCAATAAAATTGTATACATCTAATCTTATTATAAAATGACTCCAATGAATTAAATTGAACTAATATAGGTATTATGTATCTATTTTTACTTCAAAATAAATTTAAATAAAAATAATAATTATTTAAATAAAATTCGGTTTTAAACAATAACATAGTGTTTTCACTATTCATCAAAAATTGAAAGTTTTCAGAAAAATAACAAAAATTCACCCTAAGATAATTTTGATATTATGAATTCACAAATGATATATATTTTACCAAATTTAAAACAAATAATTTTCATTAATTAATTTAAAATTAATTCCCGTTGTCAAAACAAGAAAACGTGTTTTTGAGAAGTAAAAATTAGCAATAGATTGATATGTGTTTATATTCAATTTAAATGAAAAATTACTTCCAATAACCAAAATTAGATTAAATGATAAAAATATAATATAATTATACTTCAAAACCATTAAAATCTATAATTTATCACTATAAATTATTTTGATTAAAAAAAATTCAATTAAAATTTAATATTTTTTACTATTCAATAAAATATGAAAGTTATCATAAAAACACAAAAGAAAATATCCAAACTAAATTTTTATGTCTCTATTATAAATAAGTATTTTATTTTGTCAAATATAATATATAAAAATGTCAAATATAGTATTTAAAAAGGTTTCTCCATTAAAATGAGGTAAAATTTCATTTTTTTGAAAAAATACTTCTTTCATCTGAAAAATTTAATTTGTTCTTATATTATGTCTAAGAAACACAAAATATGTATTTTAAAATTGTATTGCATATATAAAATTCAAAATGAACTTAATATTATTCATTACCGTTGTTTGAACAACTAGTTTGGTAAATCGTGGTGCGCTCGAACTCGGTGTTACGTGTAGCGCAAGCTATTGAATTACTTTAAAGAAAATAACTTACTATGAAATCTTGGAGTGTTAAATTCTTCCTCCTTTTGGAAATTCCATCCTCACAATTTTTAAAAATTTTCTTGGGAACTTCATTGAAAGTCCCACATCGAAAAAAGATTCAATAAAACTATCACTTTATAAGAATGAAACATAAGTACAAAGGTCACCCGAGATAACCCATACTAGGATTCCATGTAGAAAAACATGGATATGGAAGATAAACTAATTTTCAAGTTCTGATATAGAGTGATATAAAACATTATCAAGAGAAATTTAACAACAAGAAAACTACAAACTTATGATGGGTTAAATTGTTATTATTTTCCCAATAGGAAAAGTAAACATATAGAATTTCTTTTATGTTCCATTTAATAAAGTTGAGGAATTTAATTATGAGATTTACTAAGAACATAAAGAGATATACTTAATTTTTACATAGAATATCATCCTTTAATAAATTTATATCACTAACTCATCTTTTCTCCAAACGATGAGTATTCAAGATGACTTGGTCACACGTGAAGATCTAGAATAAACTTTTAGAGAATAAATAATCCAAAAAAGAAAAACTATATATTTCTCATATATTTATAGATGAACCAAAAGAAAATGGTTAGTACAAGAATATATGATCCCCTAAATGTATTATCCTTTATAGAAATAAATACTAATCTTAATTTCCAAAATTAAACAAACAATACCCAAAGTTCAATAAAGACCATTCAATAAACAATTGTCCTTAAAATCCTTCAATATAATCCAACTAATATTGAAACCCAAAACTCAGAAGAATTTAATAACATAGAATTTCATAGTAAATCTTAACATTTATCTCCAGATAATATCAACTACCCTTAAAGTCTCACACAGAAGTGTAATTAACCAAACCACATATTCTCTATGATAGGTTAATCATTTCCATTAAAAACCTGAATCTCTATAAAAAATAGATTCTTCCAAAATAAAAAAATACACCATTACTTCTCAAATTAAATCCCATAGTATTCTATTTTCCATAGGCATATAGTGTTCATAATAGAGCGAACTTCTTCCAAAATAAAATTTATCACTTAATCACCAAATCATTTTCCTATTCTAAGGATATCCATTTGATAAAACATAAGATCCCAAATCAACTTTTTATTGATCAATAAAATCATTTAACTAAATAAAATTAGTCACACTTAATAGGGAATTCACGTAGTCCAGTGGTAGGCGCTAAATCTCAATCTCACTTTGGTTGTGGATTTGATTTCCATAACTTTGTCCAATGTGACAGGTTGTCACATGGTCTGTGTGTTTTCCTTTTTCAAAAACTATATTTTATAACATTCCAAAAATGAGATAAATTCCTCAAAATAACATAATTTATCCACTAATGTTATCTCATAACTTTCATTTTCATCCCCAAAATTAATAACCTGTAATTGCCTTAAATTCAAGGATCATAAAAAACCAAATGGTTATTTATGAATATGTCCACAAAGAAAAGATAATTCTTCCCAAAATAGAATTTTAAAATAATAAACAGTAGGTTTACACATACAATAGAAAATTATTCCAAAGTAATCCCATTAACAAAGTGAATTAATACTTTTAAACAACTATCCATCCATTTATTTCAACATAAGTTCTTCCTTGACCTAGTGGTTATCCTGTAGAATAGGGCATTGACTCGGGTAATGCCCAGGTCCACTACATTAATGGAAAATGACTGTCAATGGATTCTTAGGATCATTTTTATTTTCTTCCAAAGTACCCTTTATTTTCCCTTGGCAATTCTTTACTTTATGTCCTTATTTCCCACAAATAAATCATTTCTTTTTTCCATTGAGACAATTTCCAGGGTGTCTCCTTCCACATTTTTAGCATGATGGAAATTGAACTTTCTTTTCTCAATGGTCTCCACTACTGGAGCTCTTATCATTCTCTGTGTTTTTATTCTTTATTGTGTTTTGGAGTTCGTTAATGTATATATTGTTGATCATATTTTTGGAAACCTGCTTCATCATGAACATGATATCTTTTACACCTATCAACATTCCATTTAGTTGCTCATTTACACCATCATTCCCACCTTGTACATCATGTTCAATATTACTATGAATTTCTTGGAATCTAGCCATTGACTAAAACTAGAAAGCATAGTGTGAATAATAATAGTCATAAAATCATTTAGATAATATCAGGACACCTTATTTTCAATCTAAAAAACCTTAGGATTAACCAAAGTTATTTATTCTCATCTTATATTAAAATCCTTCAAATTGTTTTGTAAATAAAATTTGAATTATATTAATCATATCCCCCGAGAGTGTCATAAGCAAGAGTGCATCAAGGCCCGTTGTTGTGCAACAGTTTTCATTCGTGTCTAACTCAAAGCGGTGTTTTTGGGTTTTACCCCTAGGTACATTGAAATACCGCTATCGTGGGCGCCCTCAAATGATTAGTGTAATTTGGGGTACTTAGGTGCAGCAGAGTGGATGACCAAGGTCGTCTCTCAAAGGAGGAAGTGAATTTAACAACTTATTAGAGGTATTCTAAAAATAAAATAAAATATAATAGAATAAAAACACTACTTTAAAGGATTGGGGTTTGTTGTAGTTTATGAATCTAGAAGAAGTTTTCTGGAAGAATATTGTATAATTTTTTTTGTTTTTAGTTTTGAAATAAATTTCGATTAAAATGACACAACAAGAAGATGTTTTTTTAGAAATATATTTAAAAGTCATAATTGATATAACTCTTCCTCTTCACTTTATTATTAATCATTATCATTTAAATTAACATTCACTTAATTATGATCCCTTAATTTTTTAAATCCCAAACCCTATGAGAATTAACTTTACCACGAAGATGATGTGAATTTAACCCTAGGCTAACTTCGGAACATGCAATCGCAGCACCCTGCTTTGATTGATGTTCTAAGATTAGCTTATGGTCAGTGGTAAATTAAGGCTCATATCCATTCTGGAAATGAGGATGAATTGTGTTTAGGGATTATATTTGAACTCTACAAATTTATCTCGTGTGGTCTTGTATTACCGATTAAGATCGCGCTCTCACAATTTACACAAAATCCCGACCTCGCGTGTTTTTGTGTTAATTGTTCAATTGCTTGCTTAGTTTCATACAATTTAAGAACAGAATTCATGTATCATATTAAATGAATTACATTATCTCAATGATTCAAAATAATTAAATGAAGAGGGTAGAAGATAGATCGATTACTAAAAGACTACTCTTCCATGGGTGGCGTAATCATCGTAGAAGGGTTTTGTATGTGAAAAAGTTTATAATGGGTATAACCCAATAATGCTTCTACTCAAGAATTCCAGACCAAAGAGGAAGATTAAGAGAATAATAAATTTAAACAAAACAGAAGAAAAGAGAATAAATAAAAAAGGAACAAAGAAGTTTATTACACAAATGAAAACATTACAAAATGAAGAAGAGAATGAGGCTTCGATGAGGGGATCCTTGCTTCAAGAGCTACCCCTCTTACAATGGTTGTAGAATTTGGGTGAAACAAATTCTCCTCTTCCTCAAATCTCCTAATTCACGTCCCCAACCCCTCCAAATGAGAAAAACTCTAATTTATAGAGGGGAGGGGAGGAGAGGTTACAAGTGGTTTCAAGTGTGAGTGTGGAAATTCAGACAAATATTTTAATGCATATTGAACCGCCCATTTGACCACCAAAACGCATGAATTGTCCGGACTTACAGAAGGATAATATGTGAGAATATGTGTCCTCTATCTCCTATAACAAGTTTCTCTTAATCCAGGCTCAGATGAAGGAGTTATGACCGAAATACAGAAGCTTCTCCATTCTGGCGAGTCCAACCCAACTTTGACTTCATGGCCCATTTTCAACAACCTAATTCAATCTTTAGCTTTAGTTTCCTGAATAAAAGTTGTATATAATTATGTTAGGAACATGGTTAAAAAATTTAAAATTAAAATAATAAATATAATAATATTTAGATTCGAAATACTACAGTGAACTATAAAGGGTAAAACTGGAATTTACATCAAATATTCAAATGAATGATCTAATTCCAAATACTTTCTAATTAAACATATTTAACACAATGTGAGAAAATTATATTATTTATTATAAATAAAATATTCAATAAAATAGTGTTTTATCAACTCCCCCACACTTACCCTTTTGCACTCCTGGGCAAAACCTTATGTCAAGTAAACATCAATATCAAATCAAAACCAATTTTAAAACACATATCCTTGAGATCAATCAATTTACCACCAAGAATCAAAAGATATCATGCCTCATAAAAAACATTATTTCAAGTTCTAAATATATATCATTCAATATATTTCCACTTCATTTATCCTCCCATGCACAAAACACTTACCTCGCTTGAATTTTCTCTCATAACTCAAATATCAATTTTTTTTTGCAATGTCTTTCTCATCCAAACTCATACAAGGGTCACCATAGGCTTGATAGATTCCTACATCTCTACCCGATGTGATTCAAGGACATATGTTTATCATGAGGACTTTTCAGGGTTGTTCTGTGGCTTTCGGTTGGTAGGATTAAGATGTGAAAAACTCTGAGGCTGAATGAGGAGGGCTTGACTCTTTTTGAAGCAAAATTGCATTAATCTAATTTTCACTTAAATATGGTCTTCTCCTCAATCCACATAGTATCAATTCAGATCCATCATCATGAAAAGTCATGAAAGGTTTACACCATTCATCATTTCAGCATAAAAAATGTCAATCTTCTCAAACATGATTTTCTTGAAAGCTCCAGATGGGCACAGCTTTCCACCTCAATTAGAAGCTCCAGAAAAGGCACAGCTTCACTTGTCATGAAATCTCAAGAAAAGGCACAGATTTTAATATAATGACTTTCTTTAGCAGCAAACACATCTCTTCAGAATTTAATTTTCCACCCAAAGTATCACAGAATGTGGTGTCAAAACACAAGACAACTTCCCCCACACTTAAGCTCAACTAGATTATGCAATTTCACTTCAAGAGTTGGTTGGATAGGGAAAATTGGCTTGTAATGTGGCTAACCTAATAGTATTTTCATGGATTATAAGGTCTACAAGGATGAAATATTCAAGTTAGGCCATTATAAAAAATGATTCTTTGAAATAGGGGCTTTAATACCAAACAAATGCCTCAATCATTTAAACATAATTACCTCAAACCCTCAAGTTTTGACAGGAATAGATCAAATTCTGGTTAAATCAAGTATGGTTTGGTTCTCTCAAGAAGTGAGGTGAATGTAAAGAATATGAAAATAATGGTTTAGAAGCCTCACAAGAAAGTGATTTCAAATATAAAGACAGTGAGATTGGCATGGGATTCTAAATTCAGCGTACTTTTCATGAAATTACTAAATATTTGAACTTGAAACAAAGTCATTTTAGCATTCATTTAAGATTAGTTTCAAGGGGTAAATTGTTTCACTTATTGATATGGATTTAAAAATGGTGATGATAATCATTTCATCTCAAAAGTTTCAAAAACACACAGAAAATTTTAAAATAAACACACAAAATTGAAAAAACACACAAATTTTTTTTTGGGTTTTTTTTTTTGAATAGGAAAGCAATTGAAATTACTAAACTAAAAGGTTCCCTACCCCACACTTAAAATATTGCATTGTCCTCAATGTGAAACTATGAGATGATATATGCACATGAAATTCATAATTTTTAAATAGGACAAATAATATAAAAGTGAAAGGGTTAGGAACAGCCTGATGTGATCAAGTGATGATGGGGTCATGCAGTGTGATAAAATCCACTGCATCAGTAGGAATTCCATCAATGTATCTCTTCAAATGTTTCCCATTGACTGTAAATATCCTTCTAGTGTCCTCTTGTGTGATCTCCAGTGCACCATAAGGAAAAACATTAGTCACAACATAAGGACCTAACCATCTGGAATGCAACTTACCAGGCATCAGCTTCAGTCGTGAACTATAGAGAAGGACTTTATCTCCAACATGAAACTCCCTTTGTTGGATCATTTTGTCATGAGCTGCTTTTGATCTTTCCTTGTAGAGCCTTGAGTTCTCATATGATGATAATCTAATTTTCTCAAGCTCTTGAATTTGCAGCTTCCTTTGGATTCTAGCTTGGGACAAATCCATATTGCATTTCTTTATAGCCCAATAAGCCCGATGATCGACTTCCACTGGGAGATGACATGCTTTCCCAAAAACAATCCGAAATGGGGACATACCAATGGGGGTCTTGTATGCTGTTCTATAAGCTCACAATGCATCATCCAAGCGCTTGCTCCAATCCTTCCTATTTGGCTGCACGGTTTTCTCCAATATTTGTTTCAACTCACGATTTGAAACCTCAGCCTGGCCATTTGTTTGGGGGTGGTATGGTGTTGATGATTTGTGTGTCACCCCATACTTTTGAAGGAGGGAAGAAAAATTCCTATTTCAAAAGTGTGTCCCTTGGTCACTGATGATGGCCTTTGGTACTCCAAACCTGCAAAAAATCTATGCTTTGACAAAGTCCACAACAACATGAGAATCTTCAGTCCTGGTGGCCTTGGCCTCCACCCATTTACTCACATAATCAATAGAAACCAAAATATACAAGAAACCATATGAACTTGGAAAAGGACCCATAAAATCAATCCCCCACACATCAAAAATCCCACAGAATAGTATGGGTTGTTGGGGAATCTCATGTCTCTTAGAAATGTTCCCAGTGTGTTGGCAACGAGAGCATGACTTACAAAACACATGGCAATCATGGAATAATCTAGGCCAATATAATCCAGAGTCCAAAACCTTCCTAGTTGTCCGTTGGGGTCCAAAGTGTCCACCATAAGAAAGTGTATGACAGAAATGCAAAACAGACTCAAACTCATGATCGGGAACACACCTCCTAATGACTTGGTCACTACACATGCGCCAGAGGTAAGGATCATCCCACACATAATACCTAGACTCAATTTTTAATTTTTAGACTTGATATTTCTTTAAAGTTGCAGGGATTTCAGAGGCAATAATGTAGTTCACTAAATCAGCATACCAAGGATGCGTACCTGAGATGGAATAAAGATGCTCATCGGGAAAAGTGTCCCGAAGTGGTACCTGGTCCAAGGTGTCATCCTCTAGTGTGTGAGTAAGCCTACTCATGTGGTCTGCCACCAAATTCTCTGACCCCTTCTTGTCCTTTATCTCAAGGTCAAACTCTTGAAGAAGGAGCATCCAACGGATAAGTCGTGGCTTTGCATCTGGCTTTTTCAGGAGGTACCTCAAAGTTGTATGGTCAGAAAAAACAACTACTTTAGAGCCCAATAAATATGAACGGAATTTATCTAAAGCAAATATGACAGCAAGAAACTCCTTTTTTGTGGTTGTGTAGTTTGATTGGGTTGAATCCAATGTCCTTGATGCATAGGCAATCACATGTGAACGTCCTTCTACCCTCTGAGATAAGGCAACTCCAACTACGAAGTTGGAGGCGTCACACATAAGATCAAATGGAAGGTCCCACCGTGGGGGCTGTATGATAGGTGGAGTGGTCAGACACTTCTTTAGATCATCAAAGGAAGTCCTACAAGAATCATCAAACACAAAATCAGAATTTTTTTGAAGTAATCGTGACATAGGAAGAGCGATCTTACTAAAATCTTTGATGAAGCGCCGATAAAATCTTGCATGCCCTAGGAAAGATCTAAAATCACGCACACATGAAGGATAGGGTAAGGATTAAATAATTTCTACCTTAGATCTATCAACCTCTATCCCATGTTTTGACACTACATGCCCTAAGACAATGCCATGCTCTACCATAAAATGACACTTTTCAAAGTTCAGGACCAGATTCTTCTCAATACAATGATTCAACACATTTCCCAAACTACGTAGACATTCATCAAATGAAGACCCATACACTGTAAAATCATCCATAAATACCTCCATGCAGGTCTCAATAAAATCAGAAAAAATACTCACCATACATCTCTGGAAGGTACCTGGGGCGTTGCAAAGTCCAAATGGCATCCTCCGGTAGGCAAATGTTCCAAATGGACAGGTGAATGTAGTCTTCTCCTGATCCTTTGGAGCTATAGGAACCTGAAAATATCCAGAAAATTCATCCAAGAAACAATAGTGTGTTTTCCCAGCTAGTCTCTCGAGCATTTGATCAATAAATGGGAGGGGAAATGGTCCTTACGAGTGGTCTGATTTAGTTTCCTATAATCAATACACACACGCCAACTGTTTTCCACCCTCATTGGAACTAAATCATCTTTCTCATTTCTAACAACAGTAAAACCAGTTTTCTTAGGCACAACCTAAATTGGACTTACCCACTGTGAGTCAGAAATAGGGTAAATTATACCTGCCTTGAGAAATTTTTCAACTTCTTTTTTAACAACTTCCAGGAGGGTGGGATTAAGTCTCCTTTGTGGCTATCTCACTGGTTTAGCCCCATCCTCCAAGAGAATCCTATGCATGCAAATGGAGGGGCTAATACCTGATATGTCAGTCAAGGTCCACCCAATCGCCCTAATTTTCTCCCTCAAAATATTCAAAAGCTTTTCGTCATGTTCAAAAGGGAGATTGTTAGCAATGATAACAGGTAATCTCTCACCACTCAACAAGTATGAGTATTTCAAATTTGGTGGAAATGGCTTGAGTTATAATGAAGGAGGGTGTAGTATGGATGGAGACACTGAAGGAACTGAAATATGTGCACAAAGAGCATCGGTATCAGAATATACATCATCAAAATCAGAGACTAAAGCATCAAATCCATCAGCATACTCTATAGCCATGTCATAATCAGATTTCACATGAACAAGATCAGAATATTAATTCATTTCAAAATAAAATCTTAGATAGTATTTTTCATTAGAAACAGGTGTGGAAGTTCTCTTAGACATTAAACCAGAACCAATACTCATAATCTCCCTAAGCATAGGACAATCAAAATCCATGGAGTTTATACTCGGTTGTTCAAACAGAGAGATAACAAAAGAAGAATGGTCCTCAGAGGGGTACTTCATGGAATCCATAACATTAAATATCACAACTTCATCCCAAAATTCCATGGAAAGTGTACCCTCATTGACATTTATGATAGTTTCTGCAGTTTTGAGGAAGGGCCTACCTAAGATAATGGGGGCATGAGAACTTACCTGATCATCCTCCATGTTAAGAACATAGAAATCCGCTGGAAAGATCATGTCTCTTACCCAGACAAGTACATTCTCAAGGACTCCCGCTAGATATGTCGTAGCTCTATTCGCCAATTGAACCACTACTCTTGTTGGCTTCAACTCACCGACCTGCAAGGAAGAGAATACAGAGTGAGGCATCACATTTATTGAAGCTCCTAAATCACAAAGAGCATCAGAGAAGTGAAACTCCCCTATGGTACATGGGATAGTGAATGTCTCGGGATCCTTGAACTTTGTTGGCATTGCTAGAGTTGGTCTATTGAGTGTCGAGACATTCCTTCCAAGGTTGATCCTCTCATTTCCCTTGAGCCCTCTTCGATTGGTACAAAGTTCTTTTAAGAATTTCACATACCTTGGAATTTGCTTAATGGCTTCAAGTAGAGGAATGTTGATCTCTATACGCTTGAATGTGTCCAAAACCTCCTTTTTCATTGCTTCTTCAGCCATATTCTTGGTTTGAACAACCCTGTTTGGAAAAGGAAGGGGTTTAGGAGGTACATCATCAATATTTTTCTTACCTTTATCTTTCTCCTTGGATTGCTCATCAGTTGGTATGGAATGCGGCTTCTCTAGAGTAGAGGTGAATCCTGGTGGAATGGTAGGTCCAGATGTATCATTCATTTGCTTCCCACTTCTCAATGTGATGGCACTAACATTCCCCTTTGGATTTGGAGTGGGTTGGGAAGGTAGATTTCCATAATTCTTAGTCACAAGTTCATAGAGGTCGGTGGCAATCTGACTCATTTGAGTCTTCAACTCTCTCAGCTCCGAACCTTGACTCTTCAACTCATTCTGTTGATTAAGAACAATTTGTTTCAAAATATCATCAGTGTTAGAGTCTACCTTGTGTTGGATATTCCCTTGTTGCTGACTCGTTGATGTTTGAGCTTTGAATCTCCTTTGGGGTTGTTGGAAACCCTATTGGTAAGGTGGAGGCTGCTGGAAGTTTGGTTGAAAAGGGGGCCTTTGTTGTTGTCCAGAGCCATACCTCATGTCTGACTGATCTTTCCACCCTTGTTTGTATACTATATCAAACTTCTTTTGGGGATATGGTTGTTGTTTTTTCTGCTGAAATAGTCTCCCAGGGAACACTGCTGCACAATCTTCTATCTCTTGTAGTTGTGGGCAACAGTCAGTTGGGTGGCTTGTCTCAGTGCAAATGCCACATGGCCTTGAAGGAGGGGGTTGGGATGTCTTTTGAGCCAATGCAATCTGCCTCACCACAGTTGTCAATTCTTATAACTTTTTATCAATCAAATGACTTTCAAGAGAATAAGGACTTACTTGATGTACTCCTCAAACATGTGGTGTACCTCTATCACCGAATTGTTGGGAGTTTTGGGCCATTTTGTCGATCAATGCTCGTGTAGATACTGGTGTCTTTCCCACCAATGCTCCTCCAGCTGCAGCATCCACCATGCTCCTCTCCATGGGTGTGAGTCCTTCATAGAAGTACTGGATGAGTAGTTGCTCACTGGTTTTGTGATGTGGGAAGCTTGCACACAACTTCTTGAATCGCTCCCAGTACTCATACATTGACTCCCCTTGTGCTTGCTTGATCCCTGATATCTCCTTTCGAATGGATGTGGTCCTTGATGCTGGAAAAAATCTTTGCAAGAAAAGACATTTCAAATCATTCCAACATGTTACATCTTCAGGTTGCAAATAATACATCCAATCTTTTGCAGCTCCATCAAGTGAGAATGGGAATGCTCATAATTTGATTTGATCTTCAGAAACATTTATTGGTTTTAACGTTGATCAAACCACATTAAATTCTTTAAGGTGTTTGTTGGGATCCTCACCAGAGAGGCCATGAAACTTTGGAAGTAAGTGAATTAACCCAGATTTCAGTTCAAAGTCCTATTCGACATTTGGGTATGCAATACAATTTGGTTGATAGTTAACATCAGGTGCATCCAATTCTCGAATGGTTATATTAAGTTCATTTCCATTATTTCAAGCCATTGGTTCCTCTTTTATGTTTGAATCTGAATTGCTTCCAATTTCAGTGTTTCCAAAATAGAGGAATTCACCAACTGGTTGAATATTGAAACTTTCCGTAGACTGAGAATTTCTGATTCGAGCCCTAAGGCTACGTTCAATCTCAGGGTCAAGATCTAAGAGATCTTCGGGATTAGTTCATGTCATAGACCAAATAAAAATGAAAAGAAAGAAAGTGGACCATAGTAAAATAAAAATGAGAAGTTTGAGTTGATGGTCCAAAAAGAAGTAGAAGAAAATAAAAGAAGAGGAAGAAAAATTAGATTGGGTAAAGAAGGAAGAAAGAAGAGAGGAAGAGAATAAAATGTAAAATAAAATAAATACCTCTAATTGGTTGAAATAAATACTTGCCTCCCCAGCAACAGTGCCAATTTGAAAGAGCGCTGTCGTGGGCGCCCTCAAATGATTAGTGTAATTTGGGGTACTTAGGTGCAGCAGAGTGGCTGACCAAGGTCGTCTCTCAAAGGAGGAAGTGAATTTAACAACTTATTAGAGGTATTCTAAAAAATAAAATAAAATAGAATAGAATAAAAACACTACTTTAAAGGATTGGGGTTTGTTTTAGTTTATGAATCTAGAAGAAGTTTGTTGGAAGAATATTGTATAATTTTTTTTGTTTTTAGTTTTGAAATGAATTTCGATTAAAATGACACAACAAGAAAATGTTTTTTTAGAAATCTATTTAAAAGGCGTAATCGATCTAACTCTTCCTATTCACTTTATTATTAATCATTGTAATTTAAATTAACATTCACTTAATTATGATACCTTAATTTGTTAAATCCTGAACCCTACGAGAATTAACTTTACCAAGAAGATGATGTGAATTTAACCCTAGGCTAACTTCGGAACATGCAATCGCAGCACCGTGCTTTGATTGATGTTCTAAGATTAGCTTAAGGTCAGTGGTAAATTAAGGCTCATATCCATTCTGTAAATGTGGATGAATTGAGTTTAGGGATTATATTTGAACTCTACAAATTTATCTCGTGTGGTCTTGTATTACCGATTAAGATCACACTCTCACAATTTACACAAAATCCCGACCTCGCGTGTTTTTGTGTTAATTGTTCAATTGCTTGCTTAGTTTCTTACAATTTAAAAACAGAATTCATGGATCATATTAAATGAATTACAGTAGCTCAATGATTCAAAATAATTAAATGAATAGGGTAGAAGATAGATCGATTACTAAAAGACTACTCTTCCATGGGTGGCGTAATCATCGTAGAAGGGTTTTGTATGTGCAAAAGTTTATAATGGGTATGACCCAATAACACTTCTACTCAATAATTCCAGCCCAAAGAGGAAGATTAAGAGAAGACTAAATTTAAACAAAACAGAAGAAAATAGAATAAATAAAAAAGTAACAAAGAATTTTTTTACACAAATGAAAACATTACAAAATGAAGAAGAGAAGGAGGCTTCGATGAGGGGATCCTTGCTTCAAGAGCTACCCCTCTTACAATGGTTGGAGAATTTGGGTGAAACAAATTCTCATCTACCTCCAATCTCTTAATGCACGTCCCCAACCCCTCAAAATGATAAGAACTCCAATTTATAGAGGGGAGGGGAGGAGAGGTTACAAGTGGTTTCAAGTGTGAATGTGGAAATTCGGACAAATAATTTATTGCAAATTGCACCGCCCATTTGACCACCAAAACGCGTGAATTGGCCGGACTTCTAGAAGGATAATATGTGCGGATATAGGTCCTATATCTCCTCTAAACATGTGGGCTTAATCCAGGCCAAGATGAAGGAGTTATGGCCGAAATACAGAAGCTTCTCCATTCTGGAGAGTCCATCCCAACGTTGACTTCATGTCCCATTTTCAATAACCTAATGCACTCTTTAGCTTTAGTGTCATGAATAAAAGTTGTAGATAATTATGTTAGGAACACTGTTACAAAATTTCAAATTCAAATAATAAATATAAAAATATTTAGCTTCGAAATACTATAGTGAACTATAAAGGGTAAAACTGGAATTTTCATCAAATATTCAAATGAATGATCTAATTCCAAATACTTTCTAATTAAACATATTTAACACAATGTGAGGAAATTATATCATTTATTATCAATAAAATATTCAATAAAATAGTGTTTTATCATACATGTGTTCTAGAGCCGCCTCTACCGGATCGTATCCATATAGGGATGTATTGCTTGTAAAATCCATATAATATTTACATTACGAAAAAAATTTGGATGTTCCTCTGTACTAATACTCAAAGTCTATCTTAGGGTAGTGTTTTCTAATCAGAGTTTTTCTAAATCTAGCTTCTAATGTTTGTACTAAACTTCCTTTGATACTAACTTTAATGCCCTGAACCTAGTTACACAGAGTCGATGCATTATTATATAACATTAGCATGATCATAAGAGATAAAGTCTCAAAATACTGACTAGTTTAGTAGCCTTATAAGTACTAGATACATACATAAGTTTTAAATTAAATTATGAAATAAAAAAACAACATTGTGTCTCCTTTGAACACACTCACATCCCATAAGTTATCCCAATAGGTCAGTCATAATATACCTCTTCATATCCAGGGAAAAATAAAACATAAGAAATGGGTGATCTCATATGCTCAGTAAGGATAACAATATTGCGGAAATTTTCATAAATAAGCATAAACATTGAAGGAAATGTATAAGACTAAAATAGAAGACTTTTAAAATTAATCTTCAGCATAATATGGAAAAGATAAATCAAATAATTCCATTTACTTATTCACTTGGATATTATACTAGTCGAATAATCAAATGTAATATCAATAACTAATTTCATAATGATAGAACGCATAATGTTGGACATCATAACCACATAGTCTAGGCCTCGTGTGAAGATATAATGCCCCATTTCTGGAGACCACCCAGAGGCATCCCGTACCTGGTTGGTCACATGGCCCCAAGCACATTTCCCCAAACTCTAGAGGCTGCCGACTAGCAGCGAGGGCTTTGGGTGTGATAGTGGGGAAACTATGCCATCATTGATAGAGTAAACTGTGGAAGTAACAACACATAAAACAATGGAAGCAGTAAATATCCAACAATAATGACAGTAGAAGACTGATAAATAAACATCTGGAGCAGAAATATAAGTAAATGATGCATGATACATATATGTCTCGGAAAATAGCCAAACAAGTCACAATGATGAATACGGTACTAAACCAAAGTACGAAAGAAAAAAAATGAGAAACTCCTCAGCATCTCAATCCTCGGCTTGGTCCCATGCTCTCCAGCTCTAGTGCAATCAAGAACCTAAAGTAGAAGGGCACTTTTCATTATCTATACCTGCAACAATATAATCTATTTGGGAACAAAATCATGACCCAAACAGGGTATGAGACAAAGTCCCAGTAGGAAACCACCTAAAGATTTGTGCCTAACAGTCAGTGAATATATGGAAAGTAAAGTATAGTTAGCATTAAACAGTAAGCAGTAAACAGTAAGAAGTAAATAGGATAATACATAGTAGTAACAATCCACAGTTTCTAGCTTATAATCTATAAACAAGAAACATCCACTCAAGCAAGTAGAACTAAAAGGTAACCCCTGGGTAGTTCTCACAGCCTAACCCCTAATTTTCAACCTACAAATAATAGAAACCCTCTGGGAGGCACACACAGTCTCACCCCTCTAGATCAGCTAAATAAAGAAAGAATAGATACTTTGAGGAAGCACTCACCGTCAATTCTCCCTATAGTCTCGTATCGTACTAACGGCGCTCTGGGGAAGTACTCAATGTCTCATTACACCTGTGGCCCACATTGAGGAACTACAAACACTCTGAGGAAGTACTCAACGTCAATTCCCCATGTGGTCTCGCATCGTAAAGTTAAAGACACTCTGGAAAATCCCTTACTTTCATTCTCCCTATGGTCTACTACTCTAGGTTCTCACAGTCCTGTGTAAGTCAGCAAGTATCACATAGAGTAACGGCCAAAGTATCCTCAAGAACTACTTGGATAGAATTCTATAGCATCTCAGCATAGAAGAACAACAGTCACACCATCCTACAACTAGGAATGGAACTGGACAAATCCAAACAGGAAAAACTAGACCAAAGGGTCATAATAGGAAAAAATTCATGGTCAAAACATCTAAAGTACAATAAATTATCCTATTCACTAGAAATGTCCTCTACACATGTAAATAATAATAATAGGAAACAATAAGTGTGAAACATAAAACACACAATACCCCGTTCAAGGGTATTGGTATAATTTGCACAAAATACTCAAATAATTTCTATAGAGAGGCACAGACCACCTACCTCAGTGTTAGGAGATCGATATATTGGGGCCACAGGGCATGAATCTTTTTAGAACGTCATAGATCTAAAAGAACTCACAAAACTTTCAACCCACGATAACCCGGAAAAGAGAAGGAATTGGAAAACAAGGTTCCAGCAGAACAGAGAACTCACCAACATAGTTCCAATGCAATAGACGGAGTTCGATTCGGAGGAAGGATGAATGCTCGGGGGTTTGTCGAAGATCCATGGCTATTCGGGAGCTCTCAACCAAACGAGACCTAAAAAGAGGTGTTTCTGGTGATTAAACGTGACCCCGGTGCATTTAATGAAAAGAAAAAAGAAAGCACACGGTGTGTACTTTTGGAGTACACGGCATGTACTAGGATTTTCTATACTCCGCTATAGGTGGCCTCCATGTCACCCCTACATGGTCGTGTGTGTGGCCATGACACGGCCAGCACCCGGCCTTGAGCAGCAACAAAGTAAAGGGCGTGTACTTATAAAGTACACGGCGTGTACTTAGAAAAATTTCAGAATCTCCTCTTTTATAAAAAACTCCAGAAAAAAGAAAAACATACTTGAAAAGAAGGTCCAGGTTCTTACAAACTTCCCGCCTTAAAAAAATTCATCCCCAAATTTCCCTAGCGAGGCGTAGGAGAAGAAACCTCGAAAAGCTCCAGCCACTGCAATCAAACATCTGCCTCCCTCTCCAAAGTCCCTTCATGTACTCGCACATGCTGCCATAGCACCCGTACTAGAGGAACATACCGGCCACAGAGAACCTTTGTACTGCGATCGACAATCCGGATGGGATGCTCCTCAAAGGATGCATCTTCTTCCAGCTCAACCTCCTCAAGTTGAAAGACATGATATGGGTCTGAAAAGTAACGTCGGAGCTGAGAAATGTGGAAGACGTTGTGCATAGCCCAGTAACTCTAAGGTAACTACAACCAATAGGCAACCGGCCCCACTCTCTCTAACACCTCAAATGGCCTGACGTACCTCGGTGAAAGCTTACCATGTCTCTTAATCCTCTTGTGTCCCAACCTCGGTGCAACATGCTGGAACACCTGATCCCTGACCTCAAACTCCAGAGGTCATCTCCGCTGATTAGCATAAGACTTATGACGAGACTATGTAGTATCCATCCTCTTCTGAATCAACTATATCTACTCAGTGGTCTCCTGAACAAGATGAGGTCCCAGCAAATCTGCCTCTCCTGCCTACCACTAATATAAGGGTGATCGACATGGCCTACCGTACAAATCCTCATAAGGTGCCATCTGAATAGTTGCTTGAAAAATATTGTTGTAGGAAAACTCCACAAAAGCTATACGATTCTAGCAAGAACCACCAAAGTCCTGAATGCAATTTCAGAGCATATCCTTAAGCACCTGAATCGTTCACTCTAAATGGACATCTGTCTGGGGATGGTATGTTGTACTCAAAAGTACCTGTGTACCCAAAGCCTTATGAATCCCCTGCTAGAACCAAGATGTAAAACATGCATCTCTGTCTGAAATAATGTATTGTGGAACTCTATGTAGACGTACAATTTCTCGGATGTACAATTATCCCAACTCATCAGCACTGAAGGTCTCTTTGATCAGCAAGAAGTGAGCAACCATCATAAGCCTGTTGATGGCAACCCAAACAGCATCATTCTCTCAAGTAGACCTTGGAAAACCGGTCATGAAGTCCATCACGACATCATTCCACTTCCAATCGAAAATGGGTAACTATTGTAAAAGAACTCTTGGTCGCTGATGCTCCGCTTTCACCAGCTGACAAGTGGAACACCTCATGACAAAACCAGTAACGTCTCTCTTCATACCTAGCCACAAATACTGGAGGTGTAGATCATGATACATCTTGGTGATGCCAGGATGAACTGCCCCAACTAAGGAAAAAAAGTCCCACATCAGCTCCTCGCGTATGTCTGCTGGCACCCATACGCGTCCCTGGAAATACAAGATCTCATCCTCTCCCACTGTCCATCTAGGAATAGGGTCTTCTCCTGAAACTCTTTCCCATAGGACTAGGCCTTCAGAATCTGATAGCTACCTCATTTGTACCCAATCAAGAAGTGTAGAGGTAACAGCTGCCGAAGATAGGTAAGTCTTCCCTTGTCTATCATGCACCTCCAAATGCATCTCAGAGAACATATCCATAAGCTACCACTCACTTCTGGACTTCTAACTTTCATGTATCTGAGTCCTCCTTCTCAACGCATCATCCATAGTGTTGCCTTTCCCAGGTGTATGGAAAGCTCAAAGTCAAAGTACTGAAGATACTCAATCCACCTGCGCTGTCTCAGATTAAGATCACACTGAGTGAAGATGTACTTGAGACTCTTGTGGTCGGTAAACACCACAAAGTGCTCTCCCAGAAGATTATGTCTCCAACAGTGTAAGGTATGAACAACAGATTCCCACTTCAGATCGTGGGTCAGGTAATTCCTCTCGTGTGGCCTCAACTGTCGAGACCCGTATGCAATGAATCCATCTCCCTGCATAAGCATAGCTCCTTGCCTGATACATGAGGCATCACAGTAGACAATGTAGCTATTTCCCGACTCTGTAAAGACTAGTATCGGTGCTAAAGTCAACCTCCCCTTCAGCTCCTGAAAGGATGGCTCACAAGAATCTTTCGATAAGAACTTCATACCCTTCTTGGTCAGAACTGTCAGCGGTGCTTCTAAGCATTAAAAGTCCCGTATGAAGCATCTTTAGTATCCATCCATCCCTAGAAAACTCTGCACCTCAAAGGCGTTCTTCGGCCACTCCCAGGAAACTACTTCTCTCACTTTCTCTAGGTCCACTGACACTTCTGTCTCTGAGTTGACGTGACCCAAAAAGTGAATCTGATCCATCCAAAAGTGGCATTTTGAGAGATTAGCATATAACTGATGCTCTCTTAGTGTAATCAGAACGATCTCAAGATGGGTAGCATGGTCGTGTCGAGTGTGAGAGTAAACCATGATATCATCCATGAAGACTACCACGAAAGAGTCTAAGTATGGATGGAACACTCGGTTCATCAGTGCCATGAAAACTACAGGCGTGTTCGTGAGACCGAACAGCATAGCCATATACACTTATAGACCACACCTACTCCTGAATGCTGTGAGAGGTATATCAGATGGTCTAACGCACAACTAATGATAAACAGACCTCAAATCTATCTTCAAGAACACCTGATCTCCTCTAAGCTGATCAAAGAGGTCACCAATCCTAGGCAAGGGATATCGGTTCTTGACCGTCAACTAGTTCAGCTTCCGATAATCCACACAAATCCTAAGGGTGTTGTCTGCCTTTTTTGCAAACAAGACAGGAAAACCCCAATGATAGGTACTGGGTCAGATGAAACCCTTTACTTGCAACTCCTCCAACTACTTCTTGAGCTCCTACAACTCAGGTGTAGTAATCCTATAAGGAGGAATGGACACCGGTGCTGCTCCTAGCACAATATCAATAGAAAATTCTACCTCACACTCTGGAGGAAAACCTAAAAAGTCTTCTGGAAAGACATCCCTGAAATGATCCACCACTGGAGGAAAGTCCAACTGTGTAGTCCCCTGGTCATCCAGATATAGACTAGAAATATGAGCTATAACTCTGCCTAGCCCATGATTCTCTGGTTTTTCTCTACTTGCCTGGACATTCCACTCACCCTTATGAAGAAACGATTCACTCTCTAGTGATAAGAAACTCACCCAGTGGTGATAACAGTCGACGACTACTCGGAAGGGAACTATCCAGTCTATTCTGAGAATGACATCTTATCATGTCATCTCTAGGACATAGAGGTCCCATAGAAAGTGATACCCAGCCACATCTAGAGAGAACTTCATGCACTGATGTACACTTTTCATCCTAGTCCCAGATAGTGTGTCAAGTGTCAACATGTCGGCAGAAGAAAAGATATAGTTCCCAATGCTCTCCACAACAGTAACAGAGATAAAGCTATGCGTAGAACCCATATCGAAAAGAGCAGAAGATAAAACTGAGGCTACTAAGATCATACCTCGAACTGTAGAGGGTCTCGGATCCTGATCCTGCTGGGTCTGCTCCACTGAAAAAGACTAACTTGTACCATGGCCCTATGATCCTACCTGACTGCTCTAAGCTGGTCCACCCTACTGTCGCTGAAAGACCAGTGACTAACCACCACGGCCTCGACCTCCACCTCACCCCGAATGACCGGAAGAACTCCAGTTCCCATACTGGTGAGAAACTAGTGGCGCTACTCTAGAACGAGGAGTCATGGATGAACCTCTATCACCATATTCTAGTGAGAAAATCTGATAGAATCACTGAAGGTGACCCATCTTGCCGCAAGATCGGAACTCCACTGGGTCCATCTGACACTGCGGCCCCGTATGCCCAGCCCATCCACACTAGTAGCAAACCACTTGGCTAACTGAAGATGTGTCTCGCTGACTTGGATCATCGGGCGTAGACTCCCTAAGACGCTTCCTGCTGTCATATGGTGAATCAATAACTCTAGAAGTGGAACCGCCCTGGCCCTCCACTCCAGAATCTCTCAGATTGCGCTCCGCAATCAATGCATGTTTGATGATGGAAGCACTGGAAGTCAACCTGAAGATGTTCGCCTGTGAACGGATCTCCCATCTGAGACCATCCTCAAACTTTCTTGCTAAGAACAACCCATCTGCGATCTGAAGGGGTGTGAAATGCTGAAGATCGGTGAAACGAGAGGAATATTCCGTGACATAAAGAGTACCCTGAACTCCCGGGCTCGGTCGTCCCTCAGGGTCTCTAGATAGAAGTAGTCATAAAAGAAGTGTTGAAACTCCTCCCAAGCCATAAACTGCTGATGACCCACCTGTGAGATCATGTACACCACCTCTTGGAGGAGCCTTAGCATGTAGGTAGTTATCTTGACCCGCCTCTCTGGAGGCATCTCCAGATGCTCGAAGATCGTCATCATGGCTTCTAGCCATGACTCTGTAGCCTAAGGTCCTCCTTCCCTCGAGAAGGAGGGAGGATGCTGCTGTTGGAAAACACACGTCAAGTCTTCCATAGTCAAGGTAGGAGGAAGATCTCTTTGGAAGGTCTTCATCATCATCAAAAAACCTTCCCTAAACTGTACATCGTCACCTGCAACTGGTATAACTATTGGTGCCAAGGCTAGAACAGTAGGAGGAACTGTAGGAGGTCCCTGATCAGCCATATCTAGCATCTAATCACTGCCCTACAACTAACAGACAACTGGAGGACGTCTCAGTGCCATAGCTCTGAAAGGTCTAAGGCACACCGTTGATCAGGATTATCAAGGACTGAGAACTCAAGAGTACAAGAGGGTAATAGGAGAAAGAAACAAACAAGTTTCACAAAACATGACTACACAGAGTTTATAAAAACTACACGGCGTGTTATTGTAATCCATTCAGATGGGTGTGTACTTATTCCCCAACTGGTCGTGTAACACCCCAAACACATTGCGTGTTGTACCCACACATGGCGTGTACTTGATCTCTATTTCCCTTCCCGAGTCTCCTTACAAGACTAACATACATGGTTCTCTTAAACCCTAGACTACACAGTGTGTTCAGGAAAGACATGGCGTGTACTAGACAAGGTTTCGATGACCTGTGTTGTGAGTTACATGGCTGGCTACACGGTTGACTATACATGGCGTGTTCCACGGGAACATAGCGTGCACTTGAAGTAATTCTCCGACCCGTGTTGTTCATGACATGGCCTGGTACCCAGGCTAGACTACACGGCATGTTCAAGGTGGATACAGTGTGTATAATAAGAGACTCCCCCAACCCGTGTTCTTGGCTACACAGCCGGGTTCCTAGGATTACTCTACATGGCGTGCACTGATGGTACACAGCGTGTTCCCACATGATTTTTTACAACCCCATGTCCCTTCCCACATAGTCAGTGACACGGCTATAGACTACACGGTGTGTATTCATAAAGTACACACCGTGTACTTTGGGTTTTTTCAGATAGTAGCCTTAGAAACTGCTCCGGAGCCCAGAAAACACAGAAAACCAGCATTAGGGTGCCAAATTCCGATCTGTGGGGGCCCATACTCCCCACGAATCAGAGCTTGGAATCTTATACAAGTTATAACAAAGAAACAAAACAATGATCCACCAAATTCTGGTCCATGAGGTCTCATAACACCTCAAGAACTAAAGTTTGGCGTATATCTAAACAAGGCACTATACAAACGAATTCTCTATCAACAGCAGGGATTCTATCAAATCATCTATCACAACAGCATGAATAATGTACACAACATCTATCACAACAACATGAAATCGCTAATGCATCCTAGATGGCATGGAAAGAATGCACGGCATGTGATTTCTAATAGGTGCCTATATGATGCATGAGATGGAATACCCTCATCTCATCGAGTTGCGACAAAAATAGAACCACAATAAAAAAACAGTAACAGCACAAAAAAAGTGAATCACCCAACTTTGAAATCAAATCAACTGTAAAATTTTCAAACCAATTAAAATGACAATAAACAGGTAGTATGGATTTTCCCTGTACATGGTTTAGCTACTCCTGGGCACAACTCATTACCATGTACCTATTCCATCCTATCCCTGGCTAAAAACTACAAACAGTAAGTAAAGAGAAAAGAAATCCTCTGATAACACTTTGTAACTCCACAGTTTCGGAGGCCACCCAGAGGCGCCCCATACCCGGTTAGTCACATGGCCTCAAGCACATTTTCCCAAATGCCAGAGGCTTCCAACTAGAAGTGAGGGCCTTGGGTGTGATAGTGGGGAAACTATGCCCTTATTGGCAGAGTACACATTGAAAGTAACAACACATACAACAACGGAAGTAGTAAATATCCAACAACAATGACAGCGGAAGACTGATAAATAAACAACTGGAGAATAAATATAAGTAAATGATGCATGATACATATATGTCTAGGAAAATAGCCAAACAATTCACAATGCTGAATACAGTACTAAACCAAAGTACGAAAGAAAAACAAATGAGAAACTCCTCAACATCGCAAGCCTCGGCTTGGTCCCATGCTCTCCAGCTCTAGTGAAATCATGAACCTGAAGTAGAAGGGCGCTTGCCCTTATCTATACCTGCAAAAATATAATCTGTTTGGGCCCAAAAGCATGACCCAAACAGGGTGTGAGACAAAGTCCCAGTAGGCAACCCCCAAAGATTTGTGCCTAACAGTCAGTGAATATATGGCAGGTAAAGTATAGTAAGCAGTAAACATTAAGCAGTAAACAGTAAGTAGTAAACAGGATAGTACACAGTAGTAACAATCCACAGTTTCTAGCATATAATCTACAAACAAGAAATAGCCACTCAAGCAAGAAGAACAAAAAGGTAACCCTTTGGTAGTTTTAACATCCAAACCCCTAAGGTTAAACCTACAATTACTAGAAACCCTATGGGAGGCACACACAGTCTCACCCCTCTGGTTCAGCTAAAAAAAGAAAGAATATACTCTCTGAGGAAGCACTCACAGTCAATTCCCCCCTATAGTCTCGTATCATACTAAAGGCACTCTGGGGAAGCACTCAAAGTCTTATGCCCCCTTTGGCCCACATCGAGAAACTACAGATACTCTGAGGAAACACTCAACGTCAATTCCCCTTGTGGTCTCACATCGTAAAGTTAAAGACACTCTGGAGAAGCCCTTACGTAAATTCTCCCTATGGTCTAATACACTAGGTTCTCACAGTCCTGTGAAATTTAGAAAGTATCGCATTGCATAATGGCCAAAGTATCCTCAAGAACTACTTGGATAGCATTCTACAGAATCTCAGCATGGAGGAACAATAGTTACACAATCCTACAACTGGGCATGGAACTGGAAAAAGCCTAACAGGAAATACTAGACCAAACGGTCATAACAAGAAAACATGAATTGGGAAAACATCCAAAGCACAATAAATTACCCTATTCACTAGCAAAGTCCTCTACACAGGTAAATAAGCATAGTAGTAAACAACAAGGGAAAAATAGGAAACATGAAATACCCCGTTCAAGTGTATTGGTGGAATTTGCACAAAATACTCAAAGACATTATACAAAAAGTCACAAACCACCTACCTCGATGTTAGAAGATCGATATACTGGAGCCACGAGGCTTGAATCTCCTTATAATGTCATAGATCTACAAGAATGCACAAAATTTTCAACCCATGATAACCTGTAAAAGATAAGGAATTGGAAAACAAGGTTCCAGTAGAAGAGAGAAATCACTGATGCAGTTCCAATGTAATCGACGGAGTTTAATTTAGAGGACGGACAATTGCTCGAGGGTTCGTCAAAGATTTGCGGTCGTTCGGGAGCTCTCGGCCAAACGAGACATAAAATGAGGTGTTTCTGGAAATTAGACGTGACCCCGGTGCGTTTAATGAAAAAAAAGTACACGGCGTGTACTAGGATTTTCTGGACTCTGCTTTAGGCGGCCTCCATGTCACCCCTACATGGCTGTGTGTGTGGCCATGACACAGCCAGCACCCGACCTTGAGTGGAAAAAAAGTACACAGCATGTACTTATAAAGTACATGGCGTGTACTTAGAAAATTTCCAGAATCTCCTCTTTTCTCAAAAACTCCAGAAAAATGAAAAACATACCTAAAAAGGAGGTTTGGGTTTATACAGAAGACTACAAATAAGATTTTGTCAAGGCCTTGTGCCGAGACACTAGTTTGTCTCATGAGACCTATTGATTCATGGAGGAGCTATAGCGGGCTCCACCCATCACTTACTAAATCCAATTCATTCCTCATATGAAAAGGTTGAAATATAATCTAAAAATTCGTATTAAAACTACAATACGTAGTGTCAATATTTTAACCACAAACCATGAATGGTATAAAAATTGCACATCCACAGTCAGACATAACTCATTCAATACAATATGGAATATTGTATAATAATAAATCAACCTAAATCAATAATAATTAAGGATATTGACATAGATGAAAATAATAAGTAAAACTATTTGAGAGAAATATCCCCTTTTCTTGAAAACATTTAAAAGTCTCATTATTTATCAAGAAGCTATTAAAATAGATTTTTCAATTAAAATGTATCATACCACTTTAAAACCTTTAAAAGTACTTTTAATTTTAAAATATTCATGTACAAATAAATAAATCCTTAACACCATTTTTAAAACATGGACATTAATGAGAAAGATTTAGAAGAATAAATCTTTAAAACAATTAAAATGATATTTTAGTTAGAGTTCCTAACCAAATGAGATATGCATGAATAAAAATAATTTAGGTAATAAAAACTTTATAACATCATGAGAATAAATGGATTCATGATATACTATGTAAAATTACAATATGTACACCACATAAAAGTGAATTGGTGCATAAAAGCAAGGAAGTCTCAATGGAATGTAAATTTAGATGAAATCCCTTATAAAGACCCTATAATTAGGTTAGGGATAAATCAATGAAATAATTATGTGTTGCAAATATAAATACACTAAATTTTATTAAATATTCATTGTAAATCAATCAGAGTACATTCAAACATATTCTTGTAAAAACAACCCCAATGACTTGTATGTTTAACTCAATGAATGGAAATAGAGTTAAGATTACTTTTATCAAGTTCATATCGATTACTTGAGAATGTATCAATGGAGTGATTATGTGTCTCAAAATTATATCCATGAAAATTTGAGTGGGAATTACTAAATAAATAAATAAATATTCATTTCACACATAATCTTGTAGTAAAATAATCAATGAAGTTTGTGTAAACCCCAATGAGTGGAAATCAAAATTACAAATTCCCTTACTGATTCGGTAACTTATGAAAAATACACCCCATGAAAGAGGGATCATAAAATGAAGATGTATATAACAATAAATTTAAGTAAATTACAAAAATAATACAATCATGGGTAGCATATATATCACACAAAAGGAAATAGTGGCAATATAGCATGAATCTCATGGAAATAAGAAGTGAGTTGAAAACCCATTACCTTGTACTTTCCCTTAGTATAGGGTAGGTTAAACTCCTATATAATGATGAAATAATTTCTATTAAATTATACAAGAATCACATGCGTAAATATGATATCATATATTATCTTTTAATATTGCTTTGTTAATGATATTTTAATAGTATCAATGTTTCTTGTGTTAACTTATTTGTTTTCCTTTATATGTTTTGTTACATAATTCATGTTTGTTAGGGATAGGATTTATTTGATTCATATAATGAATGATATGAAGTTCTTAAAAATTATTTTTAATAATCAAATGAAAATTATTCTTGAATGTTTATGATGGGAAATGAAATCTCATCGTGTCGTGGAGTTGGTAAGCCGTACGTACGCATGAGCGACAATATCATTCTATTAGTAGTGAAATCGTATGTAATTGGATGTTATATAATATATATATAATAATTAACATGTTATATTTATTATTTATATCATTTATACTCATTATTATACCCATACAAATAATTAAGTGTTGAATAACAAACTACACCACGACGTGGAGATGATAAGCCATACGTATGCACTTATGGTGACTTTGTCATTCATAGGATGGATAGAATAATGAATATCGTTATACCATATTTATAATAGAATCACAGTATATAGAAGGTACTGGAGTTATTATTTTGGTATGGAAAAAACAATTAAAGAGGGAGTGGAAGAAGAAAAGAACTTTGAAAGAGGTGATGAAATTATTACCTCTTCTTTGGGTACTTCCTTTTGATTTGATCAAAATGGCTTCGTAGGTTGGATTTATGATCAAATTAAGGCCTATATGTTGAAGTTAGGGTAGTTGGGAGAATATTTTATTGGGTTTTGTCTGATACAAATGGATTTTTAGTTGTGGTTTTGAGAAAATGTTAAGTACCCTTTTATAATAGAGGTGAGGGTCACTTTAAGAAAATCTTGAAATATTAATTTATAATACAATCATTTTTAGTTTCTAATTGCTCCAGAAATATTTATTTCAAGTCTAATGTGGGTATTGGTCAAAACATCTCAACTAATAGGTTTTATATAGGTTTAAATCACCATATTAACCTTATCTTTTAGATTTAACTCTTAGTTAAATAGTTTAACTTTTACCATGTATTCTTGTATTATTATAATAAATAGTAAATAAACTTACTATAAAAATCCAAGAGAACCCCAAGTGTTTTATCATTGAGATATATAATATTATCTAAGTCTTTTGGACAAACCTTAGATTTTTTAGGAATATTATATCAATTAATAATATAGTATTTGTTTTAAAAACACATTTATGTCAGTTTTGACACAATTTAGTATTTTATTTTTGTGAAAGTCATAAGAACTTTATTACTTCAAAAAAATTATTTAATAAACCCTAACATGTCATATTTACCTATAAAATTCGTGTAATATATCAAAAGTCTCAATTTACAATTATTTTAATATTTATAATATCAATTATTTTAATCTTTCAATAATAAGATAATTACTACATCATCATTGTTTCATAAATAAATTTAATTATTTAATATATAAATATTATAAATAAAATACAATTATGTAGGAAATAGTTTTTTATTTCTAATTAACATTTATAGTTTAATTTATCTTATGTATGAACCTATATTAAAAATGGATTACTTATTAAACTTTGAACTTAATACTTTTAACTCTTCTTTAAATAAAATATAAAAAATGAAATAATTTAATACAAGTGGACCAAAAGGATCATATTTTTTTCCAAATGTTTATTTTGGTAGAAATAAACTTATCAAATGGATTTTGGAAATGTTTTAGGGTAATTATAATATCATATTTACCTTTAATTACCCTATTTACTTTTAACCGTGGTAAATAAAATTCAAAAGTTACGATTCACGAAAAATTATTTTCATCCTATTTAATCACATTTTACTTACTGATGTCAAACATGTCTTTTGGAATTTTTAAATTCAATTCAGATAAGCTATAAAACTATGTTTTATGCAAATTTTCAAATGTGCCTAGAAGGTGGGTAAAAAACGTTAAAATTTTCAATAAAATTTTATACTTCTAATATTATTATAAAATAACTCCAATGAATTAAATTGAACTAATATAGGTATTATGTATATATTTTTACTTTAAAATAAATTTAAATAAAAATAATTATTATTTAAATAAAATACTATTTTAAACAATAACACAGTGTTTTTCACTATTCGTCAAAAAATTGAATGTTTTCAGAAAAATACCAAAATTTGACCCTAAGATAATTTTGATATTATGAATTCAAAAATGATTTCTATTTTACCAAATTAAAAAGATATCAGTTGTATTAATTAATTTAAAATTAATTCTCTTTGTCAAAATAAGAAAATGTGTCTTTTAGAAGTAAAAACTAGCAAAATATTGATATGTGTTTATGTTCAATTTAAATTTAAAATTAATTTCAATTAACAAAATTGGATTAAATGATAAAATAATAATCTAAATATAATTAAAAACCATTCAAATCTATAATTTAAAAATATAAATTATTTTTATTAAAAAAGTTGTTTTCAATTAAAATTTAGTATTTTTCACTATTCATCAAAATATGAACGTTATTAGTAAAACACAAAAAATTATCCAAACTAAATTTTTATGTCCTAATTCAAAAGAATAAGTTTATTTAGTCAAATTTAATATATAAAAGTGTTAAATATTTTATTTAAAATGGGTTCTCTATTAAAAGTCAGTAAAATTTCATTTTTTTTAGAAAATACTTCTTTTATCTAAAAAAATGACTTTGTTCTTATATTATTTCAAATAAAAACATTATATAGATGTTAAAATTATATGGAGTATATAAAATTCAAAATTTAGTTAATATTATTCATAACCTTTTTTAACAGCTAGTTTAGTAAGTCGTGGTGCGCTCGAACTCGGTGTTGTGTGTATCGCAAGCTATTGAATTACTTTAAAGAAAATAACTTGCTATGAAATCTTGGGTTGTTACACTCAAAGAGGATAATATCTTGACATGGAAGTTTGAATTCTCTAATTTATGTGATCAAGGATGTTGTGTGTGTTTTTTGTGGTAGTGGTTGGTTTTGGTTGTGTGAATGTTGATGTGGATTTGTGGATAGGATGTGGTTTTTGGATGTTTCATGATGATGTGGTGTTATCCCCAGTGATAGGTGGGGAGCCATTTTCTGAGGTTTTTTTTGGGTGTTTTTAATGGGTGTTTCTAGCTTATTGTAGTGTTTGGGGTGTGATAGGAACCTTTATAGGTATCCTATAGAGTGTTTGGTCAGCCCCAATTCTTTTTTTTTTGGTTTGGTTTTGATTCTTGAGGAAGAGAATATTTGGAGAGCTATCTAATGTAATTATTTATTTCTTCCCATCTTGTTACATTATTGGTTTTGTTGATGGAGAGTTCTTGGAGGAGGATAGAGGAGGTTCAGTGGAGTTAGAGGTGAATAATAACTATAGTACGCCTTTTACACCATAAAATAAGGTTTTACAGTGTATAATGTTGGTTTACAGCTTATGTAGTTGGTGGTTTACGGATTATATGTGGCTAAGGTGTAGAGCATAAAATTTAATTGTAACATAAGTATGAGTTTTACAAAAAAAAATATTTTATCCCTCAGGCCAACATTTTTGGAAAAAATAGTTATTAAAACTGAAATTTTGGTTTTAAATCATATATTTTATAACCCCATGGAAATTATGATTTAAATGATGGATTTATGTCATAATTCAGGTGACTTATATCCTATACAGTATTTTCAATTGGAATATTCTTCTCTTATTCATCTTCCCAACACTCTCTATTTGGTTCTGGGTGAATGCTAGTTCAGTTTCAAAGATCTTCCATCCCCTTCCTCCTACTTCAGTATATGGGTTTCAGTGACTGAGTTCTGGTGATCTATGGTTATTTATTTTCCCTCCCCCATTTTTTCCTCCCATTCTTCTTCCATGGATCAGTTGTGGTGTTGTTTCTTTGAATTGATATGTGTTTGGTCTATTTTGATTATGACCTTTTGATGTTTTTTAGGTTTATCTAGGGTTTCCTAGCATGGTTTTGGTTTGTGGTATATTTCTTCTTCGTCATATGGTGTGAAACAAGATTATTAAGCTTATTTGATGTAGGGGATCCTCATTATCTTCTTTTTCCGTGTTATGTGTTAGTATTTCATGGTTTTTTATTCCTTCAAGTGTACTTTAAGGGTTAGTGTAATAAATATGATAAATTTTTATAATTGAAAATGATGGTTATGGGGAAGATATTACATTCTTTACAACATTGATATATGTTTCTAATAATATTGAGCATGCTTATTTCAAATACTAAAACTAATAGTTGTTTGGGGAATTCTTTTTATTGTAGTTATTATGTTAGGATGGACCTAGTTGAGTTATTTTGTGATCTCACCTTAAATAAGAGGATAAAGAACATATATATGGATAATAAACTAGTTTACACAAGATTTTGGTTTGTTTGATAATGCACATTCTAAATAAATAAGTAATATGATTAAATCCCTTGAATAATTTTTAGAAGACAGGATGTGTACTATTTTTTGAAACTTCTTTGTTCTGTTTCCTTATGTTCTATGACTTTTTGTTTAGTGATAAAGATGACCTAATGGACTTTATGATGCATGGGTCTATGATGTGGTGTTTGGTTTTAATGGATGTGATTTTAGAAATTTTGTGATGTTTTTGAGTTGTGAAGATGTGTGGTGTGCAGTGGAGATGATGTGTGGTGTTGATATGTGGTTATTTTTAGTGTTTTTTTCTGGGAAGTGGTTTGGATGTGTGATACATGGTTTCTTTGGTGATATGGATTAGGCGATGTAGTGCGGTGATGATGAAGGATTCATGGTGAAAACGTGTTTGTTGTGTGAGTTGGGGACAATTATTGTGTGATATGGTTGTGTTAGTTTCCAGGTTATCCATATAATAAATTTTTGTGATAAAATGAAACAAAATAGGTTGGTAAATAAGTGATAAGGGATGGAAATAGATGCGTGGTAAAGGAAATAAATTAATTGAATAATAAATTAATGGGTAGTGTAAATGTGAATGAAGTGTCTTATTAATTGAAAGTGGAATCATGTGGCATGTATAGTGGTTGTGTGATGTGTTTCATATAGTGGTTTCATTGATTGTGATAGTTATGAAGTGGTTATGTGGTAGTTATGTGGTGTGTACTAGTGAAATTTTTGTGAACCCATAGGTTGGGTATTGTGTTCTATTTATATCATGTATCTTTGTGTTATTTTTATATGTTCCCCATTTGATTTGAATAAAATTACCAATGCTAAGAGGTTATAGGATCTATCTATTTTACCCAATATCTAAGACAGTGGTGATATTGATGGAAAGATACTCTATCTTCACTTCTCTTACTTCAACAGTAGTGATGATATAGTTTGGTGTTGTAGATTACCCAACAGTTTTGGTCTAGGTATCTTCTAGTGATAAGTGATGTGATGAGGTAGTGAAGTGATGAGGCATTGATTTGATGTGATATATGGTGGGGTCATGTGTGGTAGGAGGAGGGCATGAGGTTTTTTCCCTTCATGTTCATGTAACCTAATGCTATGGTTATATGGTTGAGATGTGGTTTGATGGACAAGGTGTGTTCAGGAAAGATGATATTTGTTGTCCCATGTGTCTTTGGTTGAGATGTGGGGTAATGCTACCTGATTTTAGTATTGTATGATAGACCTTCTGAAGGTGGGGTATGTAGGGATTTTTCCATACCCACATCAAAAATGGATCAGGTGTCTTTGGGTGAGATGTGATGTGATGTGGTTGTGATGTAATATGTATAAAAGGGATGGGATCACATGAAGTTTTAAATTGGGGTGTGAGATCAGTAAATAAGTGGGGAAAAGTTAGTAGGCATTCTTTCTTAGTTATGATATTGATGTTATTTTATTATATTGGTAGTTGTATATTGTGGGATTGCAAAGGTACAGCTGGGATTGGTTATTTAACCCATATATGTGGTTATTGGTTCAATTTTTTGTTCACTGGGGAATTAGAATTATTTTTCACATTGTGTACTTGATAACTTAGTTATGTTCCAATAGGGTATACATATTGTTCTCACCTTATATATAAAAACAATTTTAAAAGTTTCACTTGAGGACATTGGGGACCAATTTGTAAATTATTATATTGGTTGGAGGTGTTGTTATAAAGATTCTATATACTTTTCTTTTTATATATATTTGATTTAACATCCTAACCCTAACCACCAGGTACAATCCATAAGGTCACATGACCTCATGCATGCCTCCCCATACAAAATTGGTTACCAACTACCAGTGAGGGTCTAAGTCCATCAATGGGGAGACTATACCCTCAGTGTCATGTCATAGGAATAATAATAAACAGAAAACAAAATAATAAATAATCAAATTAAACATGAAAAAAGTTAACTATGTCATATATGTCACAAAAATAAAGCATCTCCCAAAGTGAAAAGCATAACCAGTGTAAAAAAGAAGTAGATAAATAAATGGATAAATAGTGGTTCCACCAGAGTCCTCCTTGTTCTGATACTATCTTCATTCTCCACTACTTAGTCGTTCATTACAGGGGCATTTCCCTTCAATGGATCCCTCATGAAGTCTACCAGCTCATCGAAATGAATGAACAGGGTGTCTGTATAAGACTGAGTATGACACCACCATTTCATCCTTAACATGAGAGGGTCAATTACATAAGTGAATTCCATAATAATAAGAATAAATGTGTAATAATCATAGTAACACAAAATCCAAAACCAAGAAGTCATTTTCTAACCAAACCTCTACAAACCCCCAGCCGTACCTACTTTATCACTATGTTGGAATGATAACCAATTTTTTAGAATAATTGAGGACTATCCATGAGGCTCATTAGTCATGCTTCTCGGCATCGTGTAATTGTGTAACTCAACATACACTAGGCATAAAGTAAATCATGTTCTCGATATTCTCTAGGCATCGAGAGATAATCATCATTCACTAGGCATCGATACATACCCCTTAGCATCTTCTAGGAATAAAGTTCAACACACAACATCCACAAGGGATTGTCGAATTCCTATACTATTCATAGGTCCCTCATCTTCATAGTCTCTAGTTGTGTGAACTCCCCTTTAAGGGATAAACATGTCATGATAGTCCACCTTCCTTGGGATCTAACAAAAATACCAAAAAAACACAGATAACAATTTCTAATACATGAAAAGTATAGCACATCATCGGAAGTAAGGTGGAACAACAATGAAAATGATCAACATTGAACATGAATAACAAGCTACAATATACTCATGGCATCAAGTGTCACATAAGGTTCTCAGGGCCACACACACACCAAACATGCAATCATTATCTTTCACGGTCATCAAATATGTCTATTAAAAGTTCATGTAAAGGAAACATGTGTAAAAAATCCCAAAGTTTAAGGAACTTCCTACCTCAAAAGTAATCAATTTCAAAGACAAGGATAACCCACCTTGTGTGGTTCAATAGCTAGAGTGGAAACCTCTATAGTTAATAACACATCTTCCCGGCCTTATTATTGTAAACATTTACACATAAATGTTTAATATTTTTCAATGGTTCCTAGAATAAAAACCAATTATTTCAAAAAGAAATAAAATATCATATGTGATGATACTTTCTCTCCCCTTTATAATTTTCAAGTTATTATTCTAGGCCAGTGAGTGCAGACACAATATTCTCCATAAGAAAAATAATCTTTTGAAAATTTCTCATAAATTATCCTTCTAAACATATCTTATGATAATTTCTTATAAATTTCCCTTTTATAATTATCATTTTACAATTTTTCTTATCCTTTTATAATTAAATTTCGATAATTTATTACATATTATCCTTTTATAATTATTTCATTATAAGTTTTCATAAATTATCCTTTTAAAATTATCCATTGATAATTTCTTATAAATTATCCTTCTATAATTATCTCTTGATAATTTTCAATAAATTATACTTTATAATTTTCTTTTAATAATTTATCCTAAATTATAATTTTAGAATTATCTTATGATAATTTCTTATAAATTACCCATTTAAAATTATCCTTTTGATAATTTTTCAAAAAAATTATCCTTAGAAAAACTAGAAATCATTTTTTGATATTTTTAATAATAATCCTTTGATAATTCAAAGTAATTATCATAAAAACATTCCAATAATTTATCCCTTGAATAATCTATGTAATTATCCTTTGATAATTTTTATTCTATAAATTATCCTCTATTGAACCGATATCATTATCATTTGATAATCCCTATAATTATACATTTATAATTCAATAATTATTTTTGATAATTTAATATATTATCCTTTGATAAATCAATTTAACCATTACTTTATAATTATTTACAATTATCATTTATAATTTCATGAAATTTCCCCATGATAATTTTAGAAATTACCCCTTGATGATTTTAAAATAATAATTCATTGGAGAATCACAAAAAATACCTTTTAATAATTTTAAAAAAAATTATCCTTTGATAATTTGTATAAATTATCCTTGATAATATGTGGAATTCTATTTAGATAAAACTAGGTTTTAAAGATTATTTTTAACCATTTTATTTTTTCAAAATTTAAGAAAATGGGAATAATAATTAAAAATAAAAAAAATAATAGAAAAAACATGGTTATCTAGGGGTGTTGCGCATAGGTGAGATAGAAGGGTCGTCACTACCTAGATCTGGGAAGAAGGATCAATCGGTGCTTTACTAAACAAGTATAAGGAACTTCGTTATTGAATTTCTTCAATGAGATTGAACAATGAAGAACATTTAGTTATTTAGATATTTACAGCCCTAAACCATATATACAGGTAAATAAAAAACCCATATAATCATTCATTTTATCTGATCCATAATTATGGATTCATTATTTTTGTCGCATCAAGGCATTAAAAATTTTAATTAGGTCAAAAATGGTGCTTTCGGTGTTTTTGGATTGAATTCGGGTCATCTATGAAGGTTTGGTACATTATAGAAGAAGAAAGGTATATAAAAAACAAATCTTAATTAATAAATTTAATATATATTTGTAATAATAATTTAAATAATTATTAAAAAATTATTACTGCATACGATGTTACCAAAAACCTAACAAGTATAAAAGATTTGTTCCTCCTAAGGTAAACCCCACATCCTAGACCTAATGGTGGTATCAGATTTCTCATACCCATAGCATTTTGGATATATTAAATTAATTTAAAATATATATATATATATAAAATAAAAAATTTAAACAAGTTATCATCATATACGATCTTACCAAATTCCTGACATACACAAATGTTATGACATGCCTAGAGTAAACACCTCATCCTAAACCAAATGGTAGTCACATATTTCTCATATGATGCACTATTTTAGAGATGTTAAATTATTTAGGATAAGTCATAGTCTAGTAAAATAATCTATTTAATATTTTTATTTCATATTCTATGAGGCACTACAGGCCTCATAATCTCACACTAACTCAGCTCCTAACATTGAAAATATTCCAATATTCTAATTGGGATTTTACCCTTATACAAATCCTTTAAAACACTTATTAAGTTATTTTTATTAAAAAAATACATTTTCACATAAAAAATACTATAAATTATTAACCAATATGGTTTTATTATCTTTAAAATTTTAAGATGTTACAATTATCCCCCTATATTTACTTCTCATCCCCAAGAAGTATCTCTAGCAGTATTGCTCAAAAAAACTTAAGACACTGAGCTCGAACATCAGACTCAAGCTCCCACATCTCCTCCAGCATCTATCTATACTGCCACTGAATCTAAACTAGTGGTATCATCTTTTCTTATAACACTTTCTCACTTTGGTCTATGATTTTCACTGGATTCTCTTCATAAGATGCATCTTATTCTAGGAAAACCCCCTCATAATCAATAATATGATCCAGGTTAGGTATGTATCACTAAATATATGACTCATGGAACATGTTTTTTATACCTTGATAGTCATAAGTGAGGTACAGATGATATGCCACTGCCTCTATCTACTCAATGATCTCAAAGGGTCTAACAAATCTAGGTGCTATATTTCCCTACTTCTGTAGATATGTGTTCCCTAATTGAGGAGTCACTATCTAGAAAACCCAATATACTATAGAAAAATATAAGGGTCTCCTTGTATTGTTGGCATTAATATTTGTCTTATCTGAGCGGTCACCAATATATTCTATATTAGAAACACTATCTTTGAGGTCTCCTAAACCATAATGAGTCCAACAACTATTTTCTCACCCACCTCATTCCAACAAAGAAGTGAGCAACACAGCCTCCCATAAAGAGCCTTCATAAGGTGTCATCTGAATCAAATCCTAGTAAACGTTATTTTATGTGAACTAAATCATGATTATGTGATCATGTCATGATCTACTAAAGTCTAGCATAAAAGATAAAATTATATCCTCCAATATTAATATAGTATGTTTGGACTACCCATCATTCTAAGGATGGTACACCGTGATCAATTTTAGCTGAGTACCTAGGAATTCTTACAAGCCCTTTCAAAAATGAAACATAAAACATATATCCATATCTAAAACAATTCTCAAGGGAACTCCAAGTATTCATATAATCTCTCAAACATATATATATCCCATCTCCTCCACTGATGGAGTCTCTCAAATCATTAATAAGTGAGCAAACTACATTAACTGGTTTCAAATCACCCAAACTACATTAGGACTACTCAGGTTCCTAGGTAACACTATCACAAATCTCATCATGACGACCTCAAACTTCCACATAGGTATCGTGAGTTTCTGAAACAACCAACCAACACATTGGTTCTCATCCTTCGTCCTCTGACAGTTAAGGCATAGAGAAACAAAACATGTAATGTCTTTCTTTATCCTTGGCCACTAAAACTACTGCATGAAGTCATGATGCATCTTGCTCACACAAGGATGCATTTCCCATATAGAGGTTTGGTAATCCATCATCATATTCTATCTGATGGAATTAAGTAATACTAATATTACATGTACCATGATCACATCATCGTTATCTATCAACCATATAGACATTTAGTAACCACTAACTAGTTGTTCCCTCATTACAGTACACTCTGATTCCAAATTTTGTTCAGATTTTTTCTATGTCACAAGTGAGGATGTGACTACCAAGGGATAAATAGTCATATAACCCTAATCCTCTGAGGCATAAATCCTCTAATCATCCAATAATATTTTCAAGAACCACTACTCATCTGAGGAACTCTCACAAAGTTCCTACTCAACCTATTTCATATGGCTAAGAGAATCTGCAATTGTATTACCCTTTCTTGGTGTATACGCTAATTTAAACATATATAGATACTCAAATTGGTTCCTTTGTCTAAATTTTAGGACCCTCTATGTGAAGACTTAGTGAATACACTATTGGTTCATAAAAATAATAAATATCTCATGAAAGAGAGAGTGTCTCCAATATTTTAGAGTATGGACCATGGCTTCGAGCTCCAAGTCAGGGGTAGATTAATTCATATCATGGGGTCATAGCTAAAAAGACCCATAGTTTACCACCCACTCTCTATGAATCATCATGAATCCCAAATAAATATATGATTAATCATAATAAATTTAATAACTAATACTTGGCTCAGGGAGTGTTAGTACTAGAGTTTTTTCCAACCTTCTCTTTAACTCATGAAACACCTCTTCATATTGGTTTAACCACTGTAACATTACTCCCTGATTTTTTAATGCTATCATGGGAGATTATAGTTGAGATAAGTCTTGGAAAACTGTCAAGAATATCATTCTAAACCTATAAATAACCTAATATAAAACATGTTCCAGTGACATGTCCAGGACATGACTACCGCAAGTTTCTCTAGGTCTATAGTTATACTAGTCTCAAACATCACATGCCCTAAGAACTTCACCTATCGAATCCATAAGACACATTTTGACGAAATGGAGTAAATCTTGTGAAATCAAAGAATACATAGGACTATCTCTAGGTTTTTAAAATATTTATCTGGTATTATAAAGTAGATGAAGATATCATCGATGAATACTATGATGAATGAGTCCAAATGTGGATGGAAGATTTTTTTTCATGAGGGGAATGTATACTGTTAGTACATTCATCATCCCAAACAGTATCACCAAGTACTCATATAGTCTACACATGCTTTGAAATGACATATTCGGATATCCTCCTCTCTAACTCACAATTGGTGATACCCTGAGTGAAGATAAATCTTGGAGAAACATCAGGATCTCTATAATTGATTGAAAAGATCATTGATCCTAGGAAATTGATATTGGTTCCTCACATTCACCTGGTTCAGCTTCTGGTAATCGATGGATAGTCAATTAATACCATCTATTTTCTTGGTGAACAAAATAGGTGAATTCCATGATGAAGTACTAGGCCTGATAAATCATTTCCTATCTAATTCTTATAGGTATACCTTAAGCTCCTTTACTTTGGTTGTAGCCATATGATATGGGGTATTAAAATGTTCACGTTCCCAACATGAGCTAGATCTCAACTTAACTTGTCACTCATCCAGAGTCTCTATAGGGTGATATATTCCCAAAAATATTTCAACCCATACTTCAACATCATAAGGACCTTTGAATCACTGGTAGTGTGAAGAATGTTGGAGTTAAAAATCATGGGATATTAAATCATACTTCCAAACTCCTATTCCTAGGTCTTTAACTTAGTGAAAGACTTGCATTTGAAGTGTCACTAATAAAAAAATCATATATAAGGTTTGGGAGAATTCTCAACTAAATTATACTACACATACTTTGGTAAATCAGAAACATACTCGCTTGAATAAGTATTTTGGCCTGCTTATGAAGTAATATCATAAGACTACATTGAGCCGAAATCTTCTATAACGTGAAGGAACTCACTTCCAAAATGAAACAATTTAATTAAGATAATCCCTAATTATTATATGGGGTCACAAAAATTTTCTCCTATGAGTCTACCCTTAACCCAAGGTATAACTCTCCTAGAACTAAACATCATATTTATCCCTACAGGTTAGTCATAGTCATCATATATATACTAAAACAGTAGTATGCACAGTTCAAATAATCAATTCCAATAAATATATATTTCAAAATCATGGAAATAGATATATCACACAAGAATAAACTGTCTTAAATATATAAAACAAATCAAGTAATTAAATTAATTAACTACTATGTATCACAACAACATGATGGAACTATGCATCACAATAATAGGTATATATATGGCCTGTGAACCAACAAGACTAGTCAAGATGCATGAACGCACCCAAAATACTATAAATCACATATCAACATCATTTGAATCACCCAAGGTGAGTTTTATAAATATTTACAACAAAATATAAATTATCCACTTTACCAAAACTCAAAGGTCCACTGTATAGTGTTGGCCATGCACAATCATAGTTCTTATAATCGAGTCCCAAATATCCTATCTTTTTTATGTCATATCCCATCCCAATATAAAGAGAAAAATAAGTTATTGAATATTGTACCTATGATACCATTTTTTAATATCCTGATCCAAACCACCAGGTTCAATTAGAAAGGTTACATGACCCCATGCATATCTACACATACGTAATAGGTTGTCAACTATTAGTGAGGGTATAATTCCATATGTGGGGAGACTATACCCTCAGTATCATATCATAGTATTAACAATAAATAGTGAAGAATAAATTAAATAATAAATGTAAACATGTGAAAGGGTAAATATTTCACACATTTCTTGCAAATAAAGAAGCTCCTAAAGCGGAAAGCATGACTAGTTTAAAAATTAAAATAGAAATAAATTGATAAATAGCAGGTCCTCTAGAGTTCACCCCGATAAGCTACTATCTATGTGCTTCACTGCTCATCCATCCATCATAGGGCTCTTTCCCTTCACTGAATCCCACATGAAATCTATAATTTCATAAAAATTTCTGATAAGGGTTTGATTACAAGACTCATTATGACACCACTAATACATCCTTAACCTGATGTGATCACATATACAAGTATATTCCATAAAAATAATAAATTTTTAACATGAATTGTAATAAACAATCCAAAATGAGCGGTCGTGTCCTAACCAATCCTCCACAAACCCCCAGCCGCATTGGCTCCAACTATATGCTGGAATTAAAATCATGGTGTCGTCAAAATCAAGGACTAGCCATGAGGCTTATTAATCATGATACTCTTTTTAATGTGATTGTGAAACTTATCATACACTAGGAATAAATCACTACTTCAAAATAGTCCTTTAATAGTACTAAAAATGTTCTTTACCAATGCTAAATAAGCACCAACTACTTGAGTGATATTAAAATATCGAGTCTTTTATCAAAGCTTTATCAAGCACTGATAAATGACCATTTATCAGTACTTATATAAATGTTCATAAAGGGCAATACTGCAGTGTGATACTATAGCACACTACCCCACCAGGGTAGTGTGCTATAATAGCACACCACAACACAAAAACCACCATGAAATTAGAAAAATAAAGTTTGAATATAGAATTTAAATGAAGAGAAAACAATTTAGTGTTGTTTTCTTGGTTTTGGAGATGTGATGCACATTTTGAACTAAATTGATACTTATATATTGAAAAAATGAACTTGGAGTAATTATGGTCACACAGTGAATTGAATTAAGGTGTGGATGATTCTTACACCTCTCAAATGACTTATGGATCTTTTTCCTAAACTATCAAAACAATCTAAATGTGTTTAATTGGTTTTGAGTACATCCCTTGTCTTTTTTTCTAAAATGTCATATTAAATTGGAAACACAATCTTTGACTCATATTTGTAATATAATGTGATGGATTGATGTGATATTTATTTTTATAAGTCGGAAATGGATTTTGAATCATTGTCTAAATTATAAAGACAATACAATTGTGTTAGCTCAGTTTTCAGTGAGTGACACCTTTTGAACAAAAATGTTTATTTTCAACTCATAACAGACACATTAAGTCATACTGGAAACATCGTGTATCATATTAAAGTGATATTAATTCCTACACATCAAAAATGACGTTTAAATAATTTTCTCAAAGTATCAAAACAATGTGAATGTGTTTTCTTAGTTTTGAGTAGGTGATTTGTCCTTTTTACTAAAACTCATGTCAATTTTAAATAAAAAGACACACTTTGAGTCATATCGATCAAATCATATGTTGTATTGAGGTGAGGATAATTCTTACAAATCACCTATGTATTATATATCATTTTCATAATTATTAAAACAATCCTAATTTCCTTACTCAATTTTGAGTACGCCACTTTTCTTTTTTAATAAAATGTCATTTTAAACTGGAAACATGCACTCTAACTCATAATGATCACATCATGTATCAGATTGATGTGAGACCAATTCCTACACATCAAAAATGACTTATTAATCAATATCCTAAATTATCAAGAAAATTCAATCTTGTTTTCTTGTTTTTTAATGAGTGCCATTTTTTGAACTAAATTGTCGATTCTAAAATGAAAACGGACACATTGAGTCATACTGAGCACACCGTGCATTGGGTTAAGGTTCATCTAAATATTACATGTCACAATTGACTTATGGATAATTACCCTAATGTATAAAAACAATATTAATGTGTTTTCTTGTTTTTGAGTATGTCATTTTTCCTTTTTATTAAAATTGATGTCATTTTTATATAAAGATGAATTTTGAGTCATACCGGTCACACCGTGAATAGGATTGAGGTACAGTTGATTCCTACACATTTAAAATTAATTATATATTATTTTCTTAATGTATCAAAATAATTTGAATTTTTTTCTTGGTTTTGAGTGTGTCACACTTTTTTACTAAAATATCATTTTAAATAGGAAACACACACTTTGACCTATAATGATCACATCGTGTATTAGTTTGATGTGAGATTGATTATTACATGTCATAAAAGACATATGAATCAATGTATTAAATTATCAATAAAATATGAGTGTATTTTATTTTTTTAGTGAGTGACATTTTTTGAACTAAACTGTCAATTTTAAACTGATAACGGACATAATGAGTCATAGTCATCACACCGTACATCAAATTGAGTTATGGTTTATTCTTAAATGTCTCAAATGACTTATGTATTATTTCCCTAAAGTATAAAAAAATTAATAATATGTTTCATAAGTTTTGAGTATATTAGTTGTACTTTTTACTAAAATTAATGTCAATTATAAATAAAAATAAGCACTTAGAGTCATACCAGTCACATTGTGTGTCTAATTGAGGTGTGGTTGATTCATACATGTCCCAAATTCTAAAAAAATCCTAACTGCTAATATTACCATTATTCCATTTTCATTCTATATTGAACTCCCACCACTACATATTGACTCGATGTTCTAAGTAGAAAAATATTTCTCATTGTTGAAATTCAGAAGAGAAGAGGCTTTCAACAATGAGAAAGGTTTTTTGGATAAAAACATCAACTAAATATGTATTGTAGGAAGTTTTAAAAAAAACTAAATGAAAAGAGAAATTTTGTAAATATTAGGAGAAAGAATCATTTTATCTCTTTTGGGGCTTGTTGTAGATAATTGAAAGAAAAATATGACTTCCCAAAAGATCTATGAAAAAACTAATTAATTATTAGATAAAAATTATAATGAAATTAACTTTAAAATATTAGATAAAATTATGTAAAAATTAATTAAATAAGTATTAGGAATTAACCTTTTCTTTCTGGTTGTATGCATTCTTGACGCATTTTCTTATTGTCATTATCTCAGTTGCAGGCTCAAAAAAATCCATATGTACAAGAAAACAATTGTTATCTGAGTAATACTGAAATGAAATAAATTTAAAATAAATATCAAACAATACATTAATTATATAGATAATTGTTTTACTATGAAAACATTGTTGAGAAGAGGGATATGTTGACAGTAAAGCAAGAATGATGATAAAAAAACAAATATATCTCACAAAATAATCAATCAACAAGTGAGGAGGGTGAGGATAATTTCTCAACTATGGTCAGTTTTATCCTATGAATTCATTCAAAGGTTAATTTTATAGAAAACTTTCATCCTCATCATCTCATCTCATGAACATTTATCATTTCATTTTGTTGTTTGACATACATCCTCCATCTCTTTTGGACATACACATATGTTTCATGAAATACTCTAAGCAGTAGTCATCCATGGGATGAATAATTCTCAGAGTAGTATAAGAAACATAAAAGAAATAGGGGATGAGTCTCAAGGCAACAAAATGAAATAATTACTATTTGGGAGATGAAGCTAATTAGGATGAAAATTGTAATTCATTATGTTCTCTAAAAGGGTAATGCCTCTCATTTGTGAGAATTACACCATTGGCACTAGTTATTAACTCGACGACCCCATTTCCACTAACTCCTTCCAAATAAAATCTCCACATAACTATAGAAATAATAGAGTGAGGGGCGAGAAATAAACAGAGAGGGTAGAGACAGAAGAATCAGAATACAAAACTACTGTGTTGTGTAGCCCGGGGTCTTGGGTTGATATAGTATAATTTTAGCTGACGGGTGTATGTTACTAAAATTAATTTATTTGATTCAGTGTGGAGGTAGAGTTAATTATGAATTAATTTCATTTTTATCCTTCAATTTATCCACAAGGATCCGAATAAAACATTAATAAAATAAATGGTTGAGGATTTTTTTAATTTGTTTTATAAAACTTTTTTTTAATAGGTTATATTTTATTAAAAAAATAGGGTTTTGTATGATTGTAAAAATAAGTGGATGGAGGTGTGAACTTCATTCACACTTACCTCGATAGGTAATAAACTTGAATGGGGATCACACCTTCCACCATAAAGAACTATAAAATGGAGGCCACTCCTCATTCGATACATAGATAAATAAAGTGAATCTACATAAATATTATATTATATATATATATATTAGTAACTTTATTTGAATATAATTATACATATGTATACTATTTATCATATTTAAATTTATTTAAATATAAAATATATTATTCGATATAAATATAATTCTATTTTTTCTAATGAAACTGAAAAAATATTATTAATATTAATTTTTAAATTATATTAATTATAAATAATTATTATTGTGTGTAATTTTGAATAAAATATAATTAATTAAATATTTTAAAGTTTAATTATTTCAATAAAATTTATATATAGTTACCTAATTTTATTATTTTGAAAGTAACATGAGGTTACAATATTTTATTGGTTATTTAAGTATAAATTATATTAGTGTTAATTAAATTTACATATAGACCTAAAATATATATATATATAGACCTAAAATGATGAATACCTAAAAATATTTTCTAATATATAGAATTTGATAGATACCATTTTATTTTTTATAAAAAATGATGTAAAAAACTAAGGATTCTAGAGAGGTCATCTAATACACATTAACCCATCCATGAGATTTTAGGGATGTCCATAAAGAAGTTGGCATAAAGCATTAAGACAAAAAAATTCTGAGCAATATATGTAACACTTGCAGTAAAATATCACAACATAGTAAAATAAATACAACCCCATACTAATTTTGAAAATAGAGAGCCATTGAAAATGAATAAATATGGTGTCACCCTTAATAAGATTTATCTTAAAAAACAACACAATTCTGAGAAAATAAATTTTTAATGAAAAACCATTACACTAGAATATTAAAATATAATTTAAATAAATAATTTCCATTACATTAATTGCATAAAATCTACTTTTGTTGCTACTTCTCAACATCATCAGACTGATAATTGGTTTGATAAATCAATTTCATCATTTGTTTAAATTTTTTAAATAAAAAACCTACACTATTTATACAATGGAATAAATATTTATTTAATTGGTTTATTTGTGAACCTAAGGTGATTCAAAAAGATTTAAAAATAGAAAGAAAATTAAGATTACAGAGAAACCTAGGGTATAGATGTAGACAGCGAAGAAAATTGATTCAAAATAACAATTTAAAAAGACCAAAATAGGATGTCCAAAATATTATTAAAGAAGACAATGGATCATATAAAATCAAACCATTACACAACAACTAGATCACAAATATAGAAAGAAAATAAAAACCTACATAGGAAAATCAAAAACCAAATGATCTAGATCTCAAAATGAAAAATACAGAAAGAAAATTGTAACCTATAAAGGAAAAAATAGGCATACCTTTCCAGTTTGAAGAAAATATAAGACCCTCATATCCAGATCTAGATTTTTTTCTTCAGAAACCTTAACTACAAAAAAACAGTTGTTGAACAATGTTCGAGAAACTTGAGGTAGTGGGTTTGTGTGATTCTAGTGTGTTTTTTTATTCGAGCTTCGATTAATCCAAGAGGATCGTCGTCAATTAGTGGATTCCATGGAAAGCTTCTTCTATCACAATTATTTGGAAATAGGTTAGGTTTTTTTTAATTAGATCAGGACACTTTTATCATAACTTTTAAAAAAATCACTAATAAAAATTCCCTTTATCAATGCTTATTATTTAATCACTGATAAGAGTCATATTTATCAGTTATTTTTTAGTACTGATAAAGGTCGGTCTTTATCAATTCTATAAAAAGTGATGATAAAGAACTCCTTTATGAGTGATAAAAATATAGAACTGATAAAGGGTACCCTTTATCAGTGATAAAAATAAATCACTCATAAAGGGTACCTTTATGAGTACTAAAAAATCACTGATAAAGGGTTAAATTTATCAGTGTTCTCTTTAACACTGATAAATATTTCATTTATCGGTGCTTTTTCTATCGTTTATAAATACCAACACTGTTAAATATCAGTTTTGTTGTAGAGAATGAAATCATGTTCTCTACATTCTCTATGAATCATGAACTACTCAAAATCCATTAGGTATCAAGAACATGCCCCTTGGATTCTTCTAAGCATCTAGTGCATCCAACAGCATCCAATATGCATCGTCATATCCCTAACCTATGTATAAGTCATTCGTCATGGTCGCAAGTTGTGCAAACTCCCCCTTTATAGGGTTAATATATCACGACAGTCCACCTACCTTTTTTTCCATGAACAATTCCAAAAAATCACACATAGCATGGTGAGATACACAAGAAATCATATCACATCATCACAAGTAAGGTAACACTACAATACATGTGATCATCATAGAACATAAAAATAAGATACAAATCAATCATGGAAATAAGTGTCGCATAAGGTTCTCTGGTCTACACGCACAACCACATGGGATCATAATCAAGTATGGTAATCAAATATGTCTATTCATAAATTATATTAAGGAAACATGGGTAATAATGCCTAAAAAGGTAAGTAACTTCTTACATCAAAAAGCCTCAATGTCAAAGGAAAGGACAAACCACCATGTGTGGTTCGATGGCTGGGGTAGAAACCTCAACAGCCAAGAACACCTCTTCATAGCCTTATTTGTGTAAGTTTTGAAACCTCAATGCTTGAGGTTCATCAAGGTCTCCTATAACAAAAACCAAGAATTTTTTTCAAAAAAAAAATAAAATATCACATGGGATGATACTTTACCTCCCCTATTTAATTTTGAATTATCGTTATAGGATAGCACGTACACTCAAAATATTCTCCATAAGAATAATTATCTTTTGATAATTTCTCATAAATTATCCTTTTATAATTATCTTATGATAATTTATTATAAATTATCTTTATATAATTATCCTTTTATAATTTCTCATGAATTATCCTCTTATAATTAACTTTTGATAATTTATAAAAAATTGTCCTTTTATAATTATTTATTGATAGTTTATCATAAATTATACTTTTAAAATTGTCATATTATAATTTATTATAGATTATACTTTTATGATTATCTCTTGATAATTTAAAATAAATTGTCCTTATAAGTTTCTTTTGATAATTTATCAAAAAACAACCTTTTATAATTATCATATAATAATTTCTTATAAATTATCATTTTATAGTTATACTTTTGATAGTTTTTTCAATAATTTATCCTTTTATAAATGTGAAACTATAATTTGATAGTTTTAAAAATTATCCTTTGATAATTCAAAGTAATTATAATCTAGAAATTTCAATAATTTATCTCTTCAGTAATCTATGTGATTATCCTTCGGTAATTTTTATTCTGAAAATTATCCTCTATTAAACCAACATCATTATCTTTTGACAATCCCTATAATTATTCATTTATAATTCAATAATTATATTTTGATAACTTAATATATTATCCTTTGATAAATCTATGTAATTATCTCTTAAAGATTCCTTACAATTATCGATGATAATTTCATGAAATTACCCTTTGATAATTTTAAAAATTATCCCTTTATAATTTTTCAGAAATCATTATTTGAAGAATTCCTCAAAATTAACTTTTCATAATTTCTAATAAAATTTCCTTTAATAATTTTTATAAATTATCATTAATAATTTTATGAATTAGACTTAGATAATACAATGTTTTAAGATTAATTATTTAACCATTTTGTTTCTATAATTTACAAAAATAAGGAAAATAAATAATAATAATAATAATAATAATAAAACAAACCTAGTTTTCTATGGTCATTGTGTATAGGTGAGGAATAAGGGTCGCCACCATTTAGATCTGGGAAGAAGGACCATCCAATGCTTCACTGAACAGGCATAGGAATCTTCGATTTTGAATGGTTTCAAAAAGATTGACCAATGAAGAACATCAATTTATTCATCTATTTATAACCCTAAACTGTTTATAATGGTAAATCAAAACCTCTATTTTAACTTTTTTTTATCTGAGTCTTAATGTCGGAGCAATTATTTTTTCCTCACTAAGGCATTACAAATTTTAATTAGGTCAAAAACAGTCATTTATGTGTTTTTTGGATTGAATTCTGTTTATCCATGGAGGTTTGGTTCATAATGGAAGAATAAGGGTATATAAAAAATAAATTTTAATTAATTAATTTAATATAAATTCATAATAATAGTTTAAATAATTATTAAAAAGTTATTATCATGTGTGATGTTACCGAACACCCGACGTGTATAAAAGTTATGTCCCGCCTAGGGTAAACCTCATGTCCCAAACCTAAAGGTGGTCACATATCTCTCATACAATTCAATGTTTGGGTTATATTCAATTATTTTCAAAAAAATGATACAATAAAATTTCTAAATAAGTTATCCTCACATGCGATTTTTCCAAACATCTGATTCATACAAATGTTATGACGTGCCAAGGGTAAACCCCTCATCCCAAACCTAATGGTGGTCTTGGATTTCCCATATGATGAACATTTTGGGAGATATTAAATTATTTAGGATAAATCACTCACATGTAATATAATTTTTTAAATTTTTATTTCATGTGCGCTGAGACTCTATGGGCCTCAGAATATCACACTAACTTAGAGCCAAACTCTGAAAATATTCCATAGAATATTCCAAGATGCTAACTAGGATTTTACCCTTTCTCAAATCCTTTAAAACATTTATTAAGTTATTTTTATTGGAAAATTTCATTTTCACATAAAAATACTTATAAAGTATTAATAAAGAGTGTTTTTATTATATTTAAAAATTTAGGATATTACATTACCCACCAAAAATAGAAGCAAAATATATTTATACAAATTTAAATGCATCTCATTCATAGGATAAATGAACTATTCTTGTAAAAGTTTACAGTAATATGATATTGGAAAACTCCACAAATTTAAGCTCAAGGCTATAGATATCAATCCCCCACCTTTGTAAAACAAGGTATAAACCTCTAGGCTATTAGGAAATCTGACCCAAATTCCCTCAACCTAGGGATACTTTACTAAAAAGAGAATCTAATTCATCATAACTCTAAAACCTAACATTTATAAACTATAATCAATAGGTATATTAAAGATAATAAATTTCATTACAAACTAAGAAAATTCTAGATGAAAACTAAATCTACTATTGATGTTCCTAGCATGTAATGAAAGGATTGATAATTTATAAGATGTGGTTTAATAATTTAAACTAAGGAATACACTTATTCATAATATATAAATAGTTTATAACTATGGATAAAGTAGGTAATAACCTTAAAAAATGAAAAAATAAAAAAATACATTTTATAATTCATTATATAATAATAATATAAAAGTAAATAATTTAAATTTACCTTCAATATTAACTCTTTCATATTAATTATATGTAATTTTACTTTAATATATGATATATCTTTGAATTATAAACATTTTACAATCCAATGTATATTATGTAAACTAATTATATAATATAATATAACATACATAATGTTATTTAAATCATTAATCATATCAATCACCAAAACTCTTTTGATGAGGTTTAAATAATTTTAGGAAATAATAATTTAAATTGAAAAATTAAAAATCAATTAATTATGAATATCTAAAGTTTATATTATGGATTATTTTTTAATTTTTTAATTTTTCATAATTTACTCTGATAAGTTTTCGTATAAATATGTTATATTTAAATTATAAGGTATACCATATAAATTTGAAAAATACATTTTAATATTAATACATAATATTAATATAATATTTATAATAATTTTTTTTAAACATTTAATTTATTAATCATAAACACTTTATAGTTAATTAATTTATAAAAAAAATTCAGAAATAAATAAATTTATGAAAATATATTTTTTCCTTTATTTATAAATAATTTAGAAATAAATAAATTAAATTCATAATTGAAAATTAAGAAAAATAATTTTTCCCTTCTCGATTGTATTTTACAATACTAGTTGAATCGTATTCTATGTATCAGAATCATACAGTATGATCTTTGGGTAGTCATAACTAGTGATTGATAAAACAAAGAACTGTGTTATCAGTTGTATTTTAAAATTAATTTCCTAATCATTTATTATTATATCTTATATCATATTTAACAATATGTATCATATTTTTTTAACAATGCATCGCTCTATTTTTGAAACACATGTCACAATAGTCGTATCATACAATAAGAAGATATATTTTGATCTGAAAAAAAAATCAATTTTAGATTTCAACATGTTTCATGGATTTGGATATGTTATATCATACGATGTGATATAGAACTTACAGACAACTATAACATGTCATATTTTATGTCTGAAATAAGATATGTAATATGATTTTCAAAATTTTCATTTCCCGTAATATTTCATAAACCTACGTGTATGGTATTATTTGATAACATTTTTAGGATTCTTATCAGTTTATTAATAGTTAATAGTAGCAATATAAGTGATCAAATATCAAGACAAAGATCATTTCATGAAAAATATTTGAAATATAAATAAACTATAAATCAAGAATACTATAAAATCACATGTACCTTTCAATAAAGATCCACTATAACATCTTCATGAAATTGAATGGTTTTATGAAGATCACCAAATTCATCTAAATGACATTCCCTCATTGTGAAATATCCATAGGCTACGAAGAATTACATGTCATATATGAAGGTCCCCCTTCCTTCACGGTGTGCTAGCACCTTTGGTGTAAAGATGGTAAGAGAATAGAGTGATAGTGTTATGGAGTTTAAAACTTACTCTATATGATCACACCTACATTCATCATATGAAATTTGGTTCTTATATAACCCCTGATTATTCTCTCAAGGTGTTGAATCATTAAATCATTCATTATAATGCATGATTTAACGCCCCATTCAACATACATTGTATACATGAAATAAATAAACTCTATATCTATTATGATTCTTATAACATGACTTTAATGATATTAATTATGGGAATAAATGTTAATTATTAATTTTTATCAATCCATATATGTATTGTATCCTTTCCAAATGAATCATAATATACGATTCATGGAAAGTAAATGACATGTAATTATATTGTTTTCTCATTACAACACACCCAATCATAGGCTACAAATGCATGGGGTTTCATAAAGGAGGTGTCATGTGATCTTCTTAGAATTCCTACCTTTCCCTGGACATAAGATATGATTATGAAGGTAATGGTATGAAAATCACTTTTTTATGAATTTTATGATATATCCCAGACATTAAATTATATTTTCCAAAAATAAAACTCATACATATGGGGATTTAGGGAATATATATCCTCCATATATATATCGTGGAATAATAGAAAATAATGCATAGTAAAATTCACAAACTAGAAGAAATAACTCAATATGGGTTGAAAACCTCAAGTATATTCGAGACTACCAAAGTCCTCACTTGTAAATCACTTTTCAAACTATGTTGATTCTGAAATAATCAAACTCTGACTTACCCCCATGGTATAACTCGGTATCACCTTTATCCAAAACGAAATTATAACTAGAGACCACAATCAAGATTAAAATCATATCTATAGTAGCACTCATACCCAATCTATCATCCAGTACCCTAGATTTCCATGTGAACCATCATACTCAAATAAATTAAACCAAACAAAAATATCCAATAATCCTAAAGCCACAACCTAACACCCTCTACAAAATATCCCCCTCATAAATTCCATAAATAATAACCAATTTGAAAATTTTCACATTTATAACCAAAACCAACAAATATAATATCTAAAGTATGATATCCATGACTAATAATATTCATCATATGAAAAACACAACCTTTAAAGTCATAAAATGGTAAAAGTCATGAAAATACTTCAATGTAAAATCAAACAACTAATAAAAACATATAAATTAAATTTTATCAAAAACTAGCCTTTAAAAAAACCTATAAAACATGTTTTAGTCATTATATTTTTCTTTAAAATAATAACCTTTTAAAACCATGGAAACCCATATTTCTCTATCTTGAAAACATGAAAACACTTGATAAACAATATAAATTTACCAAAAATAACTCTTACTAAGAAATAGTTTATAGAAAATAAAATCCCAAATTTTTATGAGGAAAAGAAAACACATTGATAAACCTTAATTTTACCAATAAAACTAAGATTCATACTTAAAATAGTGATATATTAGCGTTCAATAAGGTTCCTAGAAACTCTAAAAACAAATATCCCTTCGATTATCCCAACCCAAACATAATATTTTAACACTATATCCAACTTGTAAAAATACTATATAAGATATTGGAAAAAGTAGAGATGAAGAGAATAGGGGAAGAAGAAATTAATATAGATGAGGTAATTACCTTGAATAATCACTTACAATGAAGAAGGAACGCTAAGGAGGCCAAAATAATGATGGGATGGTGGTTGGGGAGCTCTCCCAGAAATCATTGAATAAATGGGTGAAATAGAGTGTACCTTTAATTTAATAAATAAATAAATAAATAAAAACTAAAATAGAAATATGGGCATACTACATGGTTTGGTCACACAGCCAGGGAAACCATGCACCAACAATGTATGTATTTCTATAATCAAACTCACTCTATTTCATGGTTTGGATTCTTAGTTATCACTAACCATTTTATAATCATACATCATGAAATTTTCTCAAAATTGTAAATTTTTATAATTCCGAACATCCAAAATCTCAAGAAAAATTTGAGTAATAAAATAAATACTTAATTGTGACATAATGGGTGTAAAAATTCTCCCCACCATTCTACTTTCTAGCCTCTGAAAGTCCCCTAATTTCCCTTAAAGGTAATATGATCTATATGATATGGGTTAGATACAAAAATTGGAAATGAAAATATAGAAACCCAATAATTTCTTATATAAATATTAAATTATTTTAGATTAATATTCAATATATATCACAATAATATATGATTGAGGATCATATAGGTTTAGTGTATTTAGAGACTAGATACATAAACAACTTATTTTTATTAAATATCTTAATCATCTCCTAAAAATATTATTATCACATAGTTTCCTTCTAATCTTATCATACATAATACCCTTATTCGTAACCTGGGGAAAGGGGTAACATAAGAAATGGTGAACTCAGATTCTTATTAATGGTAAATATGGGAGATATCATTCTTTGATCTTAAGTGGGCATAAGATAATAATAAGGGTATGAGAACATGATCATAACCTAAAAAATAATACATAACCAGTCAAAATCATAAATCATGAGTCATGTCATAAGGCTACTAACCTAAAATAAGACATGTGTATAATAATTAAGACAAAATCTTGATCTATGGATCATAACATGAAAATATAACTTATGAATGTGTTATAATAACGAACTAAGGAAATAAAAGAATTGTGAACATTTATAAGCACCAACAGGTCCGCTCACCATGTTAAGGACATGAAATTAGAACCATAAATAAAATTATAGATATGAAACCTAGTCCATTCATAAAATTATAAACCTATAATAATATTAACAGGTCCACACTTGATGTTTTGGACATGAAATTATATTCACGCATAACATAGTTATCATATGAGATATAAAGATTTTCCAAATGCATTATAGAGATATATAATATCAACAACAACCACTATATAATAAAAAATAATACATAAGTGTGGTATAATATCTTAAAACATTAATTATATCATAACTCATGGAAAATAAATGGGTTTCATAAAGACTTTAATATAACTTAATTAACTTGTGGTAAGGTCATGTGTTTCTTAACATAATCCACAAAAAATATCATAATATGCCATAAAAATAAATAAATTGGATGTTATAAAAATATTATTTCCCCTAATAAATTATAATATTCCTTAAAGGATGATTTCTAGATAGAAATTATATTTTATAAAGTTATTTAAAATGATTTATGAAAATTAAAAGAAAATATCCATTGTCATTTGGAAAATTTTAAAACATAAAATCCAAGACAAATGGGAATATTATTTTCTTTGTAAAACCATTAAACCTTATTAATTAATTTTCATTATTAAAGAAGTAAATTATGGTGTAAAAATATATTTATGTCATATGCATTAAAAGAAAACATTAATTTTACACTTTTGTAAAAAGAAAAGGGTGAGTCATATGAAAAAATTAAAATAATTTATTTTAATAACTTGTAAATATAGTTAATGGTAGAAAAAATAATACTTCTCAAACATTTAAATATATATAAAAACTTACATAAAACATTTTCAATAACATGTACATTGAGGAGAAATATTCTCGAACCAAGAACAAGTAATAAGGTCGACCTTTTTTAAAAACATTTTCTCAATAATTTTAATTAAAAAAGTGAGGAAATGTAAGGAAAACATGAAAATACTTTAAATTAATAGACGAGAATAAAATATATGGGATTTAAAAAATAAGTATCATATAATTTTCCACATTTAAATTTAACATATCCAATCCTGAAAAGAAATGAAATTTTAACATAAACCTGTACCACTTTGGTAACTTTTGAATCATAAAACCCTTGAAAATAATAATTTCAAATGAAAATTTAAATACTATTAATATGAATTAATTCATGATATAATATATAAAATTAGTGTTATATACATTATATAAACACAAATAGGCTCGTAACATGAAAAAATATTGAGATGAAGAACCCTTACCCCAAGTCCTAACTTTCTTTGTACACACTCTTAACCTCATGTATAATAAATAAATATTTATTATAAATATATAAAATAAAAATATTCACAATTATATTAATATATTTCATTCCATTGTAATTTATAATTTCACATCCATTAATAATTCTTCATTAAAATCATTAGTCAAATGAAAACGGGTATGTTTCCCATGCTTTTTTTGGTTCAACGGATCTAGTACTTACACCCTAGTTATGGTTTTATCATCTAAATAATATAAATAATTTCATAAATATCATTTTTTTCATTATAAACACTTTTATAGCCATCTATATAGGTTGGTAATGAAAAATTCATTACATCACTTCATGAAGATGGTAGTTCGTACATACACATGAGTAATGTTTACATTTTCAACGGTTAGAAAACAATAAATTTAAATAATATTTAAACTTTATAGAATCATAATTATATAATAAATATCATATATATTCCTTAAAAATATCCTTATGACCATCCATGTGAATTGGAAATGAAAAAAGAATCACATATCTTCATAGATGTGGTAGTCCAATCGTACACACAAGCGATGTTAGCATTTAACAACCGATGAGAGGGTATAAAGGTAGATAATATTTTATATTTAATGAAAACTTAATATGTTATAAACATAATATATATATCCATTAAATTCATCTATAAATTCATCCACGAGAGAAGATGATGAAAAATAAAACACATCGCTTTGTAGAGTTGGTAGTCAACACGTACGCACATGAGATGTTTTCATTTCTCATAGGTTGGAAAAGGATTTGAAAAATTGATGTAAAATAAACATAATAAAATTTTATTATATTAAATAAAATCAAATTATTTTACCATCATAGTTATTCTATGTTTAATGGAGGTAGGATAATAAATAAACATGAAAAAACTTGGTTAATAGTTATACCTATTCTTTGGAAAACCCCTTCGGATTGCACTTTAAAAATTATAGGAAGGTATTTTGGTGATACTAAGACCTATAGGTCATGTCTAGTAAGTTTTTTATGGTATTTTACTAGTTATTTTCTTAACTATATTTCTCATGTGGTGTGAAGAAGTGAGAAGATGAGGTTCCCTTTTATAAGGGAGGTAGGTGGAAAACTTGTAAATACTTGAAACATTTTTATATAATATATGTATTACTCAAGTAAAGTGGAACAAAATTGTTATAGAATCCAATATAAAAGTTTTAAGTTCTAAATAAAATCAAAAAATGATATTTAAGCAAGATTTTTATGTTATCTTAAACCTTGTCTCTTAGGTTAACCCCTCTTTTAACCCATTTAACCCTTACCATGGTAACAAGATTTATACCATGGTAACTATTAATTATGGTCAAACATTAAGTTGACATGATTAAAAAATGTTAATTATTTTGATTCCAAATATTTAATAAATTTTATAATTTTCAATTCCAATAAGTGGTCAAAATTATTTCTAATATTCATGCACATAACGCGTAAAAACCTTTTTTAGAAAAAAAAAATTGTTTTTAACCATAAAAATATTTTTATTCTCATTCCTTTCATAGTAAAAACCAAATATGAATGTTAATATATATTTTTTAATATATTATCTACATATTTTTTTAAAATTCATCATAAATAGTGATTAATTAAATTTATTAAGATAAAATACATTGTGTATACAAAAATAGTTTTCTGAAAAATAACTCCTTCCTTCAAATGATTTTATCTTCACTTATAACCAATTGATAATAAATGTATGAAATATTATTAATTTTATTAAATTAAATACCAATATATTTCATCAAAATAATAGTTCACTAGTGATTAATATATACAATATATATAAAAATAAAATACCTTGAAAATTTGATCTTTTAACATAAAATGATATCACTTTTAATATTTAAGATTGAGTACTTATTTACAAGGAATTAATTAATACATTTTCATGAAATAAAATTTTTATACATATTTTCCTAATTTATTTAGTCTTATTCATACCTATTAATCCAACAATTATCTGATAATAATCACATTTAATAATAATATTTCAATAGTATATTGCGGTTCATTTAGGCTCATGGTTGCACATAAAGAAAGATATCAAACACTTATTTAAATGGAAAATATATTATAAAATCTTGAGGTTCTATATTATACCCCCTTATAATAATTTCACCCTTGAAATTTTATTACTCTAATACAAACAAATGAGTATTCTTCTACTTCATCACTTCCACAATGTATGGCGTATCTTCCTAAAATTTATGGTTTCACCACAAAACTTTTACCAGATTAGTGGTATTTTTCTACATAAAATTCTAACTTAGATCTATAATCTCTATTAGTTGTTCCTAATAAGAAATATATTTCTCTAGAGATACAACCTCTAGGTTCATTACATGTGAATGATCGGGTTTCTACATCTTAAAAAGCGATACATAGAACACATAATGATCTTAAGAGAGATTCAGTGGAAGATCCAAGTGATAAGATATCGTCCTAATATTATCAAGTTTTTTCAAGAGGTTGATATATCTAGGGATTATTTTTTCATTCATTACTAATATCATAACCTAATTCCAAGAAATACCTTATCACCAACTTAAAACTCTAGATCTCATCGATGATGTTTAGCATAACTCTTTTTTCAACTCTGGGTTTTCCTGATATATTATATAATTGTTATAACCCTGTCTTCTATTTACATATTTATCATGAGTCCCAATACCTTTCATTATCCAATTTCATCCCAGTACATTAGTTTTCTACACTTCCTATCATATATGGTTTTATAAGGATCCATCTAAATGCTTTAGTTAAATATGTTATTGAAAAAAAAATCAACCCATGGATGGTGTTGATCCCAACCAGCTATAAAATACATAGAGAAAGTATTCATCATATATTCTAGTAATTGAATGGTCCTCTTAGACTAACCATCTTTTTTTGGATGATATATAGTTATAAATCTCAACTACACATTCAAGTATTACTAAATACATATCCAAAACATCGATATAAACTTCATATCTTGATCAAAAACAATAGAATGTGGTACTACATTGAACATTAACACTTCTGTAATGTATATTTAGGAAATATTATCAAGAGATAAATATTATTTGATAGAAATAAATTTATTTGAATTAAGAAGGTGATCGAATATAACCCTAATGGTTTTATATCATTTAGATGTATTGTGGAGTCTTATGATGAAATTCATGATGATTTTTTCCCATTTCCATTATGGTATGGGTAATAGTTATAAAATCCACTTAGACTTATAATATTCAGCTTTAATTGCTGACATGTTAGGCCTCACAATACGTACTATGTAATATCTATCTTCATGTTATCCCACCAAAAATACTCTTTAATATATTTATACATATTTTTTCATCCAGGATGAATATAAAATGATGAGATATATTCTTTATCCAATATCTCTTTAATTATGGTATTTATGGTAAAAACATATGTTTCTCGAATATGATCATTCCGTAATGGGTGTGGTTGAACTCAAGAATACTCTTTACCTTCTTTTGTAGCTCCATATCTTCCTTTTATTCCACTTTAATCATTACATGGGAACACTCATCTAAGAAATATAATATTTATCCCATTTCCTCTTGATGTAAAGATACATCTTATAAAAATCCATAAGTATTTCATCTATTTCATTCCTCATCATGGATAAACTAGCATGGTCATTTCAACTCAGATCATCAATCGCCTTTTTCTCCTTCCAGTGGTGTTAATGTATTGATAAATAATAATCTTTAATCAACTCCAATCATCTCATTTTGGGAATATTCAAATCTTTATATGTAAATATATACATAGAGATTTTATACTCAGTATATATATCACACCTTTCACCATATAGATAATGGATCTATATTTTTGATGAAAAAATATTGATGTTAGCACCAAATCATGGGTTGGGTATTTTTTTCTCTTGAACCTTTAATTATAATGAGGCTTATACCACTACCATTTCATTAGTTATAAGAATTCATCTTAGTCCCTTATTTGGTGAATCACTAAAAATACATAATTTTCATACCTCATATGGATTGTATCTTAGGTATATACTCCCTCTTGACCCTTAACGGATGATATCGAAATTGAAGATCAATCTTGGAAAAGTATTAAGATCTATGAAGTTGATCAAATAATTCATAAATATAACATAAAAGATACATTTTCTTGATATTTATTCTAATAGACTAGAGGCCTACGTTTTTTATTTTATATTTGAATAATCCTATTTATTACTAGGATATGATAGAACCCTTACATCTCCTAAAATCCTAGTGGAACATGAACATTACATATCCCATAGGCTCCGCAGCACAATTCCAATACATGACCCAAAGTTCCATGACCAATAACCAACACTGAAGTATCCCCTTTTTCTTGTATTCTATATCCATCACTCAATCTTGTCGTCCTAAATTCATGTCCATGGTTATTCATCAATTCCTCACCTATCTTGGGTTATTAATAGGTGTGGGTTAGACACTCCATAATGGAATCTCCATGTCCAAATTATCATTAGGTCCCATATTTTTGCTTATGTTTTTATACTGATTAGTAACTAGTCCATTATGAATTCATGGTCTATAATTTTTAGTCTCAGAAACTTATATAGCCTGAAAACCCATTTTTCAAAGGCTCATGTTGTCCTGTAGGCCATATTTCCAAAAGTTATTTTGTGTATCAAAGGCCCTATGGTCCAAAGGCCCAAATTTATATATTATAGGCTCAATTAAATTTTATAGTTCTACTAATACAATAATTATTATAATAACTACTATAGTGACTCAGAAAATCCATCCCTACCTAGATTTGAACTCGGTTATTTTGGATGCCAAGAAGGATCGTGTACCACTCTTCTATAGTCTCATTGGTTATTTTTTCTTGATTGTGATATTGTTAAGTATTTTATAATAAATAAAAATATGCATTTAACCATCAATATTATTAATAGAAATAATAGGTGCACCTTATGGTGATTCACTAGGGAGTAAAAATATCTTATCTATATTCCCTTAGAGTTGATTCTTCAATTTATGAAACTCAATAAGTGTCCTTCTATAAGAGGTCTTGTAAATTGGTGTATCAATATGTATAAGTTCCATTAAAAACTCAAATTCATGATGTAAGTTAATACTAGGAACGTCTTCAGAAAATACATCTATATATTCCAAAACAATAGGAATATCTAAAATATTGAGTTTCTCCCTAACTATTTGAGATAAATTTACCACATGAATAGGTAGTAAGACACATATAATGGATTTAATTTCCATTGGAAGTTCATATTTATCCTTGATCTAATATATTATCATAGGTTAATTCAGAATGTAAAATGTGACTTCCCATCCTCATAAATTGATGTGTGTTCTATAAAAATAAAGTTAACCCGTGACCAAAATAAAATAAAATTAAACTATAGGGAGAATAATAATATTTATAGGAATCATATTTCCTCAAACATATATCAAAGAGGAGTTATAGACTTGATATGTTCTCATAATTCTATTATAATATTTTACTGCTAAATCAACATCTAATCATTCAATATATGAATTAACATTCATAAATAATTTTAATGATATAAATGTATTAATATGACTATGATCAAATAAGATACTTCAATATTTGAGTGCACCTATCACCGCCTAAACTTCATTGTTTTATCTTAAAACCCTTACTAAAACCAAAATGGTTTGTTTGAGCATAAATAATCAATAATCAAAATGAGTATTCATATGATAAAGAAAATCATTTCTAAGATGTCCTAAATTATGAACCCTTATTGTCAAACTATTAAACGTTAGGTTCATTATATATCACTTTCATCTCATCATATGTTTTCATAGATTGTATCCTCTCATTATTCATAATGTTTAATAATGAAAAATTGAATTAACCAAAACATATCACCCAATAGTGTCAAAAAGGTGTATAGTTAATCCTCTTTTATGTTCCCGAGGTGAACATCGGGTTAATACCCAACTAGAATTTTAGGTTTATTAACCCTCGGTGAATTTTTGGAACTGCCTACCTCCACTTATTTATATACTAATAGGGATATCATTTATAGGAAACCATACAATGTATACGTTACCAAAACATCAGGATATTATCATATACTTAGAATTATCCCCAGGGTTTTCACCAAATTTTTCTAATACTAATCTCCAAAATAAATAAACCCTACCCTAATACCACTATAGAAACCCAGGGATTTATGACATAAATATTACATCATTTTAGATTTAATAAAATACATCTCACAATAATACATGCCTGAGGACCATATAGGTTTAGTATCTTTGGAAAATATATGCATAAACAATTTATTTTGTTGAAAAATCTTCAATATCTCCCACAAAAATTCTTATCATATAGTACCCTTATAGGCTTATCATACTTAATACCCTTGTTTATAACCTAGGGAAAGTGGAAACATAATAAGGGGTGATCTCAAATGACCTATAAGGGTAAACATGAGGGATAGCATTCAATGATCATAATTGAACATAAGATACGCATAAGGGTATGAAAACATGATCACAACTTACAAAAATCATACCCAATATGTTAATATCATAAATCATGAGTCATATAATAAGGTTATTAGCTTAATATAATATATTTCTATAATCCTGAAGCCAAAATTATAATCCATATAGCATAACATGATCATATAACATAGAAATATAGAACAAGAATAAATATAGTAAATTTTAACAGTGTGAACATATATAAACACCAACAGTTCCACTTGTATTATTAAAGATATGAAATCAGTTCCCTATATAAAGTTATGGATATGAAACTAGATTCACACATAAAATTTTGAACATATCATAACATGAATAGGTCCACCCTTTATGTTTTGAACATGAAATCATGTTCCTGTCTAACATAGTTATCTCATGATATATAAAGCCTTACCCAATTAATTGAAGAGATATAAAATTATGGGACCACCTATTACATAATGAAAACCATACATATGTTTTCCAAAATATTTTAAAACATTTATCATAGAATAACTCATGGAGAATATATGGTTTTTATATATATTTTATCATATATTAAATAATCTTTAGGAAAGTAATGGGCTTCATATAATCATGATTAAAAATAATTTCCATAATCTATATAGATAAAACAGAGTGAATTTTATCATAATATCATATCCACATTGAACTATAACAATCCTTAAAGGATGTTTTTATATATGAAAAATCTATTTTACAAAATAATTTAAAAATCATTTGGATTTCAAGGGAAAACATCCATTTTATTTGGGTAACTTTTAAAACCTAAAATCCCTAAAAAAATAGAAACTAGATTTTCATTGAAAAAACCTTGAAAACTGTAAAATAATATTTGAGAAAAATTACGGATTTTATTGTGGGAAAATCCATTCATGACATATACATTGAAAGATAACATTCTTTTCAAACTTTTATAAAAATAAATAGTGAGTTGTATGAAAACATTTAAAAGGATTCCTTTTAATCATTTATTAAAAAAATTAAAGGTAGTAAATATAAATTTTTTCAAACATTTAATTATAGATAAAATCATCAGTAAAACAATTGGTAGAACATGGACATAGACAAGAAATATTCCTGACACAAAAACAAGGAATAAGGTCAGACTTTCTTAAAAACATTTTCTCGATCATTTTAAGAACCAAAGAATGGAAAATTTAAGTAAAACATTAAAATACATAAAATAAACATATGATACTAAAATATATTGGGTTTAATAGATAAGGTTTATAAAAATTTTCTTATTTAAAATTTATCACAACAAATCTTGAAAAGAAATCATATTGTAACATAAACCTTTACCGCAAAGGTAACTTTTGAATCATAAACCCCTTAAAATAAATCATTTCATATATAACATTAAATTCCATCAATATAAAGATATTCATTGTAAAATATATCAAATGGAAATTATATACACTATATAAACACAAATAGCTTCATGACATGAAACGTGTGTCAATGAAACAATATTGAGATGAAGAACCCTTACCTTAAGTCATGAATTTACCCATATGTGTTCTTAACCTCTTGTATAATAAATTTATATATTTTATAAATCTATAATAGAACCTTATTCATAATTATATTACAATATATCATTCCATTATAATTTATAATTACCCATCCATTAAAAATTAATTATTAAAATCATTATTCGGGTGAAAACAGGTATGTTTTCCATGCATGTTTTGGTTTCAAGAATTTGGTCCTTACACCGTGTTCATACTTTCATCATATATATAATCTAAATAATTTCATAATAATAATATTTATTCATTATAAAATATTTTATAACTATCCATCTAGGGTGGCGATGATAAATTTATTACATCACTTCATGGAGAGGGTAGTTCGTACATAAGCTTGAATAATGTTTCTATTTTTAATGGTTAGAAAGACAGAAAGTTAAATAATAATTATCCTTTAAATAATCATATATATCATATATATTCATTAAATAAATCTGTATGATTGTCAATTTAAATAAAATTGAAAAATTAATCACATCGCTTCGTGGAAGTGGTAGTGAGAACGTACGCACGTGCAACGTTTTCCTTTTCCAACTTATTAGAGAGTAAGAATATAGATAGTATTTCATCTTTAAATAATTATAAATATGTTATATAAAACATTTTTTATGAAAATTTTTCCTAACAGTAGATTGTGTGGGTTGATTATTATTTCATAATTATTCACATTGGGTTCACCATTTTTGTTTTTCACTCATTCGTGGAAGTTCAGTATCCAACGGTGTTTTTTCATGAAATCAGAAATTCCCAATGGATCTTATATTTGTGATGAATCATGGACCTTCTTTCTTAAGGAAGGAACTTTTTGGGGAACTTAGACAATGATACTTAAGAACTCACATTGGTCGAGAGGATGGGAGGTCCGGCTCATCACACCCTTTTGGGGGAAAATTATTTCTTATTATGGGAATGTCTTATAGATTGGATTTAAGATCTCCTAATGAATAATTTTTTTAATTCCAAAGTTAACATGGGTCACCCTTGAATTAATAATAAATTACAAGAACGCATGGATTTGTAATCATCTGTATGTATCCAAGGTTCTCCATTGATGGAGATATCTGTATGTATCTAAGGTTCTCCATCAATAGTACCTTTTAATATGTGGATTATATTATATTATATAGTTAATCATTATAATTCTAGTTTTAATCCATGTATTGGTTTGATTTTTAATTTACTCTCATCTAAGGAGATGGGAATTGTTTTGATTTCGGGATCGAACCCATAATATGGACTTCCTACATATCCTTGGGAAAGGAATCAGAACCCATTTAGTTAGGATTAAATTAATAGGAAACATCACCTTTTAAGTTCATTTTACAAGGACTAAACCTTTCAGTTTAACATCATGTGGAAATAAAATCCTAGAAAAAGATGTCTATCCAGGGATATTATGGGACTTACACCAAAGTGGACCAAAATACCTAGAATGGATATGGCCTCCCATGTGGTGGTATGATCTTACTGGGAATATAGTCCAATAATTATTTTGATAAAAGGGAATCTTAAAGAATATAGACCCCTAAGTTGGATATGAACCAATTGGGGATATATCAAAGAGAACATTAGGGTGAATTTGGGTGTTGGGTTTGGAGATCATGGAGGTTTACTATGTATCCCAATTAGTTTGGAATCAAATCCCATATAGTTGTAAAGGGTTGGGGATTACAACTATAGAGGAATCCCATTTACTTGATTCATTATAATTATGTCCCTTTTAAGGTTTTGAAAACATGGTTTATCTCATGGTGAATATATCCCTTTTAGAATATAGTGACATGGTTGGGGCTTATACTGATTAGGATACCCATTTACTTGGGATCATGTGGATGTCATGATCGCTACTAACCTATAATCCCACATGATTCATTCTTGGTGTGAGAAATAAGTGGTCATGATATATCTAGAAACCACAAAATCTTCATTTTCCTCTAGTGGGTGAACTCTAGGGACCAAAGGTAGAGAGAAATTTCTTTAAATGTTCTCATCTACTCTTTCATTTTCATATCCGGGTTAGAAAAAGAGGATGAGGAGTGTAACCCCCTACAAGAAAGGCAAGGGGATTATTCCATGCGGGATTCAGTGATCTGATATTCCCCTATTCTCTGTTTGATAGGAGTTAGAGGGGACTGCTTCATCGAGAAAGAGATGACCTGGAACCCTCTTCGATGTGGATTCAGTTCATCCTAATGGTTGGTTGTGAGGGGTTTAGTTCTTGTACAACTAATAACATCAGGTCACCATTTTCATTCTTAATAGAAACTCCCAATGGTTCCCTCATCTATGACTGGGTATGGACCTACTTTATAAAGGTTGGTGATCAATTTGGGTTTTAGATACAAACACACTTGGGGAGTCTCATTGGTCGATAGGATGGGAGATTAGGCTCATCACACCCTTTTTGGGAGGAGTTGTTACCTACTCTGGGACTCTCTTATAGATTTAAGATATATTCTTGAATCACTTCCAAATCCCAATATAGGACTGGTTACCCTAAAAATGATTTATAGGTTAATTCTCTTTTATGTGTAGAATATGAGGTTATCATTAGTGAATCAATATATATATATCTAAGTTTATTCATCCATTCCCAAAGTAATGGGTATATTCTTATATGTTGAAGTCATATAACCATGTACTTTGGAATTTTCCACCATGCATGGGAGGTGTTTAATATTCCTAGGAGGGGATTGTGCCATTATAAGGTGTCCTATGTATTCTAGTGTTTATAGGAATAAAAACTTGTGTAGTTTAATATCATATGAAAATGAAAAACATTTAGGTTATGAGGCGTCGATTATTTAAGCTCAGGTCCCGAGGAGACATCCTATATATCCCAATTATGGTGAGAATCAGAGTTATCATTGTTCATTTGGTTGCTCGGTACACTAATGAATGAGGTATAATGATCTTCCCATGCGAATGATTCGGTTTCTATGGTTGATATGTCAGATACATGAGGGTACTTATACCTAATTGGTCACCAATTTGATCCCAGGCCTTAGGAAGTATCCTATGTATTCTGGTTATTGTAGTAATTAGAGTTCTCATAGTTCAGTCATGCCCTTGGAACTATTCCCAAGGTAGATTCCCTTATATGGAGGAGAATATATCATTCCACTCATTAGATCATACATATTGAAATTTCCCTAGATGGTGTAGATTATTTATATGAATTATATCATTATTTAAACTCCATATGCCCACATGATCTATGCTCAGGGTGAAAAACATGGGATGGAAAATGATAATTATCATTGGTTGTGGATACTGTACTTATATACTGATGTGTCTCTTAACAGATTTAATATATATATTAGTACTCAGAGAGGTGTCATATGTATCTTGGTTATGGAAAGAATCATAATCCCCATAGTTCAGTTGATTGGTTCTTACATGATGATATTTCCCTATATGTGGGACATATCATATTATGACACTGATTGGGGATTACACTCTGAGGTTTCCCTATATGCAGGACATATCATATTTGTAATGTCCTGGTTCTAGAAGTCGCCCAAAGGTGCCCCATACATGGTTGGTCACATTGCCTCAAGCACATTTCCCCAAACAACAGAGGCTGATGACTAGTAGCGAGGGCCTTGGGTGTGATAGTGAGAAAAGTATTCCCTCATTGGCAGAGTACAACAGCAGAAATAAACAGATAACAATAGAGGAAGCAGTAATAATACCATACAATAGTAAACAGTGGAAGAAAAAAAGTAATACACACCGAGAACATATATATATGATGCATAATACATATGTCAAGAAAATCATCCAAAAAAGTCACAATACTTAAATAAATTACTAAACCAAAGTACAAGAAAAATCAAGTAAATAACTCCATAGCATCGTAAGCCTCAGCTTTGTCCCATTCTCTCCAACTCCAAAGCAGTAAAGTACGTGATGTAGAAGGTCGCTTGCCCTTATCTATACATGAAATAATAAAATCTTTCTGGGCCCAAAAGCATGACCCAAAAAGGGTGTGAGATGAATCCTAGTAGCCAACCATCCAAAGATCTATGTCTAACAGTTAGTGAATATATATGACGGGAAATGAGAAAAAACATGAAATAAACAAGGAAGTGCTCAAAAGTAAAAAAATCCTATAGTTCAATTGCATTCAATTGCATATATTAGTTAAGAAACTAATCACAAATAGTTAACCCTCTATGAATTACTAACAGCTTAACCCCTCTGGTTCAACCAAACCACACAAACAACCCTCTGGTAAGTACTCACATTCTAACCCCTCTAGTTCAGCTTTAGAAAAGACTCTTTGAGTAAGCACTCGCCGTAAATTCCCCCTATGGTCTCATATCAGTAACTAATAGGCACTCTGAGGAAGAACTCAACATCCAATTCCCCATGTGTCCCATATCTAGTAAACTGTAGACACTTTGAGGGAGCACAAGGTCCATCACCCCTATGGTCTCGCAATGTAACAGTAAACAGAAACTCTGGAAAAGCCTTCAACGTCCATTCTCCCTATGGTCTACTACACCAAGTTCTGACGACCCTGTTTAAGTAAATAGTGCACAAATGATACATGGAAGCCAAAGTAAACCTCAAGAACTACTTGGCTAAACAATATATAGCATATCATAGCGTGTAAGATAATAATCACTCAACCCTAACAATACTAGGCATGGAAGGCAAAGAAACCTAATAGGAAAACTAGACCAAATGGTCAAAATAAGAAAACATGGGAAAAAATACATAGCATAGAAAATTAAACCCTATTCAAAACAATTAACCTCTATCCAAACAAAAACTCATAGCAGGAAATAATAGGGCTAAAAATCATAAACACGAAATACCCCGTTCTTGGGTATTGGGCACTTTTTCACATAAAATTCAATAACTATCTATATAAAGGCACAAAACACCTACCTCGACATCGTGAGATCGATATATGTGAACCTCAAACCTTTAATCACTCTATAACACCATAGATCTACAAAAATGTTAAAAATGTTTAACCTAGGATAACTTATGAAATAGGAGAAAATAGGAAATGAGGTTATGATAGAAGGAATAACTCACTGATGCGATTCCAACGCAACTGACGGCGTTTAGATCAGAGAACGTATGGCGATTTTGGGGCTCGGAGAAGATCTAGTGGTCTCATTCACTCTTAGACGAGATAGGTCGAGAAGAAGATGGTTATGTCCCTCAGACGTGACCCTGGTTAGTTTAATGAAATAAAAAGAAAGTACATGGAATTTTCTTTAAAAGTACATGGCGTGTACATTCCTTTTCCAACCTCCACTTTAGGTGGTCTCCAGGTCACCACACACGGCCATGTACTCGTCCATTACACAACCAGTACATGGTCACCTACAGCAACCGGGTACATGGTGTGTAATTATAAGTACACGGTGTGTACTCCTGAAATTTATAGAAACTCCTCTTTCTCTCAAAGAAAAACAAAAAAGAAATACAGACTTGAAAATAAGATCTGAGTTCTTAAAAACTTACCCCCTTAAAGAAATTCATCCCCGAATTTCCCTAGAAAGGTGGCGTAGAAGAAGAAACCTCAAATAGCTCAGGCCACTACGATCGTACATTGGCCTCCCTCTCCCAAGTTTCGTCATTTACTCGCCCATTTTTTCATAGCACTCATACCAGAGGAACAGACCAACCATAGAGAACCTTCGCACTTCAATCAACAATCCAGATAGTACGCTCTTTGAACGAGGCTTCCACCTCAAGCCCAACCTCCTCGGGTTGGAAAATATGAGATGGGTCTGAGAAGTAATGTCAAAGCTGAGAAACGCGGAAGATATCATGCATAGCCCGGTACCTCTGAGGTAACTACAGCCGATAGGAAGCTGGATCAACTCTCCCCAACACCTCAAACAGCCTGACGTATCTCGTTGAAAGCTTACCCTATCTTTTAATCATATTGCGTCCCAACCTCAGTGTGACACGTAGAAAAACAAGATCTCTGACCTCGAACTCCAGAGGTCATCTCTGTCGATCAGCATAAGACTTCTGTCATGATTGTGCAGTATCCATCCTCATTTGAATCAAATCTATCTGCTTTGTGGTCTCTTGGACAAGACGAGGTCCCAGCATGGCTACCTCTCCTACCTCCAGCCAACATAATGGTGATCGGCATGGTCTATCTTACAATGCCTTATAAGGTTCCATCTGAATAGTTTCTTGATAACTATAATTATAGGAAAACTCCACAAGAGGTATTTGATTCTCCCAATAACCTCCAAAATCTAGGAAGCATGCTCAAAGAATGTCCTCAAGCACCTGAATCGTATGCTCGGACTGGCCATCTATCTGGGGATGGTAATTTGTACTCAGAAGTTCCTGTATACCCAAATCCCTATGTAGTCCCTGCTAGACCCAAGAAGTAAAACATGCATCCTTGTCTAAAATAATGGAGTGTGGAACCCCATGTAGACGTACAATCTCTCAGATATACAACCTCACAATCTCATCAACATTGAAAGTCTCCTTGATCAGAAAGAAGTGGGAAACCTTCGTGAGTCTATCAATGACAACCAAACTACATCATTCGCACAAGGTGACCTCGGAAAACCTATCACGAATTCCATCACAACATCATTCCACTTCTACTCAAAAATGGGTAACTACTGCAAAATCCTTGTTGGTTGTTGATGCTCCGCCTTCACCTACTGATAGGTGGAACACCTCATGACAAAACCAGCAACATCGCCCTTCATACCTGGAAACCAATACTGACGGTGTAGATCTCGATACATCATGGTGACACCAGGATGAACTTCCCAAACTGAGGAATCAAAGACCCGAATCAGCTCCTTGCGTGTGTCTGCTGGTACCCACATGCATCCATGAAAATGAAAGATCTCATCCCCTCCTATTGTTCATCAAATAATAGGGTCCTCTCCTGACACACTCTCCCGTATGAGTAGGCCTTAAAAATGTGATACCTTCCTCAATCGCACTCGATCAAGTAGAGTAGAGGTAATATCCATAGAATAAATAAATTTATTCCCCTATCTATCTAAACCTCCAAATGCATCTCAGGGAATAGAACCATAAGATTCCACTCACTGTTGTCCTCTTGAACTGCATGTATCTAAGTTCTTATGCTCAATGCATCAACCACTATGTTTCCTTTCCCAAGCATATAGGCAAGCTTAAAGTCAAAGTACTGAAGGTACTCAACCCACCTTCTCTGTCTCAAATTGAAATCACACTGAGTGAAGATATACTTGAGACTCTTGTGGTTGGTGAAAACCAAAAAATGATCTCCTGATAGGTAGTGTCTCCAACAGCGTAAAGCATGAACAACAGCATCCAACTCAAGATCGTTCGTCGGGTAGTTCCTCTCATGTGACCTCAACTACCGAGACCCGTATGCAACGAATCCTTCCCTCAGCATAAGAATATCTCCCAACTCGATACCTAATGCATCACATTACACAATATGGCTCTTTCCTAACTCTGTAAATACTAGTATTGGTGTTGAATTCAACCTCCCTTTCAACTCCTGAAAGACTGACTCACAAGAATATGACCACATGTAATTTGCACCCTTCATATTCAGACCCATAAGTGGTGCTGATAAGCGTGAAAAGTCCTATATGAAATTTATGTAGTATCCAGCTAGCCCTAGAAAACTCAATATCTCAAAGATTTTCTTCGGATGCTCCAAGGAAACTACTGCTCTCACTTTCTCTGGGTATACTGACACTTCGGTCTCTGAGATAACATGACCCAATAAGTGAATTGGATCCATCAAAAAAGTGACATTTTGAGAGATTATCATATAATTTATGCTCTATCAGTGTACTAAAAATGATCTCAAGATGGGTAGAATGGTCATGTCGAGTGTGAGAGTACACCAAGATATTGTCCACAAAGACTACCATGAAATAATCCAAGTATGGATGGAACACTCGGTTCATCAGTTCCATGAAAACTGCAGGTGCGTTCATGAGACCGAACGGCATAACCACATACTTGTATAGATCATACCTACTCTAAAAGGTTGAAGGAGGTATATCAGATGGTCTAATGCATAGCTAATGATAACCATATTTCAAGTAAATCTTCAAGAACACCTGGGATCCTCAAATATGATCAAATAGATCATCAATCCTCAGAAAGGGATATAGATTCTTGACCATCAACTGTTTCATCTTCCAATAATCCACGCAAAGTCTGAGGGTATCATCTGCCTTCTTCGCAAACAGGATAGGAAAACCCCATGGAGAAGTACTGGTTCGGATGAAATCCTTAGCCTGTAACTCCTCTAACTACTTCTTGAACTCTTGTAACTCTGGTGTATCCATCCTATAAGGAGGAATGGACACTGGTGTCGCTCCTGGCACAAGCTCAAAAGAAAAGTCCACCTCTCTCTCTAAAGGCAAACCTAAAAATTCCTCTAGAAATATGTCCCTAAAAAATCAACCACTAGAGGAAAGTCCTTATCTGATGTCCCCTAGTCATCCAAATATAGACTACCAATCTGGGTTGTAACTCCTCCTATCCCAAGATGCTTGGGTCCTTCTCTGCTCGCTTGATCATCCCATTCTCCCTTATGAAGAAATGATCTGCCCTCTGGTGATGTGAAACTCACCCTATGGTGATAGCAGTCGACAATGGCCTGGAAGGGAATTAACCAGTCCATTCTGAGAATGACATCATAGCCTGTCATTTCTAAGACATAGATGTCCCATAATAAGTCGCACCCACCAACCTCAAGAGGGATCTCCTTGAACTGATGTACACTAGTCGTTCTAGTCCCCAACGGAGTGTCCAGCATTAAGATATTAGTAGAAGAAAAGTTACAGAGCCCAAGGCTCTCCACAATAGAAACAGATATAAATTTATAGGAATACACTGTTTTGAAAAGAGAAGAATCTAAAACTGAGGCAACTAGAATGGTACCTCTAACTGTAGAGGGTCTGGGATCCTACTACTTTTGGGACTGCTCCACTACAAAAGTCTGACCTGCATCGCAGCCCTATGACCCTGCCTGACAACTATGAGTTGATCCACCCTATTTTCACCGAATTCCTGGAAACTGGATACCATGTCCACAACCTCCGCCTCAGCCTGAATGTCCAGAAGAACTCCAGTTCCCTAACTGATGAGAAATTGGTGGTGTTTCTCTTGAACAAGGTGTGATAGGAGAACCCTTGTCAACATTTGATGGTGATAAGATCTGACAAAAGTTTTGAAGATGACCCATCTTTCCACATAATCGGCACTCCATTAGGTATCTCGAGAAATGTGCCCTCATATGCCCACTCTTCCCGCACTGGTATCACACCACCTGGCTACCACAATATGTCTCTTGCCTCCTTAGATCTCCATGCATAGACCCCCTACGGTGATTCTTTCTATCAGTAGGAGGGATATAAACTCTAGATGTCGAGCTGCCCTAGCTCACAACTCCAGAATCTCTTAGATCTCGCTCAATGATCAGCACTGGTTGACTATATAAGTGATGGAAGTCAACCTAAATATGTTCACCTGAGATTGGATGTCGTTCATGAGACCATCCTCAAACTTCCTTTCCAGGAATAACTTATCACCTCCTGAGATGGGAGTGAAGTGCTGCAGCTTTGTGAAGAAAGAAGAATACTCCATAAATGAAAGAGTACCCTGCTCCAGACTCATGAACTCCCAAGCTCAGTCAGACCTCAAAGTATTTGGGTAGAAGTAGTCGTATAAGGAATACTAGAACTCATCCCAAGCCATGACCTACTAGAATCCCACCTGTGAGATCACATCCCACCATCTCTTGGTGGAATCCCGAACCATATACGTAGCGAGCTTCACCCTCCTCTCTGGAGGCATCTCCATATGCTCAAAGATATAATGCATGGCTTATAACCAAGACCCTATAGCCTGAGGTCCTCTATCCCTTGTGAAGGTGGAAGATTCTATTACTGGAAAACCCACGTCAACTCTGCCATAGACGAGGTAGGATGCAGTAATCCTCGGAAGATCTTTATAAACATCATGAAGCCCTCTCAGAACTATGCATCATCATTTGTGTCCAGAATGACGGCTGGTGCCAAGACTGGAACTACAGGATGATCTACAGGTATTCCCTAATCAGCAATGTTTGTTTTCTGATCACTACCCTATAACTGTCGAAAAACCGGAGTACGTCTCAGTGTCATGACTCTGCAAGGTCAAGCGCACACCTTAGATCAATATTAATAGGGAATGAAACATAGAATTGTAAGAATGGGACAATAGAAAGAAAGAATTCAAGTTTTTTAAAACATGGATACATGGTGTGTATAATGCCTACATGGAGTGTTCCCTTCATCCTTCACATGGGTGTGTACTTTTGTCAACCCAGGTCGTGTAACACCCCATACACAAGGTGTGTTGTCCTAACACACAGCATGTACTTGAATCATCTTCCCTAACCTGATTTCTCTTACATAGATAAGCTACATGGTTTCTCTAGAACCAGACTACACGGTGTGTTAGTGCCAAACATGGTGTGTACTAGAAGAACATCATTGGCCCGTGTTGATAGTCACGTGTCTGGTTACACGGCTCACTCTAAATGGCATGTACTGCTTAGGTTTCAACTGCCCGTGTTGTTAGTCACACGGGTGGACACACAGCTGACTCTACATGGTGTGTTTATGCTAGACATGGGGTGCACTAGAAGTATTCCATCATCTCGTGTTGTTTGTTACACTGCCGAAATGGCATGGCAAGAATGCATAACATGTGATGCCATCTATACATGTTATATACAAGGAATAACAAGGAAATGATCCACCAAATTCTGATCCATAAGGGACCATAACACCTCAAGAACCAATTTTCGGCATTCATTTAAATGAAACCTTATACAATTAAATACCCTATTAAAAAATAGGTATTTTATCAAGGCATATATCATAACAAAATTCATATCTAACACAACATCTATCATAGAAACATGTAATCGGTAATGCACCCTAAATGGCATGGAAATAATTCATTACATGTGATCCCTATAAAGTGCCTATATAATTCATGGGATGGAATACCCTCATATCATCGGGTTGCAATAGAAATAGAACCTCAATAATATCAACAACAACTGCACAAAACGTGTGAATCACCCAATGGTGAAATCAAATCAACTGTAATAATTACAAACCCAAAAAAATCAGAACATACAAGGTAAATTGTCTCTTCCCTGTACACGGGTTAGCTACTCATGGGCACAACTTATTACCAAGTATATATTCCTTCCTATCCCTAGATATAGGCTCTAAACAGTAATTCAAAAAGATAATAATTCCTTTGATACCACTTTGTAACATCCCGATTCTGAAATCCACCCAAAGGTGCCTCATACCCGGTTGGTCACATGGCCTCAAGCGCATTTCCCCTAATGCCAGAGGATGCCCACTAGCAGTGAGGGCCTTGGGTGCGATAGTGGAGAAACCATTCCCTCATTGGTAGAGTAACGCAGTTGAAATAAACAGATAACAATAGCAGAAGCAGTAATAATACCATACAATAGTAAACCGTGAAAGAGAGAAGTAATATACACTGAGAACATATAAATATGATTCATGATACATAAGTCTAGGAAATAATAAAAACAAGTCACAATGTTGTAATACAATACTAAACCAAAGTACAAGTAAAAGCAAGTAAATAGCTCCACACCATCGCAAGCCTCAGCTTGATCTCAAACTCTCCAACTCCAAAGAAGTCAAGTACCTGAAATAGAAGGGTGATTGCCCTTATCTAGACCTGCATCAATATAATATGTTTGGGCACAAAATCATGACCCAAACAGGGTGTGAGATGAATCCCAGTAGGCAACCACCCAAATATCTGTGCTTAACAGTCAATGAATATATATGGCAGGCAATGAGCAAAAAGAAGCAGTAAACAAGGAATTACTCAAAAGTAAACAGCCATACAGTTCAATTTCATTCAATTTCATATATTAGTTAGGAAAATAATGACAAACAGGCAACCCTTGGGGAAGTACTCACAGCCTAACCCCTCTGGTTCAACCAAACAATACAAGTAACCCCATGGGAAGTACTCACAGTCTAACCCCTCTGGTTTATCTTTAGCAAAGACTCTATGAGGAAGAACTCACTATCAATTCCCCTTGTGGTCTCATATCAGTAACTAATAGGCACTCTAAGGAAACAATAAACATTCAATTCCCCATGTGTCCCATATCGAGGAAACTACAAACACTGTGAGGGATCATAAGGCCCATCCCCCCTATGTTCTTGCAACGTAACAGTTAACAGACACTCTGGAGAAGCCCTCAACGTACATTCTCCCGATGGTCTACTACACCAAGTTCTCACAGCCCTGTGTATGTCAATCATGCACAAATGATACATGGAATCCAAATTAAACCTCAAGAACTACTTGGTTAAATAATCTATAGCATACCATAGCTTGTATGATAATAATCAATCCACCTTAACAATACTAGGAATGGAAGGAAAAGCAGCCTAATAGGAAAACTATACCAAATGGTTAAAACAATAAAGCATGGGAAAAACATCCATAGCATGTAAAAGTTAAAACTATTCACAAAAATTAACCTCTATCCAAACAAAAAGGCATAGCAGGCAACAACAGGTCTAAAAATCATAAACATGCAATAACCCATTCTTGGGTATTGGGCAGTTTTGCACATATAATTCAAATACTTTCTACATAAAGGCACAAACCACCTACCTCGGCATCGTGAGATTGATATACATGAACCTCATGCCTTGAATCACCCTAGAACACTGTAGATCTACAAAAATGTTAAAAACGTTTAACCGTAGATAACTCATGAAAGAGGAGAAAACTAGAAACAAGGTTCTAGAAGAAGGAATAACTCACTGATGTTATTCCAACACAACTAACGGAGTTTGGATCAGAGAACGGATGGCGAGTCAAGGGATCTGCAAAGATATGGCAATCTCATTCACTCCCGGACGAGATAGGTCAAGAAGAAGATGGTTTTGTCCATCGGACGTGACCTCGGTCCATTTAATGAAATAAAAAGAAAGTGCATGGTGTGTTATTTAAAAGTACATGGCATGTACTTTCCTTTTTTGGCCTCCACTTTAGGCGGTCTCCAGGTCACCACACATGTCCATGTACTCTACCATTACATGGCTAGTACATGGTCACCTGCGGAAACTGGGTACACGGCGTGTACTTATAAGTACACGGCGTGTACTCCTGAAATTTTCAGAAACTTCTCTTTCTCTCAAATACAAGAAGAAAATAAATACATACCTAAAAAAGAAGATTTGGGTTCTTACAATATTATACCATTGATCGGTTCTAACCCTCTAAGGTTTCCCACTCGTTTTTAAATGCTTATGATGAAAATGATGTGATTATTGAAACTCCCTAATCTTACATGAGCTATGCTCTGTGTGAGAAACAAGGAATTCCAATTGATCATTATCATTACTTATGGATGTGGGACTTATGCACTAGGACATCCTTTTGAAATATTAACATAGATCTCAGGACTTGGAGATGAATGCTACATATCATAGTTATGAAAGGAATCAGAGTCATCATATTTTATTTGGTAGGTACTTAGACACTAATGTTTCCTTTATAATAAGGGCTTACACACCAAGGATGGACATAGTTATCAAGTCCTAGGATTCCCTATTAACCCATCCTAATTTCCTTCCTAACATGTTTGGATACTTTCTTGACATGCCTTGATTGTCTTTTTGACATTTCATAGGATTTCTAGACATGTATGGATATGTTGCAGACATTTCAAAAGACAATCAAATGATCTAGTTGGATTGTCTAAGCAACATCACATATCCTAGATTGCATGTTTTAGGGTCATTGTATGATCAAGGATGACTTGTCTAGAGAACATTTCAAGACCTGTCTGATGATCCTGGAATCCATCACATGACCCTAGATGACTTTTTTATATGGTGTTACATGATCTAGAAGACTTTACATTCTGTTATCTCAATATCTTGATGACACACTTGGAGGGTGTCATGAGAGTCAATGTGACATGTCTTGGAGGGTGTCGCATGTCCTGGATGACATATCTGGAGGTCATCACGATACCTGGCTAGTGTGCTTCTAGAATCTATTGCATGACCCTGGAAGACTTGTCTAGAGGTGTCACATGATCCAACTGACTTGCCATGGTGTCATCGTAAGAGCTGGATGACACACTTTGAGGGCATCGCGAGAGTCAATGTGACATTTATTGGAGGGTGTTTCATGTCCTAGATGGCGCGTCTAGAGGGAATCATGATACCTGAATAGCATTCTTGTAGGGTGTTGTGAGAACCATTTGACATGCCTGAGTGCTTTCACGAGACTCGGCTGACATGAATTGATGTTTACATATGGTTTAGGTGACATGTCTGAAGGGCACTGCAAGGCATGGATGGTGAGCCTAGGGGCTTTGTGAGACCTAGGTGGCATGACAAGGGGATGTTGTATAACTTTCTATGACATATCTGGGGGACTTATCATGATACAAATAGTATACCAAATGAGTGCCACATGATTTGGTTGACATGTCTTGGTGTTGTCACATGACCTGGGAGGTATATGTGAAGCGTATGAGGATCAACGTATATGTTCTTTTCTTAAGTATCTCATCTTTTAGTCTTTGTTCTAGAATTTATATTTTTAATTACTTATAAATGTTCAGTGTAAGATCGTATTATGTTTCTTGTATTTTAGCAGTTATGCAAGGTTTTATTCACGTTTCCTTCTAGAATTCCTTCATGTGATTTATGAGTGATCATGTGAAGCACATATGCATGTTGCATGATCACTTTGGTTGTTCAATGATATATTACCTGATGAAAAACTTCTTGGTCACTAGATCATCTACTCTGAGAAATATAATTTGGTTTTTGGGTGCGTCAGTGCATCTAGATGAAAATAAGGACAACCTCCTATTTGGGGCTGGGGTGGGGGATTCATAGACCTCTTCACCCCATTTGTTTACCTCTTTTCATGGAGAATATCATTAAAATACAAGCTAAAGTTGTTGGGGGGATTCGATGTCAAGTATCATGGTGATTCTCTACCATGGATCATCCTAGGGACGTCACCTAATTTTTAGAGATCATGAGTCCATCCTGTCAACGCTTCCTTTTTTGGATTATTTCAAATTAATGGGGACTTTCTGAATCATGTGGGAATGCTTAATAATTTTCATATTTTCATATCAACATATCCTAGGGCCTTTATGAGATCAGCATTCCTACTAAGATGAATTCATGTGATGCTTGAAGCCTTTACCGTGATATTTCAAGAGTAAAAGATGGCTTGTTGAGGTGCTACTTTGAAACCAAATTGGCTTTTCATGGGTCTTGAAAAACCATGTTATGGAAAACCATAGTGTGTAACATGATTTTTTTTATCCATGATAGGTTATCCCCTCCTCCCCTTTTTTATTTCCCTTACTTATTTTAAAAGGTTTTTGGATCATGTGAGATTGAATGAGTATTCTCAAAGACAATTACTCTACCTCTTGGTGATGTGTCGCGTGACCAATAATGGTTCTATGGAGATGCGTTGGCATTTCATGTAACATTCCATATGTTTTTTATTAGGAATACAATGGTGGATTGCGAGGTCTCTTGGACATACATAAGGATTCTTTGAGTGATGATGATGATTTGTGGACGGGTTTTTGCAAGAAGAGGTGGAAATATCACTAGAGTCTCTAGGTGTCTTGTGGATCATTAGGGGTGCGTAACATAATGTTTACAATTGTGAGAGGCTCCCACATCCTCCACATTTATATTTCCCTTTTTCATTTTACAAATATTTGGGGTCTCATGATTTTTCATGAATTTTTTCAAGGAATTCACTCTCCACATCGGTGATGTGTCATGTTGATTTTACGATCACAAAAAACTCCCTCCTTTTGGATATTGTTCTATAATTTTTGAAGGATTTTTGGATGGTTTTTCATGTGTCTGCCAGTTGAAAATTCATGTGTCCTGGGGGATCTTATCTGGTTGTCTATTCATGACCATAAATTGTTTGGGGTTCCTTTTTAATGGAATAAGGGCTTTTCAAAAGAGGCTTTGTGGGATCTGCTATAGGTTATGCATTGTGAATTCCTATCTACATGACCCTCAGTTGGTCATATAGTCACGTGTCTCTTAGGGTTCACACAATATTTGAGATCATGTCTACCTTCCTCTTCCTTTTCATTTTTAGGGAAAATAAAATCCATATCTAGGTATTTCAACCTTCATGAATTTTTTGAAGCTCATTTGGTGGGCATCAAAAAATGACCCCCCTCAAGAGAGAAATATTCATGGAAAAGGACTTAGTTATGAGAAAAGTAAATGCCCACCTAAGTCTTTGTTTCTATTGGGAACTAATGTATTGGTATTATCTTGGTCTAATAGGTGATTCTTGGTATCCCACATGATTCCCTATAAATATGGGAGGGTAGATTAATACACTTAGCGACTACTTATTATTCCATATCTCTCACCCTACTTCTTTCATGTACCCTTGTTAGAAAATTGTTTCACAAGAACTGATTATGAGACCATTCCATGAGATCATTCCACAAGAACTATTCCTCAATACATCTTTTGATCAGGCTCCCAATAAAACCAATTTATGAACTATACTTCAGTTATTGTTTGAACTTTTTCCATGAGGATGTGAAATCATCTTGATGGTTTTTTGGGATCTGTTGGCTTAATAATATGATCCATTGACTATCATGCAGCTCATGTGACCATGTCAAGGTGACGGGATCATTATTCTTTGAGGGGTCATGAAATTTCTTGATGAATTGTGGGTTTATGTGACCTATGAGATCTTACAGAGTCAGGTGATTCGTGAATTCCTTATGTGACTCACGAATACCTTGTTGTTTCATGTGATGTTTGTGATGCTACCAGTTTATTCTATCTTTTTTATGAAAATTTTTTATTTTATCTTTAATAAATATTCCAATTAATTTTATTCAAATTTCTTAGGGATCTAATCAAGGTTCTATAAATCCTTTGAAGAGCATATAAAATGTAGTGATATACTATCGTGATGCTATTGTAGAAAGTGTGGATACTTCTTTCTATTGTGACGTTGTTTTACTTCAACTAATACTAATAACATTGATGGGAAATAAACATGGAGGATATCCTCTTTTAGATTTTCTAGACGTTTATGGTTTTGGCCTTGCTAATGGAACTCCTATTCCTCCACTACATTCATCATTCATTCCTCATTATATAGTTCAGAAAACCCATGACACCTTCTGAGAGAACATTTCTTAGGGGGTCCATTTTTTCAATGAGGGAGAACATGAAGGCATACAAATATTGAGGTATATGTCCACAAATATTGATGTGTTTGGTCATGAATCTGACATGGATATTAACATGTATCGTTCAATCATGCATAAGTCTACCTCTATTCAGAAGTTCGAGTGGATTTCCAACTGGGACTTCCAGTCAGGAAGCAGCTATAGAATGGAATGGGGATGACCATTCTAGGTATAATACATTACCTTTGAATTCTATAAGGAGATAAAGAAAATTGGAATTTATGAGGCCATTTGGATCTCATATACATATACATATTGCAACAAGGGTCTGATGAAGGAGTAGTTCAGTCATTGGAGACCATACATGGACACCTTCCACCTCATGCAGGGAAAGGTGGGTATCAGCCTCTAGGATGTGGAGAAGATATGAGATGACCCTATATTAGGTGGTATTTATGATGACTTATTCCCTACAAATTTCTTCTAGGATGATGTAATGAGGACTCCTCCTCTTACCTGAGAGTTGATCAAGCTAGCCAAAATGGCCCTCCTAAAGAATCCACTATCTGGAGCGGATATCCTATTTAGGAAATGGGCAGGATACTTAATCAAGAAGTATTGATATGATATAGAATCTAAGAAGCCGAAGGTTTATATTATGAAGGATACTCGTAGTGCACTGGGTGCTTACAGGACCATGGTTGAAGAAGTAAAATTCAAATAATGGGGATGGGAAGTTATTCCCAGTGTTGATCGGTTTGTCTAACTAGCCGGATTCTTCACCATGTACATGAGTGGGTACCTTCTCCCAAAAAAGTAAAAGGGTGTATTTAGATTTTACACTTTTACATTGGTGGCCTCTATGATAGGGGGAGCGTATCGGTCTATCCATCCCTATGATGGCGAAACATTCCCATCTTATGTACCATGTTTACAAGGGTAATGCCCCCTTCATGATTCTGAGACCCTTCCATGTTTTATGTGGTTGTATAGGATCTCATTTAGGAGGTTATAAATATCTAAACATCCTGAATATCCACAACTACCAGTTCATACCATACTTGTGGTAGATCAGTGGGGTAAGACCCATTCGGCTAAAAGATGAATATGTCAAGGATTATGTGAGTCGTTATGATTGTTTCTCTTTAAAACCCTATGGGATGCTTCCAATGGGTGATATTATTGATATTAGTGAGGATAGTCTTGATTTATGGTCTTATGTGATATCACTTAATGAGGGTGACATTTCTATCTGTGTTAACTAGGACCTCATCTAGGAATGGTATACACCCTACTGATTCAGCGGTCAGTTCATGTGTGTTCAATCGAGATGTAATTGCTTGGTTTATGTCCAGTATAAGGAAAATATGATGGTGGATCACTAATTTTGGCTGATTCTCAGTAGGTATGAGGCTTGGGAATAAATAAATTCCCCTAGTGATGTGTCAATTGGTCTATCCTGACATTACTCCAATATTAGGATACACTCATGTCCCAATGGGAATTTATCCAAAGTGGTAAGAGAGGTATCCCTAGTTTTTTATCATAATTTTGTTTCTGGAATGTAATTAGATTCCAAAGGTCCAATAGCTTAGGAAGCACCCTATAAGGAGATAAGTCATTTACCATCATCTTCTTTTTTTAGAAAAGGTGTCTACTCATGTGGCTAAATCGAATGCAATTCCAGAGAGTAAAGCAACACCATAGTTTTCATTTCATATCACATCTCAATAGAGGATGGATTGGAGGATGAAGAACTCGAAGTCTAAGCTCGGGGGTATCATGTGTCAATTAGAGTAACATTTGGAGGGTTCTTATCATGTCACCACTCATTGAGGTATTACTTTCAATGATCTACCATAGCAGGTCAGGGAATTCTTCCAAGACCATGATGTAACACTATAAAGCATCAAGTTTTGAGTTTATTATTTGCCTTTGGTTCACAAAAAAGTGATGCCGGAAACATTGAAAATGATTTTGAATGAGTTTTTTTGTCTCCTAAAGGTAGTGGTAAGACTGATTTTAATTCTCTGTTTGATGGGGCTTGGTTACATCACAATTATAGTGACATACTTTGTGATTTTTTGATACAGGGGGGATGGGGACGATCGACTAGTCCTTCCATCCCCAGAATACTCTCTCGAAAGTAAAATTGTGGGAGAGGAATTTGATAGTTACTACGACACCAATGATGATGGATCCCTAAGTCAATTGACCCAGATAAGGCTGGAAATTTCTACCTCTAGAGAAATGAATATAGCTTCGTGCCTTCCGAAGAGCCTTCCTTATAAGGGAAGAGGAAAATAAAGTGATCTACATTATTAAGGTTATCTCCTCTATAATTTTTGAGTATGTGTAGTATTTCACTCTTCTATAACTTTGGATTATCCTATAACATATTATGACTTAAAAAATGTACAGTTCCCCACTAAGCTCACTTTTAATAGCACGTATCCTCTTTTCAAGATGTGGGAGAGTTATTGGTTTCTTTGGAAAACCATTCGCTATCAGGAACAGTCTTTCAATAATTTTATACAGCTAAGGTTATGACTTAAATGCACCTTTTACCGATTTCAGATGTTATAATGATCATACCACTTGATTTGGAGTGGGTGGACATTCTTTTGGAGAATACTAACACAGGTAGCTATTCTACTACCACATTATCCTTGATGAAAGTGAGTTTTAAAAATTTTGAATAATTATTCAAGTATGGACATGTTGTTTATTTGTTTCATGTTACTTGATATGTTCATTTTTTCTTTCATTCCTCAAGGATAGTGAGCGAAGCACGTCTTTGAGAAAATCATAGAAATTTACATGAATTATCTCATCATTGTAAAGTGTTTCCATCTCACCTGAGGATGGGTTCAAGGTAGTGTATGTATCTAGTGAAGTGGATGAGGAAGGTATGTTCCTAAAATATATCATATCTATCGATTACCTGGTGATACCGCATTATTTACCTTGTGACTGAAAAACCCCTATTTCCTTTGCTGAAGTGTATTCACCCCACAGTTTAAAGGCTCTATTCCCTACTCTTTTGGGGGTTCCTTCAACTGGATCAACCAATATAGAGGTTGGTTCTCTTACCTTGTTAACAAAAACTATGAGCATGAATCTTTCTCTTGGTGACATGATCTCAGAATATTTCCCTATCCCCAGGAGGAACCTAGATCAAGGGGATGGGTCTTTATTGCTTTATCAGTGGATATAGAAAAACATGTGGAGAGAGGTCTAGAAATTGGTGTTAGATAATCATTGGATGAGCTAAAGGACCAGTTTATTCATCTTTTATTTATGTTTCCCACCCTCAATTATGAGGGTTTTGACTACTCCACCTGTTGTTCTTGGGTAAAGGAGGTGATTTCTGTGAGGAGATAGAAGAGGGACCTCGAATGGAAGGGAGATATATTAAGGCCTCTTCTTCAGTGAAATAGAATTGGGATGAGGCTGTAAATAAATATTCTCATCATGCGGTGAAGGAGGCTTCTCACCATGATGTAGTCAATGCTAGGAAGCTTGAAATTGGTCATCTTAAGTATAAAATCAATCGTCTTCACTAAAAAATCATCTGACTTCAAGAAGAACTATACCAATTGCAACATATGATTCAGATATTAGGGAATACTATATTAGAGCAGTAGGATCTCCTCGACATAGTGTAGAAATATAAGCTTGATTTCATTTCCAGGGAGGAGTTACAATAAGCTTTGGAGGAAGAAACTGAATCTATTGATTAGCTATGCCAATCTGGGATCTCTCTATAGCAGAGACTTGCAGAACTCAATGAATCATATGAGAATATGTTGTGATGAAATAATAATTTTTGAAATCTTACTTCGAGTTGTATGTTCATAGTAAAGACTTGGATATATGGAGAGTCTTCCTCTTTCTATATGATATTAGTAAATGAAACTGTTAAACTCTATATATATTGTTGTCCAGGTTTTTTTTTCGTCCATGAGATGCATGACATTTTTTTTACAATATTATTTGAATCCCCAACGATACCCATCCCTTGTGTAATATCAAATAAACATGAATGCCTGGAATTTAATGTTGAAATTATAAAATATTCTTCTTGATAAATTCCCATGAATTTCCACCAACATGAGAATCTTCATTGATATTTCTGTTCCAATTACCTTGAGATCACTTTTTTTAAGGAAAATGGGTAGAATATATGTCCTGAATGGAGGTTTCTCTTTCTTTAGTTGAATCCGACAGTCTTGGATAACATAGATTTATTTTTTCTAACATAATATGGTGAGCCTTACAAGTTTTTTATTCTTTCATATTATTTTTTTTTTGTTCTTTAGTTTAGGGTCTTCTAGCTCAAACCTTCCATTTTTGTAGTTTAGGGTCTTTTAGCTCAATCCTTCTATCACTACAGTTTAGGGTCTTTTAGCTCGGACCTTCTATCATTATAGGTTGTGGTTTTTTAGCTCGGACCATCTATCATTGTAGTTTATGGTCTTCTATCATGGACCTTCTATCACTGTAGTATGGGGTCTTTTAGCTTAAACCTTCTATCACTTTAGTTTAGAGTCTTTTATCTCAGGCCTAATGTCGATGTAGTTTAGGGTCTTCTAGCTAGAACCTTCTATTGTGGTAGTTTAAGGTATTTTTTCTCAAAACTTCTATTTGTTGTAGTTTAGGGTATTTTATCTTGGAACTATTAAATGATGATGAAATATGGTATAGACATGCAAGGAATGACCCAAAACACACTGAGGTTCTTGGTTTTTTCGTAGTGATTTCAAGGCTCACAAGGATCGGAAATTCCTTTTAACAAAGTGATGCATTTTCTTGACGACATTGGCACATATTCAGGAGTCATAGACATACGTGCGTAGTCAATAAAATGGTCTCTTGAATCTTGGTATCTTTTTCAAGGGATATGAAATATTTATGTGGTAATATTGATTGAGGGAGAAATAATAGGGATTCTATTTCCACCTGGATAGTTATAATATATTTTATGTAAAACATAACCCAAAAGTTTGAGTCCATGAATATAAGATGGGGAATACATGATGGGTATGACCTGTAACACTCTGAGGTTCTAGGTTCCCATTTAGTGTTTCTAGTGATCACAAGGATTGAATATGCTTTATGGAAAGGATAATATGCCTTTAGTTGGTAGGTCAAATCCATAATGCATCGATAGCATGGCCAATAAAGGATGATCTTCACTCATTTATGAGGGCCAGGAAAAACTTTTTAAGACTCAAAATTCTAGATGATGAGGTTGGGTATGGAAGGAAAGCTATCGAGGAAGGGTTTTGGAACCCTAGGGAAGTTTAGATTTTAATTGTGAATCCCAAGCCCTATGCTCTATGGTTTTGAATCAAAAGGTGTGGTCCATAAAAGGTTCAGGAATGGATGTCGCATTTTGTCCCTAAGAAAGGGTATAAAACATGGTGGCATAACATTTAGTATATCAAATCTACTTGGATAGTTTCATACAAAAAATGTAAATCATGGTCCAAAGTGCTCTGATTAAGAGGATTATATGGGACAATCATACCAGGAATAATCAAAAACACACTAAGTTTTTGGGTTTTTTCGTAGTGATTTTAGGGCACACATGGATCAGAAAGACCTTTTTTGGAGAGTGATGCATTGGACTAATGACCATAAGACATATACAATATCCATGATCATACATTTGTAGTCAAAAAAAGGGTCCCTTGAAGTTGGTTATCCTTTCCAGGGTCTATGGATGGTTTTGGTAATCCAAGACACTCAAGTCATGAAGTGTGAATTGCAGGAAGTGTAATCTAAAAGAAGGTTTTGAGGACTATAAATATTATGTCATCACCTAGAGAACATAGTATCATAGTGACGAGATGTGACAAATCATTTCTCTAACTTTTTACTAAAATAAGGGGTCCAAAGATAATTTCTTGGATTTTACTAGGGATACAAATTTGTCCCTATGATATTTATGCCTTATTCATTTTCACCCTGATGTTTTCCTAAACTCTGGAGATTAAGAGTTTAAAAATCAAAGACTTGACTTTTTCTCAGACCTCCATTTGCGGGTTTTCGATATGACAGGTATTGTGTCTCTTTTTTCAGAAGTTAAAGATCTTGCAATTTGGACCATTATTGGTTATGTTTTAAGGTCATGTATCTTTGACCAAAGTGCATTTAATTTAAGGTTATGATGCACATGGACCTAATAAGGGGGTGATACACAATCTCCCAATTAGGATACCTAGGGTAATGAGTACCCCAACATCCTTCTGATCAGGAGATGAAAATGTTGTATATCACGAGTTGCTTTTCTCATACAATGTTTAATGATATGGGACAATCATAACATGATTAATTTAGAGAACACTAAGGCATTGAGTTATTATATTTTGATTTCATGGCTCACACGGATTAGAAATTCCTTTTTGTAGAGTGACGTATTTGGTTGATGATAATAGGTGCATACATAAGATCTATAGGCAAACATTCATAGTCGTGAATAGGTTCCCTTAAAGTCATGTATCTATTCCAAGGTCCATGGAAGGTTTTGGAAACCTGAGGAACTTGATACATGGAGTATGATTTATAGATTGATGTAATTTTAAAATATAGTGGAAGAACCCCATACTTTGGATAACCAGGGTAAGGCTCTTGTCCTCCCTTGATAGGGGATGAAAATGGTTGATCGCCTATATATTTTATCATCTTAAAGTGGGGACATTTTTCATGCATTTTAACATCATGCGGTAAGGAAATTTTCTGTGCAGTTTGTTGTCATGTTGTAAGGACATTTTTCATTCAGTTTATAGTCATGTGGTAAGGATTCTTTTTTGTGAGGTTTTAATTTCATGCGACCAAGATGTTTTAATTGGGGTTTAATTTCATGCAGTAAGGATGTGGGAACTAATGTAAAAAATTTATGCATGATATATAGTGTACACAAGAAATCTGTATGTATATATGGCTCATAAATAGGGAAAAAAGAGTTTCAGTGACTCAGTCCCTGTGTATTTGGGGTGCATTTTTTATCGGTTCTTGTAGTTGGGCCTAGATTAGAGTCCTTATAATCACTACATATCTTGTGATGATAGGAATTAAGACACATGTAGTTCTTAAATATGAAACACTCAACATTTTTGGCCCATTTGTATAGGTGGGAATTGTTTCCATTTATTGTTGTACCTGGGCCTAGGATGGGGGATCCAGGTGTCACTACATATCCTTTGAAGACAGGTATAAAGATACATGTAGTTCTTGAGGAATTGTGCAAATTAACATCATGTGGAAAGGATGTGAGATTCCAAACATGAAAATATGAATTTTATCTAGACCCAAGGATAGAAATATAGGAATCACTATGTATACTATAATAATATAAATCAATCCAAATGTAGTTCTTGAGGAATAACCTTTTTGTGAAAGTTTGGACTATATTATGAGAGGGTGAATTTTTAATTTTTCATGATTGGACCATAGATTTAAGATTCATACATCACTTCATATCTTTCGCTACCATGAATCAAGTCACATGTAGTTCTTGAATGGAGGTTTGGTAGGAGACCAAGACCAACAATGATGGTCCTCTCAGGAAATGTCCATAGGAATGTATAGTTTTATGTCATGTAAGGGACATTAGCCATGCAGTTTATCTTCATGCAGTGAGGAATCATGGTATGCCTTTTATGGTATTGAATTCAAGACCATGATGATCCTATCATGAGATTCCATGAAACTTTTGTGTGGTTAATCCCTTACTAAAATTCCTAAGCTCGTGTGAGAAATGCTTGGGGTGAGAAATAAGGAATGACAAGGGTTCCTATCACTATGTAGAAGGAATTAAGGGTAGGATAAGGGTATTTTTCATAATGTGGTTGTTGGAAAAAGATATAGGATTGAGGAATCCCTATGTATCTTATTTAAAATGAGAATCAATCCATATGTAGTTCTTGAAAATCCATTCAGTTTAACATCATGCGGAAAGGACATTGACAGTGCATTTTAATATCTTGAAATAAGGACCTGGATCACCCAACATAAATGAATTGGAATATTTTGAGTGGTCCCAAGATTATAGGTTTAGGAATAACTATATATTTAGTGATGTAAATAATCATTTCACATGTAGTTCTTGGATGAATAGATTCCCTGGGGTAGCTAAATCTCATATGGGGATTGGGAATTTCATCCTTTATTCACACAGATCTAGATTTTGTGTGGTGAGTTGTTAGTGAGACAATATTCTCTGTGAAATTTAATTTCATGCGGGGAGGACTTCATCCATATAGTTTAATTTCATATAGTGAGGACTTGTTATGTACAGTTTAGTGTCATGTGTTTAGGACATTTCCATACAATTTTACATCATTTGGTCAGGACGTGAGACACCGTGCAGTTTAAAGTCTTGCTATTAGGACTTTAGGTGCTAAATAGTTTATCATCTTACTATCTGGAAAATATTTCTTAGTTTAAAATAATTTAATTAGTATGATATTTATTAGTTTAACATCATGAAATTTGGATGATCTTGTATAGTTTAACATCATTCAATCAAGACAATCTTGCGCAGTTTAACAACATAAAATCAGGAAATCTTGTGTAGTTTAAAATCATACAATCAGGATAATCTTGTTTAGTTTAAAATAATTCAATCAGGATGAGATTTCATTAATTATATCTATGTTAAGTATTTATTGAGAAATCTTGCATTGGTTGGTGGTGTAACATGATCCCCATCCATTGTGTCCAATGAGTAAGATTTTTTGTGATAGACCTTATTTATGATGTAAGACCCTTCCCATTTAGGTTACAACATTAGAGTATTATTCCATGGTATCATTGGTGTTCTTATATACAATAGTAGTTCTCCTTGGAGGAATGAACGGAGGAGACCCTCTTTATTAACGGCTCATGCGATCCAATTTTGATAGATTTCAAGGTTGTTTTATAACAACCCTTGTCTTTATTACACATTAATGCATGTTTTATTACATAAAATTATACTTAATACAAACTAGAAGATCAATAGGTCTACTTTATTTGGGAAATTAGGTACATTAAATAACAACTTAAAACATGGGATACAAAAAATTATTGAAAACATCCTCGACATGATCATAATAATCCATCGAACTTAAAACTACATGGGATATCCTGGGGAAATACATAAAAAGGTTGAGATATAAATACTATTAAGATAATAAACAAGGTATAAAATGAGGAAGACAATATATATTAGAAAATAATCATGTAAATGGAGCATAAAAGGAACATGAATAATAATGCATGATATAGCGTGATAATCATAACATGGGAAATGTGGCAGCAACTTAAAGCAATGCGTCATAAAAATAATTCAAGGCTAAACCACCAAGAATTCATGGTGGATAAATACCCATAAATAAATCAGGAAAACCCATGTCCCAGCATGATATTTAATGATACTAAACATTACCCAATTCATTGGAGTGCTATCAGGGTGCACCCTTTATAATCATTTCATTATCATGCTTAAGTGTGCCACATAGATCATATAACATGGATTCATTCAACATCATAATTTATTCCATGATCAAGGAAATATGGAATAGAAACATATAATTACCTAATAAATAATTATATGTTCATAATGGTTAATACCCTTGATAGAGAAATTGTTATGGTATTCACTACACAATTATTTTGGCATGGAAAATCGTGGTGCAATTTCGGCAGCAAAACGACGTGATATAGAAATTCATAAATGGGTTTATGAGATTTAAAGGGGTATATAATCATTTATAAATGAAATTTAAATTAATTGGTACATGTAAATACATTCCCTAACATAAGTAATTGGAAATATAATGAGTAACATAATAAACAAACTTGAAGATATGGGATAAAGGAAATAACCCTTACAAAATTTCAGCATGGTAACGGGTGTACATAAAGGTTATTAGGGGGGGTTAAATAAGATTGAAAGGGGATATCATAATTTATAAATAAAATTAACATTAAGGGGGTATTTAATAACATATCCCAATAAAGGAAAATTTAAATTAAAATACATAATATAAAAGGAATTCTTGATAAAAGAAAAGGGTGGAAGATGCCTTATGAAATTTTGACATAGTAACAGCTTAGATAAAGGTAAAAATGAGAAAAGATAAATATTATATCATTAAAATAACATCAATTTTATTGTATTATATTCATATTAAATGAATTAAAATATAACCAATTGAAATTATAAAGACTAATTTCTAGAAATATTATTGAATTAAGAGAAAGAGAGAGAAGTGAGGATCCCTTACGGAATTTTGGCATAGTAACGGCATAGATAAAGGTAAAAATGAGTGAATATAAATATAATATCATTAAAATAACATAATTTTTACATTAATATAATCATATTAAAATAATTAGAGTATAGAAAATTGAAAATTATGAAGACTAATTTCAAGGAAGATTCTTGAATTGAAAGGAAGAGAGAAATGTGAGGACCCCTTACAGAATTCCAGCATAGTAATGGATTAGGAAACCGTAAATATGAGATAGGATAAATGATATATCATTAAAATAACAACCATTTTATAGTAATTTAATATTAATAAATTAATGTAAATATAATAAATTGAAATTAAAAGGTCTATTTTCAAAGTAAGTGCTTGAATTGAAAGGAGATGAGAGGAATCCATTACTTGAGCGTGTGACTCAAAAGTCTTGGGAGGGGATTATTAAAAGCTTGGGGTGACTTAAGAGTACTCTAGGTATTCTTTATAAGAGTTTTTTCATGATAAAAATAGTTTTAGTGAAGATAAACGAGGGCTTGGGTGGGTATATATAGGAAAGGAGGGGGGGTTCTTTATTATTTTTTATTTTGGACACTACATAATAAACTATTAAAAACCACAAACCATACCATGGTTTTTTCCCATAGTTTAAACTTAAGGGTATTTTTTTATATTATTTTATAATTACAATGGATGAATATAATAAAATAAATTTCTTTCTTAGGGGTAGGTGAGTCACACTCAAAAAAATTATTTTAAAGTCAAAAAAATATATTATAACTCTTGAAGGATTCATAAGTATTTATAAAATAAACATAAAATTACATTATTTTAAATTAAAATTCATATATTTGGATGATTATACCTTTTATATTGATTATTACATTACTATTAGGCCTTTATGATGTCATAAAACACACCTTATACTTATACGGTATTTATTTTTTACCCAAAAACTCCATTGTCTCGTAAAATTATGAAAAATTCACCATTAGATAATTTTGATTTCTTGATTTTAAAAAAATATTAATTTTATATAAATAACTTTCTAAATATTTGAATTTGAATTTTTAATATAATGACTAATATTTATTGAGAATTGACGTGTTTTGACAACAACAGTTTTCGAACCCTAATAAAAATTACATTTGACTTCATACAAATTATATGATCATTTATATTAAATAAAATTAATTTAATAATACTATTTTATTAAAATATTATCTATTTCAAAATCCATTAATTTATAAAAATATATTTCATAATTTAATTTGAATATTAACCAAAAATAAAAAATTGTTCTTTTAAAATTATTTATAAATTAACTATAATAGGATGAAAATATTTTCATTACAAAATAATGTGCATATTCATATTGATAGAGTCTTTATAAATATACCTTTATTACACCATCATACTCCCTAAGAGAAAAGTTCAAGATGGTAGGGCTTTCATGGGGTTGTTTAGGGAACAAGTTTTGGGTTGTGATCTCGGTGAGATTGAAATTATCCCATAAACAGTTTCACTCATGCTTAATTTTTTGGATCTCATATTGGTATTGGTCTAGGGAATATCCAAGAAATTCTATCTCCCTTGGAAGCTCCGATAAAAGGGATTCATAGGGTACGATCCTACTAGTTGAGTCCATGACATCCTTCATCTATTCCAAAAGGATTTTTTAATACCTTATATTTATACTACTCATGTGATCACTGTTCAGTGGATATATTATCAATGGTAAAGAAACTTAATGGTCATTTAAATCCAATTGGATATAATAATACAAAATAAGTGCATGTGTTTTCTATTTTATTAAATCAAAAAGTATACTTTTATCCATAATAGTCTAGGTCATTACAATATTCCCCCCTTTAGAAATTTAACCCTCGAAATTTCCTTTTCCTGCACTAAAACAGATGAGGGTACCTCTGCTTCATCACCTCCTCTGGTTCCAACATTGCTTCTTCAAACTTTTGGTTTCTCCATAACACTTTTATGAGGGACGTTGTCTTATTTCTTAGAACTTTTTATCTATGATCTAAGATCTTCATCGCCTTCTCTTCATAGGAAAGATCATTCTATAATGGTATCACCTTTGTATTTAGTACATGTGAGGGTTTTGGTATGTAATTTCTCAAGAGGGATACATGGAATACATCATTTACTTAAGACAGGTTTGGTGGGAGTGTTAGTGGATAGGCCACTGCTCTGATGTGATCAAAGATATCAAAAGGGTTGATATACCTTGGACTAAGAATTCCCTTCTTCCCAAATCTCATCAATACTTTACATGGAGATATTTAGAGGAATAACATGTCTCCAACATAACACTCTAAGTCATGTTGATGATTTTCAGCATAGATCTTTTTTCAACTCTGAGTAGATTTGATGTGATTTTGTATGGTTTTAACCTTCTCTACCATTTCTTTGACCATTTAATGACCTATAAGTATTTGTTCCCCAACATCATCCCAAAATACTAGTGTTCTACACCTCTTCACATAAAAGGCTTCATAGGGATCCATTTTTATGCTCGAGTGGAAACAGTTGTTGTAAGAGAACTTGACCAAATGAATATTTTGATCTCATCCTCCTTTGAAGTCAACTAAGTATGCTCTAAAAATTTCCTCAAGTGTGTGGATAGTTCGCTCTGATTAGCCATCAGTTTGAGGGTTATGATCCATGTTGAAGTTCAAATCAGAGTTTAGATCATTCTAAAAAAATTCCAGAACTTGGAGGTGAATCTTGGATCTCGATCAGATAAAATTGATAGTGGTTATCCATGCAGCCTAACTACTTCCCTGATGTATATCCATGGAAGTAGATCCAGTGAAAATTACTCTCTTATCGCAATAAAGTGTATAGTGTTTTTAAGATGATCCACCACAACCCATATATCATTATTCCCTCTTTATGTATTTTAAAGATCAGTGAAAACATCCATGGTGATGTTTTCCCATTTCCATGTTGGTATGGGTAATGGTTTCTCCATCCCCTTGTATTTTTGACTTTCTTATTTTACTTTATAACATACAAGACATATTGATGTAAATTCTATGATCTTATTCCCCATATTATTCCACCAATAGTGTTACTGTAGATCTAAATACATATTTAAGCTTCCTAGGTGGATAGAGAAGGTTAATCTATGTGCATCATCCAACAGCTCTTACTTTAACTCAATATTTTATGGTACACATAGTTTGGACCCAAATAAAACAAAACCTTCATCATTAACATTAAACTTTTAGGATTTACCTTTCCTTAAGAATCCACTCTCTTCTAAATTCCCGCATCAACTCTTTTAGAATCCTTTAACCTCTCTATAATAGAAAGTTGAAAAATATTTTTTGAAAGGATTGATTTTGTTCCTTCCTTTATGATTCCCATGTACATCCTTTACAAATATAAGAAGATCGTATCCTTATAATTTCTCATCAATGACAGAATTTCTGGATCCTTTCTAATTAGATCATTCACCACTTTGTTCACTTTCTCTATATGTTAGTGGAATTAACATTTGTAATCCTTGATAAGATATAACCATATTCATTGGTGCATATTCATCTCTTTCTATGTGAATATATATTTAATGCTTTTGTGATCTGTATATATTTCACACTTCTCCCCAAAGAGATAATTCCACAAAATTTTCAAATCAAAGATCACCACTACCAACTCTAGATCATTTGTGGGATAGTTTTTCTCATGAATTTTCAACTACCTTGAGGTATACGCAATGACTTTGTCATTTTTTATCTTCACATATCCCAATCTATTCTTTGAATCATCATTGAAATTTACAAAAAATCTCCCCACTTGTGGGTAGTGTGAGAACAAGAGTAGTGATAATCCTCCTTTTCAAATCCATGAAGCTTTATTCACATTCATCATTCTAAGAAAACTTGACTCCCTTCTGAGTTATATTTTTGAGAGGGTTTGATGGTCATGAGAAATTTATCACAAATCAGCGATAATATCCAGATAACCTAAGGAAGTTATGGATATCTTTCATGGATGTTGGTCTCTACCATCTCTTAATTACTTTTTTCTATAAAGTATCCATAGATATCCCATTAATTTTGATGATATGTCCCAAAAATGAGACTTACTTCAACCAGAACTCACACTTGTTGTACTTTTCATAGAGCTTCTCCTTTCACAAGGTCTTTTTTACAATTCTTAGATACTCCTCCTACTCTTCCTTGGTTTTGGAGTATATTATAATATCATCTATAAAGGCTACCAAAAATTTGTCGAGGTAATCTCTAAAGACTCTATTAATCAGGTCCATAAAAATTGTTTGAAAATTAGTGAGTCTTAAAGGCATCATTATTAACTCATAGTGATCATACCTTGTACAAAAAACAGTCTTGGGGATATCCTTCTTCTTCACCCTAACTTGGTAATATCCTGACCATAGATCCACCTTAAATAATTAATATGCTCTACGTATCTTATAGAATAAATCATAAATTCATGTAAAAGGATACTTTTTATTTACCATGATCTTGTTGATCTCATGATAATCAATGCAAAGTCGCATTGACCCATCCTTCTTCTTGACAAAGAGGACTGCTTCACCCCATGGTAAAGCACTTGGGCATATGAAACCTTTTTCCATATTCTCTTGTAGTTGTTTCTTGAGCTTCTCAACTTCCATAAAATCAATCATATATGGAGGCTTGGATATTATAAATTCCTGAAGTATAAGCTTGATTGAAAATTCAACCTCCCTTCTAGGAGGAAGACCAAGCAATTCCTTAGGAAATATATCAGCGAATTCCCTCACAATAGAAATTTATTTGAGGATGATACCTTCCTTAGACTCAATCATTTGAGCTAGATACTCTTTATCATTGGGAAATAATATCCATTCTTGATATGATGGTTCTAAAGAAGATTAATCCTCCACCTTTCACTTGTATATAATCGGGGGTCGATTATTCATATGGAGAGTGATTTCCCTTACATGGAAATTTATATTGACTTTATGTAGAAAAAGTCATTCCATTCCCAAAATTTCATCAAATTACACCAAAGGGAGTATGAAAATATTTTCCAAGAATTTCATCCCACAAAATTTGATAGTTGAGGAGTTATATACATGGGATGCAACAATTTCCCCACTTTCTATTTTCACCGAAATCTCTACTTCCATGCTTTGTGGTGGTGTTTGGATTGTTCTACTAAAATTTCATGATATAAAGGAATGCGTAAAACTATAGATAATAACCCTAACTCTAAATTTTTGATTATTTTTATACTTTATCCAATATATACTTAGGGATGAGTACTTTTAAACTATTAAACACATAAAGTGTAATACAACAACATTAAAGGGATAACTTATCAATTACATTTATCTCCTTAAATTATGAGTTTTTGGGCTTCAATATATGTTATCTTTGATCTATTTCCTAAAATATATTCTTATGGTAATATCTATTCCCTTAATAATGATTCAAATTGAGATTATGAATTTACCAAAGCATATCCCCCATCAATGTCAAACCAGGTACGCAGTAAGGATCATTGTCATGTACCAGGGTACCCCTAGTCAGGCCTGGAACACCCTGTTATATTTGTTACTCCTAGGTACATATCTTCTAGAACCATGTCCACTTTTATTATCAAGATAGGGATTAATTTACTTGATTAACCACTTACTCTATATTTAAAAAAAATTCAGGATGTTTTCTTACACTTAGTCTTATCCTTAAGGTTTTTCACTATGGTTTTCTAATCCTAATCCCAAAAATAATTAAACCTATCCTTTAATACCAACTATAAAAACCATTATCTTTATTACACATTAATACATGTTTTATTAATTAAAATTACACTTAATACAACACTGATGATAAATATCTCTAGTGTCTTTGGGAAATTAGGTGCATTACATGGCAACTTAAAACATGGGATATAATACATTATTGAAAAATTCCTTGACATGATCATAATAATTCATCAAACTTAAAACTGAATGGGATATCCCGGGACATACATAAAAAAGGTTGAGCTATAAATCCCAATAATAGAATAAAAAAGTTATAACATGAGTAAGCTATACATGTTAGAGAATAATTATATCAATGGATCATAAAAGGATCATGAATAATAAGGCATGATATATCATGATAATCATAACATGGGAAATGTGGAAATAACATAAAATAGTATATCATAAAAATAGGTCAATGATAAACCACTAATAATTCATGGTGAAAAAATTTATATAAAGGAATTAGGTAAACCAATGTCCCAAAATGATGTATCATTATACTAAACATTACCCAATGCATTGTAGTTCAATTAGGGCACACTCTTCATAAATATTTCATTCTCATGCTTAAGTGTGACACATGGATCATATAACATGGATTTATTCAACATCAAAATTTGTTCCAAGATCAAGTAAATGTGGAACATATTTATGTAATTCCATAATAAATAATTATATGTTCATAATGGTGAATACCCTTGATATATAAATAGGTACAGTATTCACTATACAATTATTTTGTCATGGAAAATCCCGGTGAAATTATGGTAGCATAACAATGTCATATAGAAATTCATAAAAAAAATTATGAGAGAGAAGGGGAAATATCATAATTTAGACATGAAATGGACAGTAATAAGAACATGTAAAGACATTACCTAACATAAGTAATTTTAAATAGAAGGTGTAACATAATAAAGAAACTTGAATATATAGGAGAAAGGAAAGAACCTTTAAAATATTTCAGCATGGTAATGGGTGTACATAAAGCTTCTTAGGAGGGTTAAATGAGAGTTGAAGGGGATATCATAAATTATACATAAAATGAAAATTAAGGGGGATATTTAAGAACATATCCCAAAAATTAAATTAAAATACATAACATCAAAGGAATGCATGATAAATTATAAGGGTGGATGATCCCTTATGGAATTTTGGCTTTAGTAACAGATTTGATAAAGGTAAAAATGAGATAAAATAAATAGTGTATCATTAAAATAACATCAATTGGATAGTAATATAATAATATTAAATGAATTAAAATATAACCAATTGAAATTATAAAGGCTAATTTCAAGAAATATTCTTGAATTGAGAGAAAGAGAGGAAGGTGAGGATCCCTTACGTAATTTTGGCAAAGTAATAGTTTAGATAAAGGTCAAAATGGGAGAAGATAAATAGTATCTCATCCATATAACATCAATTTTACAGTAATATAATCAAATTAAATGAATTAAAATATAACCAATTGAAATTATAAATACTAATTTCAAGGAAGATTCTTGAATTTAAAGGAAGAGAGGAAGGTGAGGATCCCTTACGGAATTTCAACATAGTAACGGCTTAGAAAAAGACAAATATGAGAGTTTATAAATGATATATAATTAAAATAAAAACCATTTGATGGTAATGGAATGTTAATGAATTAATTTCAATATAATCAATTGAAATTAAAAGGACTAATTTCAAAGGAAGTGCTTGAATTGAAAGGAGATGAGAAGAATCCTTTACTTGAGTGTGTGACTCCAAAGGCTTGGGAGGTGATTCTTAAAAGATTGGGGGTGAATTAATAGGACTATAGGGAGTATGGGATATATTTTGGTCATCCTATAAAGAGTTTTAGTGATGAAAAATGGGATCATGGGTGGGTTTATATTGGAAAGGAGTGGGATTTTTTTATTATTTTGTTTTTGGACACTACATAATAAAATATTCCAAACCACAAATCATCCCATGTTTTTTCCCATTTTTTATACCAAAGGGTATTGGTTTAAATTATTTTATAAGTACAAGGGCTGAATATAATAAAACAAATCCCTTGATTATGTGCAGGTGAGTCACACTATCAAAGAAATGATTTTAAAATCTTAGAAAATATTATAAGTCTTGGAGAATTCATTAAGACGTTATAAAATAAATATAATAAAAATAAAATTACATTATTTTGACATAAAAACATATATTTTTCGATTATACCTATTATATTATTTATGAAATCACTATTGGACCTTTCTGATGTCATAAAATACACTATATACTTATACTATACTTAATTTTTACCCAAAAAATTGATTATCTCTAAAAATAATGAAAAATTCACCATTATATAATTCTGACATCCTAATTCCAAAAAAAAATTCATTTTATCTAAATAATTTTATAAATATATGAATTTTCACTTTTAATGTAATAACTGATATTTATTGAAAATTGACGGGCTTTGACAATAACAGTTTTTAAACCCTAATAAAATTTTTATTTGACTTCATAAAAATTATATAATCATTTATAGTCAATAAATATTATTTAATAATAATATTTTATTAAAATATTATCTATTTAGAAAATACATTAATTCATCAAAATAGATTTATTAATTGAATTTTAATATTAACCAAAAATACAATTTATGCTTTAAAAATTATTTACAAATTAACAATAATAGGATGAAAATATATTCATTAAAAATAATTTACATAGTCCTATTGTTGGGGTCTTGATACATATGACTTTATTAGACAAGGATACACCCTAAGAGTAAGGTGGGTGATGGTGGGTCTTTCGTGGGGCCATTTGGTGAACATAGTTAGGGGTGTGATCTTGATGAGCTTGAACTTATCCCATAAATGGTTTCACTCATGCTTAATTTGTTCAATACCAGATTGATATTGTTCTAGTGAAAATCCCAAAAATTCTACCTCCCTTAGAAGATCCAATAAATAGGCTTCATAGGGTACGATCCTACTGGTTGAGGTCATCACTTCTTTTGTCTGTTCCAAAAGGATTTGTTAAAACCCTATATTTATAATATTCATGTGATCACTATTAAAAAGATCTATTATCAATGGTAAAGATATTTCATGGTCATTTAAATAGTGTAATTTTATTCATAAAAGTTTGGGTCATTACATGTGTAGTGCACATCACCTATTATCATCGAGCCTCTCCAATTCAGTCAGTCTCTTTAATTATTTCTCATCATTTGAGATATATTTACAAATGGATATCCAGAGAGAATGTAGTTGGACTTATATTGGTAACACTACCTTGTTCCAGTACACTAATGAGTATGGTGTTTTTGTATAGCAGTACACGTGGTGGTACAGTAGGCCCATAATGCATGGAGTAGCTTTTTTGGCCAGGACTTCGTATCCTTATTCACCATCTTATGGAGTATATTTGACATAGTCTTATCGAAGTACTATATATATCCATTTTCCACTACATGATAGTGAGAAGAGTTCTTGGACTTGATATTTTACTCCTAGTATAGCTTCTTCAACTCCATAGAACAGAATTTGGTGTCATTGTCCGTATATATTTTGTGAGGGACACCAAACCTGGTGATGAAATGGGACATTATGAAGTTGCAAATATTCTTCATCCTTAATTCCTTGAGGGGTATTTTCTTAGTCAATTTAAAAAATAATTCAGTAGTAGTAAGGATGTACTTGAACAAATTAGCCATGGCTGGGGGATATGGCCCCACAACATTCATTCCCCAAACAGCAAATACCCAAGAATATTTAGTTGTATGCATCAATTTTGGGGGATTATGGATGGAGTTTTCATAGATATGTCATGAATGAAATTTCTTGGTGAACTCCACATATTCTTATATCATGGATTTCCAGTAGTAACCCAGCCTTCTGATTTGGTGGGAGAGCTTGGTCCCGGACTAATGAGCGCCGCATAAGCCTACGTGGACTGCTTCTATGATGGTGGGAATCTCTCTTTATATAATTCATCCAAGGATGATTCTTTCAATGCCTCACTTATTGAGAGATTTTTTATCATTTGGTCCATCCTGTAGGGAAAATTTTGATGCATGACACCAAATCTATTCCCTTATGGATCGGTCTATTGGGAGAGTCCCATTTTAGAGATAGACGATTATGGGATCCATCTATACAGGTGTGGTTTCCGATTCATCAGGATTTAGGGTAGTTTTGACCTGATTTATTTCTTCAATATCATATATGATGATCAATGAGGCCATTATTTGGTGATTAATACGGAATATTTCTTCCTCCTAATCAAGGTTGGCCAGGATGGTGGCTGCATTAGATAATGTGTCAGCATGAGCATTATGTGATTATGGAACATGATGCAACATGTGTTTAAAAGGTAACTCTTCCATCAGTCCCCTAATATAGACAATGATAGGGTATATTTCTTTATTTTTTATGGAATATTCACCATTGATATTATTTGTCACTAATTATGAATCCCCTTTGAAATTCAGGTAGGTTATATGCAGCTATAGGGATAGTTCCAAACCAGTAATGAGGGATTGGAATTCGGTCTCATTATTCATGAAACCTTCAGATAGTGAGAAAGAATAGGTAAAACTGCTTTTTCTAGATAGATAAATACAATCCCTAGACTAAACCGATTGAGCCTTGGGTTTTCCATCTGTCTACCGATAAGACTCTGGGAGGTTCCATAAAAATACATCTCTCTTGTCTAGGGAGTGTCATGGGTGTAGAATACCTCATCATCTAGAATCTTAGTGTCAGATGGTGTATTCTCTAGGGTAGGATGTTCTGTAAGGATATCAATCAGGGATTTACCTTTCACTGACTTATACAACATGAACTGGATGTCATATTGTTTTAGAATGATCTCCCATTGGGCCAAGTTCCCATTCAACATAGGCCTTCCAAGTGTGTACTTGAGAGGATCAATACGAGAGACTGGATGGAATTTATGATGTTTGAAGTAATGCCTTATCTTCTCCACCCTGAATATGAGTTCGAGGTCATTCTTCTCAACATCAGAGTATCTGTTCTCAGTACCTAACATCATCCAGATGAGGTAATAGAAACTGTTATCTCTCCCTATATCAGTTTTTTTGTGAGGAGGGCACCCAATGAAAATTTTATGGTGGCCACATACAAAATTAGGGGCCTCCCTTCCATCAGAGGCATCAAAATATATGGGTGTATTAAATACCACTTGAGAATTTTTAAGGCTTCTTGGAAATCATCGTCTCATTGATAGGTGATCCCCTTCTTCATTATCCTAGAAAATGGGAGAGCTTTTCTAACTAGGTTAGATATGAATATTTGAATATAGAAGAGGTTCCCTTGGATCCTCCTCAGTTCTTTGACATTTCTAGGGGGTGACATTGTTAAAATAGAACTAGTATTCTCTATGTGACCTTGGTTCTATGGTGGCATACCAAAAAACCATGGAACTTTCCTAAAGTTACCCAAAAGTGAATTTTAGTGTATTCATCTTCAAAATATGTTGTCATAGAGTATTAAAGATTGTTTCAAGATACATGAAGTGATCACATCACTATTGGGATTTGACAACCAGGTCATTAACATAACATTCGACTATCCTCCCCAGAAATTGTTTAAATATATGATACATGGTGTGTTGATATGTGGTGACAATTTTCTTTAAGCCAAAGGGAATGACCTAATAGAAAAATATCTCTTAATTCACTCTAAAGGTAGTGGATTCTTCATATTTATGGTCCAAATTTATTAGATTGTACCATTAATCTCCATCCATGAATGAAAAGGGCTCAGAATCCAGTATTTTCATCGATTAAGATTTTTGTGATCAGAAATGGGAAATCAAACTTTTGGTAGTGCCAATTAAGGTCTCTGAAATTGATGCAGACCCTAATTTTCTCATTATTTTTCTTGATAGGGATAATGTTAGTGATCCATCTTGGGTATTTCACTTCTTTGGAAAAGTTGGATTTGATCATTTTTTCAAATTCTAACTCTATATTGGTTTCATGATAGGGGTGCATCCTCCTGGCTATGGATTCAGTATGGGAATTTTTGTATAATTCCAAGAGAACACATATCAATGTTTCTTAAGAAATGTGATGTACATATCTTTCTCTTCGAGGGGCACGGTGGCACTAATCAATGTAAGTCACAGGTCTTCCTTTTTTCTTAGATTTATCTATCTATGATCATAAATGGTGGTAGATCCACCTTCCTCGAATGTGGGAGGGGAATTCCTGAGGTCATTCTCATATCCTTCCACTTCTGAGTCTATAGAGACACTTTTAGAAAAAGATATAAATTCAAGGGCTTCTCTATCACTATCGAGGTGAGAGATTCTATGGGAAGAGACATTATCATCCCCTACTTACTAAGAAGTTGTCAAGAGATGCTGAAGTTGATTGTCTTTTACACTATCACTGGGGATAGGAATAGCTTGGATGTATGGGATTAGGTATATAACCTCAACTAGATTTATGGGTAGTACATAGTCTTTGTCGAGCATACTCTAGGGATTTGTAGGGGTGGTTCCCAAGCCATTAGGTGATGAAACCTATATATCATCATCCACCATTGGTTATTTACCTCCCCTTTTTTAGAAATATGCTTCATAATATGTGGATCCATGAGTTTCAAAGGGTGTGTTGTCACCATACACTATGTCGACCTTTCCATTGATGGGGTATTTCATACATTGATGGAATGTTGATGGTACTACCATGTGGTTATGGAGACAGTTCATTCCAAGAAGTACATTGTATGTAGTATCTTGTTGTAAAAACATAATCTTATAATCATATTTGATATATCCAACTAATATTTGAGTTTGATCTTCCTGAGAGTTCTTTGATCACACTTATCATATGATTGAATGGTCAGCTTTTTGGGATATAATTCCACTTATCTATATCACAAATGTCGGAGGGTTCTAACTGGGATGAGTTTGATCTCGGATCCATTATCAATGATAACACTTTGTAAATTGATGTTATTGAGTCTTCATAAAACATATAGGGGACTGATATTCCCTTGGATGACTTCTTCCTAGTCATGCTCTGTGAACGAGGTGGCGACATGGAATTCTGCTGACATGGTCTCTCCTTGATAAACCTCTACTATAGAATCTTCTCTCTCAAACTCCTATGGGTTATGTGGGGATTCAAAAAGTGTCTCCCAGAGTTATTTTAAAATATGGAATTCATACAAGATTGAGATCTTGGCTGGGGAAACTACCAACTATTTCAGAATATCATTCTTCTGTTTCTAGATGTCAGTACTTCCTGAGGTGGGTTTTCTCCTAGACATGAGTCTTAGTAAATGAGGCACTCGAGGTAGACATACATGGTGATTATGCAGAGTTCATGGGAGTATCTTCTGCTGGAAGCATGGGTTGTTCAATCCTACAATGTTTTCTGTGCTGATTAGATAATCTTACCCCTCCTAGGCAATAATGTAAGATAATTGGGAACGAGCAACCACTGGAAGGTTATAAGACACCTCCATGCCTATTTTGTGTATGTTGAAGCACTAGAACATGGGTATTAGCTGTATATATTTAATTTTTGCAGACACAACCAAAATATTGGGTCCGACCACACATGTGTTTTCCTCTACATCCTCAGTTCATGTGCATGTGGCCTCCTGTTCCCCAGTTATGTGTGGGAAACTCATATTCTAAGGCATTATCATTATTAGAGAAGGATTTTTCTCAACTGTATCATGTTTATGGAACCAAATATGATCTCTTAATCCAATGAGGGTTCTATTATAGTGGGGGTGATTCTCATTCTTCAGATGTTGTAGGTAATAAATATTCAAGATTCATAGCTTGCGTTGGAGCAGAATATAAATCTCCCTCTTCTATATCTTCCTATTTTCAGTGGTCTTGCTCATTTTTTGGAGGCATATATGATGTGACCTCCCAAGGTGGTGGAGATATTATGGTTTTGTGCATCCATTATCTCATTATTTCATGAGATCGATCAAATGTATTTTGATTCATCCAGTTGTTGAATTTCCACTCATGCCTAGTCAGAACTTTCTACCAACCATACTCTTCTTTTGATTGTGAAATGTTTATGATGTTCACATAATCTGAGGACTTTTTTAACCATATATTTCTATAATTTACCATTCCTTAAAGTAAATCTTTAAAGATGAAGTTTTCCTAGATGTTATGACCCAACCTTCTATGGAAAGGGCAGTAGTCGAGATGGTCGATGAGATTAACCTCATCGGTCCTCCTTGGTTATGGAATCCTGCATAGGTTTTTATCCATGGTTGTCAATAAATAATCAGGGACTTATTTATTTCATATGTTGTATGCTTTATTCATCCATTGATCAAATCTGGGGTGGCCCTAAGTTCTCTGTAATTTTAGTCGATGGAAATTTTGTGGTTATTTCCACTCGAAAGGAAGTGTTGGGTGGTGTCACAACCCCCTACCTCCAATGATACCCCTATTAAACTGGAAATGGGAGGAATTACCCTTTTATAAGAAAATAAGATCAGGAGATAAGATGGTCCATCCCAAAACAACTCCAAGCACAATATAAGAGAAAACACAAAATCAATCCCACATGAATGTTTAAAGTAAAACTGCTAAAAATACAAAATAAAATCTCCAAAGTAAATACCCAAAAGTAAAGATAAGAAGTGAAGCATTAAATGTCCTAATTTATGAGCTAGTAATGACCATCACGTTCCTCATAATCCTACTAGAAACTTGAAAGTAGTTTTATAACGTAGGGTGAGCATACAAGTATACTCAGCAGGAAAACCAGAGTCTCTTGTGCATAAGTGGGAGAATTATACTAATTCTCCCATGAGAAAATAGAAGAACCATCAACACCTAAAAAGGTATACTAGACATCCCCACCTCACCAAGTAATATAAGTCAATTAAAGTAATATAGTAATCACATCGATGATTGGGTACCCCGCACCACTTTAACACTAATTATACACTCTTAAACCCTAATGGAAAATGTCCCCGTGCTCCCACCTCTACTAAAAGTACCACTTCGTAACTTGACTGCACACACCTAGGCCTTACAGCTATTCCTTCAACCTAGGAAAATTGATCTCATCACATCTCACCCGCACACACCTGGGCCGCAAAACCACATCCCGTCCATAGACACCTAGTCCATATACCACATCACATCTAAAAAACATGTGAAATAACTACACATATCTTCCTGAAGACACATGGGAAACCACAAATCATCTCATCCTGAAGACACCTAGGAAAACACAACTCACCCACAAACACCTAGGCCTCACAAACCACTACCAGCCCAAAGAATCTTAGGCTATCACCACCTAGAAAAGGGATCAGAGAAGACTAGGTGGCTAGCCATCCATCCTCCCACTAGGATGTTTGGTAAAGACATCATCCCCCATGAAAATGGGGGTGTTTGGAACATAGTTCTCAACTAGGGTGGGGTGGTTATAGAAAACGCAAGGAAAATAGAATTATGTGTATATATTATCAAACACTCAAACCCAACCTATGGGTTCTCAATTAAACAATCAACCACTCTATGATACTACCAATTCTGTTTCTACATCTAAATGCATTTATTAACAGCAACAACAGTTGCTACATAAGTTGATAGATGAAATTAATCCACAAAAATACAAAACTAAAACATACCCCCATCCAACTCATTTAACAAATTATCATTATTTATTACAGAAACCATTTATCCATTAAATCTATACCCAAAAAACTACCAACCATAGCACGCAATAAGCCACACAACATAAACCATGCAGAGTAAAAAGAACCACAGTAAAACAACTCACTTCATATTTCCCCTCCATTCAACACCCATACCAACCACTTCCATTATCATTATTAAAAGACATTATGTTCAATCCATCCTCTTAAAAATAAATAACCCAACACATATACTAACCCCACAACAAATCTCATCACAACCAAAAATGATATCCCTGTTGTATAACAACACCACACCCATCACACCCAGTAACATAATCATATCACAAATAGAACCTACGGCCCCACTGCTCAAACATTTCCCATCCATTCCACAATCAAATAATCTATCAACCTGAGACTCCATCACACCACTAGAACCACCCCATACATAGCACACATCCACACCAAATAAAGAAAGGTGTATTTAGATTTATAAAACACTTTTTCTTTAATTCCAATTGATAATTCTGGGGTTATCATAGAACAAGTTTGATCCTAAGGAATCTATTAATTTTAACGGATATACATAGTTAATCAATTTCATATATATGTATATATATATATATTCATTAAACAAATGATCAACAACAAGACATCATAATTCATCCCAAGTGCACAAACAGAGACGAACAACAACCATGATTTTTAGTTGGAATATAGACCATATAGATCATAATATCAATAAACAATGAAATGGAAGTTTGTGTCACCTTCCATAATCCCTTGTTTATTGGTTTAAAGATGATCCAATTATCTTTATTAAATTGTATTCAACTGCCTTCACATGGGAAACATTCGTACACCCACCCTAAACGATACACAAATAAGAGGGACGAAGGGATCCCTACCATGAGAAACAAATGATCAGCACCTCCTCCATGCACCAAACAGAGGGTGCGCAAGGATCCAGGGAAACAAAATTCAAGGGTGTAATATAGATGCATGGATCATTGGGGAATAAAGGTTTTGGGATGACCATGTATCAATAGAAAAGATAAGGAAAGAATAATGGAAAGGTGTCTGTCTTTTAAGGACTAGATCCGAGACTCAAGGGATATGAAATTGTTTTGAACTCCCAATTAAAAGTAGATCTTGACCCTGTGTTTTGAATCAATTAAAGCCTCCATGGAATTAATAAATTAATTATATATTTTACATCATTTAAAATGGCTTCAAAAACACTGAAATTTGGTTTTAAACCCAATTTATGTCAAATAAACCATTAAAGGGTGGAACTTGGAAAAACTAGTAGAATCCTAAAATTTTAAAAAAATGATGGAAGTGACACACTGTTGGGTGACTCACCATCACGAGTCACCGGCAGGTGAGTCACCGATGGATGAATCACCATTGGACAAGTCACTGGTGTGAGCAACCGGTGAAAATCTGTTGATGGTGAGTCACAATTTAGTGAGTCACTATTCAGAAAGTCATTGTTATGTGAGTCACCATTCAGCGAGTCACCGTTCGACACCATTCGGCAAGTCACCATTCGGTGAGTTACTGTCCTGCGAGTCACCATTCAGCGAGTCACTCTTCGGTGGGTCACTATTCTATGAGATACCATCACGACTCACCATTGTGACCCACAATCAGTGAGTCGGCTTTTTGAGTCACCGGTGTGACTCATCGTCAGTGAGTCACTGACGCAAGTCACCGATGTAATTCACCAACGTGACTCACCATCAGCGAGTCACCAACGTGACTCACCGTTGGGATAACCTACCATCAACACCTATCATCAGTGACTCACTATTTTGAGTCACCAATGTGAGTCACTGTTCTAACTCACTAGTCCTTAATCACCGTTGAGACCTACTAGTGGCTAAGAAACTTTCAGAAAAGCTAGAGTTAGAAACTCACCATTGGAAAAACTAAATGTTTGGTAAACTCTTTAAATGAGTCATCATTGCCTCCTAGAACAAATCAAACACCATATTTTCATAAAGTAATGGATCAGGGAGGTTTGGTACATTACATCAGATACCTATCAAACTATTATCATCCTCGGGAATTCAAAAGCAACCCAGAAGGAAAATAGGGGTCCAAATAACCACCTAGTGAGATACCTCTCAAGGTTCTTGTTGTGCTTGAAACACCTCTAACGACTAAGCACACCAAAGTTCAATGATAAACCACCCTATTTTGTTCGAAATCTAGAGTGAAACCTCAACATCCAAGATCACCTCCTCTGACATATACAACCCCAATCAACCATAATACACACCACAGACACACCAAAAGACACATCATCCGGACATATGAATTTGGTAATTCCTTCCTCTGAGTCAAGATAATATCCTCTTTGGGTGTCACTGACTCACCCACAGGGGTTCAATCACATCTCATTTAATGCATCTTGATTAGGAATTTGGTCTTCCCCTTTCTAATGTCAATAAATTTTCACACAGTGCAGAACATGGAAACAACTCATCTAATAACAAACAAGGTTCAAGCATTGCATTACAAAGGGAAACACATCGTGGAAAACTCATAACAACTCTTGATACTGGGAACGCATTTGATTCTCCCTTTCCCAAGTACTCTCCTCTATTCCACCATGCCTCTAAAACACATGAACCAAGGGAATGGCACATTCACACATCACCTTCTCTGAAAAATATTAAATCTCTACTGTCTGCTCCACAACCATTATGTCATCTTCGACATATAACTCTCCACATTAAATGACATGAGAGTCATCATGAAGATACCGATGAAGATGAGATACATGAAAGAATTAGTGGATCCTCTCTAAATATAATGGAAATTCCAACTAATGCGACACTTTTCCAAATTGCCCCAACACCGTGAAGGGTCCGATGAACCTAGGATAATACTTACTCCCTTTTTCAAACCACTACTTCCCAAGTTGAGTTTAAACCTTAAAGAACACATGATCCCTGACCTCAAACTCCAAGGGCATCCTCCTACAATTGGAATATGAATTTTTACAATCTTGTGCTACTTTGTTTCTCTCACAAACAAGATGAACTTTCTCTGTTGTACTCTACACTACCTCGGGACCATGAATAGATGTCTCCCCAACCTCTATCTAGAAAAAAGGTGAACAAAATGGTCTCTCATAAAAGGATTCAAAGAAATCATGATAATAGAATAGTGACAGTTATTATTGTAATTAAACTCTACCAAGGGCAGGTTTTGTACCCAAGATCCTCCAAATTCCAAGACGCATTCTCAAAACATGTCCTCCCACATATGGATAGTCCATTTTTCTACACATTATTCTGAGGGTGGAAGTAAGTGCTAAGGCATAACTGAGTTCCAAAAGTATGCTTCAATCCCCTATAGACTTGTGAGGTAAAACATGTATCCTCATTTGAGATAATGGATCTCGAAACTCCATGCAGCCACACCACCTCATCTGCATACCTCTTGGCCAAGGCATCCACTACGCCCAACTCCTTGATTGCTAAGAAGTGAGCTGATTTCATTAGCTGGTCCAACACTGCCCAGATTGAATCATAGCCTCCCTAAGCCCTAGGTAATCTTATAATTAAATACATCTATATTTCATCCCACTTCTACTCAGGGAAATCTAAGGGGTTCAATAAACCATTAGGTACACAATTCTCACCCTTCACCTACTGGAACACTAAGAACTTCTCCACAAACTCCACCACTTACTATTTCATCCCGAGACACCAAAACTACTCTCTCAATCCATGTTACATCTTATAAACTCATGGGTGTACTGATAAAAGAGAGATGTTAAACTCATGGTGAACTCCCTCACGCATCACCACTGGAACAAACAGCCTTCCACAGAACAACATCTAATTCTGACCATCCTTTGACCATCCCTATAGAACATCACCATGTTCAACGTGATTTAACATTACTTCTACCTATGAGTCCCCCCACTAAGACTCCTCTACCTACCACATCAGATAATACTGCACTATCATTTAAAATAGATAGCCTTTTCCACTATCCATTCATGTATCTAGGTGCAAGGCAGCCAACTCCTCCAGCACCTTCCAAGCATCCACAGATTCCTAAACTACATCCCTCTGTGAATTTCTACTCAAATAATAGACAAAAACATTCCCCTTTCCTAAGGTTTAATAGATATCTAAGTCTTAGTCCTGTAGAAACTCTATCCACCTCTTTTTTCACAAGTTCAGATCTTGCTGGGAAAAGATATACCTCAAGATCTTGTGATCTATGAAGACCACAAGGTGCTCCCCAATGAAGTAATTCTATCACAACTTCAGTGAAAAAATGAATGCTTATAGCTCTAGATCATGGGTGGCATAGTTACATTTGTGGGGAAATAACTACCTAGACCTATAAGAGATCACTCCATACTATTGAATCAGCATGCATCCTAAGCCCAGATGGGAATCATCACAAAACACCTCGAACATCATCCCTTCCTATAGTAACCAAAGAACTGGAGAACTAACCAACATCCCCTTCAGATAGCTGAATGCTTACTAACACTTCTCACTCCACCCAAAATACTAGTCTTTCCTGTTCAAGGCCATCAATAGAGCTGCTACTCAAGATAAATTGGGTACGAATCTCCAGTAATATCCTTCCAGACTAAGAAAACTACAAACCTATACAACATTCTTGGGTGTTTCCAAAGAAACAACTACCTTGAAATTTGATGGGTCCACTGCCACACCCTACTATGAAACCACATGTCTAAGAAAAATCACCTATCATGTCCAGAACTTTCACTTGGACAAATTTCCATAGATCTAGTGCTGTCAAAGGACTTGCAAGATAGTCCTGAGATTCTTGGTATGCTCCTCCTCTCACTTCGAGTAGATAAAGATGACATCAATGAATACGATGACTAACCGGTCTAGGAACTCATAAAAGACAGATTTCATAATCCCCATGAACACATCTGGTGCATTCCTAACACTGAAAGGAATGACTACAAACTCAAAGTGCCCATACCAGCATTTGAAAGTAGTATTTAGGATATCACCCTCTTTCACCCTCAAACGGTGATATCCATACCATATATTGATCTTAGAGAACCAACTCGCTCTCCTAAACTATTCAAAAAAATAATCTATCCTAAGGAGAGGGTAACAGTTCTTGATTGTTACCTGATTCAACCTATGGTAGTCTATGCACAACCTTAGACCACCATATACCTTTTTCACAAACAAGACTGGATTACCCCCACAATGACACACTAGGCTGGATAAATCCCTTCTGAATTAGATAATTTATCTGAATCCTCAACTCCCATGGCTCTGAAGGTCCCATCTGATAAGGATCCATCGATATTGGAGAAGAACCGGGCTATAAGTTTATCATAAACCCAACATCAGGTCGAGGGGTTAGATTCAAAATCTCCTCAGAAAAAACATCAAAGAACTCCCAGAAACACTAGGGACTTAAGAGCACAATACTTCCACTAACATATCGGCCAACAAGGAAAGAAGAGGATTCACATGCTGACTACCCACTTAATAGCTCCAATCACCGACGAAGGCCACATGCTGGCCATCCAAGTTTGAAAACATGAATTTTCTCTAGAATCAGTCGATAAAATCATACACAGAATACAACTAGTCGATGTCAAGGATGATATTTTATGCCTGAATCTGTAGCATAAAGATATCCCAATAGGACTGATCCGGCCCCATCATCAGTCCACATCCCCAGCATACATCAAAAAAGTTATTCTAACATCTGACTAGAGTACTCAACACCAAGGGTATGTGAATCCTCGATACATATATTCATATATAATGGGCTAGACTAGGTGCAAAAAATCAGTGTGAGTCTCTTCAATCAAATAAAGCATAAGAAAGGGTACTAAATAATCTGATCGGAACTCAAACGATCTCCGACCATGCTGGAACCGATGCCTTTGCGGTGTGAAACTAACCACACCTTGCTCCTCTACCCCTATTCTAATGAATACCTCATTGACCACACCTAGGTCAAGTTCCCCAAGCAACACCCTGAGGTCATCCCCTACCTTCTCTATCTCCCCTCGGTGGAGTAGGGGAAAGTTGTCCCTTCTGTTGAAATGTCCTAGTTGAAATATAATGCTGAGATGGGCATTGAACTTCCCACCTCCTCCATACTAATCTTGAAAGGCCAATGGGAACTGATTCTAAATATTCCCAAGAACTCCACAGATGAAACACATCCTCCCCAATCCCATAAGAAATGCATGAGGACCTGAAGGCCGAAACTAAAACTGTTGAGGTTGCCTCCCCACTGGTCAGAACCTCAAAGTCACTGGCACCTGAGACCTTCTTCTGATAAAATTTCCATTCGAAGAACTATGATCACTTTCCTCTCATTGTATAACTCCTTGTATTTCAATCCTATCAACTACCTATACCTTCTTATAGACCTCCAATGTAGAGACCCGTATCTTGACGTACATGGACATTACATTACATTTGCGGAATACTTAGTACATAACAAAAACACACACACAAGGATCGTAATAGTTTAGTGTCTTTGGAAACTCGGAACGTAATATTCTAATCGTGGTAAAAGATCTTCAACATCTCCTATAAAGATCTTCCTTTTTTTTACCTAAAACCTTTCTTTATATCCTGGGGAAAAGAAAACATAAAAGGGTGAGCTCAAATTCTCAGTAAGGGTAAACAAAATAAATATCAATCACATCATATACATAAGCACATAACTTTTGGAAATCTTAACCTGCAAAAGAGATCATAATTTCATGGGGTAAATCATGGAAGTGAAATGTAATCACAATAATCATAACCTAAAACATGAATCTTTGTGGAATTCACACATAATCATAGAGAATCATTTCTTGTTAGTCAAGACTCATTGCCAAGACTATCTTAGTGGACAAAATCCCTTTCTGAATCGAGTAACCCTCGTTTCAGTCCTGTTTCACTGAACCGGTATAACCTACCGTTCCAGCCCTGTCTATCTCATGAGATATAAAATCTTTACCCAATGCATTGGAGGGAGATATAGGTCCCACCCATCTTATAATGAATCCTTTCTTATGTGTGCCACATAATCATAAATCATACATCATCGCATAACCCGTGTAATAAAAATGGGATTCTTGAAACATCATGACATCATAAATCAATTCATATAAGATAAAGGAATTCATAAAAAATAATTTCATCACAACATGAACAAATCAATTTAATAATAGGGATAAAAACAGAACCCTTTATTATCTTAGATGGAAAATCATTTTGATAAAACACTTGAACTCCATTCTTGAGGAAAATATCCTTTCTTCTTAAAAAACATTTTTTCCTTTCATAACATGTCATACAACTTTAAAATAAAAGAAGTTGATTAAAAATAAACTTGAAAACTTGTAAAGGAAGCTTCTTGGAAACAATGTTTTAAAAATCCATTCATGCCGTATAAGTTAAAAAAAACGTTCTTCGTACTTTTGTCGGAAAAGTCAAAAAGTACCTCGTACGACAAAAGATTCCTTTCATACATATTACTAAAAACACACCGAAGGGTAAAAATGGATTTAAACAATTGTAGGTGGATAGAAATAATATTATATTTTGATGAAACATGGATGTGGATGATAAAATACACCCCAGTAAATACTTACGAATAAACAATCTCGGATAAAAATGAGATTGTGATATTTCCCTTACCTTATGTCCGACTAGTTTTGTAAGTGTCCGAACCTCCTGTATAATGATTTAAATCATGTTATTGACTTATTCCAGAATCATACTTATTGTTATGATATCATATATGTTTCCTTATGAATTTATATTATCCTTTCTTTTGTAAATTCCATGTTAAAGAAGCGTTTTGGGTAAAATCGTTTTATTTATCGTAGGTGTTTTGACTTGTTGTTCTTGACATTATTATTACTTATATCATGATTTACTTACATCCAGAATATAAAACATGATTTATATATCATATATATTCAGTATATATATATATAGATAGATAAATGAAATGAAAAACACCGCTCATGGAGACGGTAGTCCGTACGTACGCATGAGCGCTGTTTTACTTTCCTTATTGTCTTGAAATGGAAGTAAGTAGATGACATACATATATATATATATACATAAATCCAGTAGCTTTATAATTTCATATATTTCATTATTATTTCTTATATATACTTTATAATCATTCTTAAATGGTTAACATGGAGAATGAATCTCATCGCGTCGTGGAGACGGTATTCCGTACGTACGCACGAGCGATGATATCATTTCCATAAATATTGAACTGAATTGGAGAGGATTATACAATATATCAGAATCAATATGATGTTGTAATAACTATGTATAGTTATTCTTTACACCATTATACCCATCCATGTAAGGTGGTGGTGGAAAATAGATTACACCACGGCGTGGAGACGGTATTCCGTACGTACGCACGCGCGGTGATTTCTTTTTCCGTAGGATGGATAGATGGTGAAATAGGGTTGTTTCATACTTATAATAACATATCAGTATATGAGTGATACTGATGTTATTACTTCATAATGAAACAACCTAAGAAGAAGAAGTGTAAGAAGAAATAAAGATGAAAGAATTGGTAACGGTAATTACCTCTTCTTTGAAGCGCCTCTTTGAGACCTCCTCTTAGGGCACTAAAATTAGTCTTTGAGGAAGACCATAACCTCTAGGATGTTTCTAGGGAAGTGGAGAAGAGATTTTGGCAGGGGTTGGCCGAGCTTGAGTGCTCAAATTGGTGTGATGTAACACCCCAAGATTTCATAGTGTGTTATTTCTTCAAAATAATTCAATAACTTGCACTACACGCAACACCGAGTTCAAGCGCACCATTACTTACCAAACAAGCCGTTCAAAAAAGGTTATGAATAGTATTAACTAAATTTTAAACTTTATATAATCCTTATAATTTTAGAATCCATATTATGAGTTTCTTAGACATAATGTAAGAACAAATTCATCTTCAGTATTGTAGTTTTACCAACTTTTAATAGTGAACCCTTTTTAAATAAAATATTTTAAACTTTTTGACTAAATGGGGACATCAAAAAATTTAAAATAAAACATCCCAAGCTTCCACGGTACGCTTTCCTTGGAATAAAACAGTAGCGTGTGTTGTACGCAACATCGAGTTTTAACACACACCACAACCGATCAAACTAGCCGTTATGAATAGTAATACTTAATTTTTTGAAATTATATATATTTTATATTTCAAAATGGACTTCATTTTTGGATTCGGAATATCAAATTTAGCCTAAGGTGAAATTTTGGTACTTTTCGGATAACTTTCATATTTTGATGAATAGTAAAAATTACTAAATTTTAATTAAAAACAACTTTTTTAATCAAAATAATTAATAGTGATAAATTATGAATTTGAGTGGTTTTAAAGTATATTTAGAATATATTTTTACCATTTAATATAATTTTGGTCATTGGACATAATTTTACAATTAAACCGAACATAAACAAGTGTCAATCTTTTGATAGTTATTATCTCTTAAAAACACGCTTTTTGTTTTGACAGCGGGAATTAATTTTAAATTAATTTCTGCCACTTCTGTGTTTTGAATTTAGAAAAATGGATTCCATATTTGGAATCAGGATGTTCAAATTGTGTAAATAGGTAACTTTTATTTTTAGACATTTTGAATAATTACTGCGGTAAATATTTTATTTACCATGGTTAAGGGTAAATCCGGTAAATAAGGGTTAAACAATAATATTATAATAATACTAAATTACCCTAAAACGTGTCTTAACCCTATTGGTTGATACATGGTCGACCATGGGCATCTTTGGGTCAATTTTGGGACCCCATTGATCCACTTGTAAGTGATAATGACACTTTATTTTAATTAAGTTAAAATGAATACAAAAATGGCATAAGCTTACATCTTTTAAAAGAACAATTTTTACATAGGGTTATACATGTTGGATTTTCGATTATAAATATTCATTAGAAAGATAAAAAGATTTCCTACATAATGATATTTTATTTATAATTTTTAGACATCAAATAATTTAAATTATTAATGACACAATAATGATGCAATGTTTACCTCATTAATAAATCATTTAAATAAATAAGATTATAATGATTAAAATATTATCTAAAACCTGTCCAATTCTTATTGGTTGATGTTATTTAGAATATGAGTCATCTTATCTTCGACCTCAATGATTTTTGGACCATTATAAACCGAATATAATTATATTATAAAGTAATACTTTCACTCTTTCCTAAAGAGCCCCTCCTCTCCCTTATAAAAGGAGACCACTTCTACTCATTCCTCACACCTCTCAAGCCACTTGGCTCGTCCAAACTCTGCCCAACTAAGTTCCCCACATCCCTCTCCTCCTCCTTGAAGTTTCCCCTTAGGAAGAAAGCATTTCAAGAAGTCATTTGGTTCCAACCAAAGTGAGTTACCTAAATTAAAGGTAACATTTTCTCTTAAATTATTTTCAATTATTTTGCTTCTCCAACCCCCAAACTCTTTTTATTTCCTTTCTTTTGTAACAACACCAGTATCCACAATATACTAGGATGTTTTTATAAGAAGTATTCAAACTACACATTCACACAACTCCATCTAATGGATGATGAACATAATGTTTCTGTGGATGGCAAACTAACGCCTCACGAAACGATGATTGTTCAAATACATCTTACCGCCTCTCATGGAGGCCATTAGGATGGAACTGTAATTAAATATGATATTAATGATATATATTTTATATATAAGCTTCTATATTTCCATTTTATTTCATACAATTATTCGTTTCATGTTGTATATACATACGATAATTTCATTTGAGGAAGTGCGGACTACCGCCCCCTTAAAATGATATGACTCGTTCATACCACACATGGAACGTATAAAGGATGGTGTTAATGAACTTAAGTAACATATATAAAATATTATATTTTACTGGAATAGTAATATACCTATGTATCATTTGGATTCGATTCTTTTAAAATAAAAATTAAATGGAAGTAGCGTTCGTGCGTACGTACGGACTACCGTCTCCACGAACGCGATGAGATTCATTCTCCATCGTATCCATTCAAGTATAATTATCATTTGATGATTTAAAAATGATGTTTAAGTACTTGATACCATTCTGGATATGAATAATATACATCCCATTAATAACGAATATGGCTCACATAACAAAGAATATAAAGTAAAATGAACCCGTTAACACTTGAAATGACGATAATTCTAAGATATTATTAACAAATAAATGTTAAAAGATCATATATGATATCATATTAAAGTAACTGATTCTTGTATTATTAAATAACAATTATTTAACCATTATACAGGAGGTAAACCTACCATCGACCAAGGAAAAAGTACAAAGTAAGGGATTCTCTTATCTCACTTTCAATTCCGTGAGATTTCCATTATTCGCCACTAAATTATTGAAAGTGGTGTATTGTGTATGGCCATTTGATATATATTATCATGATTCTCTTTATATTCATGTTATTCTGTAAATCATTTGGTGGTTATTAACTTTTGTCCATACGACTCAGTCGATTAACGTGGTAAGGGATTTTCTAATCTCACTTTTAATTTCGTGAGAATTCCATTGTTCACCACTTAATTATTGCATGTGGTGTATGTGTACTGCCCATGATTGTATTCATTGTGTAATATACTTTAATTTATGGGTATTTACATCATCATGTTATGATACTTCTTTCATGGGTGTATGTTTTGAAAGTTACCTAATCGATAAGGGAATTTGAAATTTCAATTTCCACTCATTTGGCTTTACGCATATTTCATTGATTATATTACCCCAAGATTATGTGTGGAATCACTATTCATTTGATTATGTCATAATTTCCACTCCCCTTCCTGTGGATATAAGTTTGATACACATAATCACTCCATTGATAATTCTCAAGTCATTGATATGAATTTGATAAGAGTAATTTTAACTCATTCTCCATTTGTTGAGTTAAACATCCAATTCGTTGGTATTGTTTTTACAAGAATATGTGTGAATATCCTTTGATTGATTTACACTGAATATCCAATCATATTTAGTGTATTTATATTTGTCACACATAATTATGTCGTTGATTTATCCTTAACCTAAGGATACAACCTTTATGAGAGATTTCATCTCAATTTACATTCCATTGAGACTTCTTTGATGATATACACCAAATCACATTTATGTGGTGTATATAATGTACGTTGACATAGTATATCATGAATTCCTTTATTCTCATGATATTACAATGTTTTTATTACCTCAATTATTTGTATTCAAGTTAGAAACTCTAACCAAAATACCATTTTAAAATGTTTTAAAGAATTATTCTTCTAAATCATGCTCATTAATGTCCTTATTTTAAAAATGGTTTTAAGGATTTATTTATATGGACATTAAAGTTTTAAAATTAAAAATCCTTTTAAAAGTTTCAAAGTGGTATGGGACACTTTGATTCAAAAATCTATTTTTAAATGGCTTCTTGACAAATAGTGTGACTTTTAAATGTTTTCAAGAAAAGGGGGATATTTCTCTCAAATAGTTTTGATGATTATTTTCATCTATGTAAACATCCTTCATTATTCATGATTGAGGTTAATGTGATACAATACAATCTTCCATATTGTATCAAATGAGTTATATTTGACTGTGGATGTTCTATTTTTATACCATTCATGGTTTGTGGTTAAAGTATTGACATTTCGTATGCTAGTTTTAATACGAATGTTTATTTTATGCTTAAACCTATTCATATGAGGAATGCATTGGACTTAATAAGTGACGGGTGGAGCCCGCTATAGCTCCTCGATGCATCGGTAGGTCTCATGAGACAAACTAGTGTCTTGGCACAAGGCCTTGGCAAAATCTTATTTGTAGTCTTGGCACGAGGCCTTGGCTATGTGGTTATGATAGTCTGGCATTATGCATTCCATCATTATGAAAGTGGTTATTGATATTGCATGTGATCATTCGACTAGTAGAATATCCATGTGAGTAAGTAAATGGCATTATTTTATTTTATTTATGCCATACCATGTTGAAAGTTCAAGTTTCAAAGGCTTTTGTTTTAGTTATAAATTTCCTTAAGTGTTTATGATTATTTATGAAAGCTTCTGCTATAATGTTATCCTTACTGAGCATCCGAGCTCACCCCTTTCAATGTTTTATTTTTTTTTCCAGGATTATGAAGAAGTAATTTATGAATGACCTGCAGGGATAGTATGAGGGGATATGAAGACAAGATGTTTTTCTTATGATGTAATGTAAAAATTTATGGATGTATCTAGTTATTCCAAGGCTACTAAACTAATCGGTCTTTCGAGACTTGATCTTTCTCATGATCATGCCAATGTTATGTAATAATGCACCGACTCTGGGTAACTAGGGTCGGGGCGTTACAGTTGGTATCAGAGGAAGTTTAGTACAAACCTTGGTAGCTAGATTTAGATAAACTCTGATTAGAGCACGTAGACCTAAGATGAAATTTGAGGATTAGTATAAAATAACTTCCTAGAATTTTGGTATTGTAGAGATTTTGTGAGTTTTCCGAGCAATACATCCCTGTCTGGATACGAGCAGGTAGAGGTGGCTCTGGCACAGATGTACCTAGGGGTAAAACCCGAAAACACCGCTTTGAGCTAGACTCGAACGGGAACTGGTGCACGACAACGGGCCTTGCTGCACTCTTGGTTACGACACTCCCGGGGGATATGCTTAGGATAATTTACATTTTCTTTACAAACCGATTTAAGTAATATATACATAATATGAGAGTAAATGACCTTGGTTAATCCTAATATGTTTCAAATTGAGAATATGGTGACATTTTAATCTCTAAATGATTTTATGACTACTATTACTCACACAATGCTTTCTGATTTTAGTCAATGGCTGGATTCCAAGGAAGTCATAGTGACTTTGAGAATGATGTACAAGGTGGGAACGGTGGTGGAAATGAGCAACAAAATGGAATGTTGATAGGCGTAAAAGATATCGTCTTTATGCCAAATCAGTTTTCCAAAAATATGATCAACAACATATATATTAACCAACTCCCAGACTCAACAAGGAAGAGAAAGGTGATAAATGATAAGATCTCCAGCAATGGAGACCATGGAGAAAAGAAACCTCAATTTTCATCATGCAGGAATTGTGGAAAGAGACACCCAGGAAAGTGTCTCAATGGGACAACGAAATGTTTTACGTGCAGGAAGGAAGGACATAAAGTGAAGAATTGCCGAAGAAAAATGAAGAGTACTATGGAAGAAGATAAAAATGGTCCCAAGAGTCCATTTACAGTCATTTGCCATAAATTTAGGGGACCTGGCCATTACCCGAGTGAATGTCCTATTTTATAGGATATTTTCTTGCTCAAAGAAGAAGCTATGTGGAAATAAATGGTTGGAGAAAAATTTAAAAAGTATTAGCACTCCTTGTTGATGGGTTTACTTTGGAATAATTTTCTCTTGTATTTGTAACCCCTCAGTTTGCCATGTGAGAATGATATTTGAGGAATAATTGTCTCTTCTCTTGTGGATATAGGTATAAATAACCATTTGGTTTTATATGATCATTGGGGTTTGAGAAAATGATAAGTTATTATAATTTGGGATGAAAATGCAAAGTATGATATAACATTTGTGGTTAAATTATGTTATTTTGAAAAATTTATCTCATTTTGGTAATATTATAGAATATAGTTTTTGAAAAAGGACAACACGTAGACCGTGTGACAACCCGTCGCGTCGGAAAAAGTTGTGGGAATCGAACCCACAACCAAAGTGCGATTGGGATTTATCGCCTACCACTGGACTACGTGAAGTCCCTGGTTAGTATGACTATTTTTTTTTTGTTAAATGATTTTATTGATCAATAATAAGATGATTTGGGTTCTTATGTCTTATCAAATGAATACCCTTGGTATAGGAAAATGATTTGGTGATTAATTGATAAATGTTATTTTGGAAGATGATCGTTTTGTTAGGAACACTATATGCCCAAGGAAAATAGAATACAATGAGGTTTCATTTGTAGAGTAATGGTGGATTTTTATCTACATTTTTATTGTTGATTTATAGTGATTTGGGTTATTTATGGAAATTATTAACCTATAACAGAGAATATGTGATGATGTTAATTACTTTTAAGTATGTGACTTTAAGAGTACTTGATGTCATTTGGAGATACAATGTAACATGGGAGACTACATAATCAAATTCTTCTATGTTTTGGGTTTCAATATTAGTTTGGATTATATTAAAGGATTTTAAGGACAATTGGTTATTGAATGGTATCTATTTAACTTTGGGGTATTATTGGTTTAATTTTAGAAATTAAGATTAGTGCATATTTATCTCAATGAATATCCTTTTGGGGGATCATTAGATCATTCACTAACCATTTTGGTTTTGATTAATCTTCAAAGACAATGTAAATATATGGTTTATCCTGCATGGATCATGTGATTCTATAGAAGTTTATTATAGCTCTTCCAGTGTGACCAAGTCTTCTTGAATACTCATCGTTTAAAAAAAAAATTGAGTTAGTGGTGGAAATTTATTAAAGAATGAAAATCTACTTAAAATTTAAGTATATCTCATAATGTTCTTAGTCAATATCATAAATGAATTCCTCTTCCTTATGTAATGTAACTTTAAAAAAAATGTTGTCCTAGATGGTACCTTAAATCATCACTAATTTATGGCTTTGGGATTGTTGGCCTTTTCATAGCCATGTTCTCTACCACTCTCCATCAGATAATTGATGGTTAGATTTCTCCTCCATATCCATATTTTCCTACATGGAACCCTAGTATGTGTTATTTTCGGTAATCTTCATACTTTCCACTCTTTATTTTAAATAGAGGCCTCATTAATTCATTTTTCGATGTGGGATTTCAACTAAGATATTTTGAAATGTCAAAAATGTGTGATCCCAATACCCTATATTTTGTTGAACCGATGGTACTTCAAATCATCATAGATTGATGAGTTTAAGGACCTCAATTTTATACTTGTTTTTGATTGATGACCTCAACCACTACCTATAAATATTTAAGTTTTTCCTCCAATTATATGTCTCTAATTGCCACCAATGTTCTCCTAATCGAGATCATAATTTGGTGGTGACCCTTTCATTTCTCTTTTCCTCATATTAAGACTAAATTTTAGTAAACCAATTTCTGATGTGGGTTTTCCCACAAATATATTTTCTATTTTAAACCTTTTATTTTCGAAGAACAATTTCAAATTGCGAGGACGCAATTTATTGAAGGAGGGGAGAATGTAACACCCCAAGATTTCATAGTGTGTTATTTCTTCAAAATAATTCAATAACTTGCACTACACGCAACACCGAGTTCAAGCGCACCATTACTTACCAAACAAGCCGTTCAAAAAAGGTTATGAATAGTATTAACTAAATTTTAAACTTTATATAATCCTTATAATTTTAGAATCCATATTATGAGTTTCTTAGACATAATGTAAGAACAAATTCATCTTCAGTATTGTAGTTTTACCATCTTTTAATAGTGAACCCTTTTTAAATAAAATATTTTAAACTTTTTGACTAAATGGGGACATCAAAAAATTTAAAATAAAACATCCCAAGCTTCCACGGTACGCTTTCCTTGGAATAAAACAGTAGCGTGTGTTGTACGCAACTTCGAGTTTTAACACACACCACAACCGATCAAACTAGCCGTTATGAATAGTAATACTTAATTTTTTGAAATTATATATATTTTATATTTCAAAATGGACTTCATTTTTGGATTCGGAATATCAAATTTAGCCTAAGGTGAAATTTTGGTACTTTTCGGATAACTTTCATATTTTGATGAATAGTAAAAATTACTAAATTTTAATTAAAAACAACTTTTTTAATCAAAATAATTAATAGTGATAAATTATGAATTTGAGTGGTTTTAAAGTATATTTAGAATATATTTTTACCATTTAATATAATTTTGGTCATTGGACATAATTTTACAATTAAACCGAACATAAACAAGTGTCAATCTTTTGATAGTTATTATCTCTTAAAAACACGCTTTTTGTTTTGACAGCGGGAATTAATTTTAAATTAATTTCTGCCACTTCTGTGTTTTGAATTTAGAAAAATGGATTCCATATTTGGAATCAGGATGTTCAAATTGTGTAAATAGGTAACTTTTATTTTTAGACATTTTGAATAATTACTGCGGTAAATATTTTATTTACCATGGTTAAGGGTAAATCCGGTAAATAAGGGTTAAAAAATAATATTATAATAATACTAAATTACCATAAAACGTGTCTTAACCCTATTGGTGGAAACATGGTCGACCATGGGCATCTTTGGGTCAATTTTGGGACCCCATTGATCCACTTGTAAGTGATAATGACACTTTATTTTAATTAAGTTAAAATGAATACAAAAATGGCATAAGCTTACATCTTTTAAAAGAACAATTTTTACATAGGGTTATACATGTTGGATTTTCGATTATAAATATTCATTAGAAAGATAAAAATATTTCCTACATAATGCTATTTTATTTATAATTTTTAGACATCAAATAATTTAAATTATTAATGACACAATAATGATGCAATGTTTACCTCATTAATAAATCATTTAAATAAATAAGATTATAATGATTAAAATATTATCTAAAACCTGTCCAATTCTTATTGGTTGATGTTATTTAGAATATGAGTCATCTTATCTTCGACCTCAATGATTTTTGGACCATTATAAACCGAATATAATTATATTATAAAGTAATACTTTCACTCTTTCCTAAAGAGCCCCTCCTCTCCCTTATAAAAGGAGACCACTTCTACTCATTCCTCACACCTCTCAAGCCACTTGGCTCGTCCAAACTCTTCCCAACTAAGTTCCCCACATCCCTCTCCTCCTCCTTGAAGTTTCCCCTTAGGCAGAAAGCATTTCAAGAAGTCATTTGGTTCCAACCAAAGTGAGTTACCTAAATTAAAGGTAACATTTTCTCTTAAATTATTTTCAATTATTTTGCTTCTCCAACCCCCAAACTCTTTTTATTTCCTTTCTTTTGTAACAACACCAGTATCCAAAATATACTAGGATGTTGTTATAAGAAGGATTCAAACTACACATTCACACAACTCCATCTAATGGATGATGAACATAATGTTTCTGTGGATGGAAAACTAACGCCTCACGAAACGATGATTGTTCAAATACATCTTACCGCCTCTCATGGTGGCCATTAGGATGGAACTGTAATTAAATATGATATTAATGATATATATTTTATATATAAGCTTCTATAATTCCATTTTATTTCATACAATTATTCGTTTCATTTTGTATATACATACGATAATTTCATTTGAGGAAGTGCGGACTACTGCCCCCTTAAAATGATATGACTCGTTCATACCACACATGGAACGTATAAAGGATGGTGTTAATGAACTTAAGTAACATATATAAAATATTATATTTTACTGGAATAGTAATATACCTATGTATCATTTGGATTCGATTCTTTTAAAATAAAAATTAAATGGAAGTAGCGTTTGTGCGTACGTACGGACTACCGTCTCCACGAACGCGATGAGATTCATTCTCCATCGTATCCATTCAAGTATAATTATCATTTGATGATTTAAAAATGATGTTTAAGGACTTGATACCATTCTGGATATGAATAATATACATCCCATTAATAACGAATATGGCTCACATAACAAAGAATATAAAGTAAAATGAACCCGTTAACACCTGAAATGACGATAATTCTAAGATATTATTAACAAATCAATGTTAAAAGATCATATATGATATCATATTAAAGTAACTGATTCTTGTATTATTCAATAACAATTATTTCACCATTATACAGGAGGTAAACCTACCATCGACCAAGGAAAAAGTACAAAGTAAGGGATTCTCTTATCTCACTTTCAATTCCGTGAGATTTCCATTATTCGCCACTAAATTATTGAAAGTGGTGTATTGTGTATGGCCATTTGATATATATTATCATGATTCTCTTTATATTCATGTTATTCTGTAAATAATTTGGTGGTTATTAACTTTTGTCCATACGACTCAGTCGATTAACGTGGTAAGGGATTTTCTAATCTCACTTTTAATTTCGTGAGAATTCCATTGTTCACCACTTAATTATTGCATGTGGTGTATGTGTACTGCCCATGATTGTATTCATTGTGTAATATACTTTAATTTATGGGTATTTACATCATCATGTTATGATACTTCTTTCATGGGTGTATGTTTCGAAAGTTACCTAATCGATAAGGGAATTTAAAATTTCAATTTCCACTCATTTGGCTTTACGCATATTTCATTGATTATATTACCCCAAGATTATGTGTGGAATCACTATTCATTTGATTATGTCATAATTTCCACTCCCCTTCCTGTGGATATAAGTTTTATACACATAATCACTCCATTGATAATTCTCAAGTCATTGATATGAATTTGATAAGAGTAATTTTAACTCATTCTCCATTTGTTGAGTTAAACATCCAATTCGTTGGTATTGTTTTTACAAGAATATGTGTGAATATCCTTTGATTGATTTACACTGAATATCCAATCATATTTAGTGTATTTATATTTGTCACACATAATTATGTCGTTGATTTATCCTTAACCTAAGGATATAACCTTTATGAGAGATTTCATCTCAATTTACATTCCATTGAGACTTCTTTGATGATATACACCAAATCACATTTATGTGGTGTATATAATGTACTTTGACATAGTATATCATGAATTACTTTATTCTCATGATATTACAATGTTTTTATTACCTCAATTATTTGTATTCAAGTTAGAAACTCTAACCAAAATACCATTTTAAAATGTTTTAAAGAATTATTCTTCTAAATCATGCTCATTAATGTCCATATTTTAAAAATGGTTTTAAGGATTTATTTATATGGACATTAAAGTTTTAAAATTAAAAATCCTTTTAAAAGTTTCAAAGTGGTATGGGACACTTTGATTCAAAAATCTATTTTTAAATGGCTTCTTGACAAATAGTGTGACTTTTAAATGTTTTCAAGAAAAGGGGGATATTTCTCTCAAATAGTTTTGATGATTATTTTCATCTATGTAAACATACTTCATTATTCATGATTGAGGTTAATGTGATACAATACAATCTTCCATATTGTATCAAATGAGTTATATTTGACTGTGGATGTTCTATTTTTATACCATTCATGGTTTGTGGTTAAAGTATTGACATTTCGTATGCTAGTTTTAATACGAATGTTTATTTTATGCTTAAACCTATTCATATGAGGAATGCATTGGACTTAATAAGTGACTGGTGGAGCCCGCTATAGCTCCTCGATGCATCGGTAGGTCTCATGAGACAAATTAGCGTCTTGGCACAAGGCCTTGGCAAAATCTTATTTGTAGTCTTGGCATGAGGCCTTGGCTATGTGGTTATGATAGTCTGGCATTATGCATTCCATCATTATGAAAGTGGTTATTGATATTGCATGTGATCATTCGACTAGTAGAATATCCATGTGAGTAAGTAAATGGCATTATTTCATTTTATTTATGCCATACCATGTTGAAAGTTCAAGTTTCAAAGGCTTTTGTTTTAGTTATAAATTGCCTTAAGTGTTTATGATTATTTATGAAAGCTTCTGCTATAATGTTATCCTTACTGAGCATCCGAGCTCACCCCTTTCAATGTTTTATTTTTTTTCCAGGATTATGAAGAAGTAATTTATGAATGACCTGCAGGGATAGTATGAGGGGATATGAAGACAAGATGTTTTTTTTTATGATGTAATGTAAAAATTTATGGATGTATCTAGTTATTCCAAGGCTACTAAACTAATCGGTCTTTCGAGACTTGATCTTTCTCATGATCATGCCAATGTTATGTAATAATTCACCGACTCTGGGTAACTAGGGTCGGGGCGTTACATGTGAGGAGGAGGGAGAAGAGGTGTCCTTTTATAGGGGAGGAGAGAGGCACCTTAGGAATATCTCAAAATATTATTTTATATTAAAGTCAAAATCGGTTTATAATGGTTCCAAAGGGTCTTATTTCGAAGCTAAAGTGGGGAAGGGTCGAAATCCTATCAACCAATAATATTTATACAAGTTTAGGGTATTATTTTAACCTTATCAATTCGATTTAACTCTAAGTTAAATAATTTAACTTTTACCGTGTCTTTTTGTTTTCTTTCACTATATGGTTAATACACTTACTATAACATGCCAAACGAACCCTAAATTGTTTATTATTAATCTATATATCCTTATCTAAGTCATTTGGCCGAACCTTAGATTTTTAGGAATAAAATAACAATTAATAATATAATATTTGATTTAAAAACTACTTTGTGTCAATTTTGACACTATTTGATATATGATTTTTGTGAAAGTCATAACAGAATTATATGTTCGAACCAAGTTGATTAAATCAACACTAATATATCATAGTAACCTATAAAATTAGTGTAATTCATAAAAAGTCTCAAATTACATTCATTTGAGTATTTATAACATCAATTATGTTAATATTTCCTTAAAAGGGTAATTACTGCATCATCATTGTGTCATAAATAAATTAATTTATTTAAAGTCTAAAAATTATAAATAAAATATCATTATGTAGGAAATCTTTTTATCTTTCTAATGAATATTTATAGTAGAATTTATCTTATGTATAACCCCATATTAAAAATGTTTTAGTGAATAAACTTTGATTTTAACTCTTTTAACTCTTCTTTGAATTAAATAATAATAAATGTCCTAATCTAATCCAAGTGGGCCTAAATGATAATATTTTACACTTAAGGTTGTTTTTGGTCGAGATACACTTTTCCAATAGAATTAGGACATGTGTTAGGGTAATATTAATATCATTCTTACCCTTAATTACCCTATTTACTTTTAACCGTGGTAAATAAAAGTAAAAAGTTACTATTCACCAAAAATTATTTTCATCTCATTGAACCACATTTTACTTACTGACATCAACCGTGTCTCTCGGATTTTTGAAATTCTATTCAAATAAGCGGTAAAATTAAGTTTTATGAAAAATTCAGTTTTTTAACTACCACTTAGTAGTTTCACTATTCATCAAAAAATGAATGTTTTCAGAAAAATGCCAAAATTTCATCCTAAGCTATATTTCATATTCCGAATTCAAAAATGAAGTCTATTTTACCAAATTCATAACATAGAAGTTTCATTAATTAATTTTATAATTAAATCCCGCTGTTAAAACCAATAGCGTGTTTTTAAGAAACAATATCTATCAAAAGATTGACACTTGTTTATGTCTGGTTTAAATGTGCAATTACATCCAATGATCAACATTGTATTAAATTGTAAAAATATATTCTAAATATACTTTAAAACTACTCCAATTAATAATTTATCACTATTAATTATTTCGATTAAAAAAGTTGTTTTTTAGTTATAATTTAGTAATTTTCACTTTTCATCAGAATATGAAAGTTATCTGAAATGTACCAAAATTTCACCTTAGGCTAAATTCGATACTCCGAATCCAAAAATGAAGTTCATTTTGAAAAATAAGATTTACAGAATTTTAAAAAGTGGTTATTACTATTCATAACGGCTAGTTTTAATAACAGTTTAATAGCATATCGCTGTTTAGTGAAACTCGTTATTGCGTACTACACACGCTATCGAGGAAGGTCGTGATTGCGTGTAATGCAAGGCAAGTCAAGGATGCGTGTTGTGCAAGCTCCTTTTGGTGTAGCGTACAACACAAGACATTAATAAAATTAAAAAGAATATTTTTTATAAAATCTTGGGCTGTTACATTCTACCCCCCTTAAAATGAATTTCGCCCTCGAAATTCGTCGGGGTTATAAATGGTTTACTATTTGAAAGTTTCTTTAATAGAAACCCACATCGTAAAAAGGAATATCAAAACCAATCTTTAAAAACAAAAGTATGAAACGTAACGGTTACCCAAATAAACTAATCATTGGGTTTCCACATAGGTGAAAATATGGATATGGAAGAGAAATCTAACCATCATGTTCTGATGGAGAGTGGTAGAGAACATGGCTATGGAAAATCCAATAATCACAAATCCATAAATTTGTGACGATCTAAGGTACCATCCGATTCATCAGGTATAAGATCACTAGGACAAAATTTTTGGTTTTCAAGATCATTTCCCTAAAGTTGAAAATTTGAATTGGAATAAATACTTTCTTTATTTTGGTACAATCTCACTATTGTTCGTGCCTAGAACAATTTCCACTTCATCTCTTAAATTAAGTTGAATTTTTTATTCGTGAAGTGTTAGCAGATCATGTGATAGAATGACGGGTCATTCCATCTGTCTCAAACAAAAGGTTAGCAAAAAATATATACATAAGTCCATCTATAGTAAGATTAATCATATATAGTTCCTAAAATGGACTTATACTTTAAAACTAGTTTCTACTAAACAGGGACTTCCTGTAGGCCAGTGGTAGGCGATAAAGGCCAGTCGCATTTCGGTTGTGGGTTCGATTCCTACGAACTTGTCCGACGCGATGGGTTGTCGCCCGTCCTGCAGGTTGTCCCTTTTTCTAAAACTATATTACTATAACATCCCATAAATAATATCGAAAAAAAAAAACTTCTATCCTTAAACAATACTAACTTATGTCCAACATAATCCATTCCAATCTTTAGTCCTATCCATAATACTGCAGTCCATTCTCATAACATAGTGAAAACGATTACCAGAGATTTAATACCATCGTTGATCCCCATATATCATAAGATATATCTTGTTGGACACATTACAAACATTCAAAGGCCTTAATCTTGTACTCTCTTGAATACCCATTGAACCTTAGTGAAAACTTGAATGCAGTCAAAAGTTAACACTTTCCACATACCAAAATCCTCAAAATTCTATATACTCAAACCATGATATCACTTAGTCCTTATATCAATCATGAGCTCATGAATACTATCAAACATTTAATTTTCTCCTTATCCCTTCATTATGCGCATATCATCTACATTCCAAAAATATCTGAATAACCTTTCATGGATACTGGTAACATTAATCATACACTTTCAAAACACAAGGAAAGACAACAGTGTAACAATTCATAGATGTCTCTTTATTCCAAAATTACACATGATAAACATGTAATCATTCCACTACATTCTCAAACCATTGACCGAGCTTCAAAAATTCTTTCATCTCACATATCATTTGTAGTCTCTTCATCATCATCCACATAAATACTACCCATATGACCATACTGATTCTCTTCATGAGTCTTTCCCTTAGGGAATTTTTTTGCATAATGCCCATACATTCCACATTTAAAACACTTAACCATTTTTGATGTCGTAGCAATACCATTATCCTCATCCATGGTGTTAACCGACCCTTTTCCTTTGCACTTACTTGCTTTGTGTCCTTCTTTTCCACACCCAAAGCATCTTCCAGTTCCCTTGAAAAATTATCCTTGATGCCTCTTCCCACATGATTTACATAGGGGAAATTGAACTTTCTTTCCTCTATGATCATCATGGAACTCCATCTTTCTCTTATTAGTCGAGTCAGGAAACTTACCAAATTTTACTTTATTGATCATGTTGTGAGATTGCTGATTCGGCATAATAATGATGTTTGGACATCCAAATCCCATTTCATTTGGTTGCTCATGAATAATATCATTCCATTGTCCATCATATCCTCCATTATTGTGAATCATCTTGTTTCCATCCATTTTCTAAAACCCAAACAGAATAGTGTTAGATGCAAAAATCATAATAAAGGGGGAGTAACTTAAATATCTATCATCTTTGGTTTAATCTAATATCTTTACCATAGTTCTAGGACTATATCCTATATGTATACTTATCCTTAGGGGCATCCCTAGACATACCTTAGAAATATCTCTAGGGATCTCACTAACGTTTTCGCATCCTAGTTTCCAAAGGTTGACTAAACCTTTCCTCTGATACCAACTGTAGCGGTCTGGAATTACTTCCAGTGGACTATAATTGATACCTATCAGGGCACTCCATGGGCGGCTACACCCCCTGGGCGGGACACACCACCATCCCCAGTGGCAGCCATTTCCTCATGAAGCCCTTGGGCGGAGAGCCATGCTTCGTCCAACGCTCACATGTGAGAGTTCCCAAGGATAGGATACATTCCTACCTCCTTTGCCTCTGATACCAACTGTAGAGACCCGTATCTTGACGTACATGGACATTACATTACATTTGCGGAATACTTAGTACATAACAAAAACACACACACAAGGATCGTAATAGTTTAGTGTCTTTGGAAACTCGGAACGTAATCTTCTAATCGTGGTGAAAGATCTTCAACATCTCCTATAAAGATCTTCCTTTTTTTTACCTAAAACCTTTCTTTATATCCTGGGGAAAAGAAAACATAAAAGGGTGAGCTCAAATGCTCAGTAAGGGTAAACAAAATAAATATCAATCACATCATATACATAAGCACATAACTTTTGGAAATCTTAACCTGCAAAAGAGATCATAATTTCATGGGGTAAATCATGGAAGTGAAATGTAATCACAATAATCATACCCTAAAACATGAATCTTTGTGGCATTCACACATAATCATAGAGAATCATTTCTTGTTAGTCAAGACTCATTGCCAATACTATCTTAGTGGACAAAGTCCCTTTCTGAATCGAGTAACCCTCGTTTCAGTCCTGTTTCACTGAACCGGTATAACCTACCGTTCCAGCCCTGTCTATCTCATGAGATATAAAATCTTTACCCAATGCATTGGAGGGAGATATAGGTCCCACCCATCTTATAATGAATCCTTTCTTATGTGTGCCACATAATCATAAATCATACATCATCGCATAACCCATGTAATAAAAATGGGATTCTTGAAACATCATGACATCATAAATCAATTCATATAAGATAAAGGAATTCATAAAAAATAATTTCATCACAACATGAACAAATCAATTTAATAATAGGGATAAAAACAGAACCCTTTATTATCTTAGATGGAAAATCATTTTGATAAAACACTTGAACTCCATTCTTGAGGAAAATATCCTTTCTTCTTAAAAAACATTTTTTCCTTTCATAACATGTCATACAACTTTAAAATAAAAGAAGTTGATTAAAAATAAACTTGAAAACTTGTAAAGGAAGCTTCTTGGAAACAATGTTTTAAAAATCCATTCATGCCGTATAAGTTAAAAAAAACGTTCTTCGTACTTTTGTCGGAAAAGTCAAAAAGTACCTCGTACGACAAAAGATTCCTTTCATACATATTACTAAAAACACACCGAAGGGTAAAAATGGATTTAAACAATTGTAGGTGGATGGAAATAATATTACATTTTGATGAAACATGGATGTGGATGATAAAATACACCCCAGTAAATACTTACGAATAAACAATCTCGGATAAAAATGAGATTGTGATATTTCCCTTACCTTATGTCCGAATTGTTTTGTAAGTGTCCGAACCTCCTGTATAATGATTTAAATCATGTTATTGACTTATTCCAGAATCATACTTATTGTTATGATATCATATATGTTTCCTTATGAATTTATATTATCCGTTATTTTGTAAATTCCATGTTAAAGAAGCGTTTTGGGTAAAATCGTTTTATTTATCGTAGGTGTTTTGACTTGTTGTTCTTGACATTATTATTACTTATATCATGATTTACTTACATCCAGAATATAAAACATGATTTATATATCATATATATTCAGTATATATATATATAGATAGATAAATGAAATGAAAAACACCGCTCATGGAGACGGTAGTCCGTACGTACGCATGAGCGCTGTTTTACTTTCCTTATTGTCTTGAAATGGAAGTAAGTAGATGACATACATATATATATATATATACATAAATCCAGTAGATTTATAATTTCATATATTTCATTATTATTTCTTATATATACTTTATAATCATTCTTAAATGGTTAACATGGAGAATGAATCTCATCGCGTCGTGGAGACGGTATTCCGTACGTACGCACGAGCGATGATATCATTTCCATAAATATTGAACTGAATTGGAGAGGATTATACAATATATCAGAATCAATATGATGTTTTAATAACTCTGTATAGTTATTCTTTACACCATTATACCCATCCATGTAAGGTGGTGGTGGAAAATAGATTACACCACGGCGTGGAGACGGTATTCCGTACGTACGCACGCGCGGTGATTTCTTTTTCCGTAGGATGGATAGATGGTGAAATATGGTTGTTTCATACTTATAATAACATATCAGTATATGAGTGATACTGATGTTATTACTTCATAATGAAACAACCTAAGAAGAAGAAGTGGAAGAAGAAATAAAGATGAAAGAATTGGTAACGGTAATTACCTCTTCTTTGAAGCGCCTCTTTGAGACCTCCTCTTAGGGCACTAAAATTAGTCTTTGAGGAAGACCATAACCTCTAGGATGTTTCTAGGGAAGTGGATAAGAGATTTTGGCAGGGTTTGGCCGAGCTTGAGTGCTCAAATTGGTGTGAGGAGGAGGGAGAGGAGGTGTCCTTTTATAGGGGAGGAGAGGGGCACCTTAGAAATATCTCAAAATTTTATTTTATATTAAAGTCAAAATCGGTTTATAATGGTTCCAAAGGGTCTTATTTCGAAGCTAAAGTGGGTAAGGGTCGAAATCCTATCAACCAATAAGATTTAGACAAGTTTAGGGTATTATTTTAACCTTATCAATTCTATTTAACTCTAAGTTAAATAATTTAACTTTTACCGTGTCTTTTTGTTTTCTTTCACTATATGGTTAATAAACTTACTATAACATGCCAAAAGAACCCTAAATTGTTTATTATTAATGTATATATCCTTATCTAAGTCATTTGGCCGAACCTTAGATTTTTAGGAATAAAATAACAATTTATAATATAATATTTGATTTAAAAACTACTTTGTGTCAATTTTGACACTATTTGATATATGATTTTTGTGAAAGTCATAACAGAATTATATGTTCGAACCAAGTTGATTAAATCAACACTAATATATCATAGTAACCTATAAAATTAGTGGAATTCATAAAAAGTCTCAAATTACATTCATTTGAGTATTTATAACATCAATTATGTTAATGTTTCCTTAAAAGGGTAATTACTGCATCATCGTTGTGTCATAAATAAATTAATTTATTTAAAGTCTAAAAATTATAAATAAAATATCATTATGTAGGAAATCTTTTTAGCTTTCTAATTAATATTTATAGTCGAATTTATCTTATGTATAACCCCATATTAAAAATGTTTTAGTGAATAAACTTTGATTTTAACTCTTTTAACTCTTCTTTGAATTAAATAATAATAAATGTCCTAATCTAATCCAAGTGGGCCTAAATGATAATATTTTACACTTAAGGTTGTTTTTGGTCGAGATAAACTTGTCCAATAGAATTAGGACATGTGTTAGGGTAATATTAATATCATTCTTACCCCTAATTACCCTATTTACTTTTAACCGTGGTAAATAAAAGTAAAAAGTTACTATTCACCAAAAATTATTTTCATCTCATTGAACCACATTTTACTTACTGACATCAACCATGTCTCTCGGATTTTTGAAATTCCATTCACAGAAGCGGTAAAATTAAGTTTTATGAAAAATTCAGTTTTTTAACTACCACTTAGTAGTTTCACTATTCATCAAAAAATGAATGTTTTCAGAAAAATGCCAAAATTTCATCCTAAGCTATATTTCATATTCCGAATTCAAAAATGAAGTCTATTTTACCAAATTCATAACATAGAAGTTGCATTAATTAATTTTATAATTAAATCCCGCTGTTAAAACAAATAGCGTGTTTTTAAGAAACAATATCTATCAAAAGATTGACACTTGTTTATGTCTGGTTTAAATGTGCAATTACATCCAATGATCAACATTGTATTAAATTGTAAAAATATATTCTAAATATACTTTAAAACTACTCCAATTAATAATTTATCACTATTAATTATTTCGATTAAAAAAGTTGTTTTTTAATTATAATTTAGTAATTTTCACTTTTCATCAGAATATGAAAGTTATCTGAAATGTACCAAAATTTCACCTTAGGCTAAATTCGATACTCCGAATCCAAAAATGAAGTTCATTTTGAAAAATAAGATTTACAGAATTTTAAAAAGTGGTTATTACTATTCATAACGGCTAGTTTTAATAACAGTTTAATAGCATATCGCTGTTTAGTGAAACTCGTTATTGCGTACTACACACGCTATCGAGGAAGGTCGCGATTGCGTGTAATGCAAGGCAAGTCAAGGATGCGTGTTGTGCAAGCTCCTTTTGGTGTAGCGTACAACACAAGACATTAATAAAATTAAAAAGAATATTTTTTATAAAATCTTGGGCTGTTACATCCAAGTATTTCATTAAGGTAAAGGGAGTAACCGCATACTGGAGAGAAGGACGAAGTGCCTCCTCTAGGCATCTCACATGAGACTCCTCATTTAGAAAGAGATCCTAAGAAAAATGAAATAAATCCTTGAATTCAATCCCCATCTCCCATATTGACATACTCCCCTACTAGAGGGAGAGTAACTCCTACCAATTCTTATCCTTTATGGTCGAATAAAGGAATTCTTCTTGGAACTCTTTCTCAAAATCAACCCATTGGACATCAGCCTCCTTCTTATCCCCTAAGTAAAGTGTCTACCCCTAAAACACATCTCATCATATCTATCTCACCACCAAAGAAACCCAGTATTCTTTCAAATCCCAGATAAATTTGAAGGTTATCAAAATCTCTTTGAGCTAACTCTTTGTCTCCATGTCTGAAACACTACCCTCATGCTTCCCCAGAGTCTGTCACTAGAAATAACGTAAATTTTTCTTCCACTAGTAGTCCTCCTCCTCTGGTTTAACCCTCCATTTATCTACCAGGTCAGCCTACTAAGACTCCACTACCTATACTACATGTGTACTATGACTAGGTTCCATTTCTGAAAGGTAAATAAAGAATTCCTAAACTCGAGTAGTATATAATTCAGTAACCCTCTCATTTTTGTATTGCTTGCAATTAGTTAGGTCAGTAATTGTAATTTTTTTTGATGTGGATATGAACTGATAAAGGAAATAGTGATAAAGTTCTTCCCGTCCTACAATGAATTCTATTGGAAGAATGTTGTACCAAAAAAAGGTTGGACCTATTATATTTTTCGCAAAACACCTCATCTTGGTTGCCTCTTATTAATCTTGAGGTCCCATCATCATCCCACATTGAGATACTAAGTGTGTGAGATATTGATTTGGGTCACTTACACCATCAAAGGTATAGAACATAGGATTTATGAAATGGGGTGGAGGAAAAGTTTCAGCCACCCACTCAGGAAATAGATTACTCTCAGGATGCATAGGTGTGTTTCGCCCTTCCATGGCTTCTATTCTAGTAGAAAAGGACTTGATGATGTTAAGTATCTTCAAGTATACTACTGTTTGAGTTTCCTCCCATCTACAGAGAGTGGTTGGGGGTCAGTGAGGTAGACCCACCTTCTTCTACCACTGATTCTTGATTCTTTCTAAGACCGAATGATCTCCCTAGTGATGGAGAGTATTTTTCCGCGATGGAGGGAAGTAACATTCATTTTAGACTTCCTCGTATATGTAGATTAGCTGCCTAGATCCAAAGACATTATTATGCTCAGATGATGTTATTTCTAGAAAATTGACTCTTTTGGAGAAATAATATTCACCTTATCTTAAAGATGATACCCAGTAGGGATATTTTCCCTGACTATCACCTCATTTATTTTTTAGACAGTTTGTATTTCACTCTTATATTGTGACAGTTGTTCCTCATTAAATGAACCTCAAATCTTCTAGTTGGTGATTGGAATGCAGCCAAACCTTTCCCTTTTTCATTGGAAATGTTCTATCAGGGAGGTGTCAACTCGATATTCAGACTTTTGCAGATTTTGGAGCCTTCCTTAGTTCCTAGTGCGTGCATCCTCAGTTAGTGCATCCAGATACCCCTCCTCTCAGGGTAGGTCTTCTATGTTAAAACCCTCTATATTTTCGTCTTGATACACAATGTCTTCCATATTGACAATGATGACATTTATAGAAGCATATTGGGTAATGGTTGCTCTTCTCTTACTCTCAACATGACAGGATTATTATGAACTACCTTTATCAAGGTTGTTATTCAAACCCCTAACTATATTGGTCCATTTTGGCATGCAACCTCAGTGGGGGTATGATCTTCTTTTTCATATGTTCTTCCATACTTGGTCTATGAATAGTGACCTTGAGGGAGTTTAAGGTCATATTTTCCAAACAAGACCCAAATAGTAGTATTTTTTCATTTTTTGGAGGAACGAATAGGATGTTAACTATTGATTTTGATCTACTAACCTAGAGGATATTGATTCTATCTACAGTGATGACGATGATGATTATGATGATGATAATTCCCCCAGCCTTATGGGTTAGGGTTTATTACGGCCCACAATTGTCATTTATTGGTCCTCTTATTGAGGATCCAATGACTCCATTCTGGGATTTGATGATTCCCAGGGCAGACATTGAGATATAAATTCCCCCAACCCAACAGGATGGGGTTGATATGGAATCCTTGTTGATTTCCCTAGGACCCTCTCAAGGTATGATAAACCTGGTGATGGTGATTGAGATATAAATACCCCCAGCCCAGTGGGATGGGGTTCATTTTCATCTACTGCCAGTATATCCTGAATCCTCTCAAGAAATGATGATATGAGGTGTAACATCCCAAGTAAATAAAGAATAAGACATATTTTGTATTTATTAATATTTGTGAATTAAATATTAATTTTACTTTAAAGGGGTTTCCATATTCGATATCGTACCCAATATGCAACAGTGAGTTTCTTTGAAATCTTACGTTGCACACTAACAATATAATATTATTATTTTAAATGGTAGTTAATGCCTAGCTTTTGAATTGGTGGGAATGGATAGAAATAACTAAAATATGATTATACATGTTTTCTAAATGTTTTTACATTTATCCAATAAAAGTTAGAGGCTTAAAATAAGAAAATAATTCGATTTTAAGCATAAATACTCTAATATTAACTAAAAGGTTGATTTACCACCTTTTGATGGTGAACCCTCTTTAAATCTAGTTTTGGTCACTTTCATATATTCTATTCGAACAAATAAAATCCTTCTTTAGAATCAGGACATCAAAATTTACTTTGTGTAAATTTTTGGAATTTTTCCGATAAAGTTAATTTTTAATGAATAGTGAAAAATATTGTATTTTAATTCAGATTTGATTTTTAATCTAATTTATTTATATGGTTAGAATAACATTTTAATTGGTTTTAAAGTTTAAATAGATTATATTTTTACCATTTAATCTAATTTTGGCCATTGGAAGTAATTTCACTTTGAAATTGGACATTAACAAGTACCAATCTTTTTAAAGTTATTTCTTAAAAACACACTTTTCATTTTGACAATGGAAATTAATTATAAAATTAATTAATGAAACTTATATGTTTTGAATTTGGTAAAATAGACATCATTTTTGAATTTTAAAAATCAAATTTATCTTAGGATGAATTTTTTGAATTTTTCTGAAAACTTTTCAATTTTTGATGAATAGTGAAACCACTAAGTAGTAATTAAAAAAACTAACTTTTTCATTTAAACGAAATTTTACCACTTCTGTCAATTTAATTTCAAAAATCTGACATACATGGTTTTCATTAGTAATTAAAATGTGGTTCAATGGGATGAAAATATTTTTTGGTGAATAGTAATTTTTTACTTTTATTAACCGCGATTAAAGGTAATTAGGGTAATTTAAGGTAAAAATAATGTTATAATGAGAGAAAATTACCTTGACACTTGTCCTAAACTTATTGGATGAGTCATGGCCAACCAAGACAATCCATGGGTCAATTTCGGGACTCAATGGATTCACTTGGGTAAGATAATGACATTAATAACTTTTTATTTAAAGTAAAAATAAAAATGTCATAAACATGTATTGTTTTACTAAAACAATTTTAATGTGGATTTATATAATTTATATATTTGACTGTAAATATTAATTAGAAATCTAAAACAATTTCCTACATCATGGTAATTTTTTTTATATTTTTTAGACATCAAATAAATAAAATTATTTATGACACAATGATGATGTAGTGTTTACGTCATTAATGAATTATTTGAATAAATAAGAAGATAAGAATTAAAAAACATCCAAAACTTGTCCAATTATTATTAGATGATTTTATTTTGAACATGGACCACCTTATCATTGAATTTAATGTTTTTGGGACCTTTAGAAACCAAAAATCGTTACATAATAAAATAATATTTTCAAACATTCCAAAAGAGCCCCTCCTCACCCTTATAAAAATATCTCACTTACTACCCATTTATCACACTTATAAATCCTTTGTCTCATCCAACCTCTACTCCAATAATCTCCCAATATCCCTCTCTTTGTCCTGGAAACCTTTCCATAGGAATAAATCACTTCAAGAAACCCTTTTGGTTCAAACCAAAGGGAGTTGCCCGATTTAAAGGTAACATCTTCACTTAAGTTCTTTTGTTTTATTTTACTTCTCCAACGCCTAAACTCTTTTTATTCCTTTATTTTATAACAACACCAGTACCCTCAATATACTAGGATTATTTTATGAGAATTATTAGAACTACACTTACACACACCTTCATCAAATGGGTAAAGAACATAATGTTTCTGTGGATGGAAAACTAACGCCTAACGAAATGATGATTGTTCAATTAACTCATACTTCCTCTAATTGTGAATATTATGATGGAACTATATTTATATATGATATATATTATGTTTATGTTTCTTTATGCTTCTGTATTTTTCATTTATATCAAACCTTTATGGTTTCCCTAATGGGTAAACGCGATAATTTCATTTTAGGAAGTGCGGACTGCCGCCCCCTCAAAGTGATATGAATCGTTAATTCCTTATGTGGGATGTATAAAGGATGGATTTAATGATATTATATATGATATTATACTGTAATTATAATATACCTATGTATCATTATGTTTTAATTCCATTAAAATAATAAATAGAAATGGAAGTCGCATTCATACGTACGTACGGCTTACCGTCTCCATGAACGGTGAATTTCATTTCTAATCTCCAAATGTTATGTACTATTATAAATACATACATATACTGGATATATATGATATATATTATATCTACATCATTAATATCATTCTGAAGATAATGGATATTTTACCTCATGAACAACTTGTAATTATAAGGTGTTCATTTTTTACTCAAGTACCAAATATCGACAAAATGACTATTATTAACTTAAATGATTACATAATGTTTATAACAAGGAAATAAGTGGTATAAAAGGAATAATAAACTTGAAAGAGGATTCTTAATCAAGTATAAATTAACTTTAATTTTTTATTCAGGAGATTAAAGAACAAATGGGCCAAGTCAGACATGAGGTAACAGAACTTCTTAATCCAATTCCAATTATTTGGGTTGATCTTATCTTTCTTATTTATGTCATTATTTGATATATACATGACTTTATTTTATACAGTGTATAAACACCTTTGACCTTTCATTTCATTCAAAGGGAATATTTTTCTATGAAGTATTTTACTAAGTGACAAAAAGGAATGTTTCTTTTTTTTAACATACGCGGTGATAATGACCTTTCCGTCGTTGCGAGTATTATTTGATCTTTGGATTCCTTAAAAAGCTATTATATTTTTTAAAACAAAAATAAATACCATATACTCTTTTACGTATTTTGGTATTAAAATTTTTTTTGATAATGGATTTGTTATTTCAATATATTTAAATTATATATTGTGATTGAAATGTGGAAATGTTATCTTTACTTTATGTTTGTTTTATGTGTTATTGTTCTTGGGAATTGTTTTTATATACGGGTGGTTCCGGGATAAACCTAGGGTGGGTGAGCCCAAGATAGCTCTCCAATTCATTGGAGAACATGACGGAGGTAAATGTGGATGTTTCTCCTGAGAGATTTAGGGAATATACTATGATGGGTATTCCAAATGTAACTCCCTATGTAGCTGTGATAGCTAAAATGTAAGTATGATATGGATTCCATAAGTTACCTTTATGATTTATGTTTTCTATGTGTTATTCATAAATCTTATGATTTCAAGAGGTATGTTAAAGAGCTTATGTTATGTATGTAATGATGAACTAATGTTTTCATTCTTTGTTTTATAACCCTTACTGATATTTTTATGCTTATCCCAAGTTTTGAAATGTTTTTCACAGGACTTAAAGATGAATAGGGTCAAGGATGGGATCAAGGAAAAGTCATGCTATCTAAAACATGGAACTAGACATGAATCTTTTTTCCAATAGTTTTTATTTTGTGAAAAAATGAAAAATGAGTATAAGTGTTTACTTTTTAATATTTCGAGATGTAATAGTTATGTCCTAATTATATAAAGCTCTAACCCTGAAAAGATCCTCAATGTGAATTATTCATTTAATTCAATATTATGTAATGTTTTAAGGTCAGGTCCTTATAATTGGTATCAAAGGCTGGTTTACAAATCTTTATGAGTTTGGGTATTGTTAAATTAATATCCATAAGTTAATTTATGTTAATATTGAAAGGATATAGCATTTATAGATTACCATGTTGCTTTTCCTAAGATATTTTTGGGTTTATAATGGGTTTCCGTAGATGAAATAGGGCAGCTATGTTGGGATGACATCAGGAGGAGGACAACCTTCCAAATCAGCAACCTGAGATTGTTAGAATCGGAACTGTGTAGTTTGTTGTAGTGATGGAATAGTTGACTCAGGCTATAAATGGTGGTGGTATCCAAGCAAGAGATTAGCCAGATAAACAACAGAGAAACATGTCAGTAGTGGATCATTTCATGTGGCAACATCCCCCATCATTTATTGGATCATCTGACCCAATGCTAGTAGAATGGTGGATTAAAGCATCAGAGAAGATTTTCGATGTTATGGTGTGTTCAGAACATCAAAAGGTTAGTCTCTTTGTTTACTATTTTGAAGGTGAAGCTGATCAGTGGTGGTTGATGGTGAAAAATATCAGGGATAGTGAGGAGATTGATGCACTTGATTGGGATGTATTCAAAGGTATGTTTTTTGAGAAATATTTTCCTAAGGTGATTCATCTTAGGATGGAAAAACAATTCCTGGATTTGAGGTAGGAGGATGACTCAGTGGCTTCTTATGAAGAAAAGTTTACTCTACTGGCAGGGTATGCTCTAAATTTCATATGAGATCTTGATAGTAAAATCAACCATTTTTACTCAGGATTAAATCCAAAGTATTGAAGGGATTTATCTTCTATTGAGTTCAAAAGTTATGAAAAACTTGTTCGATGTGCGGAGAAGGTAGAAATGGATATTGTCGATGATCAGGTGTTCTTTGACAAACAACTGAATAAGAGGTCAAGGTGGATGGTGAAAGGGAAGAACTCTTCAAAAAAAGTCGGATGGTAAGAAACTCAAGTTTACAGTTTGTGAAAATTGTGGTAAAAATAATGCTGGGGAATGTATTTTGAACTCTGGTATGTGCTACCAATATGGTAAAATGGGACATAAGGCTCATAATTGCACCGAAAAAGATCAGGTTAATGGTTAGACAAAATCTGATTTACAATCAGTAAGATGTTTTAAGTGAAATGAAATGGGTCATTATAAAAATGAGTGTTCGATGAAGAACTCAACTGAGGGAAAGCATCCAGACTACAAGTAGAAAGGGGTGGTGAAATCCTTTTCAACTACTTCAATATGTGTTAGGCCATCAAATGAAGTAGTATCAGGTACACTGTTTGTTTGCTCAAATTATTCTAATGTGTTTTTTGATTCAGGGTTTACACACACATTCATTTCTGAGAAGTTTTCTATTAAATTGGGAATTCCATCTCAACATATGAATCCTGAACATATGGTAAAAACACTAGGGGAAACGTTGAGACAAAAAGAAATTATAAGAACCTTCATATCCTTGTGTGCGGAAACAATCTACCTACAAACCATATTGTTTTGCCTCTAGTAGAGTTTGATGTTATTTTAGGTATGGATTGGATTTCTGTTTATCATGCTAAGATTTACCGCAGATCTAAATAGGTTTCTTTTTAGAAAGATTTTAAGTTTGTGTACAATAATGAACCATTAATTTTAATAACATATCAGGAAGCTGAGAAACTAGTAAAATATGGAAATGAATGTAAGCTTGCACATATTATTGAAAACAAAGGAACTATTTAGATTAATGATGTGTCAGTGGTAAATGAGTACCTTGATGCTTTTACTAATGAGTTGATTGGTATTATACCTGATCAGGAAGTTGAATTTAATTTTGACTAAGTTATTGATGCTAATCTAATTTCAAAACCCCCTTATCGAATGGCTCAAATTGAACTTTTAGAGTTAAATAAGCAACTGCAGGAGTTATTAGATAAGGGTTTCATTCGAACTAGCACATCACCATGGGGTGCTCCTGTCTTGTTTGTTAAAAAGAAAGATGGTTCAATGAGACTTTTCATTGATTATAGAGAATTTAATAACATCACTATTAATAACAAGTATCCTTTTCCTCATATTGATGATTTGTTTGATCAGTTCTTAGAAGCTCATTATTTTTCAAATTTTGACTTGAGTTCGGGGTACCATTAGTTGAAAGTAAAGGAAGGAGACATTACAAAGTCTGTGTTTCATACTAGATATGACCATTATGAATTCTTATTTATGCCTTTTGGGTTAACTAATTCACCTACTGTATTCATGGATCTTATGAATAAAATTTTCCATGAGTTTGTGGATAAGTTTTTGGTTCTGTTCATTGATGATATTTTGGTTTTTTACAAAAGTAAAGAGGAACATGAAAGTCATTTAAGGGTTGTCTTTGAAACATTAAAATAAAATAAACTTTATGGAAAATTCAGAAAGTGTGAGTTTTGGTTATAACAAATTTTATTCCCCGGTCACAATGTTTCATAAAATGGCATAACTATTGATCCTACTAAAAAAAGTTGTTGAAGAATGGCCAAGACCCACAAATATAACCGAGATCAGTAGTTTTCTTGGTTTTGAAGGTTATTACTGGAGGTTTGTTGATAATTTTTCACGTTTATCTAGTCCAATGACTAAATTAACTCGAAAAGGTGTTAAGTTCATTTGGACAATAGAATGTGATGATTGTTTTCAGGAATTGAAAAGAAGATTGGTGAATGCTCTAGTTTTTGTAATACCTTCCAGAGATAGTGAATTTGTTATCTACAGTGATGCTTCATTGAAATGACTTGGTTGTGTCCTTATGTAGAATGATCAGGTAATTGCTTATGCTTCACGTCAGTTGAAACCTCATGACTTAAATTACCCTACACAAGATTTGGAATTAGCTGCTATTATTTTTGCTTTAAAAATTTGGAGGTATCATCTGTATGGAGTAATATGTGAATTATATACTAACCAAAAAAATTTAAAGTATATATTCACTCAGAAAGAATTAAACATGAAATATAGGAAATGTAAAGAATTAATCAAGGATTATTATTGCCCTATCCTTTTCCATCCACAACAATCTAATAAAATGACTGATGCTTGGAGTCAAAAAATTAATGCTTCATTAACCATGCTACGTTTGGAACGAGATCCTTTGGTTTTTGATTTGATGAAATTTTACATATATGTTGTTGGTGCTGGAAGTTATTCTGTTTAGTTTCAGGTGTTAGTGAGATCATCTCTATCAGAAAGAATTAAGCAAGCGTAGAAGGAAGACAGTGAGTTGTAGAAAAAGGTAGAGTTGGTTTAGAATGGTAAGTTGTCTGATTTTAACATTGATAATTATTCTGTTTTTGAGGTTTGCAAAGATATTATGTGTGAATTTTGATTCACATTTGAATATTGAGTTATTATGTGAAGCTCATAGTTCTCCGTTTTCAGTTCATCCAGGCTGTGCTGAGATGTACAGAGATCTTCAGGAGTATTACTGGTGGGATGGAATGAAAAGAGATATTGTTGACATTACTGTGAAGTGTTTTACTTGTCAGTAGGTTAAAGCAGAGTGACAGTTACCAAAAGGGATGCTTCATCCTTTACTGGTGCCAAAGTGGAAATGGGAAAATATATCCATGGACTTCATTGTGGGATTACTGAAGACATCTCGAGGTGATAATGAAATCTGGGTTATAGTTGATTGATTCACTAAATTTGCTCATTTTATTCTTATTCAAGATAATTTTTATCTAGATCAACTTGCACGGTTGTATGTTAAAGAGATATTCAGGATGCATTGAGTTCCCCTCTCCATTGTATCTGATCGTGATCCCATGTTTACTTCAAACTTTTGGAAAGGCCTTCAGAAGTCATTGGGTACTGAATTAAATTTTAGTATATATTTTCATCCTCAATCAGATGGGAAGTCAGAATGAATAATTCAGACCTTGGAGGATATGTTACGTGCTTGCTTGATAGATTATCAGGTAAGTTGGGACCAACATATTTATTTGGTCAAATTTTCATATAATAACAGTTTTTATTCTAGTATACATATGGCACTGTTTGAGGCATTATATGGAAAGCGGTGTCGAACTCTGGCTTTTGGGATCAAGTAGGGGAAAGGAAGCTGATGGAACCGGAATTGGTTGAAGAGATGGTAGTGAAAGTTCAGTTGATTTAGAAGCACATGAGAACAGCTCAGAGTCGGCAAAAAAGTTATGTGGATAACCAGAGGAATGATATTTCTTTTGAGGTAGGTGATCATGTTTTTCTCAAAGTTTCTCCATGGAAAAGTGTGATGTGTTTTGGTAGAAAGGTAAGTTTGAGTCTGAGGTTCATTAGACCTTATGAGATCATGGATAAAGTTGGAACAGTTGCGTACAGGGTGGATTTAACTCCAAGTTTATCCCATGTACACAAAGTTTTTCATGTTTCAATCTTGAGTAAGTATATGTCAGATCTATCTCATGTTTTGAGTCTATATGTAGTTTAGTTGGAATAGAATCTCTCTTATGAAGAACAGCCAGTATAGATTCTTGAACATAGAGAGAAAGTGTTGCAGAATAAGGTAATTCATCAGGTGAAGGTTTCTTGGAAAAAAACATATGGTTGAAGAGGCAACATGGGAATCTGAAAATTCTATGAAGGATAAAAACCCCCATTTATTTGATAAGTGAATAAAATTGCGAGGATGCAATTTCCAAAAGGGGGGAGGATGTAACATCCCAGGTAAATAAATAATAATAGATATTTCGTATTTATTAATATTTGTGAATTAAATATTAATTTTACTTTAAAGGGGTTTCTATATTCGATAGCGTACCCGATACGCAACAATGAGTTTCTTTGAAATCTTACGTTGCACACTAGCAATATAATATTATTATTTTAAATGGTAGTTAACATCTAGCCGTTGAATTGGTGGTAATGTATAGAACTAACTAAAATATGATTATACATGTTTTCTAAATGTTTTTACATTTATCTAATAAAAGTTAGAGGCATAAAATAAGAAAATAATTCGATTTTAAGCATAAATACTCTAATATTCACGAAAAGGACGATTTACCGCCTTTTGATGGAAAACCCTCTTTAAATATAGTTTTGGTAACTTTTATACATTCTATTTGACCAAATAAAATCATTATTTATAATTGGGACATCAAAATTTACTTTGTGTAAATTTTTTGGAATTTTTCCGATAAAGTTCATTTTTTAATGAATAGTGAAAAATATTGTATTTTAATTCAAATCTACTTTTTAATCTAATTTATTTATATGGTTAGATTAAATTTTTAATTGGTTTTAAAGTGTAAATAGATTATATTTTTACCACTTAATCCAATGTTGGCCATTGGAAATAATTTAACTTTGAAATTGGACATTAACAAGTATCAATCTTTTCATAGTTATTTCTTAAAAACACGCTTTTTGTTTTGACAATGGGAATTAATTATAAAATTAATTGATGAAACTTATATGTTTTGAATTTGGTAAAATATACATCATTTTTTAATTCATAATATCAAATTTAGATTAGGATGAATTTTTTAAATTTTTCTGAAAACTTTCAATTTTTGATGAATAGTGAAACCACTAAGTAGTAATTAAAAAAACTGAATTTTTCATTTAAATGAAATTTTACCACTTCTGTGAATTGAATTTAAAAAATCCTACATACATGTTTGTCATTATTGAGTATAATTTAGTTCAATTGGATGAAAATAATTTTTTGGTGAATAATAATTTTTTAATTTTATTAACTGCGATTAAAGGTAATTAGGGTAATTTAAGGTAAAAATAATGTTATAATGATATAAAATTACCTTGAAACTTTTCCTAACCCTATTAGATGAGTCATTCTCAACCAATACAATACATGGGTTAATTTTGGGACCCCATGGACCCACTTGGGTAAGATAATGACATTAATAACTTTTTATTTAAAGCAAAAATAAAAATGTCATAAACATGTATTGTTTTACTAAAACAATTTTAATGTGGGGTTATATAATTGATATATTTAAATATAAATATTCATTATAAAAATAAAAAAATTTCCTACATCATGGTAAGTTTTTTATAATTTTTAGACATCAAATAAATAAAATTATTTATGACACAATGATGATGCAGTGTTTACGTCATTATTGAATGATTTGAATAAATAAGAAGATAAGAATTAAAACAATATCCAAAAAATTTACAATTATTATTGGATGATTTTATTTCTAACATGTGACACCTTATATTCTACTTTAATGTTTTTTTTACCTTTAGAAACTGAAAATCATTATATAATAAAATAATATTTTCAAACTTTCCAAAAGAGCCCCTCCTCTCCCTTATAAAAATACCTCACTTCCTACCCATTTCTCACACTTATTAAGCCTTTGGATCATTCAAAATTTGCTCTAATAATATCCCAAGATCCTTATATTCATCCTAGAAGCCTTACCGTAGGAACAAAGCACTTTAAGAAACCCTTTTGGTTCAATCCAAAGTGAGTTACCCGATTTAAAGTTAACGTCTTCTCTTAAGTTCTTCTATTTTATTTTACTTATACAACCCCCTAAACTCTTTTTATTACTTTATTTTATAAAAACACCAGTATCCTAAATATACTAGGATGTTTTTAAGAGAATTATTCTAACTACACTTACACACACCTTCATCTAATGGGTAAAGAACATAATGTTTCTGTGGATGGGAAACTAACGCCTCACGAAATGATGATTGTTCAATTAACTCCTATCGCCTCTCATGGTGGCTATTATTATGGAACTGTATTTATATATGATATATATTATGTTTATGTTTTCTTTATTATTATATATTTTTCATTTATCGCATACCTTTATGGTTTCCATAATGGGTAGACGAGATAATTTCATTTTAGGAAGTGCGGACCACCGCCCCCTCAAAGTGATATGACTCGTTAATGCATTATGTGGGATGTATAAAGGATGAATTTAATGATATTATATATGATATTATACTGTAATTATAATATAATTATGTATCATTATGTTTTAATTCCATTAAAATAAGAAATAGAAATAGAAGTAGCGTTCATGTGTACGTACGACTTACCATCTCCATGAACGGTGCATTTCATTTATTATCTCCAAATGTTATATACTATTATAAATACATACATATACTGGATATATATGATATCTACATTATTAATATAATTCTGAATATAATGTATATTTTACCGCATTAATAACTTTTAATTATAAGATGTTCATTTTTTACTCACGTACCAAATATCGACAAAATGATTATTACTAACTTAAATGATTGCATAATGTTTATAACATGGTAATAAGTGATATAAAAGGAATAATAAACTTGAAAGAGGATTATTAAGCAAGTATAAATTAACATTAATTTATTATTCAGGAGATTAAAGAATGAATGGGTCAAGTCAGACATGAGGTAAGGGAACTTCTTAATCCAATTACAATTATTTGGGTTGATCTTATATTTCTTATTTATGACATTCTTTGATTTATACACAGCTTTATTTTATATGGTGTATAAACACCTTTGAAATTTCATTTCATTCAAATGGAATCTTTTTCTATGAATCATTTTACTAAACGACAAAACGGAATGTTTCTTTTTTTAACGTACTCAGTGACAACGACCTTTCTGTCGCCACGAGTATTATTTGATCTTTGTCTTCCTTAACAAGTCATTATATTTTTTTAAAGGAAAATAAAAACCATATACTCTTTTACGTATTTTGGTATTAGAAATTTTTTTGATAATGGATTTGTTATTTCAATATATTTAAATTATATATTGTGATTGAAATGTGGAAATGTTATCTTTCCTTTATGTTTGTTTTATGTGTTATGGTTCTTGGGAATTGTTTATATATATGGGTGGTTCCATGATAAACCTAGGGTTAATGATCCCAAGATATATCTCCAATGCATTGGGTAACATGATGTAGGTAAACGTGAAAGTTTCTCCTAAGATATTTAGGGAATATAGTCATAGCTATAATGTAAGTATGATATGGATTCCACAAGTTACCTTTATGATTTATGTTTTCTATATGTTATTCATAAATTGTATGATTTCAAGAGGTATGTTAAAGAGATTATGTTATGTATGTAATGATAAACTAATGTTTTAATTCTTTGTTTTATAACCCTTACTGAGATTTTTATGCTCAACCTAAGTTTTGAAATGTTTTTCACAAGACTTAAAGATGAATAGGGTCAAGGATGGGATCAAGGAAAAGTCATGCTGTCTAAAACATGGAACTAGACATGAATCTTTTTTCAATAGTTTTTATTTTGTGAAAAAATGGAAACTGAGTAGAAGTGTCTACTTTGTAATCTTTTGAGATGTAATAGTTATGTACTAATTCTATAAAACTCTAAACCTGAAAATATACTCAATGTGAATTATTCATTTAATTCAATATTATGTAATGTTTTAAGGTCAGGTCCTTATATTTGGTATCAAAGGTTGGTTTAGAAAACTTTAGGAGTTTGGGTATTGTTAAATTAATATCCATAAGTTAATTTATGTTAATATTGAAATGATATAGCATTTACAGATTACCATGTTGGTTTGCCTAAGATATTTTTGTGTTCAGAATGGGTTTCCGTAGAGGAAATAGGGTAGCTATGTTGGGATGACATCAGGAGGAATACAACCTTCCAAATCAGCAACCTGAGATGGTCAGAATCAGAACTGGGTAGTTTGTTGTTGTGATGGAATAGTTTACTGAGGTTATAAATGGTGGTGGTATCCATGCATGAGATCAGCCAGATCAACAATAGAGGAACATGTCAGTAGTAGATCATTTCATTAGGCAACATCCCCCATCATTTAGAGGGTTATCTGACCCTATGCTACCATAAGGGTGGATTAAATCACTAGAGAAGATTTTCGATGTTATGGTTTGTTCAGAACATCAAAAGGTTAGTCTCGTTGTTTACCATTTTGAAGGTGAAGTTTGTCAGTGGTGGTCGACGGTGAAAAATATTAGGGATAGTGAGGAAATTGATTCACTTAATTGGGATGTATTCAAAGGTATTTTTCTTGAGAAATATTTTTCTAAGGTGATTCATCTTCGGATGGAAAAACAATTCCTAGATTTGAGGTAGGAGGATGACTCAGTGGCTGCTTATGAAGTAATGTTTACTCTACTGGCAAGGTATCCTCTAAATTTCACATGAAATTTTGATAGTAAAACCAATCATTTTTACTTATGATTAAAGCCAAATTATAGAAGGTATTTAGCTTCTCATGGGTTAAAAAGTTATTAAAAACTTGTTCGGTGTGTGGAGAAAGTGGAAATGGAGTTTTTCGATGATCAGGTGTTCTTTGAAAAACAACAGAATAAGAGGTCAAAGTGGCAGGAAAAGGGGAAGAACTCTTCAAAAAAATATGATGGTAAGAAACTCAAGGTTAAAGTTTGTGAAAATTGTGGTAAAAAAGAATGATTGGGAACGACTTTTGAACTCTGGTAAGTGCTAATGATGCGGTAAAATGGGACATAAGGCTCATAATTACACTGAAAAAGATCAGGGTAATGGTAAGACAAAATCGAATTTACAATCAATAAGATGTTTTAAGTGCAATGAAATGGGTCATTATGAAAATGAGTGTCCGTTGAAGAACTCAACTAAGGGAAAGCAGCCAGACTATAATCAGAAAGGGGTGGTGAAATCCTTTTCAACTACTTTAGTAGATGCTAGGCCATCAAATGAAGTAGTATCAGGTACACTATTTTTTTCAGATTATTCCATTGTGTTGTTTGATTCAGTTTATACACACTCTTTCATTTCTGATAAGTTTTCTAGTTAATTGGGAATTCCATATCAAGATATGAATCCTGAACTTAAGGTAAAAACACCAGGGGAAATGTTGATACAAAAAGAAATTATAAGAACATTCATATCCTTGTGCGCGGAAAAAATCTACCTATAAACCTTATTGTTTTCCTCTATTAGAGTTTGATGTTATTCTGGGTATGGATTGGATTTCTGTTTATCATGCTAAGATTGACTACAGATCTAAAGTGGTTTCTTTTCAGAAAGATTTTCAGTTTGTGTACAATAGTGAACCCTTACTTTTGATGACATATCAGGAAGCCGAGAAACTAGTAATAGATGGAAATGAATGTTACCTTGCACAAAACAAAGGAACTATTCAGATTAATGATGTGTCAGTGGTAAATGAGTACCTTGCCATTTTTATTGATGAGTTTCCTGATATTATACCAGATTGGGAAGTTGTGTCAGTGGTAAATGAGTACCTTGCCATTTTTATTGATGAGTTGCCTGATATTATACCAGATTGGGAAGTTGAATTTAATGTTGTCTTATTTTCTGATGCTAGGCCAATTTCAAAACTCCCTTATTGAATGGCTCAAATTGAACTTTTACAGTTAAAGAAGCAATTGCAGGAGTTATTAGATATAGGTTTCAATCGACCTAGAACATCACCATGTGGTTCTCCAATATTGTTTGTTAAAAAGAAATATGGTTCAATGAGATTTTTCATTGATTATAGAGCATTGAATAACATCACTGTTAAGAACAAGTATCCTTTTCCTCATATCGATGATTTGTTTGATCAGCACCAGGGAGCTTTTTATTTTTCAAAGATTGACTTGAGATCGGGGTACCATTAGTTGAAAGTAAATGAGAAAATCCAAAGACCATGTTTTTACTAGATATGACCATTATGAATTTGTAATTATGCCTTTTGGGTTAACCAATTCACCTAATGTATTCATGGATCTTGTTAATAGAATTTTTTATGAGTTCTTTGATAAGTTTTTGGTTGTGTTCATTGATGATATTTTGGTTTTTTATAAAAGTATAGAGGAACATGAAAGTCATTTAAGGGTTGTCTTGGAAACCTTAAAAGAAAAGAAACTATATGTAAAATTCAGAAAGTGTGAGTTTTGGTTACAAAAAATTTCATTCCTTGGTCACATTGTTTCAAAAAAAGTCATAACTGTTGATCCTGCTAAAACAAAAGTTATTGAAGAATGACCAAGACCCACAAATATAACTAAATCCATAGTTTTATTGGTTTGGAAGGTTATTACTAGAGGTTTGTTGAGAATTTTTCATGGTTATCTAGTATAATGACTAAATTAACTAGAAAATGTGTTAAGTTCATTTGGAAAAAATAATGTGATGATTGTTTTTAGGAATTGAAAAGAAGATAGGTGAATGCTCCATTTTTGGCACTGCCTTCCAGAGATGGTGAATTTGTTATCTAAAGTGATGCTTCATTGAAAGTACTTGGTTGTGTCCTTATGTATAATGATTAGGTAATTGCTTATGCTTCACGTCAGTTAAAATCTCATGAGTTAAATTACCCTACACATGATTTTGAATTAGCTGCTGTTGTTTTTTCTTTAAAAATTTGGAGGCATCATCTATATGAAGTAAGATGTGAAATATATACTGACCACAAAAGTTTAAAGTATATATTCACTTAGAAATAATTGAACATGATACAGAGAAGATGGCTGTAATTAATCAAGGATTATGATTTCATGATCCTTTTCCATCTAGGAAAATCTAATAAAATGGTTGATGCTTTGAGTCAAAAAAGTAATGCTATGTTTGGAACGAGATCCTTTGGTTTTTTATTTGATGAAGTTTGGCATAGAATTTGTTGGTGCAGGAAGTTCTTCCATTTTGTTTTAGGTGTCAGTGAGATCATCTCTATCAGAAAGAATTAAGCTAGTGCAGAAGGAAGACAGTGAGTTGTAGAAAAAGGTAGAGTCGGTTCAGAATTGTAAGTTTCCTAATTTTAACATTGATTATGATTGTGTTTTAAGGTTTGGGAAGATATTATGTGTGCCTTGTGATTCATAGTTGAATAGTGGGTTGTTATGTGAAGCTCGTAGTTCTCTGTTTTCAGTTCACCCCAGCATTCCTAAGATGTGCAGAGATCTTTGGAAGTATTACTGGTGGGATGGAATGAAAAGAGATATTGTTGACAATACTGTGAAGTGTTTGACTTGTCAACTGGTTAAAGTAGAGAGACAGTTACCAAAAGGGATGCTTCATCCATTACCGGTGCCAGAGTTGAAATGGGAAAATATATCCATGGACTTCATTGTGGGATTACCGAAGACATCTCGAGGTAATAATGCAATCTAGGTTATAGTTGATCGATTCACTAAATCTACTCATTTCCTTCCTATTTGAGATACTTTGTCTCTAGATCAACTTGTTCGGTTGTATGTTAAAGAGATATTTAGGTTTCATGGAGTTCCCATCTCCATTATATCTAATCATGATCCCAGGTTTACTTCTATCTTTTGGAAAGGCCTTCAGAATTCGTTGGGTACTGAATTAAATTTTAGTACAGCTTTTCATCCTCAATCAGATGGGCAGTTAGAATGAATAATTCAGACCTTGAAGGATATGTTACGTTCTTGCTCAATGGATTATCAGGAAAGTTGGGACAAACATCTTTCTTTGGTTGGATTTTCTTATAATAACAGTTTTTATTCCAGTATACAGATGGCTCTGTTTGAGGAATTATATGTAAAGCGGTGTTGAACTCCATATTTTTGGGATGAAGTAGGGGAAAGGAAGCTGATGGGACCATAATTGGTGGAAGATATTGCAGCAATAGTTCAGTTGATTCAGAAGCACATGAGAATAGTTCAGAGTTCGTAGAAAAGTTATGCAGATAACTGGATGAAGGATCTTTCTTTGGAGGTAGGTGATCATGTTTTTCTCAAAGTCTCTCCATGGAAAAGTGTGATGGGTTTTGGTAGAAATGGAAAGTTGAGTCTGAGGTTCATTGGACCTTATGAGATCATGGATAAAGTTGGATCAGTTGCGTACATGATGGCTTTACGTCTAATTTTATCCTAGGTACACAATGTTTTTTTATGTTTCAATGTTGAGTAAGTATATGCCAGATCTATCTCATGTTTTCAATCCATAGGTAGTTCAGTTGGAAGAGAATATCTCTTATGAAGAACAACTAGTCCAGGTTCTTGACCATAGATAGAATGTGTTGCAGAATAAGCTAATTCATTAGGTAAAGGTTTTGTGAAAAACCCATATGGTTGAAGAGGCAACATGGGAATCTGAAAATTCTATGAGGGATAAATACCCCCATTTATTTGATAAGTGAATAAAATGGTGAGGACACAATTTCCAAAAGGGGGGAAGGATGTAACATCCCAGGTAAATAAAAAATAATAAATATTTCGTATTTATTAATATTTTTTAATTAAATATTAATTTTACTTTAAAGGGGTTGCTATGTTCGATAGCGTACCTAATACGTAACAACATGTTTCTTTGAAATCTTACGTTGCACACTAACAATATAATATTATTATTTTAAATGGTAGTTAACACCTAGACATTGTATTGGTAGGAGTGGATAGAACTAACTAAAATATGATTATACATTTTTTCTAAATGTTTTTACATTTATCCAATAAAAGTTAGAGGCTTAAAATAAGATAAGAATTTGATTTTAAGCATAAATACTCTAATATTCACTAAAAGGCCGATTTACCACCTTTTGATGACGAACCCTCTTTAAATCTAGTTTTGGTCACTTTAAGAAATTCTATTTGACCAAATAAAATCATTATTTAGAATTGGGACATCAAAATTTACTTTGTGTAAATTTTTGTAATTTTTCTGATAAAGTTCATTTTGTAATGAATAGTGAAAAATATTGTATTTTAATTCAAATATTCTTTTTAATATAATTTATTTATATGGTTATATTAACTTTTTAATTGATTTTAAGGTATAAATAGATTATATTTTTACCATTTAATCAAATTTTTTCCATTGGAAATAATTTCACTTTGAAATTGGACATTAACAAGTATCAATCTTTTGATAGTTATTTCTTAAAAACACGCTTTTTGTTTTGACAATGGAAATTAATTATAAAATTAAATGATGAAACTTATATGTTTTTAATTTGGTAAAATAGACATCATTTTTTAATTAGGAATATCAAATTTAGATTAGAATGAATTTTTAAAATTTTTCGGAAAACTTTCAATTTTTGATGAATAGTGAAACCACTATGTAGTAATTAAAAAAACTTAATTTTTCATTTAAATGAAATTTTACCACTTCTATGAATTTAATTTCAAAAATACTACATACATGGTTGACATTGTTAAGTAAAATTTAGTTCAATGGGATGAAAATAAGTTTATGGTGAATAATAATTTTTTAATTTTATTAACCGCAAATAAAGGTAATTAGGGTAATCTAAGGTAAAAATAAAGTTATAATGATATAAAATTACCTTGAAACTTGTCCTAACATTATTTTATGAGTCATGGACGACCAGGACAATTCATGGGTCAATTTTGGGACTCCATGGAGCCACTTGTGTAAGATAATGACATTAATAACTTTTTATTTAAAGAAAAAATAAAAATGTCATAAACATGTATATTTTTACCAAAACAATTTTAATGTGGGGGTATATAATTGATATATTTTACTATAAATATTCATTATAAATCTAAAAAAAATCTACATCATGGTAACTTTTTTATAATTTTTAGATATCAAATAAATAAAATTATTTATTACACAATGATGATGTAGTGTTTACGTCATTAATGAATGATTTGAATAAATAAGAAGATAAGAATTAAAACAATATCCAAAACATGTCCAATTCTTATTGGATTATTTTATTTAGAACATGGGCCACCTTATCTTCTACGTTAATGTTTTTTGGACCTTTACAAAATGAAAATCAATCTATAATAAAATAATATTTTCAAACTTTCCAAAAGAGCCCCTCCTCTCCCTTATAAAAATCCCTCACTTCCTACCCATTTCTCACACTTCTCAAGCCTTTGGATCATACAAAATATGATCCAATAAGCTCCCAATATCCCTCTCTTCATCCTATAAGCCTTACCATAGGAAGAAAGCACTTTAATAAACCCTTTTGGTTCAAACCAAAGGTAGTTACCCGATTTAATGGTAATGTCTTCTCTTAAGTTATTTTGTTTTATTTTACTTCTCCAACCCCCTAAAATCTTTTTATTCCTTTATTTTATAACAACGCCAGTATCCTCAATATACTAGGATGTTTTTAAGAGAATTATTCTAACTACACTTACACACACATCCATCTAATGGGTAAAGAACATAATGTTTCTGTGGATGGAAAACTAACGCCTCACAAAATGATGATTGTTAAATTAACTCCTACCACCTATAATGGTGGCTATTATGATGGAACTGTATTTATATATGATATATATTATGTTTATTTTTTCTTTATGCTTATCTATTTTTTATTTATAGCATATCTTTATGGTTTCCATAATGGTTAAACGTGATAATTTCATTTTAGGAAGTGTGGACTATCACCCCCCCAAAGTGATATGACTCATTAATGCCTTATGTGGGATGTATAAAAGATGGATTTAATGATATTATATATGATATTATACTTTAATTATAATATAACAATATATCATTATGTTTTAATTCTATTAAAATAAGAAATAGAAATGCAAGTAGCGTTCATGTGTATGTACGGCTTACCGTCTCCATGAACGGTGCATTTAATTACTTATCTTCAAATGTTATGTACTATTATAAATACATACATATACTAGATATATATGATATATACATCATTAATATCATTCTGAAGATAATTGATATTTGACCGCATGAACAACTTGTAATTATAAGGTGTTCATTTTTGACTCAAGTACCAAATATCGACAAAATGATTGTTATTAACTTAAATGATTAAATAATGTTTATCACATGGTAATAAGTGATATAAAAGGAATAATAAACTTTAAAGATGATTCCTAATCAATTATAAATAAACTTTAATTTATTATTCAGGAGATTAAAAAACGAACGGGTCAAGTCAGACACGAGGTAAGGGAACTTCTTAATCCAATTCCAATTCTTTCGGTTAATCTTATATTTATTAATTATGTCATTCTTTGATTTATACACGAATTTATTTTATACGGTGTATAAACACCTTTTACTTTTCTTTTCATTCAAAGGTAATCTTTTTCTACGAAGAATTTTACTAAATGAATAAAAGGAATGTTTCTTTTTTTAACGTACTCGGTGACAATGACCTTTTCTCCTCTGCGAGTATTATTTTATATTTGGATTCCCTAACAATTCATAATATTTTTTTAAAGGAAAATAAATAACATATACTCTTTTACATATTTTTGTATTGGAAATGGTTTTGATAATGTATTTGTTATTTCAATATATTTAAATTATATATTGTGATTGAAATGTGGAAATGTTATCTTTCCTTTATGTTTGTTTTATGTGTTATGGTTCTTGGGAATTGTTTTTATATATGGGTGGTTCCATGATAAACCTAGGGCTGGTGATCCCAAGATAGCTCTCCAATGAATTGGGTAACGTAATGGAGTTAAACATGAATGTTTCTCCTAAGAGATTTAGGTAATATACTGTGATGGGTATTCCAAATGTAACTCCCTACATAGTTGTGATAGCTACAATGTAAGTATGATATGGATTCCACAAGTTACCCTTATGATTTATGTTTTCTATGTGTTATTCATAAATCTTATGATTTTATGAGGTATGTTAAAGAGCTTATGTTATGTATGTAATGATGAACTAATGTTTTCATTCTTTGTTTTATAACCCTTACTGAGATTTTTATGTCCATCCCAAGTTTTGAAATGTTTTTCACAGGACTTAAAGATGAATAGGGTCAAGGATGGGATCAAGGAAAATTCATGCTGTCTAAAACATGGAACTAGACATGACTCTTTTTTTCAATAATTTTAGTTTTTGTGAAAAAATGGGAACTGAGTAGAAGTGTCTACTTTGTAATCTTTTGAGATGTAATAGTTATGTCCTAATTCTATAAAACTCTAAACCTGAAAAGATACTCAATGTAAATTATTCATTTAATTTAATATTATGTAATGTTTTAAGGTCGGGTCCTTATAGTTGGTATCAAAGTTTGGTTTAGAAAAATTTAAGAGTTTGGGTATTGTTAAATTAATATCCATAAGTTAATTTATGTTAATATTGAAATGATATAGCATTTACATATTACCATGTTGCTTAGCCTAAGATATTTTTGTGTTCAGAATGGGTTTCCGCAGAGGAAACAGGGAAACTATGTTGGGATGACATCAGGAGGAAGACAACCTTCAAAATCAGCAACCTGAGATGGTCAGAATCGAAACTGATCAGTTTGTTGCAGTGATGGAATAGTTGACTCGGGCTATAAATGTGGGCGGTATCCAAGAACGATATCAGCCAGATTAACAACATAGGAATAGATCAGTAATGGGGCATTTCATGAGGCAACATCCCCCATCATTTAGTGGATCATCTGACCCTATGATAGCAGAAGGGTGGATTAAAGCATCGAAGAAGATTTTCGATGTTATAGGGTGTTCAGAACATCAAAAGGTTAGTCTCATTGTTTACCATTTTGAAGGTGAAGATGATCAGTGGTGGTCGATGGTTAAAAATATTAGGGATGTTGGGGAGATTGATTCACTTTATTGGGATGTATTCAAAGGTATGTTTTTTGAGAAATATTTTCCTAAGGTGATTCGTCTTAGGATGGAAAAACAATTCCTAGATTTTAGGCAGGAGGATGACTCAGTGGCTGCTTATGAAGAAAATTTTACTCTACTGGAAAGGTATTCTCTAAATTTTATATGAGAACTTGATAGTAAAATCAACTGTTTTTACTAAGGATTAAAGCCAAAGTATCGAAGTGCTTTAGCTTCTCATTAGTTCAAAAGTTATGAAAAACTTGTTCGATCTGTGGAGAAGGTGGAAATGGAGTTTGTCTATGATCAGGTGTTCTTTGAAAAAAACAGAATAAGAGCTTAATGTGGAAGGTGAAAGGGAATAACTCTTCAAAAACGTCTGATGGTAAGAAACTCAAGTTAACAGTTTGTGAAAATTATGGTAAAAATCATATTGTGGAATGTCTTTTGAACTCTGGTAAGTGCTACCGATGCGGTAAAATGGGACATAAGGCTCATAATTGCACTGAAAAAGATCATGGTAATGGTAAGACAAAATCTGATTTACAATCTGTAATATGTTTTAAGTGCAATGAAATGGGTCATTATTAAAATGAGTGTCCAATGAATAACAAAACTAAGGGAAAGCAGGCAGACTACAAGCAGAAAGGGGTGGTGAAATCCTTTACAACTACTTCAGCAGATGTTAGGCCATGAAATGAAGTTGTATCAGGTACACTGTTTGTTTGTTCAGATTATTCCAATGTGTTGTTTGATTTAGGGTCTACACACTCTTTCATTTATAAGAAGTTTTATAGTAAATTGGGAATTCTATCTAAAGATATGAATCCTGAACTTATGGTAAAAACACTAGGGGAAACGTTGAGACAAAAATAAATTATAAGAACCTTCCTATCCTTGTGTGTGGAAAAAATCTACTTGCAAACCTTATTTTTTTTCCACTAGTAGAGTTTGATGTTATTCTGGGTATGGATTGGATTTCTGTTTATCATGCTAAGATTGACTACAAATCTAAATAGGTTTCTTTTCATAAAAATTTTTAGTTTGTGCACAAGAATGAACCCATACTTTTGATAACATATCAGGAAGCTGAGAAACTGTAAAAAGATGAAAATGAATGTTTCCTTGAACATATTGTTGAAAACAGAGGAACTATTCATATTAATGATGTGTCAGTGGTAAATGAGTACCTTAATGTTTTTTCTGATGATTTTTCTGATATTATACCTAATCGGGAAGTTGAATTTAATGTTGACTTAGTTCCTGATGCTAATCCAATTTCAAAACCCCCTTATCGAATGGCTCGAATTGAACTTTTAGAGTTAAAGAACCAGTTTCAGGAGTTATTAGATAAAGGTTTCATTCAACCTAGAACATCACCATGGGGTGATCTTGTCTTTTTTGTTAAAAATAAAGATGGTTCAATGAGACTTTGCATTGATTATAGAGCATTGAAAAACATCACTATTAAGAACAAGTATCCTTTGCCTCATATTGATGATTTGTTTGATCAGCTTCAGGGAGCTCAGTATTTTTCAAAGATTGACTGGAGGTCGGGGTACCATTAGTTTGAAGTAAAGGAATGATACATTCCAAAGACAATGTTTCATACTAGATATGACCATTACGAATTTGTAGTTAGGCCTTTTGGGTTAACCAATTCACCTACTGTATTCATGGATCTTATGAATAGAATTTTACAAGAGTTCTTAGATAAGTTTTTGGTTGTGTTCATTGATGATATTTTAGTTTTTTACAAAAGTAAAGAGGAACATGAAAGTAATTTAAGGTTTGTCTTGGAAACCTTAAAAGAAAAGAAACTATATGGAAAATTCATCAAGTGTGAGTTTTGGTAACAAAAAATTTTATTCCTTGGTCACATTGTTTCAAAAAATGGCATAACTATTGATCCTGTTAAAACAAAAGTTGTTGAGGAATGGCCAAAACCCACAAATATAACTGTGATCTGTAGTTTTCTTGGTTTGGCAGGTTATTACCAAAGGTTTGTTGAGAATTTTGCATGGTTATCTAGTCCAATGACTAAATTAACTCAAAAAGGTGTTAAGATCATTTGGACAAAAGAATGTGATGATTGTTTTCAGAATTGAAAATAAGATTGGTGAATTCTCTAGTTTTGGCACTACCTTCCAAAGATGGTGAATTTGTTATCTATAGTGATTCTTCATTGAAAGGAATTATTTGTGTCCTTATGAATAATGATCATGTAATTTCTTATGCTACACGTCAGTTGAAACCTCATGAGTTAAATTACCCTACACATGATTTGGAATTAGCTGCTGTTTTTTTTGCTTTAAAATTTTGGAGGCATCATCTGTATAGAGTAATATGTGAAACATATACTGACCAAAAAAGTTTAAAGTATATATTCACTCAGAAATAATTGAACATGAGATAGAGGAGATGGATGGAATTAATCAAGGATTATGATTGCACGATCCTTTTCCATCCGAGAAAAGCTAATAAAATGGTTGATGCTTTGAGTCAAAAAAGTAATGCTTCATTAACCATGCTACATTTGGAACGAGATCCTTTGGTTTTTGATTTGAAGAAATTTGACATAGAAGTTGTTGGTGTAGGAAGTTCTTATGTTTTTTTCAGGTGTCAGTGAGATCATCTCTAACAGAAAGAATTAATCAAGCGTAGAAGGAAGACAGTGAGTTGCATATAAAGGTAGAGTTGGTTTAGAATAGTAATTTTCCTATTTTTAACATTGATAATGATTGTGTTTTGAGGTTTGGGAAGATATTATGTGTGCCTTGTGATTCACAGTTGAAGAGTGAGTTGTTAGGTGAAACTCATAGTTCTCTGTTTGCAGTTCATCCTGGTAGTGATAAGATGTATAGAGATCTTCAGGAGTATTACTGGTGGGATGGAATGAAAAGAGATACTGTTGACATTACTTTGAATTGTTTGACTTGTCAGCAGGTTAAAGCAGAGCGACAGTTACCAAAAGGGATGCTTCATCCATTACCAGGACTAGAGTGGAAATGGGAAAATATATTCATGGACTTCGTTGTGGGATTGCTGAAGAAATCTCGAGGTATTAATGCAATATGGGTTATAGTTGACCAATTCAATAAATCTGCTCATTTCCTTCCTATTCGTGATATTTTGTCTCTAGATCAACTTTCTTGGTTGTATGTTAAAGAGATATTCAGGTTGTATGGAGTTCCCCTCTCCATTGTATCTGATCGTGATCCCATGTTTACTTTTAACTTTTGGAAAGACCTTCAGAAGTCATTGGGTGTTGAATTAAATGTTAGTACAGCTTTCCATCCTCAATTAGATGGGAAATCATAATGAATAATTCAGACCTTGGAGGATATGTTATGTGTTTGCTCGATGGATTATCAGGCAATTTGGGACCAACATCTTTCTTTGGTCAAATTTTCTTATAATAACAGTTTTTATTTCAGTATATAGATGGCTCCGTTTGAGGCATTATATGGAAAGCGGTGTCTAAATCTAGCTTTTGGGGATGAATTAGGGGAAAGGAAGCTGATGGGAGGAAGGATCTTTCTTTTGAGATAGGTGATCATGTTTTTCTCAAAGTTTCTCCATGGAAAATTGTGATGTGTTTTGGTAGAAAGGGAAAGTTGAGTCCGAGGTTCATTGGACCTTATGAGATCCTGTATAAAGTTGGATCAGTTGCGTACAGGGTGGCTTTACCTCTAAGTTTATCCCAGGTACACAATTTTTTTCATGTTTCAATGTTGAGTAAGTATATGCCAGATCTATCTCATGTTTTGAGTCCAGAGGTAGTTCAGTTGGAAGAGACTCTCTCTTATGAAGAACAACCGGTCCAGATTCTTGACCGTAGAGAGAAAGTGTTGCAGAATAAGGTAATTAATCAGGTGAAGGTTTTTTGGAAAAACCATATGGTTGAAGAGGCAACATGGGAATTTGAAAATTCTATGAGGGATAAATACCCCTATTTATTGGATAAGTGAATAAAATTGCAAGGACGCAGTTTCCAAAAGGGGGGAAGGATGTAACATCCCAGGTAAATAAAGAATAAGACATATTCCATATTTATTAATATTTGTGAATTAAATTTTAATTTTACTTTAAAGGGGTTGCTATGTTCGATAGCATACTCGATACGCAACAACGAGTTTCTTTGAAATCTTACATTGCACACTAACAATATAATATTATTATTTTAAATGGTAGTTAACGCCTAGCCGTTGTATTGGTGGGAATAGACAGAACTAACTAAAATATTATTATACATGTTTTCTAAATGTTTTTACATTTATCAAATAAAAGTTAGAGGCTTAAAATAAGAGAAGAATTCGATTTTAAGCATAAATACTCTAATATTCACTAAATAGTCGATTTACCGCCTTTTGATAGAAAAACCTCTTTAAATCTAGTTTTGGTCACTTTCATATATTCTTTTTGACTAAATGAAATCATTATTTAGAATCAGGACATCAAAATTTACTTTGTGTAAATTTTTGGAATTTTTCCGATTAAGTTCATTTTTTAATGAATAGTGAAAAATAATGTATTTTAATTCAAATCTGATTTTTAATCTAATTTATTTATATGGTTATATTAACTTTTTAATTGGTTTTAAATTTTAAATAGATTATATTTTTACCATTTAATCCAATGCTGGCCATTGGAAATAATTTCACTTTGAAATTGGACAATAATAAGTACCAATCTTTTGATAGTTATTTCATAAAAACACGCATTTTGTTTTGAAAATGGGAATTAATTATAAAATTAATTGATGAAACTTATATGTTTTTAATTTGATAAAATAGACATTATTTTTGAATTCAGAATATCAAATTTATCTTAGGATGAATTTTTGAAATTTTCTGAAAACTTTCAATTTTTGATGAATAGTGAAACCACTAAGTAGTAATTAAAAAAACAGAATTTTTCATTTAAATGAAATTTTACCACTTCTGTGAATTGAATTTAAAAAATCCAACATACATGGTTGTCATTAGTAAGTAAAATTTGGTTCAATGGGATGAAAATAATTTTTTGATGAATAGTAATTTTTTAATTTTATTAACCACGATTAAAGGTAATTAGGGTAATTTAAGGTAAAAATAATGTTATAATGATATAAAATTACCTTGAAACTTGTCCTGACCTTATTGTATGAGTCATGGCCGACCAATACAATCCATGGGTAAATTTTAAGACCCCATGGAGCCACTTGGGTAAGATAATGACATTGATAACTTTTAATTTAAAGTAAAAATAAAAATGTCGTAAACAAGTATTGTTTCACTAAAACAATTTTAATGTGGGTTATATAATTAATATATATGACTATAAATATTCAATATAAATCTAAAAAAATTTCCTACATCATGGTAATTGTTTTATAATTTTTAGTCATCAAATATATAAAATTATTTTTGACACAATGATGATGCAGTGTTTACGTCATTAATGAATGATTTGAATAAATAAGAAGATAAGAATTAAAAAAATATCCAAAACTTTTCCAATTCTTATTTGATGATTTTATTTCAAACATGGTCCACATTATCTTCGACTTTAATGTTTTTTGGACCTTTAGAAACTGAAAATTATTATATAATAAAATAATATTTTCAAACTTTCTAAAAGAGCCCCTCCTCTCCCTTATAAAAAAACCCTCACTTCCTACCCATTTCTCACACATCTCAAGCCTTTTTATTGTCCAACCTCTTCTCCAATAGGCTCCCAATATCCCTCTCTACATCCTAGAATCAGTACCTTAGGCAGAAAGAACTTCAAGAAACCCTTTTGGTTTAAACCAAAGGGAGTTACCTGATTTAAAGGTAACGTCTTCTCTTAAGTTCTTTTATTTTATTTTACTTATCCAACCCCCTAAACTCTTATTATCCCTTTATTTTATAACAACACTAGTGTAATAAATATACTAGGATTTTATGATAAGGATTCAAACTACACTTACACACACCTCCATCTAATAGGTAAAGAACGTAATGTTTTTTTGGATGGCAAACTAACGCCTCACAAAACGATGATTGTTCAATAAACTCCTACCGCATCTCATGGTGGATATTATGATGGAACTGTATTTATATATTATATATATTATTTTTATGTTTTCTTTATGCTTCTGTATCTTTCATTTATACCATAACTTTATGGTTTCCATAATGGGTAAACGTGATAATTTCATTTTAGGAAGTGCGGACTACCGCCCCCTCAAAGTGATATGACTCGTTAATGCCTTATGTGGGATGTATAAAGTATGGAGTTAATGATATTATATATGATATTATAATGTAATTATAATATACCTATGTATCATTATGTTTTAATTCCATTAAAATAAGAAATAGAAATGGAAGTAACGTTCATGTGTACGTACGGCTTACTGTCTCCATGAATGGTGCATTTCATTTCTTATCTCCAAATGTTATGTACTATTATAAATACATACATATACTGAATGTATATGATATATATGATATCTAAATCATTAATATCATTCTGAAGATAATGGATATTTGACCGCATTAACAACATGTAATTATAAGTTGTTCATTTTTTACTCAAGTACCAAATATCAACAAAACAACTGTTATTAACTTAAATGATTACATAATGTTTATAGAATGGTAATATGTGATATAAAAGGAATAATAAACTTGAAATAGGATTCTCAAGCAAGTATAAATTAACATTAATTTATTATTCAAGAGATTAAAGAACGAACGGGTCAACTCAAACATGAGGTAAGGGAACTTCTTAACCCAATTCCCATTCTTTGTGTTGATCTTATCTTTCTTATTTATGTCATTCTTTGATTTATACATGACTTTATTTTATACGATGTATAAAAACATTTAAATTTTAATTTCATTTAAAGGGGATCTTTTTCTACGAAACATTTTACTAAACGACAAAAAGGAATATTTCTTTTTTTAATGTACTCGGTGACAATGACCTTTCCACCGCTGTGAGTATTATTTGATCATTGGATTCCTTAACAAGTAATAATATTTTTTTAAATAAAAATAAATACCATATACTCTTTTATGGATTTTGGTTTTGGAAATGGATTTGATAATGGATTTGTTATTTAAATATATTTAAATAATATATTGTGATTGAAATGTGGAAATGTTATCTTTCTTTTATGTTTGTTTTATGTGTTATGGTTCTTGGGAATTTTTTATATATACGAGTGGTTCTGTGATAAACCTAGGGTGGGTTATCTCGAGATAGCTCTCCAATGCATTGGGTAACATGATGGAGGTAAACGTGAATGTTACTCCTAAGAGATTTAGTGAATTTAATGTGATGGGTATTCCGAATGTAACTCCCTACGTAGTTGTGATAGCTACAATGTAAGTATGATATGGATGCCACAATTTACCTTTATGATTTATGTTTTCTATGTATTATTCATAAATCTTATGATTTCATGAGGTATTTTAAAGATATTATTTTATGTATGTAATGATGAACTAATGTTTTCATTATTTGTTTTATAACCCTTACTGATCTTTTTATTCTCTTCCCAAGTTTTGAAATGTTTTTCACAAGACTTAAATATGAATAGGGTCAAGGATGGGATCAAGGAAAAGTCATGTTGTCTAAAACGTGGAACTAGACATGACTCTTTTTTTCAAGAGTTTTTATTTTGTGAAAAATGGAATCTAGATAGAAGTGACTACTTTGTAATCTTTTGATATGTAATAGTTATGTCCTAATTCTCTAAAACTCTAAACTTAAAAAGATCCTCAATGTGAATTATTCATTTAATTCAATATTATATAATGTTTTAAGTTCGAGTCCTTATATTAGGGGTGGAGGTGGTGGTAGATATTCCCCCAAAACTGGTGGGTTAGGACCATGCCTAGATGGTTATGATGGAAGCTACTACTGAAGACCATTTGATGTGGCGCAGCTATGGTCGCATAGGATCTGGGTGTGATAGAAGCCTGTGATGAGAAGTATTCTTTACAGGAAGTTTTTTGGGTGATCGCAACTTCAGACTTCGTGTGTGAAATTCATTCCCATTTCTTTGAAGGGTTTAGTTAAAAGACTTTTTGGCTATCCTCTCCCTCTGTTCGTGATGTTTGGTCATCGTTAAATCAGGCGTATTCTGTTATGGTGAGCAACTAGACTGAGCGTTACCTGTTCCCCTAGTTTTTTTATTGGCTATAACATTGCAGTATGTCGTATCTAAAGGGAACTTTTTTTCTAGGGACATATTGAAATGTAATGCTTCATATTTCTCCCATCCTCATATATTCACATCTAGAGATGGTTGGGAAATTAGTTGGTGGAGGGTTGTTTCAATGTGATGACAAACACTATATAGGAATCTTTCCTTATCTTCAACTCTTGGGTTCTAGGACACTAAAAAGGTGTCCATATCTAGTTGAAAACATAGTTTATTTATGAGATAAATGTGATAATCATATCCTTTATAGGGGGTATTTCAAGCCTTTAATTGCTGATTATTTTCCCACATATTTTGGTATAGATAAGGCATGTGCTCCTTTTCTATCTCATTTAAGATCTCATAATTATAAGTAGAAAGGGGATAGAACATGATGGGGAGGTTTTTTATAGCCAAATATCTCCATATATCAATTTTGGATTCCTCTTCATCAAACTTACACACATCTGTCAGGTTAGATCATAAAAGATGCTTCTGTGGGTCGCTTGCTAACTGGAGCAGAGTGCTTCTAGAAGTTGATGGGAAACTATATGTGGTTAAACTCTATGTTTCAAGAACCTATATATATGAACACGTAAAATTTTTAAATGCATATTTTTAGAAAGGTTTTTCGGAAAGTTCAGTATTTCCTTATCTGTGGTATATGTCCCTATGGGGAGGTTGACTATGATGGATGTTGGGAGTAAATTCCCTAGGATCTATATCCACACTACCATGAGGAGTACTATCACAGTAATGATCACCTCCTTCTTTGATTGAAGAGATTAAGGACACTTATGGTGTTGAGAATGTGTATCGAACACCCTCAAGGACACTATCATTGAGAATATTAGAAATATGGGTCACGTTCTTCATCATGACTAGAATATTCTGACCTGCCTTTTGGAATTGTGTAGGGATATGAACCTATTGTATAACGATTTCTAGAACTTGCTTATAATTGTCTGGTGATCCAGGATTATGAGCATGCTGCTGAGAAACTACTAAAATATTCTAGTGAAATATCTCATTATTGATAGAAATGTGAGCATGTCCCAAGGAATGTTTCATTCTCACTTGGTGATCCTCAATTAGAACATTAGTATGAACCTGATACTAAGCCTTTGTAATATATCATTGTTATTTTTTCATAGGAATATGATCCTGCCCCAAGGAATGTTATGCTCTCACCTAGTGATCCCCAGTTGGTAAATGAATATGATCCTGGTCTATATATTCATTCCTCGCAATAATATGTTCATGGACCTCTAGAATTGGAGAATGGATACGAACCACCTCTTGTATTGCCTCTGAATGATGCTGGTGTAGTCGTTCATCAACAAAAGTAGTAATATGTTTCTGGATTTCATGATTTGTTGGAATATTCCAGATAGATTTATTAATAGTAATATGATCCTATCCTGAGGCTTTTTCTATTCTCACTTTGTCATTCCTAGACAAAACGGGGATATATGCTCTCTCCTGGGCCTTTGGAGTATGTCGTTGGACTTATTTGATAGGAATATGTGCTTATCTTGAGGAATTTTCCCCTCTAACTTGGTGAACCCCAACTAGAACAGGGGTATGAGATCGATCCTAAGCCTTTGTAAATATATTTTCATACTTTTTTGACAGGCATGTTTCCCTATCTCAAGGCATGTGTCTCTCTCACTAGGTGATCCCTAGTTGGAATAGAAAATGAGCTCGATCTAGTGCCCCATCCTTTATTATAATATGATGATAATCCTTTTGGATGGAATCAATAATGTGTGATTTCTCCAGTGAATCCACTTGTTTGTGATGATCAGAGTGTTAAGATGTCTTGTCTGTAGAGATAGAAATATGTGCATGTCCCTGTATCTGAACCAGTGTCGAAATATGCCAGTAGATTTCTTCAATTTTTGTTAAGATGTTTGGTCATTTTAGAAAAGTGCGTGCAAGTCTATAAGACTGCACATTTTTTGTCTCCATTATATAATAGCAGTTATCTTTGATTAAAGTGGGTATACGCACCCACTTATGTCCTCCTGGTGCCATCAGAGTATGCTGATGGACTTCATGTATGGGGGCAGGGATATGTGCCTCCCCTATGGATATTATGGTAATATGCCCACAAATTAATTCCAAGTGAGTAGGGATATTATCATTATCACTAGTCATTGTCAGAATATGATGGTAGACACCATCAACATGAGTGGGTATATAAGCCCTTTCCTAGATATATATTGTCTTCCTCACCCGATGTGTCTTCCTTTCTACCCATGCATGGGCATCATAGGTAGCATTGTGTCGGGCGGTACCCTCAGCAGGAAACTAATGGGTACCAGTGGTATGATGATAGTGATGGTGGTTAATAGGATCCCTCGTTGGCGGCACCTAAACTGAAAGGGATCCGTATTTGACTACCTATTCCACCTTCATCAGAGATTTAAAGTAGTAGTTATTGAGATTTTTGGATAAGATCCTAAAGTGGATAGGTGTGGAAATGAGGGCCACTGGAATAGCTATAAATTTCCATAAATGATGTGGGATCATCGATTTATGTACATGGAGACCCTTTCATGAAGATTCCAGGGTTGGGATCGTACTATGTTAGTGGTGCTCCCAGAATTTTGTATTCATCACCTAACATTGAAGCTATCAAGAAAGTGAGATCATTTTTTGGCCTGCAAGGGTTGCAGGCATAGGTGATTTACTAGAATAGTCACTAAATGATGAATACATTATCTCATATCAATATTATTTTGATGAGATCATTATCTTTAATCATGTAGACAATAGATAACAAGGTCATTGATCAGTACAATATCATAGTCATGGTGTTCTTAGTTAGATATACATGATTAACATAATTGTTCTTTCATTCCCAATCTATCAATTCTAATCACATAGACTTACCAACGTGGGGATGGAATTATCTCATGAGAACCTTGGTTATAGTGGATCAATTGTAAGGTTCTTGTTAGGATTATCATCTTTGTTTGTTTAAGATATTCAAAATAAAGTTTCCTGACATATGATTAAACAATCATTCTATTATTTGATATTTTCATCTTGGGTTCACCATTTTTATTTGTGTATAATTTGAAAAAAATGGCTCAATGTATAATAACCTAAGAAATTATTTGAGAGATTCACATCAGGTTCACTATTCTTGTTTCTTCATGAAAGAGACGACCTAAAACCCACATCGAGGTGGATTTGGTTTAGCCCGATGGTTGGTTGTGGTAGGTTTTGTTCTTGCACAACTTATAACATTGGGCCACCATTTTCATTATTAATGAAAACTCACAATGATTCTCTCATCCATAACTAGGTATGAACCTTCTTTCCAAAGGTTGATAGTCAATTAGGGTTTTAAACCCAATGATTCTTAGGGAATCACATTGGTCGAGAGGATGGGAAGTTGGGCTCATCACACCCTTTTTATGGGGATTTTTTTCCTACTTTGAGACTCTCTTCTAGATTTAAGATATGTTCATGAATCTCTTTCTAATCCCTATATGGGACTAGTTACCCTAACAAAATTATTTATAGGTTAAGTATCTTTTATGTGAAGAAGATGGAGATCTTATTAGTGAATCCATATATATATATATATATGAGATTCTTCATTTGTTTCCCTAATAATGGGTAGTTGTTTATGTGTTGTAGATATATACCTAGGTACTTTATAATTTTCTTCCATGTAGGGAGGCGGTTAATTTTTAGAGGAGGGGATTGAGCAATTATAAGGCATCCTACATATACTGGTTATTTTAGAAACCAAAACCCGCATATTTTTTTAAACCCATGTAGTTTAATGTCAAATGAAAAGGACCCATATGTGGGATTTGAGGCACTGAGTATTCAAGATCGAGTATCGGGCATAAATCCTATGTATCCCAATTATGGTAAGAATAAAATTTAGCATAGTTCATTTGGTTGTTCAGTCCATTGACGGATGAGGTATAATGATCATCCCATGGGAATTATTAGGTCCTAATGGTTGATATGTTGGAGACATGAAGGAACTTATATTGAAGTGTGTGCCGATTTGATCTCGGGCCTCAAGAAGGCATCCTATATATCTTGGTTATTGTAGGAATCAAGGTTCTCATAGTTTTTTCAAGCCCTTAAGACTAGACCCAGGTTATATTTCCTTATATGGAGGCAAATATATCATGCCACTCATCAAGGCTTACATATTGACATTGCTCTAGCTGGTGGAGATTTGTGATGTGAATGAAATGATTATAGAAACTCTCTAATCCCATGTGAGCTATGAACAGTGTGAGAAACAAGAGATAGAAAATGATCATTATCATTAATTATAGATACAGTGATTATGTACTGAGGCAGACCTTAGGATATTAAATATAGATCTCGGGCCTCAGATAGGTGTCCTACATATCCTAGTTATGGAAGGAATCAAAGTCCTCATAGTTTAGTTGATTGGGGATTACATTATAAGATTTCCCTATATGTAGGACATATCATATTATGCCACTGATTGGGGCTTACACTCTGAGGTTTCCCTATATGTGGGAAATATTATATTATCCTGTTGATTTCTGCTTACACTTTTTAGTTTCCCTTTTCTTTTTAGAGGCTTACAATGAAAAGGATGTGATTATTGAAAATCCCTAAGCCCACATGAGTTATGATCGATGTGAGAAACAAGGGATAGAAAATGATCATTCTCATTGCTTTTGTATATAGTAATTATGCATTGGGACAACCCTTTGAAATATTAACATAGAGATCAGGCCTTATAGAGGCATCCAATATATCCTAGTTATGATAAGAATTAGAGTCATTGTAGTTCAGTTGGTAGGGACTTAGACACTAATGTTTCCCTTATTATCGGGGATTAAACGCCGAGTATGGACATACTAATCAAGTATTGGGATGCTATATTGACATAGACTGATTTCCTTATTGGAAAGTTTGACTACCAACTTGACATGTCATTATTGTTTTTTTGACATTTTGGGGGATGTATGGACATGTATGGATATGTTGCAGACATGTCCAAAGAAAATCGCATGATCTAGTTGGATTGTATGAGGGACATTTTATATCCTGGATGGAATGTTTGAGGGACATTTCATGATTAAGGATGACTTGTATGGATCACATCGCAAGACCTATCCAGCCGATCCTAGAATCCATTTCAAGACCTTGGATGACTTTTCTAGAGGGTGTCGTATGATCAAGATATCTTTCCCAGGTGTCATCATAAGATCTGGCTGACACCCTTGGTAGGTGTCATGATAGCCAATGTGACATGTCTTAGAGGGTGTTACATGTTCTAAATGACATGTCTATAGGGAATCGTGGGACTTGGTTGGCATGCTTCTATAAGACATTACATGACCTTGGAAAACTTATCTAGAGGGTGTCTCGTGATCTAACTGAATTTCCCCGGTGTCATCACAAGAGATGGCTGACACACTTAGAGGGCATCTTGAGAGTCAGTGTGAAATGTCTCAGAGGGTTTCACGTGTCCTTTCGAAAATTTCTAGATGGAATCACATAACCTAGTTGGCATGCTCAGAGGGCATCATGAGAGCTAGTTGACATGCCCAAGTGTTTCCTCGAGACTCGGCTAACATAAACTGATGATTCCATATGGTCCAAGAAACATGAATGAATGAAAACTTAAAGGTTGGATGGTAAGACCTGAGGGATTCATGAGACCTGGGTTCAATTCCTAGGGGGGGTCATCATATGGCTTGATTTGACATGTCTAGGGGTCTTCGCATGATCCAAATAGTATGCCAAAGGAGTGTCACATGACCTGGGTGACATGTCTTAGTGTTGTTTCATGACCGGTGGTTCATGAGAAACACATAAGGATCAGTATAGCGACCCTATCCTTTTACACATATTATTAAATTATTTTAAGCATAATTAACCATAAAATTACAATCCAATGACCATAAAGTATAGTGTATTTGTATGATTAGGAACATAAAACTAAAAACATGGAAATAGAATAAAACATATTTATTTCAATCATCCATAAATAGATCCTATCTTTCATTGATCTCCTAAATCTTTATAGGATAACCTGGGAATACATGAACAAAAGGGATGAGCTAAAAATCTCATTAAGGGTATAAATATAGGAATAAATAAAAGACCATGGGTTAGAAGGCATAACATGATGACATAAAAAAGCATGTTTCGTGAATAAATATAAGTAATAACAACATGTAGAGAATGGATACGTGTAATCATGGAATCATAGGAATGTGGAAAAAACACACAACATGACATAATCATGAGTCAAGGATAACTTCCAAGACCATTACACATGGATGAAAAAGTCCCATAAAGAAATCAGGTTCACTACTTCTCCCAAAAAGATATCTCATGAGACTAAACATTACCCAATTCATTGGATCACTGTCTAGGAACAACCATCATAACATTTTCATGCATATGTATTCCATAGGAAGAATCAAACAAGAGGTATTATCATAAGGGTTTCCTAAGAAAAGAATTGGGTATCATAACATGTCATAAGGCATAACCAAAGGGTGTATCATAAAAGAGTTCATGAAATAATGGATTTAAATAATAAATGAAAATTCATAAAGGAAATTGGGAATATATAATTATAAATTCTGTCCAAATTATGTGATAACATTTAAAAGGAGTGGTTAGAAAACTTCAGAAATGAACCACTTTAGTGAGGTTCAAGGGAAAACATTAAAGAGGCATTAAAATGAAAAAATTCATAATTGTTTGTATAATATAACAAATGAACCAAGATCTTATTTCATGATAAGATGAGTGATTTTAAAAAAAATGGTTTCTTAAAAAAATTATTTATGGTACTTGAAAATGTGTATGAATTTGAGAAGTTCCCTTTAATTCGGCTTGCTTATTAGGAGGAAATGGGAAGGGAACCTTATAAAACATGTATTTACCCATCAAATAAAGAAGAATAGGGATAGAAAAATATTTTTAGAACATAAACACATAATTTAGGAGGATTACATAAGAATAATTAATAATTAAATAGGGATAAAGAGAGATAAATTGTAACCTATAGGGAAAATGGAGGTTAGGAAATAATCCCTTTACCTTATTTCTGAAAGTGTTCTGCACTTGATCTTAATGTCCTGTATAATCAAATTAAATCCCTTAATAAATTAATTTATAAAATTTTCTACATGAATTAAATTTAATATAATTTTATTTAGTTCATTTATTCCCTTTTTTATGAGTTATAAGATACAATTTCATCATTCAAGAGTGTTTTTTTCCTTGGTTTTCATGATTTGTTAATTTGAATAAATGTATGAAAGATCATGTAAAATTGGAATAAATATCTAGAATTAAAGTTATATTTTATTAATTAAAATAAAAAATATTAAATGTTAATATATTTCATTTGGTTATTTGGGGTTAGGATGAATAATTAGATAAGATGGAAGTGATAATCGTTTAGATTATTTTGGTGGTTTTTTATCACCACAAACAAGTTTTGTTCCATTATTTATTATTGTGTATAAAAGTTAGTTTTAGAAAATAAAAATGATCATAACATAAATTTTTCAATTTTTACCAAACATTATAATGGTTTTATTTCCATCCTTGAAGGTGGTAAAGGAAAATTAAAACATGACATTCTCGAAGGCGGTAAATCAACACCTCACGGACAATATTTTCATTTTTAGAATAAAAGGAAGAGGAGAAGAAACTTGATGGTGGATTTGACATTAACATAATAAAATTATAGTATATGTAAGATAATGGAGTTATCATTTATCTTTTTATATATAATGTAAGTAGATTATAATAAAAGAAAATAAAGTGGAAATAAAATAAAGAAAGTGAAATAGGATTTTACCTCCTGAATTCTTCTCCTTGAGAACCTCCTTATGAAAATTGGTTTTGGTCTTTTGTTAAGAACAGAACCTCCTAGTTGGGGTTAATATACATGGGGATATTATTGAGTATAAATTGGATGAGCTTCAATTCTAAATAGGTGTGAGGAGAATGGATGGTGAGGGTAGTATTTATAGTGGAGGAGAGGGGTGTTTTTTGATTATTTTATTCATTTGTTTATTATTTTGGCTCAATATTATAAATATTGTGGATTATTATGACTAAGTACAATAACTGGTTCATGAAAGTTCGACACAATGGTGCTTAAATCATCCAAAAATCGTCCATGACTCAAAAATTCATATATTTATCTTATACCGTAAATTACTATATTTCACTATTAACCAAAAATTCAACTATTTTAGAAAAATATCAAAATTCAATCTAACCATTTTTCAATTTTTAGAATTAATAAATGAACCCAATTTTATGAAAATAATTTTTTCAACATGATAAATTTGATTTTTAATTAAAATCATCATTTATTCTAAAAATACCAATTTTAAAATTATAACTTATTTTATAACACTTTGATAAATTAATTAAGGTCTCATAAAATTATCTTATAATCATAAGACAACGAAATATTAATTTATGAATCTATTTTATAAAAATAAATTTTCTTTTAAATAGTTATATTAATTATAAAATTTTAAATAAACATTTATGTTTCAAAAAAATACCAAAACATAATTTATCATTTTCAAAACATTTATTTACTTATACAATGATATAATTATATCATATTTTCATTTATAATAAACCTAAATTTTATTTATACTTTCATGGGTGAGGTTATTATTTTATTGGTTGGTTTACAATTATTAGAGTTCATATTACTGTTCTAAAGGTCGAGTTACTATTCTATTAGTATAGGTTCATTAATTTCTTGAAATACCTCTTATTTCATTCATTATTTATTTATAAAGTTTTTATTGTGTTATCTATGTGATTTTATATGATTTATACTATATTAAATAATTATAATAATTGAAAATTTAATTGATAGAATTTTGGGGTTGTTACATTCTTCCCCCCTTATGAAATTTCTCCCAAGAAATTTCGTTTTACAAACTCTGGGGAAAACATGTGAGGGTATTTCTCCTTCATTGCTTCCTATGGTTCCTATGTTACCTCTTCTTACTTATGGTTCCACCATAGTACTTTGACCAAGTGAGTGATTCTTTGCATATAAATTTATCTCTATAATCCAAGATCTTCACTAGTTTCTCCTTATAAAGGATATCATTTTCCAATTGTAACACCTCAAAATTCAATAAATGTGAAGGATCTGGTATGTAATTTCTCAATATGGTTATGCAGAATACATCCTATACTTGAGATATGGTTAGTGGAAGGTTAGTCGATAGGCCAAAGCTTCATTACAATCAAGAATCTAGACGGTACTGATATACCTAGGACTTAGCTTTCCTTTATTCCCAAATCTCATAACCCTCTTCCATGGAGATATGTGGAGGAATACCATGTCTCCAACCTTAAATTCAATGTCTCATCGACAACTATCTACATAACTCTTCTATCAACTTTGGGATAATTTGATGTGTTGTTGAATGGTTTACACCTTTTCCACCAGTTCTTTGACCATTTCAGGTCCTATAATCTTATGTTCACCGAATTTATCCCAGCATGTTTTTGTTCTATATATTTTCTCATAATGGGCTTCATATGGGGCCATTTGGATTCTTGAGTGGAAACTATTTTTGTAATAGAACTCGAACAGAGGCAGATGTTATTCCCATCCTCATTTAAAGTCCATAGAACATGATCTCAACATTTCTTCTAGTATCTTAATAGTCCATTCATATTGGCCATCAGTTTGAGGATGATAAGACATAATTAATTTCAGCTCAGTGTTTATAGAATGTTGGACACTTTTCTAGAACTTGGAGGTGAATCTCAGATCTCGATCGGATACAATCAATTGTGGTAATCCGTACATCCTTACCACTTCTCTAATGTATAACTTTTCAAGATAATCCAGTGATAAGTCCTCTCAAATTGTGATAAAGTGAGCTATTTATGTGAGACAATCCACAGAAACCCATATAGTATTATTTCCTATGGATTTTTTCAGAAGTCTTGTGATAAATTCCATGGTGATGTTTTCCCATTTCCATGTTGGTATGAGTAATGGTTTTATCATCCCCTTACACTTTTTTATTTTATCCTTAACTTGAGTGAATACCAAACACATTGATTTATATTCAGTGATCTCCTTTTTCATATTGTCCCACCAATAGTACTCTCAGAGATTCCAATACACCTTTGTACTCCCTGGCTGAATAGAGGAGGTTGAGCTATGTGTTTCACTCAAAATATCATTATTTATATCTTGATTGGATGGTAAACATAGTCGTGACCCAAATCTTACAACTCCTTACTCATCAATTTTTAACTCTAAGGATTTCCCCTTTATCATGGCTTCTATCATTTTTTGAATTTCCACTTCATTTATTAGAGAGTCCTTTATTTTCTCTAAAAGGGATAGTTGAGAAATCATTTGAGAAAGAGTTTATGATTTTCCTTACTTAATTATTCCCATGTACATACTTTAAAAATCTAAGAATATTGGATCCTTCTCAATTCTCATTGTTGATAACGTTGTAGGATCCTTTCAATATAGAGCATATGTCATTTATTTATCTTACCAAGATGGTACTGGATTGAGCAGTCATAATCCTTGATGAGCTCTAACTATATCCACTAGATCATATTAAGCTTATTCTATGTGAATAAATATTTTTTTCTCTTATGATCAGTAGATATTTCACACTTCTCCCCATAAAGATAATGCTTCCAGATTTTCAATGTGTAGATCACATCTGCCAACTCCATATCATGTGTGTGATATTTTTTCTCATGAATTTTCAACTTCCTTAAGGCTTACTCTATAAATTTATCATTTTTAATTATTATAAATCATAATCCCTTCTTTTAATCATCATTTTATACCATAAAGAGTTCCCCACTTGTTAGTAGTGTGAGCACTAGTGTAGTGATAATCCATTTTTTCAACTCTTTTAAGTAGTCTTCACATTCACTAATCTATAAAAACTCCACTCCCTTATGATTCATCTTGATTATTGGTTTGTAAAATCATGATAAATTCTTCACAAATCATTGGTAATAACCAACTATACCAAGGAAACTATGGATCTCTGTTATAGATGTTTTCCTAGGACACTCCTCAATTGCCTTTATCTTGTAAGGGTCCGTAGATATTCCTTTATTGGTAATATCATGCCCCAAGAATGATACTTCCTCTATCTAGAACTCACATTTACTAAACTTTTCATAAATTTTATCTCTTTTTAAAGTCTTCAACATAGTATTAAAAAGATCTGCATGTTCCTCCTTGATCTTAGAGTATATTAGAATATCATCAATAAATATTACCACAAATCTATCAAGGTAATATCTAAAGTCTCTATTCATTAAGTCTATGAATATTTTTAGAGAATTGGTGACTCTAAAGAGAATCACTATGAAATCATAGTGTCCATACCTCATTAAAATAGCAGTATTGGGAATATCTTTCTTCTTCACCTTTAATTGGTTATATCTTAATTAAAGGTCCACCTTTGAGAAATGCATGGCCCTACATAGTTGATCGAACAATTCTTCTATCTGTGGAAGGGGATACTTTCTCTTTATTTTGATTTTTTTGACCTCATGATAATCAATAAATAGGAACATTGATCTATCCTTCCTCTTAATGAAGAGGATTGGCACACCCCACGATGAAGAACTCGGGCATATAAAACCCTTATTCAGATTCTATAGTAACTTCATCTTTGGTTCTTCCAACTCAATAGTGACCATTCTATAAGGTGTTTTTGATATATATAGAGATCCAAGAATAAGTTCGATTGATAAATCAACCTCTTGGTTAGGAGGAAGACTGGGAAATTCTTCAAGGAACACATAAATGCAGTCCCTCACAATAGGAATTTCTTAGAGCATGATTCTCTCCATTTTATCAACCATTTGGGACAGATACACTTTCTCATAAGGCAATACTATCCATAATTGAGATGAAGATTATAAAAGAAATTCATCTTCCTCCTTACACTTATATAGAATTCGAGGATGCATCGGGATGTGAAGATTAATCTCCCATTCCCAAAAACTAATGTTGGGTTTGTATAAGGATAAAAAATCCATTCTCAATAGAGCATATAAATCCAATAAAGGAAGTAAGGAAATATTTGTTGGGAGGTTTAGTCCACAAACATTAATCAGGGAATATTTATATATTTTGGATTCAATAATTTCACAATTTTTTTATCTCAAAGATAACTCAACCTCCATATTTTGAGGTGGTGTTTGAATAGTTCTACTAAACTTTAAAGATACGAAATAATGCGTAAAACTAGAATCAAATATTATGTTCTTTATTCTTGATTGAATAACTAGTGTAACTATCAACACATCATTTTTGGGTTCCACCTCAGCAGTAGTGATTGCATATTTCCTTCCTTGTTACCTTGGAGGTTGTTGTTGTTGATTACCTCCAAAAACCCTTAGCTTGGTGTAATGGCTTGTATAGTTACCATGTTCCTTACAGTTGAAACATTTCACTATTGGCTAAGTGTTGATCTGAACCTTCCTTTCTTCTTCTACATTAATGGGAGTCTTCATATCCCTTGTACAGTTATTATCCATATGCCTATCTATTTCACATTTGAAAAATATCTTGTTTTATATTAACAAGTTTCTAGAATGATTCTTCCCATATTTTTGACATTGGGATGTTGGTTCTTCTTTCCATCATGAAATTTCTCTGTTGATCCAGCCATATTAAACTTCATTTTCCTATTTTTTTCACTGATCCCACGAGACCACTGAGAGTATCTGATCTTCATTTCAACCTCAAGGGAATAATAGATAATATCCTCATAATTGTCAAAGTCTCAAATCACTAAAACTTTTCATAGACTCATCTTTAGTCCCCTAAAGAAGTGATCTACCTTTCTTTCGGTGTTCATGAAAAATCCAGAAGCGTATCGTACTATCCTTGTGAAGTTTTCCACGTACTCTCCAATAGACTCATCTTCCTTTTTATTCAGTCCAAGGAACTCCCTTTCCATATTAAGAAGGAGGGTTTGGGGAAAATATTTATTGAAATGTATTTTATAGAAATATTCCCATTCCATGGAATCAATTTCCTCCTTGAAATTTTCATTCTTGATTAGTTTCCACCATTGATTAGCTGCCCCATCAAAATGATATACTACCAGAAAAAATTTCTCTTCTTCTGAGCACTAGAGGACAGATAATATCTTCTCAATAGAGTTAATACATTGTTATATGGTGATGGGATCAGAAGATCCACTAAGGATGGGAGGCCTTTTCACATGAAGGATTCAACCACAACTTTATATTTTTTAAGAGGAGGGAGTTCTATATGATTCAAGTTATTATTCATAACTTGAGCTAGTTGAGAAAGTATTGTCATTAAGTTTTGAGCACATGTTTCTATTATATTTGGCATATAATTATGTAAATCATCACATTTACAATCACATTGAATTTTAGCATGGTTTATTCTATTTCCATCCATTAACTAAGAAAAATAAAGTAAAATTAAGGGGATTGAATAATTATCTAATAAGAATATATAAAAAGAAAACATTGAATATAGAAGGATAAACTTGTAAATTAAAATTATATCATAACTTATGATACCCTAAGTTTCAATATAGGTTATCCATGGGG